>OZ005652.1:24011459-25211459 GCA_963930645.1 Salticus scenicus
TGACGTCATCGCAAACGTAAAATCAGTCGACAGTTTTATTTTTTTAAACTGTACTTCAATTAATAGCTTTTTATTTTTTTAAACTTTACTTCAATTAATAGCTAAAATCTAAACTTTTATATTCAAAATTAATTCGTAAGAACTGTTTTCCAAATTCAATTAAAAGTGAAATTATTTCGTTTAAATTCAACATGATATCCGGCAATTCCTTTTTTGGACTAATTAATCAAATAGAATAAATTTCAGAACAATCCATTTTTGTTTTTCGTAGGATCGCGCCGTACCTCAGATTGACGGTCAGCGTGCGTTATTTCTCCCGGTCTTCCTTCACTCTCTGCCGGCTTCCCGTGCGCTCCTTTCCCGGTGTCGTCATTCGCCGCGTACCGCTCGTGGGCGGTGACGTCACGGACTCCGTTGGTGCGCCGGTCTGGAGGTTCGCGCGCGAGGACCATAGGCGAGGACTTTTAAAAAGTGGACACACGCAGTTTGTGATGTAAAAGGCAAAAAAAGTTTGTGGTGTGATAAGTTTCAACCACAAGACCAGTACGTAGCCATACAATTTTTCCACGATAACTGTTTGCAGAAAACTTTCCGTAAAATCAGCAAATTTTTTTCGATTACCATCCGCGGAAAATTTTCCGCAAGTTCAAAAAATTTTCCGCGAACGCCGTTCGCGCGTTCGTGTATATTATGCGGGTCTGGCTAATTATTAGTTTCAAACAGTGGCGGATTTAAAGGGGGCTAGGGGCCCAAGCCCCCCAAAACCACTGACATTCACAATTGAATATTACAATGATACATTTTTCATTGATCTGGAATAGCATCTTAAAAAATCTTAGCCCCCCCCCCCCTCCCCCCCAATAAAAAAAATTAAAATCTGGATTTGACACTGGTTTGAAACGTGCATAAAACCAACTGAGTATTAATTTTCTTAAATTGATTTGAAAAAAAATTTCTTACCTGAAAAATCTATTCTTCATTTTCCCATGTTTACAAATTTGGTATAGGTATGGCACCCCATAAAGATTTAATTTAATTGAGAAAAAATAAATAGATTCATTAAGTTCAGACAAAAATAAATACATATGTCAGAAATATTGAGCACTTCTATTGCTTTATTGTTTCTAGAATTGATCATTGACCACAATCCGTATTCCGGAGATGGGAAAGAGGGGGGGGGGATTAAAAAAATAATTATAGAGTTAAGAAATATTAAACTCTTACAATTCTAATTCTAGAATCTAATAAAGCAAGTTTAAAATGAATATAAATATAATTTATGTTTCAGATGGGTAAATATTGGGAAACAAGACTACTGCAGAACATTTGATTGCTGATCGCTAGATGGAGATAAATAAAGGGGGAGGTGGGAAAAAATAATTACATGAGCAAGAAATATTTAACAATTGTATTTATTTACAGGTTCTAGAATCTCATAAAGCAAGTTTGAAATGGATATTGACATTTATGTTGTGGATGGAGAAAGATTAGGAATCAGAAGCTTTTGTAGAACATTTGATTGACAATTGCTCCATTTTTATTTATTTACTTTTTAACGAACGATATCCGCGATTTTTTTAAAAATGGAAAAAATAAATTCGCAGAGTTCAATGAATTAGATAAAAAAAATATAAAATCGCGGGGAAAATAAGTGCGGGAAAAGCGCGCATATGAAATTTTTTTAAGTGGGATTTATTTTAATATTGTGCGATTCCCGCGCTCTAGCGCGAACCCTGTATCATCAAGATAGAAATAATACCACAAAGACCACTTTCAATTTATACTTGAGAACTTTTGGCCAAACACTTTCATGGCCATAATCATAGGTGAATGATTCTTGCTCCACGAAACACTTCATCTGTTTGCGAGCTTCAGCATATAGCGCCGTCTATTGTCGATCTCAGCCTCAGTTGTTACAGGCATCTTCACAGGCAATAATTTCAACTGCTTCCCTTTTTATTGCGTAAATCAATGTCAATATATTCATTTTGGTGAGTCTGTGCAACGGCAGTGGTATTTTTATTGAATTTAATGTCATTGAAGTGCTCTTTTATCCTGCTTTTTAATTTGCGCGTAATTTGTCTTTCACTGCTCTTGCCCAGACTAACCAACCTGGTTTAAACAACAACAAAAAAAAAAGTTGGTTTTTTGCCAACCTGGTGACTGATCATACTGCTTGATTTTCCAATTTTATTGAAGTTCTTATTTTTGCTCTTTTGCATTATTTTTGGGGTGATGTTTTGATTTTTCTGTTGTAGGTCTTGAATATTTGCTTGAAATTTGTGATAAAGATAAGGCTTTGGTGCTAAAATATTATTGTGCTTTATGTGATGAAGAATTTGATGTTCAAGAGTTATCAGAATCATATGTTATAAATCATGTTAGTAAATATAATCATGTTGTAAAATATTTGGTAAGTTTTTTTTTTTTCTACTTGTGTCGTTTGTTATTTAAGTATATTGTATATTCTATTGTTATATATAACATATTTTTGTGCTGTTTAGTGATTTGATTGAATGCCTTTTTCATATTCTGTTACTTCTGTGCACGTTTTCAAGAAGTGACACTGAATGATTAGTATCTATATAATATTTCTCTAATGTGGACCAGATTCAATTATTTTTTGTCGAAATGATATGATATGCAAGGAAAAAAAAATATTTATACATGGACAATATTTAAGCACACGGACTTAGCTCAAAGGACTAATAAGAAAAAATGACGACATTTGTCTGAGATTATTTTACGAAAAAATATATTTTTAACAGTTGTTTCTTCAGAATCTTTGCAAGCGTCATTTTAAACCTAGCAATATTTTAAAGATATATACAAAATATGAACTTTTGTGTCATAAAATTGACTATGAAACACAATCATAAAAAAATATAATCAGAATAGGAATTATTTTATTTATATATATATATATATATATACCAAAATTAAAAAAAAGTCATCGCCAACATGACAGTAAAAATTTAAAAGGTTTTGTGGGAAATCCTATATTAAAACTGTACTGCCTGTGGAAGTATGAAAAATGGGTCGTGAACCATGAATTTAATTTGGAAACCTTTCTTTGAATGATTTTGGCTTCACTATTGTGCAATATTAATTTGGTTTTATTAATAATTTGGCTTCTGGTAAATTAGAATTTTAATCAGGTGGTGAAATTGGTATAACATTTATGAGTTTTAAATTTTAAAGGTAAATAAGAAACGAAATAAGGTGAGAATATTTCACACGGGTTTACTAGTTGATTTATAATTTACATTAATGTCAAAAAATAACAACTTAAGGGCTTCTTTTTTTTTTTTTTTTAATACTACTATTATGTCATTTACAGAATTAAAATACCAAAGTAATAATAAAAAAATATCAAAAATACACAAATAGTGGATGTTACTGGTAAATATAATTGAATAAAAAAACTATTAATGCAATTTTTGATATTCTTTAAAATTTGCTGAAAATAGCACCACATGATCCTCTAAATACAAACCTTAAATTCATCATAAAATTTACCTAGAAACTAAAATATACTATATATGTCAGAAAGCATGAGAAGCATAATTTTCATTAAAAAAAAAATGTAGAATTAATGTTCTACACAAAATAATCCCAGAACCCATGTCATGTTTTGCCGACTAGCTGTGTACAATTTTCTATTGTTTCCTCTAAAATTGGTGTGAATGTGGGTTAAGTACCCTTAGAAAGACCTGTCAAGTCAATTGACTTTAATCACAAAACCAAGTAGTTCTGATAAATTTACAACTAGATAATGCTTTGTAAAAAGATGAAGAAAATGCACAAAAAAGTTTACAAATTGTTGTTTATCAAGATATTTGATGCTCACCGAAAATGCGGTTTAGAGTCATAATCATAACAAATGGAATCTTATGAAACTTTTGGGGGGGAGGGGAGGAGAAAATGACATATATTAAAATTTGTTTTTTTCCATTAATAACAATTACTTAAGTTTTGTTATTCATAAATTATCCTTACAAATGATATCAGGGATGGGGAATTTCTAGAAATTCTTACCAGCCAGCAATATACGATATACAGTGCCGGCAAAAAAAAATCTTTACACTTGAGCGGCAAAAAAAAAAAAAAAAAAAAATGTCAATTGCCGTTACTGCCATAAAAATGTGTCGAACCCCAGAGATGACACGCGGCGTTAGTCAGTTTCAGGCGGCTTTTCTCTATCCTATCAACACTCGGCTCATCTCATGGATTTTTACAATTAGATTATATTCTCTTTGCTCCCGCCGGCCATTATTTTATTTGGCAAAAGTTTGAGAACCTACATCAGTATTCCCACTCAACACAATGGGTCAAAAGAAGTTTAAAATGGAAGAGAAGATCCGTGCCTTCACTCTTCATGAGAAAGAGGACTCTGTGATTGATGTAGCTAGAGATCTGGCAAACCATTCTAGATGTAGACAGAGATCCATGCCTAAACGGCTGCAGATGGTAATACAATGTAAAGGTGAGATGACAAAATACTGACTGCAATGTAATATTCAGAATAAACCACTTGATGTTAAGATTTTGACTAAAATGTTTACATTTTATTGACCTTGTAATGATTTTCAGAATTTATTTATAATGATCAACAGAAATACTAATGTAATAAATTGGTTATTCTGCTTATTTATTTTATTTTATCATAAAGCTTTTTGAATAATTTTGTGTGTTCTATTTTGTAACATGCATTATACTGTTATTAATATGGTATGATGAGGGAATTTTTTAAGGAATTTTTAACTGTTTTTGTATTTTTCTTAATCTTTGAATAGTATTATCGCATTATTCAGCCTATTTTTCAGGTTTTAATTTAATATCGCCAGTATTGCCGGTGTGTGGCACCAGAACCAGATGACTATTCAGTAGAAACCAAAAAATAAATCGAAAGTCAATCCAACCCACAATTTCTTGTTTAATTAATAAACGAACTTTTAAAGTAGCTCATTTAATAGTTAACTATACTTATAGAATCTACTTTCAAAACACAATGGTAAATAAATGAACTGGCACAAGTCAAAAGCAAGATAAATATTGGCTGAATGTTCAAATAAGGTCATCTCCTAAGCGTCAAAATCATTTTTCAGTATCGTTCATTGTAAAATTATTCAAAGACATTGATCAGAGCTACAGACACATTTTTATTTCTTTATAGTAACAGATAAGTTTAGATCACTCTTTTTCAAGGTCTCCCTCACCAAAAAAAAAAAAAAGACTAGTATGTTATGGCCACCACAAGACTTTCTTCTGTATTTTCCTATACAAATTCACTCGGTAACAATATTTAAAAAAAAAAAAAAAAATAATAATCCAAGTTTTCCAAAAATCCAAAATCGATAACTTTGTTTTAAAATATCACAGATTTATAGTTCAACCATTCGTTTTAAAGGTATTGACGATACCTTTCGAAAGATACCCAGCTTGACCCCCCCCCCCCCAGGGAGGGAACTGATGCCCCCACTTCCACAAAATTTTTTTCCTAGTGAACTATTACTATTATCAAAAATTCATATTTTATAATAACAAGTTTAAAATAACTCTCATTATGCACATTTATATGAAATTTTGTCCTATACTGCCATGTTAAAAGTTTACAAAAAATGCGATCACAGCACCACCTGCAGAGCAATTGATCCCCAAATCTAATCAGCAGCAGTTTATGTTAGGATGCAACTAAATACCAAGTTTGGTTAAATTTCATTCATTGGTTTGTGACATACAGTGTCCACAAAAAAGTGATGCACACAGACAGATATTAAAAACTATCAATTTGTGTTCAGAACATCTCAGAACGTGTAAATCCGCCAAAAAACGGAGGTAAAAAATTTTCACGAATCCAATACTTTCACTATATTACATATAGAAGAAAGTAAAAAAAGAAATTAAATATGTATTGTAATTTAAAATTGATTCTTTATCGCTCTTTAAATGTTGGGAAGAAGAGAGAAAATAAATGAAATGAGCACTGGAATTTTTCATCTGTAACTTCCCATCTCAAATTTATCCCTGCAAATGTCCGATTCTCCAAAGTAGAATTATGTCAAAACCACCGATTAAAAGAGAAGGATGTATTACGAATGTTACGGAAAGGTAGTAATTTTCATCTTACAGATAGAGGGTGACCAAATCTCGAAAATACACCAATCAGCGCATTTTTACATTTTTGGCTGTTCGTTCGTTGGATGACTGAAGCCGAAGGGGCGGGCTTTCCCTTTCTTCCGATAAATTTCAAAGATACTACACCAGGTGGCGATCAAATCACTTTCCTGGACTGGGCTGAATTAATGCGGAAAGGGAAGCTTCTATTCCCGCGCTCGCTGCCCTATCTCGTTTTAATTCCTATAGACTCTTCTTCCGTGGTCAAAACAGTAGTGGGGGAGGAAGTTTAGAGATCATATTTGCTTATCTATTACCCCTCTCCTCGTCTGCACTTCACTCAACCAGACCACCGCAAGGAAAAAAATCTTTTTGCCATGATCCGATAGTGTGACAGCTATGATAATTAGAAAAAGTTCTAAATAGCAGACTGCATTTCACAGTGGATGATCAAAAATGGGCCCATTAAAGATAAACAAATGCAGAGAGAAAAAAAAGGAAAAAATTAAGCTGATTGTCTGCTTGTTGTTTTAGTAAAGAAGGGGGAAAAAGTTTCAATTACTCAACCATTTAATGAAAAGGGGGGGAGGAGACTTCGTCAAAATTTCCCAGATACTTGTAATTTGTCTATATCAGAGTTTTTACTGTATTTTTTTAAATTATTATTATTTATTTATTTATTTTTATTTTTCTAGATAGTGTTATTTTACCATACAAATAAATATGTAAATCCCTTGAACTGTATTGTATATAGAGTATCAGTTATGCATCTTCATCATTCAAAATATGCATGCGCCTCTTTGCAGGAATCTGTTTCAGTTGTTTACCAACACAATTTTATGTTAGTACTTTGATTAAAGTCCAGTGAAGAATTACAATCAAATGGATATTTTTCCTTCTAATATATTTAATTTTGATTGTATTTATTTTTATTTGGGAAAAATATTTTTGCATGTCAAAAAAAAAAAAAAAAAATTCTGTCTCATCAAAGCAGGATTATAGCAGTGAGTTTTTATGTATTAAAAAATTAAATAATATAAATTCTGCTTTTTGTAAGGAATGTGCTGTGGACTTTAAAATTAGTTTTAGTAATAAAAATGATTTTGAGCAATATATAGGAACAAAGACTCATATCAATAATCTGGAAGCAAATGCTAAATAATTACAAGGTAAAAAGAACTTTTTATGTACCATGTTTTTAAATTTTCTGTTGAATCATATAAACGCTACCGAAGGCAGCGGGAACCCAGAACAATTGGTTAAAAGTTTTTAAAAAATTCATTGCTATAGTGTTTTGAGCTATTATAAAACATTCAAATGGCTAGCTAGCTGAGAAATTAGTTAAAAAATCGATTGCAAGCTCTGTACTGGTAACGCTGCCGAACGCAGCAGAGTTCCGAAGCAGTTGGTTAAAAAATATTTTAAAAATGCATTTTCACCGTGTTCTGAACTATTCTGAAAGTTTCAAATGTCTAGCTAGTTGGGAAGTTAAAATAAATTTTCTGTTGAATCATATAAATGCTGCCGAAGGCAGTAAGGACTAAGACTGGGCGTTATATCGATGTAATGCAAAAATCGATTTATAGCTAAAATCGGCGATCCGATTTAAAGATAACATCTGCTAAGAAATTTCAGAATGACTATTTTAGACGATGTAATGCTGCATCAATTTAGAGATAAAAAATCCAATGTTAGCAAGGCATCAAGTTTCCTCGTCACACTTGCAAGTTAATGCATGAAGGGAAGTTTTATCGATTTAGCGAAAACGATTTAACAATAAGTGCAAAAGCCGTCTTACGATTTATTGTAATATGAATTGTGCTACATGCCGGCTTTTCATTTCAAGGGAGATACCGTTAGATACGATGTGCTTAAATCGCTTGTTGTCTGCTCCATTTATTCCAAAGGAGAGACAAAGTACTGCACTTGCGCTATGCTAAATCGGGGAGAAAAGAAAATATGATTTTAGATGAATCGTAACTGTTCCAAACTTTTAACTTCTTGCGGTTTTACGGAGATTCCAATTTGCTTGCTAAGTAATGATTTCTTTCTTTTTGTAATAAGTAATTATTTTCGGCAATTACAGTATGCATTGTTGTAATAAATATTAATATAAGTACATAGATTTTTTTTTTTTTTTCATTAAATTAAATAGAAAATAAATTTTATTTTTTACAATATTTAAGAATACAGTAAATCACGATGAAAATAGTTTCATAATGCAATACGTTACCTCTGTTTGTCATTATTATTATTTATTCAATAATTTGGCTTTGTCTGGCACTTCTGTTATTAGTATGTTGTAAGGACGGGGGAGGATTTTTAAAGAATGTACACAAGAACTTTTAAAGGTGCTCCTTATTATGTACTTTTTATTACTCTTAATAATACCATTAATAAGCTTCAAATTACTGAAGTTTATAAAATCTGCAATGTTAATACTTCAAAATATTTCTTCATCATTTAAATTTAAATTTCTTTTTCAAACTCTGCTAACTATTTCATCTAATGAACAAATTGGTCTTTATTTTATTTTTTATTATTTTTTTTTTTTCTTTCAGAATGATATGTGGTTTATTTATAGGCAGATTGTATACTGGCCGCCAGAATATAACGTATTTCGGCAATATGACACAAAAAAGCAGAAATTTTGTTAAATTTTAGTAAAATGATAAAAAAATTGGGAATCAGCTTTCAAATTTTTTTTCCTGAATTATTACTTAACTCGGCAGTTGTTTCAAAAATATCACGTAGAATTTATCAATTGACTTTAAAAAAAAAAATTAATTTTTTTTAAAGAAAGCGGAAATTAAATTTACTGACTGTGGTAAAAGACAAATTTTATAAATCAAAATACAAAGTTCAGTATTCCATCAGAAATCAGGAACACACAAAAAAGGGCTAAAAAATTCAAAAGAATAAATAAAAAACTGTTGTGCCAAAGGCCATCGAAAACTCTCTTTAATATCAATATTTATAACAACGCCCCTAATGTTAATCATCCAGAAATGTTTAATCAACATAACTTTTCTTAATAAAAACTTCACAGTTTGAACTGCATAATTTAAAATTTTAATTTTAAATTATGCAGTTTAGCGTAATTTTAAGCTATAGATGTTGAGTTATAATAGCAATATGGGAAATTGTAGAAAATAAGTGAGTAATAGCAGTGTTGCTTTTCAGTCATTATACTATTGATTAAAAGACTTGTAGGAGGGGTAGGGAAGAGGTATTTACTAAATCACTGTTAAATCGATCTATCTCTATATCACGATATTAGATGGAAGATAAATAGATTTATAGAATTGCTACACCGTCCAGTTCTACTCGGGACCTGAAACAGTTGACTAAAAGTATTAAAAAACTGTATTCTCACTGTGTTTTGAGCTACTGTGAAAGTTTCAAATGTCTAGCTATCGGGAAGTTAGTGAAAAATCGATTGTAAGCTTTGTACTGGTAACACTGTCAAAGGCAGCAGGAACCCAAAGCAGTTGGTTAAAAATATTTAAAAATTGCATTTTCTCCGTGTTCTAAACTATTCTGAAACACAAAATTCTCTCGCCATCCTCTTTGTGTTTCCTTAAATGGAGTAGTTGATTCATATTCTCTATTCATTCAATAACTGGTAAATAGTAAATCCTATAAAGTGATTGAAAATTGGCTTAAAGATTTTTGCACATGTTCAAATGCTTACATTTTGGTTTTAAATTGCCTTGTCTTTAAGACTTGAGATTAAAACAAATTTTAATTTATTATTTGAGGGGTATGGAGTTCTTGGTTTATAAAAATTGTGTTGTCTTTTCTTCCTATCAGTTAAAAAAGTATAATTATATATAATGCATTGCTGCCAACTTTTATGATTTTCTTGGGAAGACTTAGTACCAATATTTTCAAATTGTTAACTTCACTTATCGATGCAAAGAAAATATAAAATATTTATGTTTCGTAACTGTGATAGTAAATTTTCCCACAAAAACTGTAGTGTAATAAAAAGTACATTTGTTTATTTTATTTATATTTTTGAAATATTTAATATTAAAGGATAAATTCTGAAATTCAGAGGAATTTTTTGCAGAACTTGATCCTATAAATAAAAGGATAAATTTAAAATCCTGTGTTAAATTATTTATAAAATAATTAATGTATGATGTGCTTAATTTGTTTTTTCAGAATGTGGTTTGATCTGATTTATTTATTTCTTTTATTTAGGAAAAACATTTTCCAACTTGTGGTTTTAAATTTAATGAAAATGCTAGCTATGATTTTGTTGTTTTCCAAAGATTGTGTGAGAAAATAAATGAAAAATTAGGTTATTATTTTATGTGCATTACAAACAGTGACTATTACTCTGAAAACAAAATGAAAATAAAAGAAATTATTCAAAACGCTTCACATCCTAGTGAAACTGATTTTAAATTTAAAAAAGATTCATTTGAAAAAACTGTAAATGCAGACCTGTTAAGAGATATTACCAATGTAATTAAAGATACAGTGACAAAGATATTACCAGAAAATGAACTTGCGATGGAATTGAAAGACAGAGAAATTAACTCAAAAAAGAAAACACCTGCACAGAAGTCACATTATAAAGGTAACAGTGCTATTGCAGCATTTCTTAGATTGAGTTTTTCTGCCTCTAATAAACTTGGATCGTCTGCAAAAAAGCCACCAAATAAGAAAACTAAACCCAAATCAAATACAGAACAAATTGTGGAAAATACAAAATCAAGTAATAAAGAAGTTAAGGAAAGTGTGGAGTCACAAGAAATAACACCTAAAAATAATAAATCGGAAAAAACTATGGAAAAGGTTCAATCGGAAAGTGAACCAGTCATTAAAGCTATTGAATCAAAAGACATGCCTGAAGATACTGTTAAGGTTCAGTCAAAAAGTGAACAAGTCACTAAAGCTATTGAGTCAAAAGACACCACTAAAGATACTGTTAAGGTTCAGTCAAAAAGTGAACAAGTCACTAAAGCTATTGAGTCAAAAGACACCTCTAAAGATACTGTTACGGTTCAGTCAAAAAGTGCAAGAGTCGTCAAAGCTGTTAAATCAAAGGACACACCTAAAGATGCTGTTAAGAGTCAAACAAAAAGTGAACGAGTCATCAAAGCTATTGGATCAAAAGGCATGTCTAAAGATACTGTTGAACTAAAGAAAAGAGAGCTTGATGGAAAAAGACCTGGTAATGAAGTTCAAACTCTGGGAAATACTACAGTTACCTCTGCACCCGTTGAATCTTCTAAAGTTTCTTCTAACACCGTTAAAAATATTACCAACAAAAAGGTTTTCAAGAATACAGAGAAAGTATTAACTATACACTCAAAACATTGTCGTAAAAGTAAGTATTACTTTTCTCCCCTTCCCCTTCTTTTTTAATTCAAAGTACTGTGTACTTTTTAATGTAAATTTTGAAATTTTAATTAAATTTTAAAAATACAGATTTATAATTTTGATGCTTGGTTTTTTTTTTTTTTTATATGTGTGTTTTAAAAATAATATACAAGAATAAAATGAAAAATGCAATGTAAGTGCATTTAAACTTCACAGAATATTTAAACTTTAATTAAAAAAAAAAAAAAAAAGGTGTATTGGATTTACTAAATATTAAATTGCTGTTTATCAAATTGTCAATGTAGGGGTTAAAATTTAGGGTGGTATGCTGGGATTCCCGTCCAAAAATTCCAAATCTTCTTTTTGAAAAATCTTGGTGCAGGAGATTCCTGCTTCACAAATTCATCGCTCTCTTCTGCGGCGACAGGAAAGCCAAAAGAAAAAATACTTATACAAATATAGGAAAGAATACTTAGGGGAACTTAAGGGGGAAAACTGAAACTATAATCTATGACAAACATATAATGACCTTGGATTGGAATGGCAAATAGAGTGTGCAGGGTGACAACTAGTCTGAGAATTTTGACAAATTTTGTGGATATAAGCCATATTTGAAAGCGTGTTATTGTAAATTGTTTAATTATTTGCTAATTTTGTGAAATTTTTTGAGGAAAAAAAAGTCAGGGAATTTTGAAAAATTCTAATGTTTGTCACCCTGACCCCAGTGGCAGAAACACCACGACACGGCGACATAAGTTGCGGACACAGAAAAATGGCTTGCGGACAGTTTTTGGCTGCACTGATAAAAAAAATTGTCTGCAACTTTCGGATAACAATTCACTTTTAAAATTTCTGTGTCAAAACTAAAACTAATACTTTTATTTATATGACTGGGTATCGAACGCAACTACTGAAGTGCCTTGCACATTTTTATGAAAAAAAAAATAATGGGCTTATCTTGTGGTTTGTTATGATTTCCCTGTAAAAATGTTTTTTTTTTTTTTTTTTTTTTAATATGATGTTACAACAAACTCTAAAATTCTACAGAAACTAATTTTTTAGGCCACAAAAATGAGCATTTAATTTAATAAACATATTTCTCAAATCAGTTAAAATTTCTATACCAGCAGCAGCACACCAAACTGACAGTTTTGCCTTGCATTTACTCAATCTGACAAGACAAGAAAAAAGCGGTTTAACACTGTACCACAGATGGTTATTGCGTTTTATCATAATCATTTGCGTAGTCTCTTCTATGCCGCTATTTTTGAAGAGGGTAAAATTTGATAAGAAGCGATACTCATAAACTAGTGCTGTTTTTTATCTCTTGCTTTCTGTACCACTTATACTCCACTCTTCAATCCGTTATAGTTTGGTTATGTTTTGTGTTGTCATTCATCTCATACACTGCGAGTTCTCCGCTCTGCAGTCCGTTTTGGTTTGAGCTTCTGCATAGCCGTGGCATTTTAATTTATTTTAACAATGAAGTGCCAATGCAATGATGTTTCAGGATCCATAGAAAAAGATTAAAGTCTGCCATAATTCTGGATTAAAAATTTGTATTAGAATTATATTAGGATCCATAGGATGTTATTCACAACTTAATAGCAAAAGTTTCTGCTTATAATTTTTTATTCTTCATAATTCCATAATTGTGTTCTTAATTCGCTTTGTGTAATAATTAAAGTTGTCACCAATGCAGGGTGTTAATATTTTTTTAAATGGGTGTATCAGTATCAGGACTCAAAATTAGCGATCGTTAGATGTATTTTGTAACTAAATATTTCATTTTGACGACCACAATTTTATACCTAGTCGTCACTTTGACGCCTAGCATTCTTTTTCCCCTTCAATGTGCTGTTCTAAAGTGCGATGAAAATAAAAGCACTAGCAACAAAGTAGTAGAAGTAAATTCTTAGCTTTCTTTTAAAAATATTAGCACTAGCAAATTTTTAAAATGGAAAAAACTAACTAGATAAAGTATCAGTATTTTATATAATTGTAGTTTATGTACAATATTTACAGTTTTAAAATTGCACCTAAGTACAACTTAATGGCAACTAAGAAAACAATGTTAGTTGCCATTTGGTACCCAACTTGCTGATTCTAATTTCGACCCCTTATAATACACCATTTGAGAATGTGAATTTTCAAATAGACAGTTGGGTATAGGACTGTTTGCAGGGCTGTTTACTACTAATTATTTCTTGTAGTAGAGTATTGACTGTCTGAATACTAATCAACTGAGATATCACTTAACCAAAGCATTGTAGTCAAACAATTAAAGTTCATTCATGTGCCATGTATTCTGCTTGTGTTGCAGTATTTTATTTCTCATTGTCAGAGTTGCTGAATGCTGAATCGAATCCTGGTTTAGGTATGGATGTTCATAGAGATTTGGAATCCACATTAAGCTAAGATCTCAATCCAATGAGCTTTTAAGTGCAAAAAATGACTGTACAGCAAGATCCTAAACCGAACCCTCTCCATGTTAGTTGTCTTACAGTTTTATGCCACCATTGCCGTATGAGCCATCGCTTGTGACATATCATTCTGTAGCATAAACAGTTTGCAATAGCAAATGATGTAGACATCTTTTAGTGTTTTTTGATAAACTTAAAATAATAAACCAGTTGAAAAATGGTGCTAGTGGATCAAGCATATTTAGGCAATATAGAGTTGGAAATGATGCAACATTGCACATTAAAAAAAAAAAGGGCAGAGATGTCATTATAGTTGTGTCTGAAGACAGAAGTTTATATGAAAAATAGCACAAAAACAGAATTTATACACTTCAGTATGTACATGGTTTAGACAGAAACATAGCTAAAGACAGTAAGTAGCTCTTATATGTACAAAAGCTCATAACAAGAAACTATGGGGTAATGCTTATTTTAAGATACCAACTAACTGGTTTATAAAATTCAAATCTAAGCATGAAATTAGGGAATTGGCCATTAATTGTGAAAAACTGTCAACTGGCTCAATTGTTTATCAACAGTTGAGCATTTTAAATAATTCTTTAAAAAACATGATAGGATGAGGAGGGCTATTAAAAAAAAAAAAGTCTGCAAAGCAGATAAAATTGGTTTGTACTGTAAGAAAAACTCTACAAAATCACTAGTTTTATAAGAATCAAATGTTAACCCCTGGTTTTATAGCAAAAAAATTATGTATCATTATTATTACATGCAGAAATGTTACTAAAATGTGCATGCTGTCTTTACTAATCATAGATTTTTTTTTTTTTTTTTTTTTTTATGTGTATTAAAAAAGAAAATTGCCAGTCACCTACAAAAAAAAAAAAAAAAAAAAAAAAAAAAAGCATGCAAAGTCAATGCCAAAACCTTTAGTTGGAAAGAGAAGATTGAAAGTTTATTTTAAGTATCATTTCAGTCCTCAAACTGAACTAATCAATTGGCCCAGGTAGTTATTGAAGTCTAAAACTTCATTGTTAGAGAAAGGTATTCTTGTGTATGATCAGGGTCAGGGAGGAATATGAGAAAGCAATTCAATTTGAGTACACTAAAATTAACTTGAAGGATGTTTGCCTACATGGCAACAGAAGCTTGGCGAAAACACTACTCTGGCAAAAGTTTAGAATAGACTCCTTTTATCAAATGAATCTCAATGTGCCCAAAGAGCCACTAAACATGCAATTTATGTCACAACTGGCTGGGTTGATCAAAGAATCTTAAGGATTAGAACACTGAACACCAGAGGAAAAATCTTGAAGACTCGTGTAATAATTGCTTGTGTCAGTGAAACCTGTACTGACAAATTAAAAAAAAAAAAAAAACCATTCAATGAAGAATCTTTTCACTGTCTTATGACATCTATGAAATACTTAAAACAAGAAAAATGTGATGCTGTTCACTATTCAGTTATCTTTACATTTGGCACATGTCTACACATTTAGCATTAACAAAAATTCAGGGATTTTTACTAAGACTTACAAATGTCCTTACATTTTATATTTGTAAATACAGCCATTATAATATATGAAACATTTAAAAATTAGTACAGTAGAGCGCACGATTATCCGAACTCCAATTAACCGAACTTCCAATAATCCCATTTGCATGTGCATCAGAAATTTAACTTGTTTACTTTAACAAAAGCGTTTCTAAGTTATGGAAAATTATTTGCCATATTCAGTGATGTCGCTAGTCTTTCAAAATCCTGAGACTCTGGGACCTTTGAGTTACAAAAATCGTGCACTTTTTATAAAAAGAGAGGATTCCCTATATAAATGAATTTATATATTTATAAAGATATAAATCAAAATATTGTCTCTTTGTAATTTATTATTTTTTTTTTATTATGAATTCCTTGGAATTAACAGCATTAGGAGGACAAAATGGAGAAACAAGGTTTTTTTTTTTTTTTTTTTTTTTTTTTGTAAGGGGGGGGGGGGTTGAAATAAATCGATTGATTACACAATATAGTTATGCATTCTAATATGTAATTAAAATACAGTTCAGGACCTGACTGGGAATCTGATGGGGACCAACCTGATTCCGGTTATCAGAATTGTCTGGATTTCAGAATTTATTTTTTCCGAATATTAAGTATTTAACTTTTTTTTATATTTAAATTGAACTAAGAGGAGTCTTAAATCAATCAGCTCAATTGAATAAGGCATTTAACGCTATTGCACTTAAAATAATTTGAGCCCACAGTTCATATGGTGGGGATCTATAACTTCTCAATTCAATCGGATAAGGCATTTAGGTACTATCACACTTTTAATTATTTTAGCCAATAGACCATAAAGATAAAGAATTTTTTGTTATGTTTCTGTAAGAGCTAGATTCACCAAAATCTATACAGTTCATGCTGTGGGAATGTATAACTTATGTACCAACTTTCAGCTCATTCGAACAAAATGTTCAGGTGCATCATGTTCACTCACACACACATACATACGTCACAAAAAATTGTGTAAAATCATAGATATCACTAAAAGGGGAGCTTGTGACAAGACCTAAGTTGGTGGTGTACAACTAGACGTCATGACAGTCATAAATGTAAATTTGTAACATTCTATGATCATTCTTTTTTGAACTATGCAAGATACAAAATCCAGTTCACAAATCATGACTACAGTATTTTCCTTATATAGTATGTTTGGAAAGTTAAAAATGTATTTATTTATCTTTAAAAGAAATTGACAGCATTTTGACATTAGCAAAAATTTTATTTTTTGTTTAACGTTGTTGCTCATCCCCAAAGAGTAGCAGGGTTAAATCAGGTTCATAATATTGTACGCCCTAAAGAAATAGAGAACCAATAAAGGATTGTCAGTAAGATCCTGCCTAAAAAGCCCGCAGGCAAACGAAGAATGATCAAGGGAAACTTGCTCAATACAAACTTGGCACAGACTTCAAAATGCTTTGAGCCTCCTAAAAATGTCAGAAATCTGTGATGACCACTGACAAAGCAAGTGAGGGTGGTTTGATCTTGCCTTTTACAATCAAGTGCCAGAGAGCCATCTGGCCGGTTACTCTGATACCAATAGTGCACTGGTGGAACACGCCTAGAAGATTTATTCTTGTTCTTGACTGTTGAAAAAGCTCCATGTAGGTGAGAGGCAAAGAGAACATCAAATCTTCCCCATCACTAGCCTTAGCCAGGTTGACAGCAATCCCATTGCCCCTGATATCAACAAGAGAGGAAATCCACTGTAGGTGAATCGAGACAAGGAAAGGTGCTTTAACTTTTTAAAGAATAATTCACTCCAGTATCATCTCTCACACTATGCCAGTTGGCCAAGTGTTGGATAGAGCTTCTAATCCAGATTTCCATACCATTAGTGAGGGTCCAAGTGAATCAAGGGCTGCATCTATGGCTGCTAATTCACTATGAAAGACAGAACAGTTATGACTTATTCAGGGATGGGGAAAATAGGTAGTTTCTGTGGTCAAAGACTAGCAGGGCATTAAAGATAGCTCCATCGGGACTCGGTTCCCATGCTTGCAGGTCTTAGCTGGACATAGTGGAATGGTCTTCACATGTAGGGTGACCCTACCAGGAGTAAAACTCTTGATGTACTTCATCCATTCTGCACAAGAACACCAGCTCGCCACGGTGAGGTGGCCAGCAGGACATGAGAAACGCTTAAACATATCACATTTTTTCTTCTTTTAATATATAGGTTTTTCCAATGATAAAGTATCTTGTGAAACTTTGTACAGACTAGTTCATCCGACTAATTTCTGTCAATGAATTTAGAATGCAGCAGAAAAGATAGCGGCTAAGCTTTGATATGATGCACCCATTAGTGATTTATTATGCATTGATGCAATTTAGTATATAAAAACTCTTTGCTGGTAACTTTTTGTATCAAACTTTGTTTTTTGTTTTCATATCAGCTGCTCATGTGTATTAATCATATTGGATTGGTATATCCTATTACCCCCCCCCCCCCCCCCCCAAAAAAAAAAAAAAAAAATGATTTTATTGAAATAATGTGGTTTTGCGATCATTTTCTTAATTTCATATTTTAGCTAAGCTTTGATATACGGCATCTATTGGCGATTCGTTACACAGTGATGCAATCCGACCTATCAACATTTTTCTTATCGGAACTTCATTTTTATACCTTGTAACTTACGCTGGCCGCTTGATTGTATTTATTGTTTTTTTTCTTTCTTTCCTTCAGAGGGAGGTGCTCTAAAAATATGAAGAAAATATAAGTTTCGGACATTAAGTTTGAAATTCGTAAAAATGCCTTCCTTTTTTTTTTTTTTTTTTTTACATTCTGGTTTTTGGAATGCCAGATACTATATATAGCTTAATAATATTACTGTAGGGGGAAAAAAACACATCTGGCTTTTATGTTGAGACAAATTTGTTTTACTTTCAGATTTATGAGAAATAAAACATCAAAATCTTCCTTTTTTTTTTTTTTTTTTTTTTTTTAAAGAATGAAAAAAAGAATGAAAATTACTTGTTCCTTAGGATATGCCTTACTTATGTCCTGCCCTCGGTTTTTTATGTAATTTATGTGCTATAGTGTGTCAACAGCATTTCTACATATTTATGGAAAGTCATGAATTTTTAAAATTTTATTTTGGCAGATACCCTGAATCAGGAGCGAGATTAGTTTCAATAGAATGAGTTATAATTTTCGAATATTGGTCACAATATGAAATACATATCTATGCTCTTGTATGTCTAACTTCAACTGTATGACCAATTTTACCAATATAAACATATTTACAACTTTTACAGGGAATAAGGTAAACTACACTAATAAGATCAAGTGTGGAAATTTTAGGTTTAAAATTAAAACCTATATTTTTTATTTGACCAGTTCGGTGGAAAGCAGTGAGAATATTATGATGTTTTAGTAAATTAGCAGTACATAATCAGAATATAGCATAGAAATGTTTTTTTTTTTTTTTTTTTTTCAGTAGTAGAATTATTTGTTTGCAAGGAAAGGGAGTGGGGAAATGTAGAAGGGAAAGGAAAAGATGGGAATGAATAATTTCATGATAAAAGGGGTTTTAGCCATCTAAGAAGATAGATAGTCGTTACTTAATAAATCTTGAAAGTTTCTTTTAATTTCTAACTTAGTTTCATTACTATACAAATGAGCAGCTCAATGAATCAAAGTCTGAAAAACAGTACTGATATATTTAAACTAAACCATAGTAAATCATAAGGAAAACCCTTAACTCTATTGAGATCAGAATTTTTAGCATTATGCTCAGCGTACTTCATGATTATTATTTTAGGATTTAATTTTTAATTCTTAACGGGGTGAGAACAAGTCAGCTTTTGCCAATAAATAATTAATTAATTATAAACAATAATACTACCAGAAAAATGTTACAGGTTAATTTTTTGTATTCTCTTGTTTTTGTTCAATTGGCAAGAAACCAAAATTCCTATATATCTTTGTGTATTATGTTTCATATTTAAATAACTCTAGTTTTATTAATTTGCTTATAATTTAAAGCATATCATTTAGTTTTTATTTTCTCTCCTTAGTCACATTTTTCGTATTTGTATTTAATGTTAAAATAAAAGATTTAACACCCTTAAACATTTTTTAGGAATCCTAGATAAAGGAATTGCAAGATTGCTGGCTACTAAAAAAACTACAAAAGGCCAATTAGTTACTGGAGTTTCAAGTAAATCTAATGTGAAATATAAGTCTATTACAGAAAAAGGCCACAGTGACATTCCCAAGAAAATAATACACAAAAAAGTTCAACCAGAATTAAAAGGAAGTAAACTTCCTGTTACTTCTAATTATAAAAATAAACATGCATTCAATGTCATTGTGCCTGTTCAGCAAGCACCACCTGTAGTTACTAAATCAGCAACAATTGATGCAAGCTCATATCAGAAAAGTCCTGAAAATTTATCTAAAGCAGGATTTGGTGCTATGAGTAATGATAAATATCATTGGAGACGCTTTGATTCAGCAAGTCCAGTACTTACTTCTGATGTCTCCATTTTTTTGAAAAAATTGGCTGATAAACAACAACCTATAAGCCCCGTTAGGAAAAGGAGGCTTTCAAAAAGTCCTATGAAAAAAATTACCAGTCCTATTAGAGTCATTTCTAAGACTCATTTAAGAAGATATTCAAAGAGTCCAATTAGACATAAATCTAAAAGTCCTATTAGAAGGTCTAGAAGTCCTATTAGAAAAAGATCTAGGAGTCCTCTTAGGCGGCGTTCCAGAAGTCCCATCAGACGTCGTTCAAGAAGTCCAAGGAAACACTCTAGGAGCCCAAAACGCCGTTCTAGGAGCCCTGTAAGAAGGTATTCTAGAAGTCCATTAAGACGATATTCTAGAAGTCCTGTTCGAAAGCGCTCTAAAAGTCCATTGAGGAGGCATTCTAGAAGCCCTGTTAAGCGACGATCAAGAAGCCCTGTTAAGCGGCGATCAAGAAGTCCTGATAAGCGGAGATCAAGAAGTCCATTTAGAAGACAGTCTAGGAGTCCGATTAAAAGGCGGTCAAGAAGCCCTTACAGAAAACATTCAAAAAGTCCAACTTCAAAGTTTTCAAGTAGTTTAACATCTTTTAAAAGCTTGCATGCAGTTAATATTGCCCAATCTAGTAATTTTCGCGAGTATTCTAGTCCTGGTGAGCATTATCAGAGAAATGCATTCAACAAACCTAAGCACGTAAATTTACGTGAGTCGGAAATGATTAGAAGTCGAGAACAATTTAGAATGTTGAATCCACCAATAATGAATAAATCTGACAGATATAAGGCTCAGGCTTTCTCTTCTGCCCGTGGGGTTAGTGATTTAGATCCTGTAAGTGATGAAGATGAGTCAGTCTATTTTAATGATAAACATCAGCATTCTGAAGATTCACATTCATCTAAAGCAGCTTTATCTAAGTTGCTTCAGAAAGCTTCTCAATCTTCAAATGATTCAGATCCAGATTTCAAACATTTAATTCAATTCATGAAAACCCACGGTTCAGCAATAGAAGAATTTATAGCTTTAAAATCTAACAAACCGGAGAAAACTAATACACCGAAAATAGATTTAAATCTACAGCAGCAGCAGCAGCAACAGCAAACCTTGCTTTTACAACAATACTTATTAGCAAATTTAGCTAGCAATATTCAAGGACCTAATCCAAACATTTCAAATCTACAATTCACATCACCTCAATCATCATTTTTACCAGAAAATGTCCCTGTTAGATTTGGACACCCATCAGTTAATTTGACACCAACTCCAGTTAATATACCTCCAATACCTACTCAGCCTGCAGCCATGCAACAAAGATTTTTCCCACCAAATGTGAATGTACCACCACCTGTGAATGTACCGCCACCACAATTATTTCAACCTACACTTCAGCCTATTCAAGATTTTTCACCAAAACCCAAACCAACTCCAGAAGTCATGTTCCAGGATCTTAAAGCAACTGTAAGTAAGCTGTTTGGTGCCAATGAAGCAAGCGTCAAGCAGGTTACTAAACCTCAAATGCCTAGCTATGTTACTAACCAGTTGTCTAATACAGAAAAATGGGATCAGAGCCACCCTGATACTACTAGATTCAATGTACCACTTGGTCAAAAAAATATGTATTCATCACTGGTGAAAAATATTGGTGGTATTCATGAAAATCCTGTTGTAAGAGAACAAACACCTTCACAAAATAAAAATAATGCTCCTGGTCAATTCCCAAGCACCAGTATTAGTGACAGGTCACAAATTTCAAATGAGCTGCCTGTACCTCCACCAAATGCTAAAGTTACTTTTTGCGATGCACCTCGTAATTCTGCTAAGGCAAATTTATTTCCAGTTATCAATCAGAATCAGAATTTCAATGCTCCTACTGCACGTGTAGGCATGAATGATGTCAAAGCATCATTAGCTCAAAGACTTGCATCAGTTCTTGTGAAAATCGGAATGGAAGATGTCCCTGCCCCTCTTATACAAGAAATGTTGATGAAAATAGGTGCATTCAGCTCATCACCACGACAAGATATTAGTGAAAATGAAATATTATCTATTTTGAAAAGACTTGGTTATCTTTCTTGACAATTTAATAAATGTTCTTAGTAATACATTTCAAAAATAAAACTTATGAGTTACATTTTACTTTCAAAAATCAAGCTTCAGATGCTTATTTAAAGATTATATATATATATATATATAGTAATTATAGTGCAGATTTTCTTTTCTAAATTAGAGGTATAAAAATTAATATAAAACGTTTGTATAAATTTATGTTCGTATTTTTCATGTGTATTTATCATTGCGTAAAATGCATAAAGATATTGTTGATTACAGTGATAAAATTAAATGTACAGTTTCATATTTTTAGTTTTGATGAAAATTGAAGCATTTATTCGTGAATAAAATATGGTTTGTTTGCGATAAGGCATACGAGTTCTTATAATAGAATTTGTGCATTTTATATATTTTATACTAATTTCAATAAAGCCCGATAAATATATCAAATGATTCATCCTCATACACATTAAACAGAACTATTGACTTTCATAGACTTTTTTTTTTTTTTTTTTTTAAGTAAAAATGAAAATATGTAGTTTTAAGGCATTGTATTTTGACTTTAGCCTATTTTTCATTTGAAAATTTTCCATAAAAGTCTTTACAATAAATAATTTTTAGCAGTTTTGTTTATTACTAAATGTAATCACTTTACTTTCCAAGCCTAGTAATTTTAGAAAAAAAAGTTTTTTTTTTTTTTTTTTTTTTTTTTTTTAAGAATAAAATTATTATTATTTTTTTTTTCCTTTTCTGCTTAGTTACACCTAACTTTTTTAAAAAATGTGTAAGCAAATGTTTGTCTTGTAATGCAGATTTTATGTACAGTTTTCTGAAATTTGTTTTAAGAAAATTTCACTGAATTGTTACAATATTTGAATTTATACAAGAATATTTAATAGTCCTTTCGTGTTTTGATTATATGTATATATATATGTGTGTGAGTAGTGTTAGTGTTAATTCTTTTATGCTATTGTAAAAAGATCTAGTAATATAGAAATAGGCATATATAGCAAATATATACATGTTCCCACTGCTTATCTTTTCATCCTTAAGTGATAAATATATGTATGCAGTTCATTGTTAGTTAATTCTGTTGCTTTTGGCTTATTAAGGAATGCCTATTAAATCAAGCATGAAACAATAATGAAAGTCTATTGAAGCTGATTTCAAGTCCATTAAAACTGGTTGAAATCCCCCCAAGTTAAATGGGGCAATAAATAATAATTTAAAAATCAACAACTGTTGTTATTTTAGTTCTGAGGAGACATGAGAATTAAAAAAAAAAAAAAAAAAAAAAAAAAAAAAAGTTTCAAATAAATCTTCTTGAATAAGTTTATGAAACAGTATTAATTTATGGACAAGTTACAAATTTAATTATAATTTAAGATTTTTTTTTTTTTTTTTTTCTTGGCATTTAACAAATTGAACATTTCTCCAAATAAAGGTAAATTGATATTTGCTGAATTTGTGCTATGTTATAAAGGGTGTATATTCCAGCCCCTTCCCCTACCCCCCCCCCCCCCTTTTTTTTTTTTTTTTTTTTTTTTTTTTAATATACCTGTATGTTCTACAGTTTTTTATATTTTAATGAGCACTCAAGAGCAAATATGCTTTGTAAGAGGACAAAATCTAGTTAGGTTTTAAAACTAACTTGAAAAGGATGATAGAACTTATACTGTAAAACTATGCATTCTATTGTAATATGTGGAAATTACTTTGTTTTTGTCTTCATTGGGATCTTATGTAAATAAATGTTTAAAACTATGTACACTCTTTCAAGTTATCAGGGAATGTTAAGAAAAGATAAAACATATTGGAATTGGATTTGTGCTTAGGTTATATTTTTGAAATATGTAAGGACTAGAAAATATATTTGCTCTTTTCGCACAAACCTTGCTTTTTAAAGAAAAGAAAAAAAAACTGTTTATGATTTATTTGTTTGGCTTGTAATTGATGCTGGTTCAACGTTAACTAGTTTCTCTCACAAGTTAAGTATTTATTTTTTACTGCATAAATTGATAATTTAGCAATTATCCAACTTTAGTGGTAGCAAATTTTAAATACTTGACGCTGATGCATGAGTTAAATTAGTACTTTTAATTTTTTTTTTTTCCTCAACTCATTTATTGTTCACTTTCTTATCTTCCTTTTTTAAATTGATTCCAAGCTTATTTTTTGTTGTTTTGTATAAGTATTGTTTTATTTATATTATTCTGTTGTTTACACGAGACAACATTTTTCAAATATTAACCTTTAAAAATCCATTAGGATTTCATTCTTTATATTTTGAAACTACTGTAGACTGCACTAATAATGTATTGTTATACTCTGTGTTAAATTTAATTGTATAAAATGAAAACTTGAATAAAGTTGTAACCATCATTAGACTTTATTTATGTGCATTTAAATATACAATATTTTCTTTCTTTCTTTTTTAAATAAAAAAAACTTTGACATTTTTTTCCCTTTCAGAAAGAGTTCTGCTATTCATATATTCACATACGAAATAGTTTAATTGCTGCTTTAGTGATAAAGGTAGTAAGTTTGATTTCTGACTAAGCAGAGATATTATTAATTCTTGAAGTCTTGAACATAAAAATATCTATCATTCAGGTAACACATTTGTAAAAAAAATTTATTGAACGCCAAGGAAAGAAGATGTTATCTTTACTTTTCTTTTTAATGTGAAAACTGTCGTAGACATCACAATAAAAATAAATTGTTTTCCTGAAATTTATCTTATTGTTTTAGTTTGCATCAAAATAGTTTATCCTTACCAACCTTTCACATTGCGTTATAATTTGTGTGATGTTGAACATTACAAAATGTGGAGATAACTAAATAAAATCTTTTTTAATAAATTATATATGTTTTATTGAATATTTTTAGTGATTGATCTTGCATGATAAATAAAAGTTAGATGAAAAATAACTACTGCATAAGATTTTTATTACTAGAAGCAGGGTTCCCATGGGTCAGGGAAAACCTGGAAAAGTCAGGGAATTTGAAATTACTGAAAAAAGTCAGGGAAATATCAGGGAAAATTGTAAATATTGATCAAAAACTTGGAAAATGATGATATAAATCTGAAAAATGCTTTTTGAGCTTTCAATTTACATTGCAAGTCATGTTATTATGTTGTTTTTTATGTTGCGAGCTGTGTTCTGTTTTATACCGTGAGCTATTTTTTATGTCGCGAACCAAATTTTGTGACTGGAATTATCTAAAAATACACCTGGAAATTTTATTTTTCAAAATGAGTGGGAACCCTGTAGAAATTAAGAAGCTCACTTTTTCTTTATTTTATATATTCTTCATAATAGCAAAAAGAAAAAAAAAAAAGTCACCCTTCTTTTGCATTTAGTATATGTTCATTTTTATGTATCATGAAACAGTTATGTAAGCTCTTTAATGAATAAATAAAATGACTATTTCATTGTAAAAGTTATTATATCTTAAATATTAATTTGTGGGTAAAGTATTCTTTACTATACTAATATTTTACAGTATAAAGGTGGATCTACTGTTATTAGAGGCGGGTTACTTGATTGTCCAGTTTTTATTTTTAATCCCGTTTTCATGCTGGAATTAAGGAGATGGAAGTGCTCATTCTTTGGTTGAACTCACAGCTGGATAGGGTTGCTAACACAGGGAATTTAAAAAATCTGTTTAAAAAAAATTTCAGAAAATTAAAAAAAATAATTTTCTGAATTTAAATTTTTAAAATATCCTTAATATATCTTAGATTATGTTCAGTGGACTTGTAAATGTATTAGATTCTAATGCTACATTACTGTGTGTCATCTATTTTACTTTTAATAGAGATAGGGAAAACTCAGGAATTTTTTTCCGAGATTTGTGTAGCAACCCTGGTGGAAATATGTCAAAAAAGAAAAAGTTGGATGAAGAGTTGCATTTTTCATAATCATACCAACAAAGTGAAAAGAAGGGAAAATGGTTCACTTTCGCCTGCCTCTGGTGAACAAAAATATTGTAAATAAAATATTTATTTTTAGGTATTAAAACGTCTTTATATAATGTGACAGAAGAATTTGACCACCATCTTACTTGGACTATTCTATCCAAGAAAAGATATACTTATTAACCTCTTGAGTCCCTTGGTATCCAACTGGTTATTTTTGTAATGGCCATATCACACGGGAACATATATACTCAACACAACATGTTCACTATGCTGAACGAACGAGAAACCAGTCAGCTGTCCGTAGGGTTCCCCCGAATTGATAGCATGGTGTATTCCCTTCTCTAAAGGTATTCCAAGAAAAAATCCTGTTTATTCCTCCTATTGGTCAATTTTGATCAACATACTCAGCTTTTTCTAAACGGTTTCGTAAAAGTTGATCATCCGAAAACTTGCTGTCCTTGAACAAATTCAGGCTGAGTATGTTGGGTATAATGCTGTGTTTAGTAAAATGCTGAACGAAAGTCTCTCGTGTAATATGGCCATAAAATGCATGTCAAATGAAAAGATTATGTTAACTAGCATTCAAATCCATGATACTCAATTGAGGAAAGACTGTTTTAATAGTTTTTCAAGGGACTGGACTGCAGTACTATATCATGAAGTGATCAACTACATCATAGCGTAAAAGCAAAAAACGTTGACAAGCCAACAAAGAGGAAAAATAATGAAATATGTATCTTTTATATTTTTTAATGAAATAAATTTAAATGTTCTAGATGTTATTTCACATTAAGAGATGGTAATCTCAAGAATTTTATATTGTATTTTGCTGAAAATATTTTGTTTGCAATTATGGTAACTTTTTTTTAAATTTAAGCTCATTAAAATTAATGAAAAGTATTTTTTTTTTTTCTCTCTCTCTCTGTTTTTTCGCTTTTAATATTGATATTTAATAATAAAAATAAAAACGAATTTTTTTAAAAACAGTGTTTAGTTTTTTCTCGGGTCTGAAGAGGTTAAAGTTGCTTAATGATGGAATATTGTTATATAGTTAATTTATTCTATGTTATTTAATATTAAGATATATATATATTTTTTTAAGATCATAAAGTTTTGAAAACTGCAGTAAATTTTAAATTTTTTAATGCACATTTTTTATTAAAATAAGGAAAATAATCTTATTAGTTAATAAATAACAATATACATAAAATATAAAATAACAATATACTTAAATATACTCTAAATAATAAAATAACAATATACCGTATATTTCCGAATATAAGCCGATCCGTATATAAGCCGAGAGTACATTTTTCCCTGCAGAAATTTGCCCAAAATTGCAAACCCGTGTATAAGCCAAATTGAAAAAATACTCTTTTTAAAGTTCGAGTATATCGCCAAAATGGAGAAAATATTGCCAATCTATACAACCAGGATAATCTGTCAAATTAAATTGCGCGAAATGCGTGCTTATCCAATGGAATTCCTTACCTTGCTTAGCTACGACGTAAAACGTTGGCAGTGTGTTCGGCAACGGCAGTAGTTTTAACTCTGGCAACCCTATCAGAAGGGAGGCAAACACAGACACAAACACAAGTCCCAGCAGCTGAAAACGATGGTTACCGTAATACCGGGCCGGTGCCGGAGACCTAACCCTAACGTGGATGATGCAATGCTGCCGCTGGATGTTTACATAAATAAGTCATTTAAAGACCAATTGCATCGATTTTTTTTAATGACGTATCCAAATTATTTTGTATATTTCTACTTTTCAGTATTTTTATCAGTGCTTCAAGGAAATCTTCAAAAAAAAAAAAAAAACTTCTATAAAAAAAAACGAAGCTTTGCCGCTTTTGCTAGTGTAAGCCTAGAAACATTTTAAATAGAGATGATTTAAATTTAATTGTATAAATTAAAAATATGATCGAGAGTCCTGTTTTTTAAAGTTTCTCTTATACTATTTCTGAATCAGACAGAGAATTTACTCCGTTCGTGCACTCTGCCGATGACTTCAGTTACCGGAGGTCAAAAAGAAATGTAAACACACGTGACTACATCGAGCGTTTTTAAAAATAAATTTAAAATTGCTAATTTAAGAGTTTTATATGTGATAATTATTTTAAAATAAGGTTTAATATCACTATTTTACTTTAAATATACTTTTTAATTAAAAACATTTTAAGTTACCTTACTAAAAAATCCTTAAAAGTTGGTTGATATATTTCGGCTTTCATCCGAAGCCATCTTCAGAACCCGATGACATAAACAAAGATCGTCGGTGGCTCATTCTTCTGACGGGCAACGAAATTATAAAAGAAGAATGAGCCACCGACGATCTTTGTTTATATCATCGGGTTCTGAAGATGGCTTCGGATGAAAGCCGAAATATATCAACCAACTTTTAAGGATTTTTTAGTAAGGTAACTTAAAATGTTTTTAATAAAATTTATAATCCTTTTGTAAACTTAAATTGTAATATACTTTTTAAGCTTAAAATATATGTATTCAATCATTGTTTCTAAAGTACGTTTTTTGCTAGAAATGTAGATCCGTATATAAGCCGACCAATATAATTCAGCTTCTGAAAAATTTTCAAAAATTCTCGGCTTATACACGGAAATATACGGTACTTATAAATTAAAGTATATTGTTATTTTTCTCTGTAGTTTCTATCCACAAATATTTTAACATTAAAATATTTCATATGACTACTGTATCAACATACTTGCCAACTTTTCCGGTTTTCCCGGAAGACTTCCGGTTTTTTAACGTATCTTCCGGTCTTCCGGACAGATGATGGAATCTTCCGCTTTTAAAAAAGTCGCGGATATCATTCGTTTTAAAAAGAAAACCCAAATGTTCTACGAAAACTCCTGATTCCCAATCTTTTTCCATCCATAACATAAATGTCAATATTCATTTCAAACTTGCTTTATGAGATTCTAGAACATGTAAAGAAATAGAATTGTTAAATATTTCTTGCTGATGTAATTATTTTTTGCCCCCCCTCCCTTTCATTTATCTCCAACTAATGATCAGCAGTCAAATGTTCTGCAGAAGTGTTTTGTTTCCTAATCTTTATCCATCTGCAACATAAATGATAATATTAATATTGAACTTCTTTCATTAGATTCTAGAAGTAGAGTTAAAAGAGTTTAATATTTCTTACTCTGTAATTATTTTTGGATCCCCCCCCCCCTTCCCCAGATTGTGATCAATGATCAATTCTAGAAACAATAAAGCAATGGAAGTGCTTAATATTTCTCACGTATCTAATTATTTTTAGATCTTTATTGCTGAATTTAATGAATCTGCTTATTTTTCCTTAATTAAATATTTCTATGTCATATTTATACTAAATGTGTATGCATGGGAAAAAAATGAAGAATAATTTTTTCAGGTAAGAAAATTTTTTCCAAATCAATGTAAGAAAATTAATACTCAGTTGGTTTTATGCACGTTTGAAACTGATAATTAGCTACTGTTCCTTTTTTTTAGATGTATGATTAATGTACATACACAAAAATCATATTCTGTTTTTTTTTTTTTTTTTTTTTTAAATTAGTTATACTTTAACTTAACTAAGTTTTTTGTCTATTGTTAAATAAATTTCTTACAGATTCTGTTTTGTAGATATTTATATGTTGAAAAGGAATTACTTCATTTAAAACTTTTATATATTTAGTATAATCAATCTATAGTATAACGTTTTAATAGATTGCTTCTAAATATTAAAATTGTAAAACTGTATTGTCTATTACGTCAAATGGGGGGGGGGGATCTTCCCTTTTTTTATGAAATCTTCTGGTTTTTCAACAGAAATCTTCCCTTTTTTTCTTGAAATTGGTTGGCAAGTATGTATCAAGAATAAACTGTAAGGTTAAAAGTATGTTGTTTATTAATGAAAAATTATTTTGTACTTTGTCTAATAAATTTAATTAATCTTCTAATTCATAAATATTCTAAATTATTTAGATTTAATTCTATTAATTAAAAAAAAAAAAAAAAAATCACTTTTAAGGCTACAATCAGTAATAAAGTTAGGATATTTAATTATAAACTATTTTAAATTTGGCTGATTTTTTTTGTAAAAAACTGCGTACTTATTTAAGTTTTAAATGTATCTTACAACTAATTTAGTTTCTATTTCAGCTAATCAAGTAATGTTTGCCACCAGGCTGATTACAGTTTGCTGAAATCTGCACTGAGTGTATGTATTACTTATGAGTTATTTTAATTTAGTTTTGGCTTTTTCTTGTTTATTTTTTCTTGCTTTTATTTTTAATTAAATGAATAGCTTATTTTTAAGTCAGTCCTGCACAAACAAAATCAATATGTGCTTTCACATGCAAGGTGGCTAGCAGTCAGGGACAGGAGTCAAGGAAAAGTCAGGGAATTTTCATAAGTTTTATGAAAGTAAATTATATTAATCACTAAATTATCAACACTATTTTAATAAATCACTGAGTTTTTTGCTAATACCTTAAAACCTCATTAACATGAATTACTTTTAACATGAACTGTTTCCACAATCCCCATCAAAATGAAGATTAGTTTAAGTTACTAATAGCTTGAACTACTGTACTGATAACATGAACAAATTTTTTATTCCCCTTGAGATTCATGTTTACGGGGTTCAAGTGTATCATGAAATTTTCGTGTTAAGTAAAGATTAAAAGTCATGGAAAAATCTCGAAAAATAATCAGGGAATTAAAAAAAGTTCTCTAAATGCTAGCCAAAGTTTTCAGGGTGCTAGTCTCCCTGACATGGGGGAAAATGTTTTTGATTTTATAGATGAAGGGAGAAAATATTTATTTATTTGGGAGGGGTGGGAGATTTTGCAGAATCCAGGTTTTTCAAAGTAGAACTCTACCAAAAATGCCACATAAAAATTTAAAACAGCTGTGCACTTTCTGTAGTATATTTTCAAAAAGCAATTTTGGGTGTTTTAGGATTTTCAATTTGTGTGGAACCTATGGAAGTTGTCTTGAATTTTAGTGTATGGGTTAGTTATGAGCATCCAGCACCCACTGTGACAAGATTTCACAAAATTTTATCCCTTCTCTCCCTTTGGAGTAGAGTGGGGAGGGGACAAAAAAACGTTTCCAAGCATAACTCTGCCTCAAAAAGGCAATTTTTTATATGTGGGTTTGCTATGTGTACTATAAAGGAATACCCAATCTGTACTATAAAGGAATTTTGCAAAATATCCACATTTCTCCCCTTTTAAGGTTGGAGGGCACAAAAAACACGTTTAACTCTGTTCTAAATTATCTCAGGAAGGTGATTTTTTTTTTTTTTTTTTTGTGTAGGTTAGTTATGTGTGCATAACACATACTATAAAGGGATTTGATAAAATTGCCTTCCCCCTCTTTGGGGATTGGGGGAGGGGACTGGCAAAAAATAGCATGTTTCTAAGCGTAATTCTAATTGAAGATGATTTTTAGTGTGCAAATTAGTTATTGTTTTAACAGACACAATTAAAGGATTTTGCAAAATTTTCCTCCTCCTGCAATTTGTGGGGAGTGGGGGGGAGAAGAGAGATAAAAATCAGAAGCATAACTCTGTTCCAAACTATCTCAGGAAGGTGGTTTTTTGGTATTTGATTTGGTTATGTGCACCCAATACACACTGTAAAGGGATTTTTAAAAAAAAGTCTTTCTCCCCTTTAGTGCTAAGGAAAAAAAGGGGGTGTGTGTTGTGTAGACTTTTAGAGGATTTTACAAAACTCTCCACTTCACTGTAGGGTAGGATGTGTATAAAGAAACAGTTTCAAGTGTAAGTCTGTTCCAAATTACCCCAGGAAGGCAAATTGTTGTGTGTGGATTGGTTTTTGGATCTAGGAATTAATTAAAATCTGCTCTCTGCCAGGGTGATTGTGCATAGGAATTTTTCCTGATTTTAGGATTTTTTTTTTTTTTTTTAACTTTTTTTCAGTGACTTTTAAGATAAAAACTGCAGTATGATGAAAACCTAAAAATATGTTTAGTAATTTACTAGTAAGATTTACAAAACCTTACATGCATTTTATTGCAATCTTAAAAAAAGGTTAATCGCACACTGCCATTTTTTCGTTTCATGTAATTAGGATTTTTAAAGTTAAGTCACAACCAACCCTGTCTCTGTCTTCCCCTTGTGTACTGTTAATTTTTGTTCTTGTAATTTGCAGTTACCTAAAACACACACTATTCCTTTAAAATCAAGTATCAATAATCCATACTGCTACTTTAATTTTATGTTGCAAACAATAGGAAATTATTAACATGAACTTTCACAGACAGACACACACACACACAAAAAAAAGCCTTCAGTTCTTAATTTTAAACATTTATCTATCGGGTTTCCATCCAATGTTCCACATCGTTATTGCTAAATTCAAAGATAAAATGAACTTAGATATACAGTTGTATCTACTTTAAAAAACTGTGATATGAAATTCAAAGTTACAAGCTCTTGATAAGAATATTTTATAGCAGCTGATTTCTAAAGACATTTATATTGCTAGTAGATTTTATCTTTCGACAGACTTCATAAAGAATTGTAAATCTGATGAAGGAACAAATGCATTCAAGTAAAATGGCTTTTCTTAAAAAGTTTTTATTCTTAGATGCATTTTATTACAATAAACAAATTTGCCGGAAATTTTTTTTTCCCCATCTAAAGTTCTATAAATATAAAAATTTGTTTTCAATTATCATAATTCATAGAAGTGTTATCAGGGATGAGATTTTTCAGCTTTTTACTGATTTCAGCTTCTTTGTGCATTTAGCTTTCCAGCTTTAAAAAAAAAAAAGTTTTTTTTTATGTTTCTTATGTTCATTTGTTCTTTTTTTATACATTGAAGATTAAAATAAATAGTTATTACTCTCTCTAATAGATTTTGTCATCAAAATTCTAGTATTTCATTTCAACGTTATGCCTTTGCGTACTGTTTCAGCTTTTTTGTATTTTTGCTAATCTCTTCCCTGTGTTATATAATATGAAATATATAAAATCTGGGAAAACCTGAAATACTCAGATAATTAGAATTTCAATTCCAAATCAGTGAGAAGTCTCATGGCAAATAAATGAACATTTTCATTAAAATTTTGGAAAAATTGATTGAAAAATCTGGAAAGAGGAAATTTTTCTCTCTTACATTTTTCTTGTTTTGCTTTATTCAGGTGGTAAAGTATTGCATAAATATGCAAAAATTCACTTTACTCCAATGAATAGTAATGTAATGTCATACAATTTTTAATAATTTGGAAAAAATTTACTAATTAACTCATCTTTTCTTATTTGAAAGAAAACAAAGAATGGTAAGTTAAGTTAATAGAAGACTAAACCAGTTCTAATCTGCAAGAGCAACTAGGTACTGCCCAGGGTGGCGATTAGTCAGGGAATTTAAGTGAATCTGAAAAAGTCAGGGAATAGTCAGAATTTCATGTAAAGTCAGGGAATTTTGATAAATTTTGTGGAAATAGGCCATTTTTGAAAGCTTGTTATTAAAAATTGCTAAATTATTTGCTAATTTTGTGAAATTTTTTGGAGAAAAAACAGCTTGAGTCAGGCAAAATGATGAAAAATAGTCATGGAAAATTTCTAATGTTGGTCACCCTGACTGCCTGTCTAGTTACATAATGTGTTGCTGATACAGTAGATTACTGATCCACACTCCTTGGGATTGAAGGTTATGTAAACTGGTCTTTTGCAGATTATAAGTCATTTCAGACTAAAATTACTTAAAATACCAGTTTTTTCCAGTTCATGAAACTTAAAACAAATAGAACAAAATTAGTGTACAAGATTTAAACTGCTATTTAAATAATATTAATTAATAAAAGCAAAATAGGTCTTTATTTTTTTAATCTACAAATTGTTATTGGATTACAGAGTTATACAACTTTGCAGCTCATTAAATTTTAAATATCGTCCTCTCAAAATTAAACCCTAATGATAAAATTTTATTTTTTCCTCTTCATTTTCACTCTGTCACTTAGTGCATTTAAATAATTTCCTTTTGAGGTATTTCTTCTTCAGCTGCGTTTTTATCATCTTATTGCAACCACTCGAATATATTGCCTTTTATTTTGTAATCAAATTTTGAATTTTTACTTTTAAGTAAGCATTCATTTCTAAAAACTTTTATTTTAGTAGTGTACTTCCCACAAGTGTCACATACAATGTAGCTATTAGGGAGGCACGCATGACGCATCACATTTTTAAATGTGTCTGCCATATAAAATTAGTTTTTTTTTATATAAATTATTTAATACCTTATTTTAAATCCTTACTATTTCAGAGTTTTAATATATTTCGGCATCCAGTCGGAGCCATCATCAGAAAGCACTCGGCAAAATGATCCGCAGGTGTTAAGGCTGGGCGGTTTGTTGATTTTTTTTTTTTTTTTTTTTTTTTTTTTTTGAAGGGAGAATATTAGTAGTATTTGGCTGGAAAGAAACTGCAAATTTTAAATGATTGTGTATTAATTGTACATGACTGTATTTTTTTTAAATGATCTGAATTTTTCAAGGTAATTTTTTAGCATTTGAGTGTTAACCCTGTAACATAATTAAAACATTAGCATTTCCATTAAAAAAAAAAAAAAAAAAAAAAAAAAAGACAGATTAGTGAAGTAACATATCCAAAGTATGCCCTCTTGTTGTAACTGTGTTCTATTTTATAAAATCTATTCCTTTCATTTTTATGAACTCTTATAAGACAATATCAAAGATTGCTTGAGAAATAACAGAAAATGCCCATTACATAATACATTTAGATTCCTTTTCCTTTTTTATTTCCTTATACAAAGTATAAGGAAATATTGTAATCCCGATTTGCGAAATGGATTTTATATCTTGCATAGCTCAAAAATGAATCATTGTAGAACATTGCAAATTTATATGTGTGAGTGTCATGATATCTAGTTTTACACCTGGAAGTTTCGTTTTAATTCGAGCTCTCGTTTTTGAGATATGACTTTATACTATTTTTCGCGATGTGTGTGTGTGTGTCCCGCATAACACAAAAATGGTTGGACACAGAATGTTGCAAATTGGTATATAGGTTTGTTATATTATAACATCTAGTTGTGCACCTCCTTTTTTTTTTTTTGTGATTTTCTGTTTCGGAGATATTTACGAAAATTATGTTCATAATGACTAAATACAAAAAGTTTTTGGCCATTATATATGGATTTTATATCTTGCATAGCTCAAAGTCTAATCATTGTGGAATATTGCAGATTTATATGTGGGACTGTCATGGTTTTACATCTGCAAGATTTGTCTTAATACAAGCTCGTGTTTTTGAGATGTCAGTGACTTTACGCAATTTTTCGTAACATCTGTATGTATGTGAATGTGTATGTATCTCATTTAACTAAAAAACTATTGGATGTAGAATGTTGCAAATTCACATAAAGGTTTGTTATAACATCTAGTTGTGCACCTCTCTTTTTGGCTTTTTCGTGACTTTCTGTTTCGAAGATATTACGAAAATTATATTCATAATGACTAAATACACAAAGGTTTTGGCTATTATATATGACCTAAACATCATAGAGATTTCAAAATAAGCTAATAATAGAGCCTGTGATGATATGAAAGTTGTCGACATTTGTGCATGTTGAAAATAATTTGTATAAACATAAGCAGGTTCTAGTCGACGAATGCATTTATTTAAGGAACATTCAGCCTGTAAATAGAGCCTATAATGATATTTTTATGAAAGTTGCTGACATTTTTTACTTGTAGAAAACTTTCTACAAGACAAACAGGTTCTAGTCAACAACTTCACTTTAATAAATATTCAGCATGTAGATAGAACACGTAATGATATTGTTATGAAAGTTGCCGACATTTTTGAGTGTAGAAGGTAATTCTTAACTCATTTTCAGTGAAAGGTGCATAAACGCACCATTTCAATAAATATTTTTTTATTAACACTCACGTATATTCTTCACTATTTTTTGTTTTTCTGCTGTTTTTAAGGGTTCTGAAGAATCTCTAAAATATTAGTTATTCAGTTGGAGTAAACACTTTCTGTTGAGAAATTTTCAAAGCACGCTACTTTTCTAACTTGAAACGATTATTGACAAATTCGACTTTTTGAAATTGTATAATTATTCCACTTGAGAGTAATCATATGTTTTTATAATGGATTCAAGTTGTAATTTCTGTAAATAAAATAAAAATAAAACGAAGTCATAAAAAACTAAGAAATTTTTATTTAAATTTGTTTTATATTTAAATATGCATCATTTTATTTCTTAAGTAAAATATTATTTTTCATGCACAAAACTTTTTTTGTGTCTTAATGAATATAATATTAAGCATATTTCAATGAAAATACCATATTTTATAAAATTTCTATGCCTAGCCTAAAATGGGTTAATGTATAAGCAGGTTCTAGTTGTCACTTTATTTTGTTTTAGTCTTGTTTGTCATTTAAAGAATTTAGTTTAACGCTATAAACTAATAAATTTTTCCGGAAAATTTCAGAATTTTGTTGTTATTGAAGTTAGCTTCCAAACTTTGGCAACCCTAAACTACAAATTCAGTCGATAAATTTGACACAAAATCGATGCCAAGACCAAAATCAGCATTGGCTACAACTTGCGGCTTGGAGAGATTAGTGATCAAATTTGTCTGTAAATATTGTTTCAGGATAGCCAGAATTAGTAAATCTTTTCTCAATTTTAACTGAATTACTTGTTTCGGTGAAATGTATAGTTTTTTCACCTCTAATTTTCAGCAAAGAGAACAAAAGTAGGCCATCTATACTCGAATGATTTTCATTAAACTCTAAGCTTGGAATATGCCAACGAGAGATTCTGTAATAAGGCATTCCTGAAAAAATCAGTATATTTGTTTGGTGGTATATATAATCCTATAATCATGACTTTCGTGGTTGAAGTAGCAGTTTTTTTTTTTTTTTCCCCGTGGTTAGAACCTATACCTGTTTATTCACGAATCAGTAACCTCACACAAAAATGTCAATGTTTTCCTAAAAATATGTATATTCCAATGGGTGTATAAGGAAGTCATGTGGTGTCCACATCAGATTTTTTTCGTAAGGCACCTTTCATCACCATTGGGCAATATAATGTGCCATTTGGCATCCGCCAGGACGAGATTGTTGTTGAACATCATCGAATTGGTCAGTGCCTCTACGACTTCTCTTTTTAATGCATAATTATTGTTAATGTAATTGGTGAGTTTTTTACAACTGTTAAAGTGAATCTCTGATCTGTTTAGGCCAGGGTTGGCTTGATTTTGCCCGACCTAGTTTTTTCAATAAAACCCACTCGAAAGATTTCAAATTCCACTTTTATCTAACTTGAACATATAAATATAAAACAAATATTAATATGTTAATAGATCATGAACAAAGAATTATCAAAAATATTAGAGGTTCTCAAACTACTCTAGAAATCTGGAAAATCCCCCATGGAAAAAAATTATAATTATCTTATAAAAACAGAATAAAAAATTTTATATACAAAAGCAAAGAAAAAAAAGAGTTGTTTGTTAATATAAAGAAAACTGTGGAACTGGAGGATTGCAAAATATCAATAAAAATCGAATTAAAAAAATCTGAAAACTTTAACAGTGCAACACTGTTAAGTAATCTACAGAGACAATAATTAAAAATATTTTATGAGAATCTATTGACTACGAAAAATTTAATAAAACAACACTAAATAATTATTAAAATCCAGGTTTTTGTTGTAAAGGGCAGAATAAACAATTTTAGAATATTTAAAGAACAGTTATTTAATTTTTAAAAATTTCTTTAACATAATTAAGACTTTAGACATTTTAAAATTAAATTTAAAGACTTTAGAATTATCTTACTATGAATGATATACTTAATGTTTAAAAAAAAAGGTAGGAAAATATTCTTGAAAACTGTGATAAGACCTGAAAATATTCTGAAAAAACCCTGATTAAACCCGATAAAACCTGGGAAAAAAAACCCCACTGGGCTATTCTTTTTTTTTTTTTTTTTTTCAACCCTAGTTTAGCTTGTTATTTTATTAAATTTTATGATGTACTGATGTACGGTTTCTTGAAGGATCATACATTAAAATGACAAAGTGAAAAATTAAACAATGCGTCTAAGACTATCAGAACATTATAAAATTTAGTGAAATAACAACAGCCTTAACCAAAATTAACCAAGCAGATAAATTAGAGATAGACTTCATGTCATGGCTAAAAAACTTATCATTTACATTAGGAGTAATTATGCTCTAAAATGAGAAGCTGTTGAGGACTGACCAATCGGACAGCAATGATCCCGCCCCGATTATCACCAGAAGTGCATGATGCTTAATATGAGTTATAAAGGGTGCAGTGAAGATTCTGGACTTTGCAATTTCATTGATATAGCAGCAAGCCCACACTGGTGAAAAGGTGCCTTATGAAGAAAAAAGATAAAGGAATCTATATGTATATTATGTTTCCTTTATTAGTTTATAAAAAGTTATAATCGTTACAGTGTAGCAGAAAAGTACATTGATTCAAAGGTATGCCCACAAACCAGGGTTAGAAAAAAACCTGGGTTTTTTTCAGAGTAGTTTCGGGTTTTATGAGAGTTGACGAATATTTTCATTTTTTATTTATTTTTTTAACATGGAGTATATAATTAATAAGACAATTTTAAAATTTCTAAAATCTTTTTATGTTTGTTATAAAGAAATTAAGAAAAAAGTAAGGTATTTTAAATATTTTAAAATTCTATTTACTTGCCCTTTGCAACAAAAAAACTGGATTTTATGATTATTCAATGTTACTTTATTAAATTTTTTGTATTCAGTAGATTTTTATAAATTCTGAATTATTGTCCTTCTACATTACTTGACAAAATTTCACTAGTAAAGTTTTCAGGTATTTTTTAAAATTTAGTTTTTATTTATATTTTACATGCTTTTGAGTCTCATAGTTTTCTTTATATTGACAAACAACTCTGTATTTTATTAAGGACTTTGAAAAAACTCACTTGGGTTTTTTTCAAGTGGGTTGTATTGAAAAAACCCACCCAGGTTTTCTCGGGTCGATCAAAATCAAACCAACCCTACCATAAACTGAAATACTGCAATTATATTTCACTTATACACATTTGAAGGGGCCAATTGAAAACTGCACATAACTGTGTTATGATTCATTTCCTGTATGTGTACATTTTAAGCGACCAAAAACATTTTGAAATTTTTTATGAACATTCACAAAATCATAAAAAGTAAGAGAATATTTGTCCGTGTTACTCCATTCTTTATCATAGCTAAAATCCTTTCTACACTGTTTTTACTGTTGTATAATGGAATAACTTAAGCATCATATAATAGAAGAAAACCCGGTTTTATAAAGCAGTGAGAAATTATTGTTCATATTACTCTATTCCAAAATGAAACCAGTGTATGTATAGCAATTAGAATTAAAAGTATATTCAATTAACTTCCTCTTATCCACAAAATTTTTGTCCAGAGGCTGTGCTGATTATTGGATTTTGCAAATTATAGGTCATTGTCTTTGTTTGTTTTTCTTTTGTAGATACAAAATGAGTTATTATACTGCATTGAATAGACATTAAAATGGAAAGATGATTTCTGATAAATTTCAGAATAAAATATTTCTTAAATACTCAGATGTGAAACTTTTCAGGGGCTACCCCTGAATTCAGGGTTTTTGGAAATTTTGCGGTCTTTGAATTTGATGTTAAATTACTTTGTTTTTGCAGAAATTTTTCATTTTGAATGTTTAATTTGCCTTACAAATGTGTTACAAACTCTGCAAATATTATTTAATATAGGTAGCTATATGATATATCATTAATAAATCTCCCTATCTGTATGCAAGGAACAGTTTTCAGTGTTTTTTCAAGTAGTTTCACCCCTGAATACTAATAAAGCTAAACAATCATATGAAGGTAAATTATCATACTCAAATAATACATAACAATAAAATATAAACATACTTATTAATTTTTTAAATATAAATAAAAGAAAATATATTTTAAGCACAAATGAATATTTATTTCGTTTGTTTTGTTACAAGATTCTTTGGCCTGACTGTGTTGTTTCATACGACTTGCAAGATAATAAATAAGAATTTTTTTTTTTTTTCTTCTTTTCCTTTATGTCAGTGTTATACAAATGTTGCATTAGAATCGTCAAACTCACCAAAATTAAGTTTCGTGTAAAAAATAATAATAAAAAAAAAAAAAAAACTGGTGTTCATTAGGATGCAGTAAAAAAAAGAAGAAAAATCTATCTCAAAATGTAATAGCGACCAAAAGTTGTCTTTTAGATTGAATAAGAAAAATACCAAGTTTCAGAATTTTTGAGGATCCATTTTTGCTCCTAAATGTCAAAAGATTCCAAAAATTGAATATTTTTATATTTTTTGTAACTCTTATATAAATGCCACACTTCATATATTATTACAAAAAAAAAGGGGGGGGTTGTTGTATATTTTAATAAGGTACAGTAGAGTACCAATTATCTGCGAAATTGGGTGGCAAGGGCACTCAGATAGTGAAAATTGCGGATAACCTGTAAAACAGGGTAAAATGGGGTGTCAACATTAAAAAAAATGTATTTCAGCAAAAAAAAAAAAAAACTATATTTTATGTTACAAAAAATATTGTGCAAAGGCCAGCAGTTTGTCTTTTTGCTTTAAAATGTCTTGCACTGCTGTTTCCTCTATACTATAATCCAAACACATCTGCTTTCTTAAAGTGCCATTTTCTATTTTAGAAATCATTTCAAGTTTTTGCACAGTCGTTAACACAACCTTCTTTCATTTTTCAGCCATTATTTTTTTTTATTTATTATTATTATTTTTATTTATTTATTTTTTTTTTTTTGTGCCTCTCACGTTCGCAGATAATCCGCCTCGCGAATAATCAGTGCTCTACTGTATATCAATTTTGCAAGGGTTCAATCAGAATAACACTACTAAAGTGGATTTCAATTATTTTTGCCCTATAAATTGTATGAGAAATTTTTGTGCATCCCTGTAAACTAACAGCAAATCTCGCAAATTCCGAAGTATATTTATAATATTCCTCACTGGAATAGCCAATCAAAGGCATAAATACTTTTCAGTATTGTTCTTGGAAGGTGTTAAAAATTTAAAGTAAAATGTATATTTGTATTATTAAGAAAGATTTGACTGCTCGTATTTTATTCTCAATGAAAAACATTTGCTGTTAAATGAACGACAAAAAAACGTGTGAAACAACTGCATGACTTCCATTACCCACATATTATATGCATTTTTTGGAATTTTCCAGTAAGAAGTTACTCGATACATGTGTAAAGACATATAAAACAGAATTTACACAGAGTTAAAAAAATAAGAAAAAAATGATGATAGTTATTTTTTTAAACACCAATTTATGAGATCTAAAATTGAACCATCTAATCAGAATGACCGTTAATTGTCCTGTAATAACCACATAATACATGAGAAAGGGTATCTAAATTTATGTAACAATTTTCGAGAAAATCGTTGAGTCGTTTTTGAGATAGATACCAACGTTTACCAAAACTTTGCGTACTGAATTATTGACTGGAAAACAGTAATTACATACAAAAGGGAGTTAATATGGCAAGTTTGAAAAAAATCCGTACCGCCGTTTTTAAAGGAACGCAGTTGCGATACCTGAAATTGAACTATTTATACAGGATGCCTATCAATTTTCCTGAACTAACCAACTATATCATTCGAAAGGACATCCAATAGTGTGTTTATATAGCAAATTTGAAGAAAATCATTAGAGCCGTTTTTGAGATACGGACTTACAGTCCCACTTACGGTTTCAGATTTTCCAATTTTAACCAAAATTTTGAAACTTCATCTGTATACAAGACCTGTATCAATTCTGAAGTTTCGTAGTTCTATCTCTAATAGTTTCAGAGATATGATAGCCAGAAGATTCCACACACACACACACACTAACCAATTGCCAAAAACTACTTTTTTAGACTCAGGAGGCCTTAAAATGTGTAAATCAGGTGAAAACTCAATATCAAATTTTTGGACCGAATACAATACTTTCATTATCTATGATAGAAGGGTAATGGAAGTAAAAAGATACTATTTCATCAAAAATATTGAACATTTGATTAATCCTATGTCTCTATTGAATTATTTTATCATTTGGAAGAAAGAAACCTGAAAATCATGTGAAAATTCTTGAAATGTAAATAAAATTTCAAATAAAAATAACATCTACTTCATCCTATAGCCATGAATAACCTAATGCTAAATTTTCTACTTTCTCATACATATAAATAACCAACAAACACAACAAATATTTTGTTTGAAACTGAAGATTTAAAAAGAGAACATTTTATCTCCAGTATTAGTGAAATTACTTATCTGGCAGCTCCTACCAAGTTAGTTTCATAGAGTCAAAACTTTTAAAGGAAAATAGGTAGAGAGAGGTCCTCCTTTATCTATTGTAAAAAATCCCTTTTTCAGGAATTGCAGAGGGTGAACCTCCTTCCTTTGAGGCCATTCAAGACGCTATTATGTATAAAATTGATTGATTTTTCATTTTTTCAACAATTTTTCCTTTTAAGAGAGTAATTTGCTCTTATGTATGCTCAATACTTTGTAATGCAATAATATTCATTTTCAAAATATTTTATGAGTATTAAAATAATTAATTCAAATAATTCTAGGGGTGACTGCAGCTTTTGTCAAAAGCCATCGTTGTTAATAATGTAGGCAGGGATGAGATTTTTCAGCTTTTTTGTTTTTCTGATGTGCATTTGTTACATATGCTAATCTAATAAAACTTGATTCAATAATAAAATGTGATTATTTTTTATTTTATAGATTGAAGATTAAAAAAAGCATATATTTCTATAAATATAATAGACTTTGTCATCAAAATTCTAGTGCTTCATTTCAATGTTTTCCCTTTTCATACCGTTTCAGCTTTTTTGTTGCATTGCTAATCTCATCCCTGTGTAGGGAGAGTGGGGATGAATGGGACATTTTTCATAATTTTATTGATAATGTCGGCCATATGTAATTCAGAATTTTGCAACATTGCTCTTAAGTACACTTCAGTAATCAGTTACATATAAACATACTAACTTAATAAAAAGTTATTTTTAATTAATAATTATATATATATATATATATATTTTTTTTTTACATGAATGGGACAGGACTGGAGTTAACAAAGAAAATAAAACAAAATGGAAAGTAAATAAATTTTTAAAATTAAAATTGGTTTATGTGATTTCATTTAACACTATGAATTCACTGAAATTAACATAAACTGATGTAGTGACTCAAATTAACATCAAAAGACAAAAGTCCCATGGTACGTGCAGTTCCTAGTGCTCTAGGCTTTGGTAATTTAATCTAATAAGATCGAATCTAAAAATAAATAAATACGATGCTAGAAAGAGAAATTATTATAATAGAGTACAAATTATCCAGATAAATTTTTGTTGCCGACTAATTGGGGAAATCAACATTCTATTCTGTATTACATTAATAATCACCAGAATTTATTTAATTAGCTTGAATGAAATTGGGATTTTAATCAAATTATTATTAGTTTATTTTATTTTAATTATTGATTTAATTTGCATTGAATATTCTAACTTATAATTTTTTTAATCATAATTATTATAAACAAAAATCAGAACAATTAATTTCAAATTTTTAAGTCCACAAAATTAAGAATCCTGATAATCGATATGGCTAATTTACGTTTTAATATAATTTTTGTGTAAAATTTTAAATTAGTACTTAGCGGGGAATGTCCCATTCATCCCAACCATCACATGATCATATAAAACAGGATATAGGCTTAATGAACAATTGCCAATATTCTTCTTGAATATCATAAACACAATAAAAGATTATGCCTTTTTACCATATCAGAGTTATATTAACTTTAAGCAAATAGTTAATTTCTTTACTACGTAACCGAATCAGTAAAAACTTACTTTGGCAGCTGAAAAAGACCCTTTAATTTTTTTCTGCCCTTCTGTGAATAGCACAATTCTGAAACTGCACTTGATGAATGACCTCAGTGCTGCCATATATCGGAAATATTATCAAGTTCCCGGTGCTTGCAAAACATAAAAATTTTGCTATTGTCCCATTCATCCTGCATCCCATTCAACCCCACTCTCCCCTATATTGATTTCATATTGTGTGCAGTATGCATATATTAAATTATACTATAAAAAATACCTCCTAATAATGCATAAAAATCTGAGTCTCTATACAAAAAATGTCTCTGCTGTTTATTATTTTCAATAAAGATAAGCCATGATGAACTAGAATAACGTATATCAGTTTCAATATATTCTTTAAGTATTAACTGAAACAATAATGCTGGCAATTAGATAAACAAACTAAAAACAAAATTGTGTTTTAACATCATTAGAAATGTTTAGTGTGATGATTTTTCTGTGAGGGACCTTTATGAAACCACTATCAACATAATTATCTGCATTTAAAAGAGTTTTTTTTCTGTTACTTGATATCTTTATAAAATTTGCATTAAATTAAAATATTTTTAAGTCATGTTCCTTTATTCTTTCATAGGTTTTACCATAGAAATGAACTTATTTTGCCAGTTAAAAACTTGCAGCTCTTTCTTTTGAAAGCAGGCTATGATATAGGTAATCAAAAAAATTATTATTTCTGTCCATTACCCCCATTTAAAGCAAAATTGGCATTTGTATAAACTACCAAATATCTCTTACTCAAGATTTGTAGTTTTTTTTTTCTTTATTAATTATTGTAAGATATTTTAAATATTGTCTCAGTGTTTATCCTGAAATGGCATATGCTGGTATATTCTCAACAATAATAAAAAAAAAAAAAAAAAAAAGTAGACCACATACTGTATTAGGTCTTGTATGGTTAACTATCTAAAAAAAGGGTACTCTAAAATGCTTCTGTAAATATTTATTATTATATTTTTAGAATATCTCTTAGCTTAATTATGGACATTTTATTATACTCTAAATCCCATAATTCATAGGTCACTCATGGGCTGCCAGCTGCAGAACTCAAAAAACTAACAAAGACGGGTCACAACATGAAAAAATTCAGCCAGGAAAGTATTCCACATTTTTGCAGAAATCCACTTTTTTAAAAGCTCTTGTGACTATTTCTGAGGTCAATGCAAATCTGATGAGAAATCATAACCAAAAATTATAAGGGGGGAGCATAGATAAGTTAATCTTCTGGCTTCTGATTTTTAATTAATTTCTCCCTCTAAGAACATTGCAGATGTCATTCGTTAAAAAAAGAAAAAAAAAAAAAAAAAGAGGAGCAAACATTCAAACCGTGTTTTCCCCTTCGGATACAATTTTTCAGACAGCACAAAAACTAATAAATTGAAAAATAACTAAAATTAAAATGTAATTATTATTTGTTTAAATGTATTGCTAGATGCAAGTAATATATGTAGGCATATTTTATTTCAAAAGAGAACAGTTTTAGGCTGAATTCTTCTTTCATGACTTACAAGTTGCCATTTTGTTTCTTTTATTCTGTAGAACCTATATCTTCATATAGTACATAATGCATCAAGTAAGTTTTAAGACTCGTCCCAGAGCACAAGTTGTAAAGGCGCTGTAAGTGTACTTGCGTCATAACGCTCATTGTCTGCTGGCATACTGCCAAGAAGTTGTGCACATTTCATTGCTGAGAGAAGGTGAGCGTTCATTGCAGAAATGAATTTTTTTCATGTTGATTTTTTAAAATGGAACAAAGAGCTGTAATTAAATTTAACACAAAACTTGGTAAAATGAAATAAAATATGGAATTTAGTTCTCCTTTAGATAAATGTTTAAGAATTGTTACTATTATTATAATCTTCTTCCTCCTCTTTCAGACATTGCAAATGGGGGTTTTGAAAATTACTAAGAAATAAAATACTTTTTCGGTTCTTTATTTAGACATATTTATACTTAAAAAAAAAAAAAATAATAATAATAAAAATCGCTGTTGATGATGATTAAAGCCGCCGAAATTGTCCGGATTTTCGGCTTCATACTGTATTAATTTCTTGTTTTCATTTCTTTTTACAGACCCTGTCTTAAAACTTATTTGACACACTGTGTATTCTTTAAAGGCATCATTTTGCATTGCTCATCATCAGTGCCTATCTTTTATCTTGTGTGCCTTATTTAAAATTTTGTCCAATGGCTCCTCTGTGCTTTTTATCATACTAAATGTATCATATCTATCATGTTTTCATCAGTTTGTTTTCCCATGTTGAATTGATCCAATATTAGCATGTGAATTTTAATCTTCCTCACAATCTTTTGCTATACTGTTTTTATTTTTTCTCCTTGTCTAAAATATTTTATTCATATAATGTTTCAGAGATTTTCAGTTTTAGAACAATTCTTGTAAAAATCTGTTTTAGTTCATTGGGCATCATACACTATGGAAAGATAAAGGAATATTTTGTATAACAGAGATAAAATATTTTTTCAGAAAAAAAAAATATATATATATATGAAAAGTAGGCGATTCTGCAGATTTTTGTAGGATTGCAGACTTTTTTTAATTTTTAAATTTTTCAGGCTTTTTTTAAGATATTCTTATTTTTTGCCTCATTATTATTTTTTTTTTTTTTTTGCTTTGACATGTTCTTGAACAACTTATTTTCATATATCTCCATATTTGCTTATAGAAAGTATCATTTCTCATATGTTTTTTCTATTGTAAAATTAACAAATTTGTTTGTAAATATTGCAAAATTAAATTATCTTTGAGTTTCACACATATTTTCAGACTTTTTGCCCCTTTACCATTCTCGTCTCTGGAAATAGAGAACACACTTTACTATTTGAAGATTATATTATAAGAAATTTCTTTAAATGGTCTTACTTTGAAGAAAAAATTTGTAAAATGGAAAAATTCAAGGAATAGAGACTCGTTAAATAGAGGTCCAATTGTATAGAACATACTTATTTGCGTTTTCAACAATTGAATCCCTCTAAAATATAAAAGTAAACGGTTGCTTAAATAAACAAATTAACACTAAATTGGCCAAGAACTCATTTTGACTGCTTCTTAACTCCGTTTAAAGAAGACGAAATTATAATGATATGAATACTTAGATTTTATGTGACTTTGTATACAATGTTATAAGTGCATTTATTAATAGTTGTATTTACCACCCTCTTTGTTGTTGAAAAAAATTGTAAAATGGAAAAATTCAAGGAATAGAGATTCGTTAAATAGAGGTCCAGTTGTGTAGAACATTACTTACTTGCCTTTTCAACAACTGTGAATCCCTCTAAAATATAAAAGTAAACGGTTGCTTAAATAAACAAATTAACACTAGATTGCCCAAAAAACTCATTTTGACTGCTTCTTAATTTCGTTTAAAGAAGAATTTTTTTTTTTTTTTTTAATATAAACTTTTTCTTAATTTTTTCCCAGGCAGTAACATAAATGATGACAAGGAAAATATTCAATGGAATGAAGGCACAGTTCAATCAATATTTTAAACACTCAAGAATTCAACTGATGTAATGAAAGAAGTATGTAATATGTATGCCACTCGTAAATAATTGCTGTGAGTATGCATTTGTTATGTTTGCTTTATTTTATTGTAAATTATTCCATTAAGCATTCAAAATCTGTCTAAATAAGATAAACTCCTGAAAACTTTTCATATACTAGCTGCCTTCAGCAACAGCCGAATTCATATTGTCAGAAAATTCTGAACTTAGTAAATTCCTATTGGGTGGCACCTGCAGTATCCTCAATCTGTTGTGTTGGTTTAAGCAATTCTGACTGGCTTTAAAGCCAAAGAAGAATGTACGACTATGTTTCCTTTATAGGAATCTCGACATTGAATTTACATTAAAATTAGAATATCTGTAATCAAGAATTTCAAATAAGATTAAGATTTAAATTCCTGAATTTAACTTGATTAGATTTTATTGAGATAATATCAATAAAACATGCATTAGATTCAATGAGAATAAATTTAATCTACTCACCCTCTGCCAGTTCTGGGACAAGTAAACACAATTGAGACCTACACACAATAACTTAGTTGACGAGAGTTGCTTCTATGAATAACTTTAATTATACATGACTCAAACTTACTTTATGTAAGTTGTATGAATATGTTGGATTCACGAATAACATTATGATTATTTTGAATAAGTTTTGATTTAATGTTCAGGGTGCCACGCACCTCTCTCTAGATTTTCGGGGAGAAAAAACAAAACAAAACACGCCTGCTCTGAGGAGTAAAAAAAAGTTTAGTCCTGTGCAGGCTAGTATTCCTAAGAAAGTTTAATGTCATTATTTGGTGCTGTCATCTTTGTTCAATGATAACAGTTACTTTCAAATCAATACTCCCCTCCACTGACCATGACAAATATTACCAGACTGTTTACATCCTTTTAAAAAATTGATCATACTGCATGTTGCCCTCAACCTGATTTGTTGCATTAAACATCGGCTGACTCACTACCATACAGACAACTTGAAAAAAAATATATTATTACTAAATTATTTATCTATATAAAAAAAATAATCATAAAAACAGTGTTAAAAGTTTAAAAACTACAATCTAGTTAATGCTTGTTATAACAGCCTTAGGCTATTCCATTATAACAACCAGAGATAAAACTCTCAGCTGCTGCTTTATGCTTTCATCCAGTATAACGACAGTTCAGTATCGTTTAGTTCCAATGAAATGTTTGAATTCAGTGGACAATCTTTCCAGACACTTTTCAAACTTAACATATTTCTAAACATATAACTTGAAACAACATCAATTATTGTATTATCAAGCTTCGTAGATATAGTCTACAGTGTTACTGTTTAACAGGGGGTTAAATTATCATTCACCAGAGGGCGGAGATTAGGGGTTGGAAGAATGAAATTTTCAGGTTCTTTAGGAGAGGTTTAGGAGGGTTGACTTACATATTGGTAAGTAGGTATGAGTACAATTCTTTATGATGAAATGCAAACAGCAATTACATCTTTGTAACTGAACAAGAAGGGAGCTTCACAGTGTAGTATCGCTAGAGTAGAGATGAAAATAATTTTTAAATGAGGTAGATAAAAAATAAAGTGATGAAAAAATAAAAAATTACAAGGGTGTTCAAAATTGCAAAAAGCACCTTATTTGGCATTTCCTGAGATTCAATGAAAAAAGAATTAGATGTTAAATCACCTAAAAATCGATTCTATTATGGGAAATTTCAGAAACTTGAAGAATTATATGAATGGTTAAAAATAATGCAAATAATAAATAGTTTTTATTAAGCACCTAATAAAAACTGGTGCTTAGGTGCATGATTTTAGAAAAAAATAATTTTTTTCTTAAAATGATCCCCCCCCCTCTCTCTTTCTAAAAGAAACACAGAAAACTTCTAAATACATTACTACACTAAAGGGGGGGGGGGGGGTGCTTTGTTTCTTAGTAAGTTCTTATGATTAGATTATTAGTTTAGTACAAATTCTATAAGAAACATTTTATTTTCAATGGTATTATTTAATAAGTATAGTTAAAAAAAAAAAAGGGGGTTAGACTAATTTTTTTGTGAATGAACAGCAGTGGAAGCAAAATCACTCAGAAATGGCATTGAATGCATATTTAACAATGGTAGGATAACACTGGTTTGTAACCGAAACACTGCAAATTTTAACTATTTCTTATAGATTTTTACTCACTTAAATTAAAAAATCCCTCTATTCTAAAAAAAAAAATTACTATTGTCGCTATTCGCTTTATGTGTCTATGTTGTAAGAGGTATCGGTATTTGCAGAATAATCCGAGGAGCATGTTTATTTTGGTGTGAAATTTTCATCACTTTAGTTTACAAAGTTATCAATTAAAAACATTCCTTTAATAAAGGTCAGTCTAAATGCATTGATCTGAAATAGCCTCACTTCAATACTAGAAACAATCTAGATTATTTCTCAATATGAATATAAAAATTGTCATCCTGTCTCTGTACAAAATCTCAGACCAAAAATACTGGCGAAATCGAACAATCCAACAACCAACCTTCTTTGACATTTTTTTTTTTTTAGGTATTGTACATGTAAGTAATTGTGCCGTCCATGTCTTTGTTGTTACTATTTTTGAAAGTTTCTCTCAGGGGTGTGTGAGGTCTTTTTGGATTCAGCTATCTGGAAAACAAAGTTTATATGGGAAAAAAAAAAAAAAAAAAAAAAATGCTTATCTCTTGTGTAATTAGTAGAGCTAATATAATATGTGTATTTTAATAGTTTTTTTAAAAATGGGATGTTGAGCTGATTTTTAAATATTTTCACATGAAATGTTTTTATCTTTATTAATTTATCTGGCTTTCATTTCAATAATGTTTTAATTTTTCACTATTTATTGAGTGTTTGTATTGTATTGATTTTAAATCCTATTCATTTTATATCAGTAAACATAAAATGTACTTTTCATTTTCTTTACAAAAATATTTATTTCTGCTAAGCTAATTTAGTAAAAACTTATGTAATTGTAATTTATTTTCAGGCTATTATTGATGAATTGTGTATTTATTTAAAATTCGTCGGCAGTTTCTACCATTTTGAAATATGTGCTGTCTCAGCTGAACCTGGGCTGGCTGCTGTTGAAAAAGGAAGTATTTCATCATCTCTACATATTGAAGCAAAAAGTAAAGTACAACTGCTGGAATAATGAAAAGTAATAAAGGCATTTAAAAAAGGAGGGGGGGGGGGAGAGTGAACTTTTAAATATAATAACTGACTCTTGAAATTTAAATTATTTTGGAGTAAAGATTATACAGCTTTTTCAAGCATTGCCTTCAAATATTTTTTTTAATTAATAAAAATTTTTAGGCATTGTCAAACATTATGATCTTCCATTTTAAATAAAAAATTATAAACAAAATTTGTTTATCTTTAATTATAAATAGTGATGTGTGTAACATAAGAAAGAGGAGGAAAAAAAGTTTCATTTGTAAATTTATATAAATCATGGTATTTTGAATGAATTAAAACAGTGTCAATATCCTTTTTGACAACAGGTGATCATCATAGCAACTCAGCAGCTATTACTACTTTGCATTTGTAAAAGTTCACTCAAATAAAATAATAATTTCATATTAAATATACAAAATAATAATTGTATATTATTTTTTTTTTAATAGAAATTTTTCATTTTAATTGTTTAATTTACCTTATAATAAGAATTCTCAAAATATCGATTATTAAAGGTAGCCATATAATGTATCATTAATAGGTCTTCCCTATCTGCATGCAAGTAGCAGTTTTCGGGGTTTTTGCATGTTAGGTAGTTTCATACCTGGACAAATAATTTAAAATATTTGAGGAAAATATGTGTGTGTGTGTGTGTGTGTGTGTGTGTGTGTGCATTTTTCATGAGTAGAAAATCACTAAATATATATCTACAAAATTTAGCAGAGAAATATCAAAGTCATGTATTTGACTGTTTCATTATTGATTTTAAATTAATTTTAAGACCTTTGTTATTTCATACTTGCCAACTTTTCCGGTTTTTCTGTAAGACTTCCAGTTTTTTAATGCATCTTTTGGTCTTCTGAACAGATAATGAAATCTTCCGTTTTTAAAAAAATCTCGGATATCGTTTGTTTTAAAAAGAAACCCCAAATGTTCTACGAAAACTCCAGATTCCCAATCTTTCTCCATCCATAACATAAATGTCAATATTAATTTCAAACTTGCTTTATGAGATACCAGAACATGTAAAGAAATAGAATTGTTAAATATTTCTTGCTGATGTAATTATTTTTTGCTCCCCCCAGCCTCTTTATTTATCCCCAACTAGTGATCAGCAATCAAATGTTCTGCAGAAGTCTTTTGTTTCCTAATCTTTATCCATCTGCAACATAAATGATAATATTAATTTTAAACTTCTTTCATTAGATTCTAGAAGTAGAGTTGAAAGAGTTTAATATTTCTTACTATGTAATTATTTTTGTATTCCCCCCCCCGTATTGTGATCAATGATCAATTCTAGAAACAATAAAACAATGGAAGTGCTCAATATTTCTGATGTATGAAATTATTTTTAGACCTTTATTGCTGAATTTAATGAATCTGTTAATTTTTCCTCAATTAAATTAAATATTTGTATGTCATATTTATACCAAATGTGTAAACATGGGAAAAAAATGAAGAATAATTTTTTCAGGTAGGAAAATTTTTCCCAACTCAGTTTAAGAAAATTAATACTCAGTTGGTTTTATACATGCTTGAAACTGATAATTAGCTACTGCTATTTTTTTTTTATATGTATGATTAACGTATGTACACAAAAATCATATTCTATATTTGTTTAAAAAATTTGTTTTTCTGTTGGCATGGAATTTTATTAAGGTTTTATGTGAATATAAAAGTTATTGCAATTATGTTATTAGGTTTTTTTTTGTTGTTGTTGTTGTTAAGGAAAAAATTCTGAAATTGCTTAATGTAGTTAAAAATTATACATATAAATATTTATGTCCGAAATTTATTGAAAGTGACATTATCAATATTTAACTAATCAACCAACCAACAATGTTAGTGAAAAATTTTCAGCTAATTTCTAATTTTAAAAATCACATGTATGATTTTGGGGGGAGGGGGGGGGGGGAAGAGCTTGAACAGGATTCATACGCACCAGGGGATAACCTGGAATACTCAGGGAAGTAGGATTTTGTTTTTAAAAAAAATGTCAAAGAAAATAAAAATTTTTATCAAAAGTCAGGGAAAATCAATTATAAAACCTGGAAAAACAAATATTTCCTTTCTCTCAAATGACTTTTTTTGTTTAGCTTCATATCAAAATTCAAATGATTAAGGATCGTGAAAATATGCATGTAAACAATGATTATTATCTGAATTTCTATCATGATCGGCAGTAATATAACATCATACTGTGGAAGCAGATGTAGCATTTCTTGTAATAGTCACTAAATTTTTTTGAAAACTGTCCAGGGAATTTTTTTTTTTCCATATCTGAATGTGAAGCCTGTTGAAACAGCTAATGGAAACTAAAAATGTTTAATAGAAAATATTTGACAGCTGCTTAGTCAGTGCATTTCTTTCTACACTATTAGGCATCAATTCTCTTTCTTATTTTATTTACTTTTTTACTATATACTGTAACTTAACTAAGTTTTTTTGTCCATTCTTAATAATTTCTTACAGATTCTGTTTTGTAGCTATTTATATGTTGAAGTATAACTTCATTTAAAACTTTTATATATTTAGTATAGCCAATTTACAGTAAAACATTTTTATAGATTGCTTCAAAATATTAAAATTGTAAAACTGTATTGTACTGTAATATGTCAAAGAAAAAAAAATCTTCCCTTTTTTTTATGAAATCTTCTGGTTTTTCAACAAAAAGCTTTCCTTTTTTCATTAAAATTGGTTGACAAGTCTGTTATTTAAATAAAACTTTCTTTTTTAACATGCACAGTATTCAAACCAGTGCAGTCAAAATGTGTTAATTATCTAATAAAATGTGAGCATTTTTACTATATGTTTTACTGTGCAAGTGTTAACAAAAATTTGTTAACCAAATACTGGGTGGTTATAATTAAAGTTTAGACCTATGTAGCTCCCACTCTAATAAACAAATCTAAAGTACTTCATCGAAATTTGGTATACACATTATATAGACCGTAGTCAACTTGGTCCCTTCCACCCACTAGTGGCCAGTCTAAGTTTTTGTTCCATATTTAAGCTCTTTTTTTTTTTAAAAAAAATTTAATTGATTTTTAAAACACACTGAAATGGAAATATGATGTATGTGCTTTAACTTGCTGTAACGCTGCTTCATAAATTTTATAAAGTAGTTACTTCCCTACTTTATAAATCACCATTACAGTGGAGCGAGTGAGCAGTTATAAAATTTTACTAACAGAGGTACGAAAGTGGTTGGTAGGTAAAAAAATATTGACTACCCCTCAACGTCAACGTAGTTGATTCGGAGTACCTGCAATCGGTCACAACCGTTGCTTACCTCCATCGAAAGTGCCAAAAAACATAAAAATAATTTTACAGAAAAGAAAATATTAAAAAGCCGAAGGCTTTTTAATTTAAAAATAAATTTAGAATTTAGTCTCAGAAACTCCCCCACGTTAGCAGGGAAATTAACCTGAGTGAAGCAGCAGGAGATAAAAAAAAAAAAAAAAAAAAATTTTAAAATCTCCTTGTAAATATAAGTGCAGCAGAAAACAGCTGCGTGCGTTGACGAAGACAGTCTGGACGGCGAAAAGGAATAAAGAGCTGAGCAGGGTGCCCCAAGGGGCACAAGAAATTGCTCGGAGTCCCGCAATTAATAAAAAAAAGGGGGGGGCATACATTTTTTTTTTTTTTCTTCCTAAGAATTCTATCAAGAAATAAAAATAAAAAGGACAGAGGAGGATTAAAGAGAAATAAAATGCAGTTTCAGATCGAATCCCGGTTTCCATCCAGAAACTAAGTTCTGAGGTGGATCCGTGGACCAATCAGCAAACAGCAAGTTATTCTCAATCCTCTCTGAAAATTTTTGAGCTAAAAACGACGGAATTATGTCCTAGGCGACTCGGCCAATCAGAGCGCGAGGCTCTGACCAATCCGAGATCGCTTTTGGGCATCCCGTCAGAAGTCAGCAACTGAAGTAACAAACTTAATAAAAACGATAAAACTTAATAAAAATAGCCAAATAATAAAAAATAAAAAACGGCAGTTCATAATTTTGAAAGGAGACAACAAAAATTTAGAGGAATTCGTGAGTAGAGAGGTGGAAATCGCGTCTGTAAAAAATAAAACAGTACTTAGGCCTGATGCTAGGGTTAGCCAACTCTAGAGAAACATTTCGTTTGCTCTAGGGAGAAAAATAATTTTGTGAGGAAATACACTGTTATGTAACTCCAGATGTAATAATTCTACTTTGACTACCCCTGATATTATAGACCGCAAGGAAAAGAAATCTGCAGTAAAAAAATAATTCAATTTTCCAGTGATAGATGTGTTTTTTCCATATAGTAATATATATATATATATAGATAGATCTGTCATCCCCATGTTATCGAGCAAAAATTTTTGATGCGGAAAAAAGTTCTAAAATCCAGCCATTAGAAAGTATTGAAAAAAAGAATAAAAAGAAAAATGAATTTGAAACTGTATCTAGAGTTTTTCATTCACCTTTAGTAAATAAGTTATTCATAAATTTTATTTACTAAATTATCCTTGTGTATTCCTGTATGTGATTTACTCGGGAAAAAGCAGCCATTAGAGTGACTTTTCCCGAGAAAAAAGGTATCACTTTTTCCCTCTCGCTGATCAATCTATGTCTTATTACTATATCTATGGTTTTTTCATGCAATGTAGTAAAGACATGCAAATTTAGAGCATTTTAAAAAGGCTATAGTCATGTCTTAAAATCTTTCTTCACCGTGTCTTAGAAAGATCCAGACTTACTGATGAAATTGTTTAATCATTTTTTCAACTGCACTACGAGGATTTCAACACTTGAAAGGCTTATAAAAAGTCCTTTCTAGAGACAGGGTTTGACGATTATAAAATTTGAAGCTGCTGTTAACTGATTTCAAATGAAACTATAGAAGAACTCATGTGGCCATGCTCGAAAGAGCATCTAGTTTCTAATAATCTTCAACAAGTACAGTGTCACACGATTTGCCTCCACCTTTATCTACTGTACAAAAATTTCTGAAATCTATTGTTAAGTGATCAACAAGTGCAAATAAAGATCCACAATGCAAACTCAAAAAATGGCATTCACTTTGCTTGCGTTCTTTTGGTCACATAAAAATTGCTGACAATCCATCTGGGCGTTCTTTCGAGCACAGCAGTATGATTTCTTCTGCATTTTCTTTTTAAATCGTTTTCTGTTATCCTCCTCACAACATACGTAACTTTCCAGTCTCTAATCTTCCTTCTTAAATCCTGTGTCAGCCGAGGCCTTTTTTGTTAGCCTTTCTAGCATCTATATCACATCACAGTTTTAAAAAAAAATATTCTGATAAAACAATTTGATCAGTAAGGATCCATCTTTCTTCTCTAAAGATTAGATGAAGAATAATTTTATGACATTGGCTACTGTTTTGTTATCTCTCTCCAAATTTGCATAATATATTGCATGAAAATGTTGACAAACTGAGCTGTCAAAAGTAATTTTTGAGTTTAAATGTGGTAGAAGTGTGCACCTCTATAAATATTGTGACTTAAATACTTAAATGTAGCATAATTAAACCATTTTCAAATTTATAAAAACATAAAAAATTTTATTAAGATAACAAACACTGTACAAACATAAACTTAACAATAAAAATATTTTATTAATTTAAAAATAAATTGTTAGAATTGCCAGTTTATAACGTTTTAAAACAGATAAAAGTTACCATTTTTGCCAGTGATAATTAAAACTTGAAATTGCATATTGAAGCTTGAAATCTTATGTTGAAAACAGTTAAAAGCCAGACGTAATATTTACTATTGGAAGATTGCCGTAAAACACAAACTCTATTTAAAAGTTTGAATTGTGTTTAAAAGTGAGGCTTAACCACTTCACCAGTCATCTTGAGATAACTCAGGGTAAATGTAGCCTTCCACACACTACAGTGGCCTGGTAAAGTGGTTAAGTTAGAACAATTAAATTTATAAACGAAACGTAACTAACTTAAAATACAAGAGCATAAAAGTTCTATAATTTAATTCATAATAGACTTGAAATTATAAGAAACAGAAACAACATTTGTTACTACTTTTATACTAGCCAGTGGATTATGAAGAGTCAACTACTTAAACTACAAACCAGATGGCAGACTGCACTTCTAGATCTGCCAGAGGCGCGTGACTGTTACCATAGCAACAATCCACGCTACGAGTTCAACACCATATATGGACAAGGTTGATAACTTGAATTTAAATTAACTATTGTTGACTTGTGATTTTGAAAATGTAAATATTAAAATGAAAATATAAAGCTTTTCTATTAATGTTTTCTACAAAAGATATTCAAGAGAAGACTACAAAATACATTTAAAGATAAGTTAATTCAAATTAAAGTTATTTCAGTTTGAAAAATTCAATTTAAACTTAAATTATACTAATGTTTACATTTAATATATCCATTTAAAACTTTAAAATAATTGATTGAATTTAAATTACCTATAGCACTAAACACTATAGAATATCTCTAGGCTTTTAATTAAATTGAGAATCGACATGAAAAGGCAATATTTGCAACAGAAAAGCACCATCTATTAGTCGAAATTTGAACTATTTTTTTTTTATTGCAGATTTCTTTTTTCCATGATTTGTATGATATATACACAAAGTTTTAAAAATATATTTCGTAAAAATTCATGAATCAAATTTCGTGAAAATTCAAAATGTTGTTATTAATAAAATGAACTGAATTTTATTAATAATATTAGGCCTTAATCTAGGCCGTCCATAGGCCTAGGACCCTTGTGTAATCAATCAGCCTTTATACACACAATATTGATTTGTAAAGCAAGTGTTTATGGTAGAAAGTATTTTCTGATTTGATTTTTAATTATGGGATTATGTTATTTCACTTTTTATAACTTTAGTTTTTCAGTTCTAGCTTTTTCTGTCTTTCCAATGTGAATTTGTTACATCATCTCAACAAATAAAACTTAATTGAATACTTAAACATAATCATTTGTTCTTCTCTTTCTTTTTTAAAGTTAGAGATTAAATAAAATATTACTCTAACAGATTTTGTCATCTAAATTCTAGTGTTTCATTTTAACAGCTTTCCTTTGCATATAGTTTCAACTTTTTTGTCCTTTTGCTAATCTTATCCCTGTTAAATGCAATACATATTTTCAGGGCTTGAAAAATCTCAAAATATTTACATGACCTGTTTCGCATGTTAGTTGGAGAGTACATGGCCATCATATTGAAATGTATATTAAAAAAAAAAAAAAAAAACATTCCCATATGTTTGGATGAGAAGATCCCCCAATTCAGATGAGAAGATCGGGATTTTTATTTATTTTTTTTTTCTTCCCCCCACTAATTAGCAATCATTTAGCCATAAAAAAATGAAAGAAAAAACAACTGCACAAAAAAAGAAGTCTTGAATATTAAGAATTTATAATAAAGGCGTTGAATCATAAAAATTGGACTCTATTTAAAAAAATAACAATAATAGAATAGAAATTAATTAAAGCTTCTTTTTTAATATTTTAAAATTTCTTTACTGTGATTTCTTTATCACTTGATTTAATCACATTTTTTTTTTACAGTTAATTGTTTAGATATTGTTTTCATCTTCAGTTTAGACTCCTAGTCTTTATACCAGCTATGAAATTTTATTTTATCTAAAGGTGTAAAACTAAATGTCTTGAGTGTTATGTCTGTATCATATGGCAGACTGTTCAACATTTTGCTCAGCTTTGTTCAAGGTCAACACATTAAGCTTAATTTTTCAGATTCTAGAATGTATAAAGAAATAAAATTTTTTAATATTTTTTGCTCATGCAATTATTTTTTACTGCCCCCCCCTTCCCCTCTTATCTCCAACTAGCGATTGGCAATTAAACATTCTGCAGAGTCCATTTGTTTTCCAATCTTTCTTCCATCCACAAAATAAATGTCAATTTTCATTTAAATTTTGCTTTATTAGATTTAAAAAGTATAAAAAAAAAAAGTAGCATTATTTCTCACTCATGCAATTAATTTTTTCAACTCCCCTCCCCTAGCTAGCAATCAACGACCAAACATCCTCCGATGTTCAGGCTTTCTCAGTCTACAACAAAAGGGTCAATATTTAGAATTAAATTGTTTTATTTGATCCTAGAACAATAAAGTGATATAAATGCTCAATCCGTACAAATACATCCTATTTCCAGGACATTTATAGGACATCTTGAGAATGAAAGGGATATCTTTAGGATGAACTGTGGATAAGTGTGTTTATAGAGATAGTTCTCACATATGTACTTATTTTTAGACTTTGAACTGAACTTGTTAAATCTGTTTATTTTTCCTCAAGTTTAAAATACATACTATGTCATTAACCCTTTAAGCGTGTAGCGTTGGCTCCCGCGCGTGCACTGCAGTGGGGAGTGTTTCTCGCGATAGTAGGAAGGAGTAAGCGGGTGCGCTGCATTGGAGATATATTCTCTGGTATGCTACAATAAATAAAATCTAAAAAAAGAAAGTAATAACTAAGTAAAGACATAAATATATAATTAAACATACATACATTTTCTAGTAGTTTCTTTTGGTGTGATAAATTTTAAAGCATGGAATGTTACAAAGAGCAACCTCACAGTCTGGACACCATATCCTTGTCTCTTTTCTAATCTTCTTACCGTTTTTATTAGATGCATAGCAAACAACAGATCGTCTTTTTGGTTCTCGTTTCCTAGGTGTTGCATGTATACAGGAGCTGGAGTTGCACTTGAAACTTTACACCATTCTCGCACCAAATCGAAATTATTTATTTCCTCATCTGACACATAACTATAAATACTTGTATCAGAACCAGATCCACTTTCAAAGTCAGAATGATCGAAAATGTCATCTTCTGAATTACTGGAATCGTTCGATAATAACGGTCTTTTCTCACAAAAGTGCCCAGAAACACCGCAACAGCTCGCCATTTTCACCAGAATGCGAAAATCAAACACACCAAAGTTTTCCCAAGAAATTATATTTCACTTTACGAAACTACTATTGTCATCCAGCGGCAAATTTTGAAAACATAAAGTGTTTTCCTATAAGAATATGATGAGATATTTCCGTCAAATACGTGGAAATGCTGACTTTAAAATTAGATGACGAGTAGGACTCGTCAAACCCGGGTATAGCGTAACATTCCGATGACGACGTGAGCTCGTCAAGCACGCTTAAAGGGTTAAACATATTATGCAAAATACATATTAGTAGCTGAAAATGTAAGATAGGAAGTGTATAATGTGAATTTTTAGTGTATTCTCTCATTATGCTACAAATCTACCTTGAAAAATTTTATTTTATTAAAGTTTAAACTTGCCGAGTAAAGTATTAAAAATCGAATTTGTCTTAAAATTGTTAAAAAATGCAGTAGTTTTTATATTTCTGTATTACAGAGTAGAAATCTTCCTTTTCTTCCTATTTTTAAAGCTGCAAAATTGGCAACTATCTCAACACCTTTTCTGTTGGTGAACTTTTTGACTGACTTTGATATTTGAAAAAGTTCACCATAATAAAAACTTAAAAATGGGAAAAACCTTACTTGCTTCAGCATTTGGCTGTAGTCTTTTTGGCGAGGTACCCCGCTGTCCTCGGTGGCATGGTCAGTGATGAAGTCTGTTAATAATTTCAATTGTTTTACATTTATTAACAACTCAACTGTCAAAATGTGGCACCAATTAATAGGGAGAAGCAGCCCAGCCTGCTGCCGAGGATAGTGGTGTACCCTGCCAAAAGTATTACAACCAAATGCTGAAGCAAGTAAAGTTTTTCGTTTTTTAAGTTTTTAGTTTAAATGCCATATATTTTTAATTAATATGTTCAACATAATGTTATGTTGAACAAAAGTCTCTCATGTGATATGAGCCTTTGATATTTTTAAAAAGGTAGATATTTTTTCGTATTTATACCATTTCCCTCTTTGAGTATATTCGCTACAGATAAGCTTAAACTTCTTATTGAATGGAATAATATAAATGTAGATAATAGGAATAAATTGGAAATTAAGCATTTAGAAAATTATTAGGATTTAAATGTATGGAAGATCACACCTAAAATTTCACTTGTCATAAGCTACAGGCTGCCACGTTAAATGATGCACATTATTCTTGTATTATCAAAATGTAATGATTGAAGTTTAATATAACAATAAAAATTGAAATAAAAAACATGCTTAGATTTTGATTTCTAAAGAAATTTTCATCAACTTTTTTTTTTTTTTTTTTTTTGTGTGTGTGTGTGTGTGTATATATAAACATAAAGGTATATTTGATTCTTTTCTTTTAAAAATACAAAAGGTAGATTTATAAAAAGATATTGAATCTTTACTAAGAGTCATGTCAGTTGTATGATAAATAAAATGAAATGCTTATTATTTTTTTGCAAAATTCATATTAAAGTGAACTTTTAAGTTCAAAACAAAAATAAAATATAGTACAAATTATAATGATGTAAATATATTTGTCATTTGTAGATTCGCTGCAAATTTGTAATAGTTTTATTTATTTGAATCTTTGCGTCTTTTTTTTACCCCTAAGTTATACTGTATGTGAACTGATATTCACAAAACAAAAAGAATCATTTGTGAAAAATTTTAGAAATTTGTTTTTAAAAATATTTCTAAATGATAAATAAACTTTACTTTCAAGCTTCAGTGTTGTAGACCTATCGTTGAGGCTCCCCAATATCCTTAGCAGCTACACAGTGGTATTCTTTTGTAAAAAAACTATTGTGTGCGCTTTATGTTCCTTTCACAAATAGGGGGCTTCATGTTTGGTCCATATTTGCCATTGCCTCGTTGCCATTACAAAAATTTAAATTACTTAAGATTTCAGTAGTCTCCATATTAAAAGCATAGTCTTAGTTTTCGTAATTTGCAATCTTTTTGACATCTTTGAAATTGATTTTGATATTTTAATTGTGAAAGGTTTTGATTAAGACAATAATGGTTTTTCCAGATTTAATATCAAAAGAATGTTCTTTTATTCTGTTCGATTTTTCTTTTCATCATTCTGATGTAGCAACTACTATTATCGAGTTTAATGTAAGGGATTTTAATTGACCCATTGAAATCCTTGAAATTTTCAGAATTTATAAAATCTGCTACATTATTAACCCAATAAAGGTGAAGGTTGCTACACTGGAATGACAAAAATATCATAAGTTAACATCCCAATTAAACCTAATAATATCTACCAATTAATGTGTAATGACAAAGATCCCATTGAACCTCTTGAAACTTCCAGAATTTATAAATTCCCCTAAATTAAAGCTGTAATAGTCAAGATTACGATATTTCATTCATCATTCCAATGTAGCAAATTTAATAATTGGTTTTATAGACAAAAGGAGGGGGTCCCTACGGAATCCCCGGTTTCGTGTTTTGTAGCTGAACTCTAAGTATGTTAGAGGAAAATATATTTTAAATGAAATTTTTTTATTAGTATAAATATGTAGACAATATTTTTGTAATTAATAATAGCAATGTGTTAAATATTATGGAAAAACTCAATAATATGGATCCAAATGTTTAATTCATCAGTGAAATAGAAACAAATAACCAAATTAACTATTTAGACGTAACAATCCCATGGACCAATAATAATAAGATAAAAACTACAGTTTTTAGAAAATCTGGTAACAGTAAGGAAATAGGCAGTGGATGTAAAACTCCTTACAAGTATAAAATAACAGGGTTGCTACGGTACCTGGAAAACTCGGGAAATTTGAAAATCTATTAAACAGGGAAAACTCGGGAAATTTGAAAATCTGTTAAACAGGGAAACTCAGGAAATTCCAAAATTTGTTGCAAAAAAACAGGGAAAATTCAGGGAATTTTTAAATTTTTTGGAAAAACATTGGAAAATTTTTTCATAATTCAAATATATATGTATTTTTGGTGTTTTATAATGAATTAATTATGTTTTTTTCCCCCAACTATAGTAAGTTAATAAAATTAATAAAGCCTAAATATGTTCAATTGATTTATAAACATGTTAGATTCTAATGCTGTATATTTTACTTCTAAAAGAGACAGGGAAAACTCAGGGAATTTTTTCTCCTGATTAGTGTAGCAACCCTGAATAAATAACCCTATATAAATTGTGCAATTAATGTTTGTTCTGACCTCCCCCCCCCCCCCCCAAAAAAAAAAAAAATAAATAAATAAATAAATAAATCTTATTAAAGAAATTGCAGTAAATGTATTCTACCCTAAAGATATCCTTCATGATTTGTACAGTAAAAGAATTAAAGCCCTTAATCGTATTTCTAATTGCAAAAAGAAAAATCAAAATTTACTACTGCTGTCCCATTTGACTGCAGATCTACATCAAAATTTAAAATGAAGCTGTAAAATGTAACTTATCTTCCCAGTTATCTAATAACAATATTTACCAATTAATCCCTGTTAAACCCCTTGAATTTTCTGAAATTTATAAAATCCCTTACAGTTACACTAAACCTGATAATATTAAAGGTTGTTACATTGGAATGACAAAAACAAAAAATCAAACAGAATCAAAGAGCATTCTTTCAATATTAAATTTGGAAAAACCACCTTAACCTTTCATTGCCTTAACCAAAACTTTTTACAATGGAAATATCAAAATCAATTTAAAGGACATTAAAGAAGATTGCAAATTATAAAAAATAGACTTACACTTTTAGTAGTGAGACTGTTGAAATCTTAAGTAATTTAAATTCTTGTAATGGCAACAAGTCGGCAACAAATAAGGACCAACATGGTGCCATCTATTTGTGAAAGAACCACGAAGTACAAACAACAAGTCTCACTAAAGAACACCATGATACTGCTGAGGATGTTGGGGGCACCCAAGGAAAGGTCTACAGCATTGAAGCTTGAAAGGTAAGGTTTATTTATCATTTAGTAAAGAATCTCTGGTGTTTTATCTTTACAACTTGATCTTAATAATTCAGGGGAGTTTAAGACCTATTTTTAGGTATGTGGTTAAAAATAAAATTCTTTATATATTAGAATATGGTCACTTTCAAAGAATTTTATGTAGCAATTAGTAATTGAACTTGACTAAATGCATTGAACACATTTTTGATGAGAAGACTTGAACTGCTCTTTTTTTATTTTCCAAACATACATGTGTGAGGAAAGTATTGTAATCAGGACAAAAATTTGACTTTGAGATTTTGGTGTATTTATATGTTTTGTGGTCCCCTAAGTTCATTTTTGCTATTTTTACATTGACGTATGTGTGTGAGTGAACACGATAGCATCTAAATGCTTTGTTCGAATAAGCTGAAAGTTGGTATGTAGGTTATTGGATACTATTGTACAAACTGTATAGGTTTTGGTGAATCTATAATTTGTAATTTTTTTTTTAATAACGTACTATTTGGGGAGAAATACTCAGACACCCTATTATAATCTTCTCTTTTGCCTATTTAACGACTTCTCTTACTTTCATTTATTGATACAACCATTAATTAGTTAATATTTGGAAAGTCAACCCACTCCTTCGACATTTTTTTAAAAAAAGCAAAAATTGATTAGACCAGAAATTGAATTAGTTCCTTGGCCTAATTTAACTCTGAGGTGAAAATTTATACCTTTTAAATGAGAGAATCTAGATTAGCTCAGTGACAGTTTGTGGTTATGTTAAAGGCAGAGGTATATGCTGAAAACCTTGCTTGCTTGTTGAATTAATTTTCCTTTCTGTTAAAAAGATGTTTAATTTGATGCATCTCTGGAAACAGCTTAACGGCCCTCTTCACTTACCGTTGCTGGAAGCAAGAGCCAATGTTATTCTATGGGGAAATTTTCTTTACAAATAACTTATTAACTAATACATATTTTTAAATTCTGTTTTCACATTCTGAAAATTCCCAACTGTTAAATGGACGGGTCTTTTTTTAAATGTATATGAAAAAAATTCACATATTGAAAATTCGTATTTTGCAGCTTCAAAGTAAAATATAAAAAAATAATTTTTTAAAAAAGGTCCGTCAATTGAACAGCTGGGCATTTTCAGAATGTGAAAACAGAATTTAAAAATATGTAATAGTTAATAAGTTATTTGTAAAGAAAAATTTCCCATAGAATAACATTAGCTTTGGCTTCTAAGGTGGTGAGTGAAGAGGGCCCGCCTTAACATTAAAAAGGAGGACTTGACTTATCATTTTTTACTGCACATACTCACCCACAACATCAATATTTGTGGTCTTTTTTTTTTTTTTTTAATTAAAGCTTAGTATTCAGTAAAAATTACAAATACACTCATGATTAGTTTTTATTTTCCAAAGTACAAAAATACATTACATTTGTTTTATTTCCATTTATTTCATAAAATAAATTTCAATAGAGATTTCCACTGTCACAAATCATAATTATAAAGAAAATATTGTGAACTAGGAAATGTATCTATATAAAAGTATACTTATGAAGTTTACATATGTATATATTATATATATATATATTTATAAATGAATTGAGTTTTGTTATGTCTACAAGAAAATAAAATATTAATATTTGGATCTTTTTACATTTAATAAGAGTATTTTCTTTTCTTCGTGAAAACAAATCAGATATTTTAGGAACATGAATTGGAACTACCTTTTTTTCATAATCTTAATGTATTTTAAGGAAAGAAAATGTAGTTTATCACATTCAGAAATTTCAAAATGTTACATTACTTAGTTTTTTACCGTAATGCATTCAGGTTGCTGTAATTTATTGTCTAAAGTCAGTTTAAACTTTAACTATGCATTATTTATTTTTTAATTTTTTTGTCATCTTTTAAAATAAATTATAAGAATTTTATCAGGATAATTTTATAAAATATCCATATCTGTTAGTTATTAGTGCATCTCTAAAATTAATAATAGGTAATACCTGCTGGTCAAAAAGTATAAAAATTTTTGAATAGAATGTAATATTTTTTAAATCAGTTTTGTACTTAATTTTAACACTTTCTTTTTAAGCCCACATAGACTTGAAAATGGGGGCTGTAACAATTTGGGGGTGTTCTGCAAAATATACCTGACTTTTTTTTTTTTTAGTTCACTTCTAGCTATTTCTTATTTATCAAATATCAATTTTATCTTTTAAGAAATAAAATATGCTATTAGGTTACGAAAGTTGTTATACTTTAAATTGAAAATTCATGTTATAAAATAATCAATTCAATCATACAACTGATTTATCTGACATGATTATTTTAACTCTAAACTGCTGACACAACAAAAAGCCAAAGTAAAAAGGTTCCTCAATATTTATGGTTAATGTGATTGTATATAAAAATATTTTTTATTTACAAAAATCTCACTGTTTGGTCGCCTCAAGTTTCAAGCTCCAGGTCCATTATATCAGAACCAGTAGCTGTTGCTTTCAATCTGCAATGAAAGTGTTGTCACATGCAACCTGCAAATGATGTAGGATGAAATGCTTTTCTGTATTATTGGATGTAATTGTGCACACAAAAATGTGTTGTGCCCCCCTTGTCCCATTCTGCCGACGCCCATGCGTACAAACGAAGAATTTTTGCATTAAAATGAGTAGTAATGAATCGGGGACTTCACTGAAAAGATGTATAAACGGTGCTTTGCTGTAGTTCAATTTATCTTATATTAAGAACTCTTTAAATATCATTCATTATATTTATAAATAAACACTTTTAATTATACCTATATGATGCATCCTTAATAAGTCTCTACTCGCCATTCATTCTGTATGCAAGCAGCTGTTTTCAGGGGATTTGCTTGTTAGTTTCACCCCTGCATATATTTTATTGAACTTAAATTTATAACATTTAAATGGCATTTTTAGAGTATTGGCTGCATATTGAAGAGTGTATCAGTTGAAAATTGAATGGAAAGTTGTAATTGAAGTATTTTGAAAAAAAAAAAAGAAATTTTTACTATTGCAAACCTGAATGCATCACAATTCTAATTTGTGCTATTTGCAGATTTCAAAATTTTATCCTCATTTAACATATCATTCATATCCTGTAATTTAAGGTTGAATGGTGATAATAATTTTCATCTGATTATCTCTTGGTAAAAACATTTAACACTTTTTTTAACACAAATGTCATTGAAACATCCACACTGAGTTTACGTCTAGAAACGTTACATTAATGCTGTTACTTGATGACCCATCCTATCAGGCTTACCATAGGTAAACTGGAAGGAGATGTAAAACATCGTAATACACAACAGAGCACACCGAGTGCATTCACAGCAGCAAAATAAACAGAAGACATACCGATCCGTGCCACTCTGTTTTAAAAATGCATATTTCATTTAAAGATATGATTTTTTAAAAATGCTATAATTGAATAATGAATTCAACTGGATTTTGACTTGTTTATTTTCTTAATCAAAGGGATGAAATGCTCCAATGAGATTTTGAGAACTTCACAAAGATTACTAATTAAAAAATATAATTTATTTAGGAGGTGTCAAAAGTAGATAATTAAGAGTATTGAAGAAGAATAAAAAATTATTTGTAAAGAAATATCATAAATTGCAAAGCCACGCAATAATAGTTTTTGGTTAAAATAAATATTCTTGGTCCTTTGTGGAATGGTGGGTAGGAAGGAAATAGACATGAGTGCAGCATGAAATGAACAATACTTGTGCCTGCTTCCCCCCCCCCCTCCCACTTTATGACGTTTCTTACTTAAATATTGTAACTCACAATAGTTGTGTGTTTTTGTAATCCCCAGCTAAAAAAAGATGTTATAAATTTCAAGCCGCCTGTGTCTATCTGTGTGTGTTTAACACTTTTGTCTATCAATTCAAACAAATACACTGGTCTAAGTGATTATCATTTTCTTTAAGAACACAGATTTAGTCAGAATGACTTCTAGCTATATCTGATAAAAATCTTTTCAATAAATTTAAAAAAAAATTCAAATGTGATTTTTTTTTTTTTTTTTTTCTTTTTAAAGCCATTTTGCATTAATATAATTTTTATATTTAATTTACGAGCTAGTAATTTTTCAATTTTCAACTGGCGTTAGATGATAAATCACATGGTTTCTGCATTGGAATATTAAAAAAAAAAAAAAAAAAAAAAAAAAATATTTTTAACTGATTTTAGCAAACATTAAAAAGTTGGCTATAATTAGAGTGATTGAGTTCAGAATCCAAAAATCATTAAATTCAAATAATGAAAATTACTGTTATTAAGAAATATTTAAGAGCCATGTGTTGATATTTCATATAATTTGGGAGTTGGAAATCTTTTTAAACTGATTTTAGATAAGTCACAAGACTTCTGAATTAGAATATAGAAAAGCTTTAAAAAAAAAAATCGAGAATTTCAAACTATTTTTAATAAAAATTGGCTATATTTAATATATATATTTTTTTTTACTTTTGTACTTTTTCTTCTATTCGTTAGATAGCAGAACTGTTACAAAATGTAACAAATGTTTCAGACGAAGCCACATGCACTTAAAATTTCTTACAAAGTGGAAGTGCACCTTACTACTTTGGTAATGCACTTAGGCCTAACTTTTTCACCTGATGAAGGGCTGTACTATTATCGGGATCTAAAAACAACTGTTGCAAGAGCTTTTTTTTTTTTTTTTTTTTTTTTTTTCCAAGTTATAGTATTCACTTGCAAAGTTATTTACAAAATTGAATATTATTTAAATTCAACAAATTTAACGTGTTTCAAACCAAAAATTTCTCATGATTTTATATACACTAAGCGACCAAAAAAAAAAAAAAAAAAAAAAGCTGCACTGCAGAAAAAATGACTTATACCTTTTTTATTTGTAATAACTTTAAAATTAAGGGTTGAAACAAATAAAACTGTCTTGTTTGCATAATACCAAAGGGATGGAATTATACTTATGCATATTTTCGATATAATAATTTGCTTTATTACACTCTGCGAAGCTACTACGAAGCTCTACTATCTAAGCAATTTTTTATTAAATATATATTCTGTATTTGGTTAATTCCACCTTTATATGGAATTACTGCTTTAATGCACAATGGCATAGTATTATACAGTGTTTTAATATAAATCTCGGAAATTTCAATGTGCCAAATATCACAAATAATTTTTTTCTAGTTATGGCAGAGTTGTAGACTGCAAATTTCGACTGCTCTCCCCTCTTCCCCGCCTTTTTATAGACAAAACATTTTCGAGCGGATCACGATTAGGTCTATTTCCATGTCTGGTAAAGAAGAAATTCTACTATATCTTTTGTGGGATTTAACTTAAAGTGAAAAAAAGTATGATTACTTACATAATTATAATTTCTCATTGGAATGGATAGGAAATTTTGACAATATTAAGTGAATAAACTTACCACAGATGCCGCATAGTAAGGTGCATTATCATCTTGAAATGCTGTTTGCGGAAATGTCCAAGATACCTCTAAAATAGTTGGTCAGGCACCACTTTTATAAAGAATGTGTTTTATTTTGAGTTAATTGATCCCTTGAGCATAAAAATTTGCCCGACTGTTTAAAAAGTTATGCACCTCCGTACCATAATGTACGGAGAATGTGTCACTGTTTAAAAGTGCGATTTTCATTAAGTCGGTCATATTTTCGTTGTCAGATCTGCTTGTTTTCTTTAGCTCGAAATAAGTTGAACTTGACTCATCAGAGAGAACCAGTTCAGGCCAATAATTGACTAACCATTTTTAAATATTTTTAGCCATCTGAGGTCTTGCTTTCCCAATTCTCTTCACTAAGAATGAAATTTTTTCAATTTTTCTGCCATTTTTACCTGCTGTGTTTAATAGTTGCTGCACTGTAGTTAACGAAATTATGCAGCTAAACAATTTTTCTGAATCTCTTTTATGTTCTAAATGTAATACAAACTGATTTTATAAGCAATGGCTTTTTAACTTACGGTCATCGCACTTGGATGAGCATCATGGCCGTCTAAAGCCGAATTTCCAGTTTAAACAGCCAAAAAATTTTATATCTTGCTAAAAAACATTTTACCAATATTTCGTTAACATATAATTATTTTGCCATCTCACGTATTAAAATATTTTTTTTGATTTTCATTCAAAAATTAATACTTTTTGTGGCATCGTTATCTGCCTTATTCTTACCATTTTTGAAAATATTTCTAAAATTACAATTTTCCTGACAATTGCATTTTGTTTTTAACCCTGGACTCAATGCTAAAGTGTATGTGGAGGACAACATAATAAAATCTGTTGGAAAATTTGCTTTTTAAACAATAAAATTGGCGGTTGTAGAAGGTGAAAAGGAAAATATCCAAGGGTGGCCTTTTTTTTTTTTTTTTTTTTTGTCGCTTAGTGTGTATATATATATATATGTATATACATTTTTTTTTTTCCCCTTACATATTTATGATCAGCTATGTGTCTAATAGCATTTTCAAAATTAATTTAGCAACTTTCAAAAAGAAATATATATTTAATGAGCATTAACCCTTCAATGCATGAATTTTTAATTTTAATAAATAACATTTAAAATCAACCGGGAAATGGGTGTAGTTCATGGGAAAAATACCAAAAAAAAAATCGCATAAGAATTTTTTCAAAAAATCATATTGACGTATTTCTACATTATCCGAAAAAAGAAGCTAAATTTTTCTTGCATAAATTTATCTGCAAAAATATAAATGTTATTTGTTTCTTTTACTTTGTTTCTATCCCAAAAAAATTTTTCCTGTATGTTTTTATTACTTTTTATATACATAAGTATAATTTGTAATGCCTGCACTGAAATGAAATTGTACACAGATAGACAGTCAACACTGGAAAGTGTCACAGATAAAACAAATGAACTGTCAGAGGTTCTAGTTACGTTTGGAAACGATAAAATAGTTTTGGTAAAATTGAAAAAAAAAAAAAAAAAACGCTATACAAAGGTTGCTACATGAAGAAGAGATATGAAGTTACATACGTTGCAGATCTACATCGCTGTGTATTTAAGGGTTAAAAGATCAAAGGATGATAATATTTTAAGGATAGTTTAATGATAACTTATTAGAAGGCAAAATAAATCTTCAATGTATCCTCATCTCTTGTCAATTTGATATTGGAAAAGTTCTCATTTCAGCTTTTGGAGAGGGAAGGGGGAGTCATAGGAATATCATAAAATTACTTAATTTAGAACTAATGTTTTTTTTTTAATTATTATTCCTTTAAAATTGTGATAACTATTACATACTTGTCAACATCTTAATTAATATTCCGTAGTATTGTTAGTCCTGCCCTTTTTTACACACCAGTAAATTTTTAGTGTGATATTCTCTAAATGCAGTTACGATTAAATAAGAAGAAAAATACTCTAAAAAGATACTGGTGTGGAAAAGAAGGCGGGGCCAACAATACTACTGAATATTAATTAGTATGTTGGCAAGTATGTTATTAACTTAATAATTACTTTTGCTTACTATCAAAAGTAAATTTTGCCACTTGAATTTAAAAAGAAAAAAAAAAATGCAGAAGTTAAATACATTTATCATAAAATAATTTTAGTTACAGAATACTGCATTTAATATTACAAATGATTGCTTTTGTTTTCTTTTCATAGAATTATTTAATTAAAAGATGTTAGTTTTGATTCTTTAAATATAATACTGCTTAACTTTTAAAGACTTATTTGTATGTGTAATGGTAAATATGCATTTTATGGTATACATAAAAAAAAATTCAAGCATTTTGAATATCACTGTAGCAGCAGCACATCACACAAAGAGACTTATTTGATTGTCAGCAATTAAAAAAGCAAATAATTTTGTAACACTTTTTTGAAATAGCACATTGCAATTTTTTGTGTATTGTTTTACTAGAGAAATTTGTTATATGACACATCTGTCATATAGAACGGCACTTCTTCAGAAAGTAAGACACTGTTGACAATATAATCTGTGCTAAGTGCTGACAAAACATTTACAACACAGTAACATTTTATATTTCTGGCATTGGCACGTTTATATATAGAGAGGCTGCCAGAGCCAGAAACATTTTTATACAACAACAAATACAGTTTTGTTTTGAAACATTCTATAGCTTTATTTTGCACTTTCATTTTATTCCTCCTCTAATTTTAGCTATCTGTGAGAATGGAGTAGCATTTTCATAAAAATCGCCTATTATTTATGACTATTTAAGATCTAAAAATCTGATAAAATCAATAACAATTTATATTTTTATAGCATGCTTTTTTGTGTTAATTATTTTGAATTTGTGTTATATATTCAAACACTCCCCAAAATTTTGCAGATTTGTTGAATTTTTTTTAATTAAACTTCACTTTTAACACCCAATATTATGTACTAAAGTATGAAACTCTCTATTTTTTTTTTTTTTTTTTTTTTTCTGGCTGTGGCATTGAATAAAAGGGTCCTTCGAAAGGAATTGTACATGAAAATGGTCTGTTCACATCAAGAGTTAAGCAATATTACCTGCTCTCGCAAAATGAGACCCTTAAGAGAGACATGCATTTGTACATAAGCATTGAATCATGATAAATCATCATTAAATCTGATGGGAAATTCTGGGAGTAAGAAAAATTGGTCCTTAAATAGAGGTGGACTTTTACAGAAGTTTTTGATTGTTGGTGTTTATTGAACCGTGATAGATAATTAAAATGACTTTTACTGAAAATTTTATTCAATCATTCCGATGTGAATTTATGTTGTTTTCCTTTAATTTTAAATTTTGTGAATGTTATTTTATTTATTTTTTGAGGAGGGGGCTACAGTCCCCTTTGCATCACCCCTCCCCCCCACACCTGTATCTGCCACTGCTTTATTCAAATTAATGGCATGAATAGCTATGCATTTCTTCCATCTTTCAGGTAATTTGTTGATACCTCCCATAAGACCTTTGTGTCCTGTGCAAACCATTCATAAATTCACTTTTCCACTTCTTCATATGTTGTAAAGTGCTGCTTAGTGAGTGCATGCGTCATCAAGTAGTAATCAGAAGGGCAAGTTCTGGTGAATATTGGGGGTGACCTAATGTTTCCCAGACAAGGTCTTTTTCCTTTTTAACATGTCTTTAAAATTTATGATGTACAAATGAAGTCATTATATAAAAATGTACAAAAAATTGCTGTATTACTATTGAAATGATTGGGAATCAAATTGTATTTTTTTTTTTTTTTTTTTTTTTTTTTTTCTAAATATGCTGTAGTTTGAGTTCAAATGAATTGCTTTCTCTGTATGACTTCTGATTTTTGTGAAAATTATGGTTCAAAATGTGTTCTTTGGCATGATAAAAAAAAAAAAAAAAAAAAAAAAAGCTTCATAGGAAAATGGAAAACACCGTTTTATTTAGAATATGTGAAAAATTTATGCATTTACAAAAAGTAGGAAACTTGGATTTAATAAAATCTTTTGTATAGATTTTCAGTGACTTTTTTTTTTTTTTTAATTGCAAGTTTAGTTTTAAAATCTTTCAAATGTAAAAATGTTGACCTTAAATTACATTGTTTTATGCGCTTTTGTTTCATTTTAATATGATTTGAAAAAACACTGGCTGTTTTGTGTCATTTAAAGCTACAGAATATTTCAAAAATTGTGACATATATAAAAACCATAAACATATTAACACTTGTTAACAGCTGATATATATTTTTATGTACAAAACACTTTCGCTCAATTTAGCGAACATTATATATATATTGTATATATACATGTACATACACAGATATATACTTGTGCTGGCACAATTGATGAAAGCAGATTGGCAGTCTTATATTGGCTGATTCTGCTCAAACCATTTTGCCAGTCATAATGAGTCTTGGCTTTACTGGCACATATAAAATTAACTTTCTTCTATTAACTTCTCTGCAAGAATGTACTGATATGGAAAGCATGCCATTTCTATTTGAGGGTACATCAACTCTGAGTGCTAGTTACTAAAATAAAACATTGTTTTACAATGTAGGCTGTAGTTTCTAATTATAGAACCAGTTTACAGTGTAATGACTAAATGTAATAGATATATAAAACAAATCTAATTTTAAATGCTAATTGAATTTAAAATTTATAAAAACAATTTATACATTAATTGAAACTTTGCTTTAAAAGAAACATCATAGTTCTTAATTGGTATATAAGCTTGCTATTGTTCTCTAAGTTTTCCCCCCCGAATAATTCTGAAATATGGTTTCAATAATTAATGAAGTATACTGATAGGGTAAAAAATAATAATAATGTAACATGATATAATTGGCAATGCATTAAACTAGAAACATTATTAAAATTAAGGATGCAAGTAGCTAATAACAAGTATTTGGAAGATAAAGTTAAATTATTTTTCTATCATTTTAATTTTTTTTTCCTTAATTCAAGAATTTCTTTAAAATACTCCATGATATTAGAAACAACCTTAATAGAATTTGAATGTTTTACACAATTTTGATTTGATTGTGCTTCTTCAATACATTATAAATAGCATCATGATTTTTATTGATTTTTGCTATTTAATATAATTTTGCTTTACATTGTTGAAAAATAACTTTGCATTTTTGAATTTAATAATGACTGTGTAGCCAGTACTCATAGCTAAAAATGTACTCTCTTCTACTGAGTTGAAACTGTAAAAAACTGTAAAAATCTTTTAAAAAATTATTTTTTTTTTCTAATAGTTATATTTCTATTAAAATAAGTTATAAAATATGAATATATGAGATGATTGGTTTATTACTCGTAATCTTATCTAATAAAACTTCCAAATCTAGTTGATTGACTTGAGCTGAAAGGGGAAAAGAATCTGAATTTTGGATTTCTTCTATTATACCATTTTAAATTAGCATTTAAATTCTTCAAAAATTCATTGCTATATAACTGTTGGTAGTTTAATTATTGGTCTTTATTTAATCAAATTTGATCCTTTAAAAATAATGATTATTTTATAATTAATGGAGGTGAAAAAAATTATATTCATTTAAAGATTCTCAGTGTCATTTTTCTGTCAATGAAAAACCATTTATTTTTATTTTTATTTTTTGTTGTTATTTTCATTTATTTATTTTTAAAAATCCGTTAACGTATCCAGATATATGTCAGTATGATGACAACATACATACAGAAGTTAAACAAAATTATGCAAAAATGTTACTGTCTCACTCTCCCAAACCATTATTTGATTCTGAATGAAGTATATAGCATCTTCTATACTTCCCTATACTATGTACAAGAAAGGGTGAAAACTTTGAATGTATTCTACCAGAACTAATATTTTTGGGATTTTGCCACATAGCTTTGATTTCTTAAAATTTTATTTACTTCTTTCTTTTCTGTTTTATAAATTTGGTAAATATTTGTTTAAAAAAAAAAAAAAAAAAAAAAAAGACTACCCTCTGCTTAAAATTTGCGCTTTCATTTTGTTTCCTCTTTTATCTCCCTCAATCATGAAAAGCAAAATCTAATTTTATTTATTTATTTTTCCCTTAAAAAAAAAAAAAAAAAAAAAAAAAAAAATCAATTTAACCACCTTACTTCTTAACGCTAAAATTTTGTTCTTCCGCTTAAGTTTAACAAAAAAAAGAAAAAAAAAAAAATCACCATTTTCATTTGTTGCATTTCTTACTATTATTGTAACAATAAATATAATAATCATTTATTTATATTCCTGCCTTCTATTCCTCGATAAAATCATAATTAATTGTGATTGCTGTCAGGCCCAAAATAAATTATTTAAACAATTCCAGTTATTGTACGTTAAAAGGGGATTTAGACTGACTAAGACCATGATTCAACAAGGATTTATTTAACAAAACAGTATTAAGTGTACTTTTTTATATAGGAATTTTTGCTAGCGCTCGAGTAATTTTGCTGCCGACTCCGACTGTACAACTAAATGCAGGAAAAAACTTCAACATTTTGACACTGAAGAGAAAAATTATAGCAGACAGCTGTTTTGGTAGCATCTAGCATACCGTCTTCAGTACATTAAAGACTGTACACTTGATATGCTGAACATGGGTACATTAAATGCTAACGAAACATTAAATTTTTCTTTTTAGCGTTCACGACATATAAAATTTTTCTTGGGTTTAATTTCAGTTATTGTTTAGTTATTAGTCTATAATTTAACTTGGCCCTTTTTGAAAATTTCACTATTTTGTTAAAATGTGCATTTATTTTTAAACAGGCTATATAAAATAATCCTCTGATTTTTTGTTTAAATATTTTGCTGCATGATCTTTTCCTTGTTTTTTTTTTTTTTTCCTTTCTTTTTTGTAGAATTGTGACATCTATAATTGGCAATAAAGGAATTTCATTTTAAATATGCATTAATTGTAAAAACTGGTCGGTGAAACAGCAATCCAGATATTTAAAAAAAAAGAAAAAAATGGTAAGTGATAATAAAATTTTAAAAAAAGAGAGAACTTTTTGTTTTTTAGCACAGTTTCTTATGTTTGTGGCAACAATTTGGTTCTCGAGGTTGAGTGAATTTAATGTTTCACTGGAGCTATGCAGTAGGCAATTGGCAACGGTCTGGGATGGTCCAGAGACATGCCATCACAATTTTGATCCTCTGCAAAGGACATTGTTTGTGGCATCAGTATAAATCATTCTCTGAGATGAGGTTATTCATCATAATTTACAAAGAATGCTTATTATTTGAATAAATTTTCAGCAGGTGGTGAAATTTCTAATATAGGATTTTCTATTCATTTTTATATAATCTTTCATTTTTAATTTAACTACCTATTGTATTAAGAGGGCAAAATATCAGAGAGGATTTCTTTTTCAATACAAATATCATGTTTAAGTTATTTTACTTTGATGGCAACAATTATTCTTATAAGCCTAAATTTGAGAGATTTCAGAAATCATTGAAGAAGAATATTAAGCCCATGCAAACAAAATCTGAATCCTAAATTCCTTCTTATTGGGTGGTGTTTTTGAGTTATAAACAAATCTTATTAATTTATCCTACAAAATATTAAGTTAGGTTAAAATTTAGATAAGTGAAAAGACCATCAAACGGAGATCATTAAGGCCTTTTATTTATATACTAACAAAATAGATTATCGATTAAAAAAAATTTTTTTGTTGTTGTTGTTGTTGTTTTTAAATCATATATTGATAATATTAGGATACACAGACCTATATATTTTTTAATTCTATTATAGAAATTTTGTTTTGTTTACTTTCCGTAAATAGCATACAGTTTGTTCACAGTGAATATTAAAAGTTAAGTTGTATACTGTTTTATTTAAATCGTCATGTTTAAATAGATAGGAATAGAATAGGTAATTTTTTTAATCTCATTCAAGTTTCAAACAATTATTTTGAAACTGACTCGCAATTCTGTAGACAATGAGTCAATCCTCGCAGTGTCCCTAAAATTTAACATGCGTTTTATTATATTGTCACCTCTATCATCAAAATGGAATTTTTCTTGAATGTTTTAATGCTAAAACATTATGTAAAAAATATTTTTATAATAGTGGTGACTAGGGCTCTAGGAATTTGGAAAAAAAACTGGTCACCAGGAAAAATTTTTGGTAAACTGTAAAAAGAAAATAAAAATACCTCCCCCCCTCCCCCATCATTCAACATCGGGTTCTTAAACATGCTCAGTGGAATGTGGTGTAAATTCCTATGTTGATTCAACACTGTGAGTGCCTCAATTCAACACGACGGTGTGCAAAATAAGCACAGATAGCCACAAAGATGTTTGTGTTCAGGGTTTACCCCTTATTTCAAGGTTTTTACTCTAACCCATCTGTATTTTCATATTTTCTATAACATTTTTTGCTTTCATTGGTTGTTTATTTGTTATCCAGGTGCCATGTGAATGAAATGTAAAAGGATTGAGGGCTCCTGGCCTAAATAGTTTGAGTATCATTTAATATTTTGGGGTTTTTCTAATTTGAGGCTCTAATTTTCAGGGTTTTTACCTTTGAGTCACAATCACCCATGTAAGCCATGAGTCGCTATTTTCCTTCTACTTTTTCTTACATGATTTGATATGAACTACACTGTAGTTTAGCATGAGTTTCAACATTCGATTCTAGGCCCAATTTTTTTACCAAAATATTAAAAAAAATTTTAAATGTTGAATTTTTTTTTTTAAAATAAAGTCGCTTGTTTAAATATGTTGGTAGCCAATGACGAGACTAGGCGACTGTATTTCACGAGCCCTGGTGATGACAGTGTAATAAATTAAGCATAAAATTTTAAGAAAGTCGAGAAGCCTGAGTGAGTAAATGTGACTCTCATATTTTTAAGTCCAGAATGACCTCTGATTAAAATAATAGAATTGTGTTCTATTAACTTGGAATTATGTTCTTCAAACTAATACGAGATTAGCCTTTCTATGATGAACAGTAAACCTGGCCATGAACAAATGTGTTGTCAAAAACAATTTAAAACTAGATACTGGTATTAAAAAAATTTCCATATAATTAAAGAACCAAGATACCAAAAATAATGTCCCTCACACTGTCAAACACTTGTTTGAACACTTGGCATGTGTCATATCAGATCTATGGCTTCTGCTTTTTACATATGTATTATTTAGCCTGTCCCTGCATTCAGTTTCAAAGAAAAAACAAAGGAATTCTTTCTTCTCTCTCGCAGTTAACAAAAAAAAAAAAAAATCTATGATAAATGTCTAAAATGAAGTGAGGCATGTTCTTAATAATTTGGTTACTTCAGTATATGTAAGATTTACTTCATTTTTCAAATTAGCTTTTGTAATCATTTAAATTTTGCTTACTCTAATATTTTGTCTAACCTCTATAAGTATGTTCATCATCAGTTTTGTTTAATTACCTTATACGTCCAAAAAATATGTATATAAACAAAAAATTAGTTAATTTTTTATCAGTAAAGTCATTTAAAATAGTAAAGCTTCTTAAATTTAAACTTTTTGTTCTTGCTTGAATTTTGTAACTATTTTTCTTACATATAAAGCTTATTTTATAAGAGTTTTATATATTTCAATAATTTTTCAGTTATATTTAAAATTTTATATAGTTTTAAAGAAATATATATCTAATGTTATACTTATTTTCCTGCTTACAGTTTTTTGGAGAAAATGCAATTTTTTAATTAGTTATTCATTATATATTTTTAAAAAGTTTCTAAAAACTATGGTACTGACAGATCACTCTTATTCTTTTCTCCTGTAAAAAGTTATTTATGGTGATAATTATAAAAAATAAATAAAATCTTTCCAACAATTGATCACATAATAACCATTTGGAATGATCTCAACTTAGGCGAAGAATCATTGTGCTCCCATATTCTAACTCTTCCACTGTTATGCTGTCATCTATCCAATTTTCTTCTCCGCAATAAGTTAGTCCTTTATAATGGTGAAATCATGGGCGGATCCAGGCATTAATTTAGAATCAATCATCTCTCTCAGTAAACTGATTTTTGTATATTAATATGTATTTATATCCCCCCCATCCCACTTCACCGAAACAAAAGTGTTACTCTCGAGAAAGTTTCTTTGTTCAGAAAATAGTGGTCATGGCCCGCTGACCACTTTCTTGGATCCGCCCTTGGATGAAATTCAAGGCTAAACATTTGACGACAATCAGTATTTTCCTGATTGTACTATGAACAACTTACTAAAGACAAACATAGAACATACACTATGGTTAAATCTTTGGTTAACTCTCGGCTAGAGTTTTGCTACGCTTGTATAACGCCCTCATTCGGGCAGATTTTGTGAAGCGACCCTTCTTTTCTGAATCTGGAGTGGAACTTCCTGGTTCTGATGAAGATTGTTGGTCTAATCCTTCTGGAATGAGTCCCACTTTTTCATTTGTTGTGAGTAGAGAGGAGGCTTCTTGGCTAGGAAGGGTCATTAAAGACATCCTACGAAATCTGTTAGGCGATCCCACTTTTCGGAAGTCCACGCTTGATGGATCAGCTTGATAGGCGAGAGCGTTCATAATTACATGATCTGGGACAACACCTAAAGGATGGACCTATGACATATATGTAAAATTACATTAAATTATGACCTAAATTACTAGCTTATAAAATTACATTAAATTATGACCTAAATTAAACTAGCTTATCATTAAAAATCCATGTAATTGATACTGATGTAACTGAAAGTCAAAATGAGAGGTACAATATCTATTTTATTGTGTTATACTATGTATACGTATAACCTACTCAGTAATACTCTAATATCGGCCAACTCTCTTGAAACGACTTATCGGCTTAAAACACTCTTCACTCACACTTCTTGGGGTTCGATGGACTGACCTGAGGGTATGGCATGCTTTTTTTTTACCAATATTGAATTACATTGGAGTATGTCAGACTAGCCTACGGAAAGTTGGAACAGTGAAAATGCACTTACGATTTATTAATATTAAAACACTCTTCACAAAATAATTTGTAAAATAGAAAAATGCAACAAAGTGTTAATTTTTTCAATAAATTCAAGATTATAGATCTAACATTAACCAATATTGGACAAGAGTGGTAAAACCGTTTATTCCCCGCCGATGTATGCCAGTTCCAGGCAGTATTGAACTAATATTGCTATATATATTGAAAATTTATTTTTTTCAACTGAGTGAAAATAATGCATGGACCGGGAGTCGAACCCCGGATCCTTGACTTACAAGGTCAATGCTCTTCCAATTGAGCTATCCAGGCCGACAATATTGCTATGCTACAGATTTTATGACCATAAGTAAAAATTACATTATTTCATGTAATTACTAAGAAATACTTCAATTTGAAAAATATGCCACTTAAAAATTTTACTTAGAGGATGTGGCACATAATTTACTATTTTAAAGTTTTAAACAATATTTTGCTTCATTCTTAAAATTTACAAAGTGTGCTTGTGGTGAACGGAATTATTGGGCGTCTGCTGGAAAGTTAAGAATATCTCTAAATCTTTTGGTTGGTTGTGTGTGTAAAGGCCAATTAACTGCACTAGGATGCTAGGTCTATAGGCGGAATACCCTCCGTGGGGGTCTTTCTAGGGGATCCTTGACCGTATTCACCTGAGCTAAATCTTTTGAGTGTGATTAAGTCAAATTAGACCTTTGATTTCCATTAATTCGTAAAAAGCTGGAAATGATTTTATTTTACTTGGAGCAACCCAAATTAGAGTAATATGAATTTGCGAGGGTTTCTGATGTGAACTAAACTTTTGGAAGCCCAAAAACCACAAAATTTTGGCACTTTTTTCAGTTTTTGTTCTAAAACATTTAAAAAATGCATCGTACAGAAAATTTTGCATCAAATCATATCCTTGAACATTAAATTTGGATCAGTTAGAATCAGCAGTTAAAATGAGCAAAGTTTTCCGTTTCAGCGGAAAAGGCCGCTTCCAAACGTTGTGATCCAAAAACGGTTATTCCAAATGAAAAATAAAATATAGAAAAGTTCTAGAACATCAAATTCTGCGTACAGGAAGCATTTAATTTAAAAAAATCTGCTTATTTCTAGGGATGGATAGACCATACCCTCCCCCCCCCCCCCCAAAAAAAAAAAAAAAAAAAAAAAAAAAAATTAATAATAATAATAATAAAATAAATAATAATAGTACATATATATATATATGTGTGTGTAACTCTCATTTTCCATAATTTGATAATTTGGCTGGGGAATCGAATTTTTATGTGATTTGGTCGTTCAGTTTGGTTTTCTATGTTTTAATAGGAGGGCTGAGGTGGTCGGGGGGTTAGGATCTCGGTGTTTGGTGTAGTCACGGTAGCTAGAATGTTCTAGTTACTGTTGGTGTAGTTATATCGTGGAACATTTCCCTATACAGAAACTAAATCCCACATATGGGCACTGGGTGTCATTGATTTGAGAAGAACAGTTGACAGCCTCGGCCTTATTCGGTTTTTTCCCCAGTAACTTGAGTTCCTTAAAGTTATTGCCACTAATGTTTGTCATGTTTTCATCATCCATCATACTATTACTTGAACAAATGGTGGTATCTCCGAGGGGAAATGGATTGTGAAAATCAAACCAGTTATTGAATTTCTGAACATCGATAAATATGTTCAGTTATTAGTAAAGTATTATTTGAATTATTAGTTTAAAAAAAAGTGTTATTCAGCTTCTGTATAGAATGATACTTCACGATATACGTATATAACTACATCAAACATGATGGTCCCAAGCCCTACGCAAATTACATAAAAATTCTATTCCTGAGAACTTTTGTGCATTACATTTTTCAGTTTGAATAGCTGTTTTTAGGTCCCAAGTTTTTGAAAGTGATCATAACGAACTTTTCAGCCAAAACGGAAAATTTTGCTATGACGCACCCTTTAGTTGTAATAGAGGAAAAACTGAAGAAAGTGCCAAATTTTAGCAGTTTTGCGGCTCTGAAAAGAGCAGATGTCACCTCAGAAAACGTCGCAAACTCGCATTGTTTTAATTTGGGATGCCCAAATCGAAGTAAAATCATTTCTAGCATTTACGAATTAATGAAATGCTTAGCCAATTTTTTTTTTTTTTTTTTTTTGTCTAATTTGACTGGCTCTTTATAAATACAAAAATTTTAAACAGCGGGGAGAAAGAACGACTTTACCTGCTGACCTGCTTCTATTCCCAAAAACATTTTCGATGAAGATGTTATTCATATTGAGGATTAAACATAGTGCTTAATCAAGTTGCTAAAATTAGGTTCATCTGATTTATCAACATTATATAATGCTCTCTCTGTATTCAGTTTAAAAAACAACAACAGGTGTTATAATATTCTAGTATTTTGTCATTTAAAAAACTTGTCACACTTACCTCCCGCATAAGGACTCCGGCAGGGATTTTGTAAAACTCAATGCATTCTAGGAAGTTGGACATTACTTCTCTTAGATCTGATCCTGGCTCTGCGTCACAATAACGTCTACTCCAATGGGCTGCTGCCTGGAATTTGGTAAGTTCATCTGCTTGTAACTCCTCTCTCGATAAAATTAGCCTTACTACATGTTCTGGAAGCAATGCAAAAGAACCCAAGCTCAAGACATCATCGCCGTGCGAATCCACGTACTCCAATACCTATACACAAACACATTTCAGAATGCGTCAAAATATTTTGTTCAATTAAATATAAATAACAACATAAAATTAAGCGCTAAAATGTACACTACTGAAATAAAAAGACTGAAAAATCTTCTTGTTCTATCTGTACGTTTATATTGATGTGAATAATATTTATAGTGTTGATTGTTATACTAATTTAGCAGAGCGCAGCATCCGGCATCACATTTCAGCACGTTTTGGCACTTGGCAAACATTCAGTGCAGAAGGCCATCTATCGTGCAGTCTTCTGAAAATCGATTCCACAGCATTTAAATTCTTTTTTTGACAACATTCATTATTTTGTTTCCTTCTACCAACAATTCTGTAAGATCAAGAGCATATAGCCTATACACTATACATATGCAATTAAAAGCAGTACAACATTTGTAAGGCATGAAAATCGCAATGTTGAGGACGGAGATTATGGACAAAGAATGCCTTTTTTATTGATTTTACCAAATAGCAGCACTTCAGATTTTATTCAAGAGTCATTGCTAATAGTACAAGCATTTGATTTATTGTGATACGTATAATGTAAATATTTGAAACATACATCACCTGTTTATTTACAGTGTTTGTTATGCTCACTCAAATTTTCAAAAAAAAAAAAAAGTTTTTTCAGATACCTACAAAAAAGAGAATTACATTCCAACATAGTTTTTGTCGAATCTTTACAGTTAAATACTCGTCTTTCCTTGAACATTCTTCATAAAAAGATCGGTGAAATGAGGCCAATACAGGAACTCTTGATTTGTTTACTATCAAAACGGAAATACAGTAGAATCTCGTACACCGCGCTCCCACAAAACGCGATTTCGTATAACGCGGCGAAAAATCTGCGACTATTAGCTCATACAACGCGATAAAGAGTCTCGTATAACGCGTAAAATAAAGGAAGCACGTAACGACATCTTTTCTACTTTCAACCTGTTCAAAGAAGGATTGCTCCGTTACTATGCCAACACCCGACGCTTTTGGTCTCATTGCGGAATGAAATCGTCTGCTCAATGTATGTCTCCTATAACGCGATTTTCTATTACGCGGAACGTATCCCCCGCGTTATACAAGAGTCTACTGTTGTGTTAATTCACATGATTATGCGTACTTGGTGTTTTCTTACCAATTTTTTTTTTTTTTCGAAATTATCCTGCTTGATAATTCAAGTTGGATACTCCTTTATGAACACCGCCATATGCACGCTTAATATTTAATGGTATACTTTTTAATTTCTAGTAAAATCCGTTATCTTTTCTGCTGTATACTTCTGGTAATACCAGGAGCATACTTGCCAACTTTTCCGGTTTTCCCGGAAGACTTCCGGTTTTTTAACGTATCTTCCGGACAGATGATGAAATCTTCCGTTTTTAAAAAAATCGCGGATATCGTTCTTTTTAAAAAGAAATCCAAATGTTCTACGAAAACTCCCGATTCCCAATCTTTTTCCATCCATAACATAAATGTTAATATTCATTTCAAACTTGCTTTATGAGATTCTAGAACATTTAAAGAAATAGAATTGTTAAGTATTTCTTGCTGATGTAATCATTTTTGCCCCCCCCCCTTTATTTATCTACAATTAGTGTTCAGCAATCAAATGTTCTGCAGAAATCTTTTCTTTCCTAGTCTTTATCCATCTGCAACATAAATAATATTATTAATTTTAAAGTTATTACATTAGATTCTAGAAGTAGAGTTGAAAGAGTTTAAATATTTCTTACTCTGTAATTATTTTTGTATCCCCCCCCCCCAATCCTTTCCCCGGATTGTGATCAATTCTAGAAACAATAAAGCAATGGAAGTGCTCAATATTTCTCACATATGTAATTATTTTTAGATCTTTATTGCTGAATTTAATGAATCTGTTTATTTTTCCTCAATTAAATTAAATATTTGTATGTCATATTTATACCAAATGTGTAAACATGGTAAAAAATGAAGAATAATTTTTTCAGGTAGGAAAATTTTTCCCAAATCAATTTAAGAATATTAATACTCAGTTGGTTTTATGCACGTTTGAAACTGATAATTAGCTACTGCTACTATTTCTTATATGTATGATTAATGTACATACACAAAAATCATATTCTATATTTATTTAAAAAATTAGTTATACTTTAACTTAACTAAGTTTTTTTGTCTATTGTTAAATAAATTTCTTACAGATTCTGTTTTGTAGATACATGCATTGAGCTCCATTAGTAACAGGAGAGTCAAGTTCCCGGTCAGTCGTCTGCTAGCCGAATTACATCCCTATGAAGCAGCTTGGGAAAAGAGAAAATATAGTTCCTTTACTCTAGCCTAGAACATGCTAAATTCTAATTTATTTTTGTTGTAGTTTATATTTCCGTACTTGATTAAACCGTGAAAACAGTGCAAAACACTTAATATTTAAGGCCAGGGAACATTTAATTAATCTGTACTAAGTATTTATTTGAATTTTTCTCTTCAAATAAATTATTTAGAAATGTGTCATTGATTGACGGACTTTCGTAGCTTACGCTAGAAATGTTCGTTTTTAAGGTATCGGATATTTTTTTTTTTTTTTTAATTACAGGAAAGGAGCGATGCTTATTTATATAAAAAATATTTTTTCTGGTTGACTAGTACTATTAGAGGGTGATTAGCCACATTTTAATTCTTAAAATATGCATCTATAAGCACCTTACAAAAATATTTTAGAAAAGGGGAAAAAAAAGTAGTTTTTGCACACATTGGCATAATTTTAATTTATATATTAATATAATTTTAATTTATATATTCATATAATTTTAATATATATATAATAATTTTAATATATTAAAATAATGAAATCCAATTTAATAATAATAATAATATATATGTCTGACGAAATGCATGATAAAAAAATATAACATCAAAAATTGCAAAAGGGTTATTAGAAACCTTAAAATGTGATAAAGTCAGAGAGAAAAAATAAGTAGACTTGGAAATCCTAAAATAAAAATAACTTGGGTTGGTTGCGTGATAAAGGTCAATTGCTCTGGGGTAGGGGGGGGGGGCTTGTCTTTCGAAAGGGTCTTAGCCCGTAATTACGTGAGTTTCGGAGAAAACCATGGAAAACTCCGAACGACTAAGTTGACGAGCGTAACCTAGGATCGAGCCCTGCACCTCCCATCTGCCAGCTTTTATCGCTGAACTGCTCGGCAAGGTGGGGCCTACAACAACTTAAAACTAGTATGTTGTGGCCACCACAAGGCTTTCTTCTATATTTTCCTATACAAATTCACTCAGTAAAAATAATTTATTAAAATTATTATTAAAAAATATATATATATCTTCTATGATAATGCAGACGATTTCCATATTAGAAAAGTAGTATAACATTAATTTAAAAAAAAGTCCATTTTATTCTCAATATTAAAAAAAAAAAAAAAAGATTTTTTTTTTTCCTAAGTTTTTTTTTTTTTTTTTTTCGTGAAAATTTTAAAAAATTGATAACTTTGTTTTAAATTATCACAGAATTACCGTTCAACCATCCGTTTTAAAGTTATTGACAAGACCTTTCGAAAGATACCCATATTGAAAATTTACCCCCCCTCCCGGGGGGAGGGAAGCGATGCCCCCACACGCACAATTTTTTTTTCCTAGTTAACTACTACTATTATCACTAATTCATATTATTTTTACAATCACAAGTTTAAAATAACGCTCATTATGTACATTTATACGAAATTTTGTCCTATACTGTCATGTTAAAAATTTAGAAAAAGCGGAATGGCAACGCAACCTTTAGGACAATTTTTACCAAAAGTTGATAGGCACTAATTTATGTCCAGGTGTAACTACATACCAATTAGTATGAAATTCTGTGCTGTAGTTCCTGAGATACAGTTGCCACAAAATTTGGTCACACACACACACACACACAGACAGACAGACATTTTCTAAAAATTGTTAAATCGTGTTCTACAGCTCTCAAAACGTGTAAATCCATCAAAAACCCGAGGTCGAAAATTTTTACGAATCCAATACTTTCTTCTATTGAATATAGAAGAAAGTAATAACAATGTATCTTTGATTTTATACAAAATATTTTTTAAACTTTTTTTTTTTTCTACCATGACTTTTAAATTTAAAAAGTGGTGTTTGTACAGTCTTTTTAGTAAAACCAATAATATAAAAAAAATATTATCACATTTCTTTTTCTACAATTTGATTTTTGTGAAAAAGATAAAAAATTTTCGTATTAAAATAAGCTTGAGTACTATTTTATATCAGATACTTTGGATTTGTGAAAACTGTGGTTTGAACTAAAAAGTAATTTTTGGCAGAGTTTATCAAACAATGTTAAGACAAAATTCCAAATATTCTATTTAAGACTTGAGAGGTTTTATTCTTACTATTCGAATGCATATCGTCAAGTGCATATTTTATCGAGAAGTACTAAGATACTTTGTGAAAAAAGTGTAGGATCAATTTCGAAATATTTTTTCAAAAAGTATGTCATTATTTCTTGTAATACACATAAGATAACTGCTTATGGAAATTTAATAAATATAAAGGAATAGATTAGTTTATTCATACAATAATATAACATGTTTATGAACTTCTATTTTAAAGAGACACATTGGGCATTCGAGATTAAAGGGACAAGTTGGGCATTTGTACTCGATAAAATAAATGAGATATTTTATCTATGGAACCTAAATTTCTTTTCTTTACCCTAGCGATTTTTACAACCATACGCTGCACAGCTCATAACCATGATTATTCACGAATTATGTCCTAAAATTTAAAAGAAATTTGAAAACAAAATATACGGATACATGTAACCCAATAGGACACACGCGCTGTTTTTCCCAACCTTCTCTTCCGAAACCATGGTACTGTATTCATCCGCTCTGACCGCTAGATTACATGATACCAGATAGGAAGCTTGCTCTCCTGTTACGATGGAGCTCAGTGGATACATGTTGAAGAGGAATAACTTCATTTAAAACTTTTATATATTTAGTATAATCAATCTATAGTAAAACGTTTTTATAGATTGCTTCTAAATATTAAAATTCTAAAACAATACGTCAAAGAAAAAAAAAAAACTTCCCTTTTTTTATGAAATCTTCTGGTTTTTCAACAAAAATCTTCCTATAAGTTTTAATTTATAAATTGTTAAAAAATTAAAACAAAATTTATTAAAAGCAACACAGATCTACAACCCAAAAAACTGCATAGGATATTTTTTAAAACTGTTTCTTATAGATTTTTACTCATTAAAACTGCAAATAACAGAAATAATCTGGTGTGTCACTCACATAACTTTTTCTTATCCTGCGGTGCATTTCAATACTGTAAAGACGGATTGCACATTAAGACGCAAAATCAGTAAGATAAGGCAATAAAGTTCAATAATAATCTAAAATAGGTTTAGGAACAGTTTTATTTGATATACAGTAGAGAGCCAGAAATCCGCAAAGCTTGTCAGATATAAACAATAAAATTTACTATTAATAAATTACAAACTGCAGATCAGATTTTTTAAAAATAATCTTGAACATAGATTCTTTACTTGCATTTTATGATTATAAAAAAAAAAAAATAAATAAATAAAAAAAATAGTAACGTAAAAGACTATCAGAACCAAGTTACTGATAATGAAATTATTGACAGTATATTAAATTCATCAATGAGGTATACAATAACAAAATAATTTTTAAAAATATTATCTTATGAAGACATAACTATAGGAAAGAACTAACTTAAATTCTTAAAACAATATATTTGTGCTACAAAAGAAGAATAGATGACAATTTACAATATACAGAAAAAAAAAAAAAAAAATCTCAAAGATGTATGTATACATGTACAAGTGTAGTTTTGAAAACAAACTACATGTGAGCAGATTTTATCAAAATTTTACAAATAAATTTCATTTTTATTTATTATTTCCGTTATGTACATTCTTTTAATGTTCAGTATTACTCCTATGTACCTAATAATTTAATATTCAAATGAAATTGTGTTATTATTCACTAGTGTGTGTTTAGTTTGAATAATATTCTGCTTTTATTATTAAAAGTGATAATCATTTTTTAAGGGCCCCGAAATCCACCAAATCCTAAAATCCGCACAACCTCTGGTCCCAAGCTGTGCGGATTTTTGACTCTCTACTGTATAATTCTATGTGAAGGGGGCTCTCGCCTCCCTCAATACCCCGTTCAATTATAGAGCCTACATTTATTTAAATAATTATAATAATAATAAGGCTCTTATTAATGTGCCGCGAAACTTTCCGATCTTGATCAACTTTTCAAATGGCAAATACCGACTTCAAAATGCCAAATTTGAATTTCTTGCAGTTATTTGTTTTTAAGTTACGTTGATAACTGATATACATACAGATCAACCGCTAAAAATTTGACTTTCATAACTGGCGTCCTTGGCTGACAATTTTTTTCCGTTTTTTTTTTTTTTTTTTTTTTACAGTGTATTACTAATTTTATAAATAAGTCACTTCTGAGTTCGAACTCTGTAAACAGATTCTTCTCATGAGCCATATGTGAAGTTGAGCCAGAGTCTAGACACCACTCAGAATATTCTTGGAAAGAGTTACTGGCCGCCATTGTAAATTCTGTACTGTCTTCAACCATAAAAGACCTTTCTTTGTATTTATTATACAAAAAACCTGAATGGGAAATCGAACGTCAAGAAATTCTCTATTCACTGTGGGCACGAGAAATTAATTTTCAGTCCTGACCAGTGTTCGTCGACACAGTAAAACGTAGCAAAGCACTTCCATTAATTACATTCAATAGAAAAGAACGTTCAGCTTAATTTTGGGTATCCCTGTATATTATCTATAAATTATATATACATATATATCACATTGTGTACTTAAATTTAGTCTTATATGAAAAACACATAACACAAAATGAATTTCACTTCTAGCAATTTCCAAGTATAACCCCAGTATATCCAAATATTTTGGATAGCCCTGTAAATGAATGGTGAATGATTTCTATATCACAATCTACACAAAACATGCTTTTTTGCATATAAAAAGATATGTTCATTCTACCATAAATTTTAAGTCAGCACAACCGGTTTCGAAAGGACGTAGCCTTCCTTCATCAGGTGCAAAAAACACGTGCTACTGCCTTGGAGGCAAAAGTGTCTTGCTTTTGCCTCCAAGGCAGTAGCACGTGTTTTTTGCACGTGATGAAGGAAGGCTACGTCCTTTCGAAACCGGTTGTGCTGACTTAAAATTTATGGTGTGTGAAGAAGTCTTATTGTCTATTTATCGTTTGTACACCAGTTTTGCATTTAGTTTTGGTATGTTCATTCCGTTTTGTTTCGGGCAGCCTATAAATGTTACACTGTAGTTGCCAGAAATTTCGCCTATAGACGTAATGTATATGAATTCTCTTGAATGGCCCTGGACACGTATCCTTTGCTTGATTTCAACGAAAAGTTTAGTGTAGCATCTCTATATGAAACAGATGTAGAATACCGAGTTTGGTCTTACTGCTACAATTCGTTCTTGAGATATGTTGATAACACACACACACACACAGACCAACCGCTAAAAGCATGATTTTCTGATTCAGGAGACCTGAATCAATATAACGTGCAAATATAACAAAAACTCGATTTCAAAAATTTGACCCAAACAAAAGGTTAAATATATCATGAAGGAATTGTATTCAATATAATAAAAATAATGGTTTTTTAATGTAAACCTTTATTATTTAAGGAAAAAAAAAAAAGTTATAAGCAAAAATGGGAGGTCTTTTTTTCTTCTTCTTCTTTTTTTGATTCAGCATCCTCAAAAACATAAAGTTTACCAAAAAAAAAAAAATATTTCATGCATCTTTTTTTTTTTTTTCCAGGTTTATGTAATTTATAATTGGAGGTGTATCATTTCTGCATTTTTCTTACCTTTTGAACAAGGGATTTGGTACATTTATACTGAATATACTTTTCAGCCGATGCTAGGAGAGCACATACTGTATCCACGTTGATACAAGCTTGTACGAATCCCATGCATGCCTTCCTCAGCTCATCTAGGCCGTAGTAGTCTGCTGCGTTCATTAAGCCTATGGAAAAGACATAAATTATTTTCAGTTAGGTTCATGAAATCTCTCGACAGGATACTTTTGGGATCATGTAAAAGACATTCATATCTGGTATAAAAGATGACTGCATAATTCTGTATTATGCAATAAATATTTTTACAACCAATGCTGTTTACCTATTTTTATCCTATAAAGATCCTTAATTTTAATTCTGAAGCAACTACTTACTAAATTTATACTGATTATTTCAACTTCTTTCCCATCGCATCTATACATAACTATTTCATATGCAGCAGCACAATCATTTATTGTTATATATATATATATATTTTATTTCTATGTAACTTATTAGTTCCCCATCATACTATAGGTATGGGGAACTTAGGTAATCGTGAAAATTTTCGACCTCGGTTTTTTGACTTTTCTACACGTTTTCAGGTGTGTGGAATCCGAAAATGACAAAATTTGTATGGTGTCTGTCTGTAGGGTGTCTGTTAGTCCGTTAGTTTGTTAGTCTGTGTACACGATATCTCAAGAACAAATTGTCGCAAAGAGGTCAGATCAGTTTTAAAATATTACTTTCGACACTGGCAAGAACCCTATTCATTTGCAACATCCGAATTTAAAAACTTCGTAAGTTATGAGAAATTTACGATTTTCTTAACATGGGAGAATAGGACAAAAATTCACTTAAACGTGCATTAAATGTAAACTTTTTACTCTAAAAATGTCAGACCAGTTTTAAAATATCAGTTTTGATGCCGGAATGAACATCAGCAACTATAAATATGCTACTTTGAAAATTTCGCAAGTTATTGGAAATTTACAAATTTCTTAACATGGCAGTATAGGGAAAAATTTCACATAAACGTCAATTTTGAGAGATATTTTCATCGTAAAGATGTCAGACTATTTTTGAAATATTATTTAGGACACTGGCATGAATATTAATGACTATGAATTTTCTCATATAAAGATTTCGTAAGTTATTGGAAATTTACGAATTTCTTAACATGGCAAAATAGAGCAAAATTTCGCATAAACGTCAATCTTGAGAGATATTTTCATCGTAAAGATGTCAAACCACTTTCGAAATATTATTTAGGATACTGGCATGAATATCATAGACTATGATTTTTCCAATTTAAAAAATTCGTAAGTTATTTGGAATTTACGATTTACTTAACATGTCGGAATAACGCAAAATTGAGCATAAACTTCCATTTTGAGGATCCTAAATACTAAAAAAGGTAACAAAACCACTTTAAAACACGTATATACAATATTTTTATTAAAAACTACACAAAGCTTTTCGCTATCATAATAATAATAATAATAATAAAAAAAAAAAATATTTAAAAAATTATTTATTTAAAAAAAAAAAAAAAAAAAAAAAAAGCTTTGTGTAGTTTAAAAAAAAAAAAATACTGAAAATAATAATTTTTATTGTAACTGTAAATTAAAATTTTTATTGTAACCGTAACTTTAAACCATTTGAACCTCTTTATTTATATATTGCTAGTTTCTATGTAACGTAATTACACCTGATGATGCTATTATTATGATAGCGAAAAGCTTTGTGTAGTTTTTAATAAAAATATTGTATATACGTGTTTTAAAGTGGTTTTGTTACCTTTTTTATTATTTATACACGTGAAATGTTTTATAATTTTAAACTTTTAATAGTTTTTAATCTTAATTATGATCCTAAATACATTAGACAACTTCAAAATTACGTTTATGATATTGGTTTGAACATGATTGAATACAAATATTCTAATAGGAAAATTTCGTAAATTATTCGTAATTTACGATTTTATCAACAAAGCGAAATTGTAAATTTTTCATATAAATATGAATTTTGAGGATTATTGCATTGGAAATAGTAGCATGAAAACTAAACAACGGAATTGACCCCGATAAAATAAATTAATAGATTAGAATAAGATAATTATATCGAAGTGAACAGTGGATAGCCTATTAGGCGGGGATTTCATTCTGTCGCTGTATCAAGCTTTGGTCAGATTCATTTCTTTGAACATGATTATAATATGTCTCGCACTAGAAATTTCTGAGAACATAAATATGATGGGGAACTGAGCAGAGTCCACCTATGCCAACTAGTTTTTATATATATTTATTAAGAAGATGAACGAAATTTTAGCACTGCATCATAAAATGTCCTGGCGATAAGTGTAAACAAATTTGTTGAAGAGTGAAGACATAAATTAAAATCAAAATGTCTTAATTTATTTACGCTATTATCGTTTTCACTTGTTTTATGATATGCATTCGCAAGCAAACACCATCAATTACGAAAATACACTATTGTTTTGGGTTGAAATAATTAAGTACTACTCTTCACTAGATGAGAAAAATACAAGCACGAATGTAACGTGAAAGTCGCAACACACCTGACTAAAATATTTTTCTCGCGAAAGGAAGAAATGTTGTACCCAATGTTAGTGAACTTAGCAATGATATGAGCATGTTTGCATCTAAGAAGAAAATTTAAATTATTTATAAATGGAGAAAGTCTCAAACAAACACGTTTGAAATATTAAATTTGGAAGAAATTCATAATCAAAATAAAAAGCAAGGGGGAAAAAATGGGAAAAGCTCAAAAAATACACAGACATCCAAATTTACAGACAAGAGAAAACAGGTAGAGAAAAATAAACTAATTTTCAAAAGTACCCGTATATACTCTATTTCTCTCTCTCTCTCTCTCTCTCTATATATATATATATATATATATCCTTAAATATTTACAAAAAATAGTTATTCGTTATTCTATGAACATAACAGCAGGAAAACAAATGAATATTGCAGCCATCACAACAGTTTATTCTATATCATTTTATATAACAGCGGCAGCGCTACCTAGCAGTTAACGTGCCCAAAATCCGATACGCACCCAAATTTAATCAACAAAGTTTTTCACTATATCCATCTCACACATCAAATTTGGTGCTTTTATATATATATATTCCTAAATTTCATGAACTCCTGTAAAATTTCGCACTGTAACTATTTGGGTTGCTACACGGTACCTGGAAAACAGGGAAAACACAGGGAATTTGAAAATCTATTACAAAACAGGGAATTTCAAAACTTATTGCAAAAACAGGGAATTTTGTAATTTTTTTGAAAAACATTGGAAATTTTTTTCAGAATCAAAGATTTCTTTAAAATTTTAGTGCTTTATAATGAATCAATTAGGGTATTTTTCCTAACTATAGTAAGTTAATAAAATCAATATACCCTAAATATGTTCAATTGACTTGCAAACGTATTAGATTCTAATGCTGCATGATTGCGTATCGTCTATTTTACTTCTAAAAAAGACAGGGAAAACTCAGGGAATTTAATCTCCTGATTTGTGTAGCAAGCAACCCTGCTATTGGATGTAATGCTGAAAATAATGTTGCTTGTAATCTTCTATTAAAAATTTTAAAAGAAATTTACAGCTTAACTTTAAACTATGACAGTAAGCATTGTGTTAAAAATAGTTTTCAACTTCATAGAATTAAAAATTTCGAACATATTACAAACATTAGTACATTTGATTTTAATGATTTATTCAATAACATAGACATTCATGACTTACATAACACTATGTTAATTCTTTTTAATGAACATAAACATAGTATTAAAGAAAAAATATCGGTTCGTTACTTTAAAACTTTACTAAATTTCATATTACATCATAACTTTATTCTATATAATCACAATATTTATCAAAGTATTAAAGGTATTCCACAAGGTGGTTCTGCTAGTAATTTATTATCTGATTTATATCTTTATTGTTATGAAAGAAACTTCTTTTTGTGTAATGACAATGTTCTGCAGATATATGGATGATATTATCATTTTCTACTTTGATTATAGCAATATTAACACCTTCATAGATAATTATCCTAATAGTCTTAATAGTGATAAAGAAATAAACTTTCTAGATTTAAAAATATATAATGACAATGGAAATTTAGATTTTGATAAGAGAAAAGAATTTTCTTTTAAAGTTAATTTACTTACTCATTAGAAATCATGTTTACATAAAACTACTTACAAAAATATTCTCATTAACTTCCTATATAGAATAAAACATCTATGTTCTGATAAATATGAACGTAAAAACGTTAAATCTATCTATTTTTAGGCTAGACTTTATGGCTATCCTAAATTTCTAGTAAATTTAATAATTAAATCTTATTTCTAATTTCTTTTATTCCTTGTTATGGTGTTTGCATATTACACACATACACACGAAAAAAAAAAAAAAAAAAGTATTGCTTTATGGAATCTAAATTAGGCAAAAATTGGGACCCTATTGCTGCCCCTTCACAAAATTGAAATCTCTAAAATGGGCCCCTTCACAAAATTTAAATCCTTAAAATGGGTCCCTTCACAAAATTTAGTTTCAGAAAATGGGTCCCTTCACAAAATTCAGATTTATAAAAACAGCCCTTTCACAAAATTTTGTTTTATAAAAATAATACTTTTGTAAAATTTTTCCATGTTTACAGTATTATTTTTAATGAGTGTCTATACTTGTTTAATAAAATGCTATTAACTTGATATTAAACATCAGATAGTGTAACTGCTAAAATGAAAGGCTTCTAGCGACAATTCTTTTCCACACATACACAGACATTGCCTTATATACAGGGTGTCCGATAAGTCTGTAGACATTATTAAAATTCGTAAAAGTTCAAATAACTGGTACAATTGAACGCGGTTTGCTAAAAAGTTATTCTCGTTTTTTTTTTTTTTTTTTTTTTTTTTTTGTGGTGGTGGAGGGGGGGGGGTTAAAGAAAGAAAAAATATAGTTAAACTTTTCGTAGATAGAGGTCGCTGTACGGATGCGAAACGAGAAATATGCAAATTCGAGTTGTATAAATTGCACGGTTTTACGATTAACACAACTTATTACTTTCTTCTATATGTATATATAGAAAGAAAGTATTGGATTCGTGAAAAACTCCAGTTTACGATGGATTTACACGTCCTGGGATGTCCTGAACACGATTTGGCTGTTTTTAGAAAATGTTTGTCTGTCTGTCAGTGTGTGTGTATCACAAATTTTGTGGACGCGGTAACTCACGTACCAATGAACGAAACTTGAGCAAACTTGGTATTTAGATGAACCCTGACATAAACTGGTACTGATTAGATTTGTCGAACAATTGGTGACAAGTGGCGCAATTTTTCTAAATTTTTAACATGACAGTAATAGGACAAAATTTCGTATAAATGTACATAATGAGAGTTATTTTAAACGTGTGACTGCAAAATTAATATGAAGTATTGATAATAGTAGTAGTTAACTAGGGGAAAAAATTGTGCATGTGGGAGCATCGTTCCCCCCCCCGGGGGGGGGGGTGAAGTACGTCCCCCGAGGGGAGTAAATTTTCAAGATGGGTGTCTTTCGAAAGATCTCGTCAATACTTTTAAAATGAATGGTTGAACTATAGATCTGTGATAATTTAAAACAAAGTTATAGATTTTTTTTTTTTTTTTTTTTTTTAAATCGTTTAACGAAAAAAAAAAATTCTTTTGATATTGACAAAAATTGACTTTCTTTCGGCATTTAGTGATATAATTCTGTCAGATAAAAATCGTCTGCATTTATAATGAATAATAATTTAATAAATAATTTGTATTCAATGAATTTTGTGCAAAACTATATAGAAGAAAGTCATGTGGTGGCCACATCATACTAGCTGATTTTGACTCGTACTTGCGCATATATGAAGTTTTAATTGCGATGCGGACTTGGTTAATAAAGCTTTATTGGTGAAGACGTTCTCCCTCAGGTAAGCACCGCCGACAAAATAAAACTAGTTGGCATAGGTGGACTCTGCTCAGTTCCCCATCATATTTATGTTCTCATAAATTTCTAGTGCGAGACATATTATAATCATGTTAAGAGAAATGAATTTGATCAAAGCTTAATACAGTGACAGAATGAAATCCCCGCCTAATAGGCTATCCACCGCTCACTTCGATATATTTATCTTATTCTAATCTATTAATTTATTTCATCAGGGTCAATTCTGTTGTTTAGTTTTCATGCTATTATTTCCAATGCAATAATCCTCAAAATTCATATTTATATGAAAAATTTACAATTTCGCTATGTTGATAAAATCGTAAATTACGAATAATTTACGAAATTTTCCTATTAGAATATTTGTATTCAATCATGTTCAAACAAATATCATAAATGTAATTTTGAAGTTGTCTAATGTATTTAGGATCCTCAAAATGGAAGTTCATGCTCAATTTTGCCTTATTCTGACATGTTAAGTAAATCGTAAATTCCAAATAACTTACGAATATTTTAAATTGGAATAATCATAGTCATTAATATTCATGCCAGTGTTCTAAATAATATTTCAAAAGTAGTCTGACATCTTTACGATGAAAATATCGCTCAAAATTGACGTTTATGTGAAATTTTGCCCTATACTGCCATGTTAAGAAATCCGTAAATATCCAATAACTTGCGAAATTTTCAAAGTAGCCTATTTATAGTTACTGATGTTCATTCCGGCATTAAAACTGATATTTTAAAACTGGTCTGACATTTTTACAGTAAAAAGTTTCCATTTAATGCACGTTTAAGTGGAATTTTGTCCTATTCTCCCATGTTAAGAAAATCGTAAATTTCTCATAACTTACGAATTTTTTCAATTCTAATGTTGCAAATGAATAGGATTCTTGCCAGTATCGAAAGTAATATTTAAAAACTGATCTGACCTCTCTGCGATCATTTGTTTGTGTGATATCGTGTTAACAGACTAACAAACTAACGGACTAACACACTAACGAACTGACCCACTAACAGACACCCTACAGACAGACACCAGTCAAATTTTGTCATTTTCGGACTCCTCACACCTGAAAACGTATAAAAAAGTCAAAAAACCGAGGTCGAAATTTTTCACGATTACCTAAGTTCCCCATACCTATAGTATGATGGGGAACTAATAAATAAATAAATAATAATAATACTCCCTCACGAGAATAACTTTTTCGGAAACCGCGTTAAATTCTACCAATTTCTTCAATTTTTATAAAATTTTCAAATGTCTACATACTTAGGGGATATCCGGTATGTATATATATATATACAAAGATACAAAGGTTGAGAAATTGCCTCCAGTAAACGAGATTAAGTTGCTACATAGCAACGTCACCTGTCTTTTGCTATGCACCCAAATAGAATCGATGTACTTTTTCGTAATATTAATCTTTTATACGAAATTCGATGCATTTACGCATCGTAGAAGTTGAAATATTGACTTCTCGTAAACGGGGTTAAATTGCTGCATAGCAGCGTCTTTTGTCGGCCTATATGCGCCCAAATTGAACCAACATAGTGTTCCATCAAGGACCTCATGGCCTTCCATTAAACAGATGAAATGTCAACGTAGTCAGACCTCTTGTTAGGTCCAAAAGCTAATCAACACCAAATTAAATTAAGATACCACTAAATATAAACTTATATTGAATTTCGTCCTTTGGTTTGTGAGATATACAGCCCCTACAAAATTTTTGTATCATACAAACATTTTCTAAAAAATGGTTAATTCATGTAGTATAAAGACACATCAAAACGAAGCGTATAAATTCATCGAAAACGCGTGGGCGAAAATTTTTAGAAATCCAATAATTTTCTCTTCTTATATAGGATATTATAGTTAGTTTTAGGGTGACTAAGGCGTCCGTTGAAAAATGATCATTTCATTTTATTTATTTGTTACTTCAAATAATTCGTTTGCTAGCAAGCCCGTGCGAATTTTTCGCACTTTATTTATCTCGACGTCATTTTTTTCATATGCATGAGCAAATTGAGTATTATATATATATATATATACTTTTTTTTTTCACGTAAAAGTATATTTCATTTTATGCTTAAAAAAAAGGGGGGGGCAACGATTAAAAATTTAAATGTCTATTTTAAAGATGTTATTTTCATATTTTAATTAATTTTAAAAAATCTAGTCAAAAATTCGTTACAAATAAGGTACCAAATGAAAGGGGCAATTTTTCTGAATCCATCGGTTTAAATAGCTTATAGATCGGACAATTAGATTTTTTTTAATTAACTAAAGTATAAAAAGTAGGTGGCAACTTGCGTTCACACACAGAGTCCCAGGAAATCTCTTAAGCCTAAAGCGTGACAGAGTCAGGTACTGATGAGCGTAACTATATAGGCTAATTTGACGTGATGTAAAAATAGGTTTTAAGAATTTCCATGAATTAAAAAAATATATTAATTTCAATAAAGTAAAATTAAATAAAACGTGATATGCAATGTTCACGCTGAAGTACCTGAATCTGCTGATCAGTAATTTTACGTAAAGCAATATTAGTTTCAGCACCTTTTTTTTTTTTTTTTTTTTTTTTTAAGTTTAAATAAGAAAAGTAATTTTAATTTAGAGAGTTCTAAATCGAATTTACTTTCCTGATGCATAAAATTGTGGATCTAAAAAGGAATACTTACCCAACAGCGTCCTTGCTTGTAGAGTGACGCACCCAGTGTGAATGTATTCTATTAATTGTCGGAAGACGTCTGGCTCGAATTCTTCTACTATGAGGGTCTGATGGCCACCAGCTGGAACCTTAAATGAAAAATCAAAGCAATTGGAAACAAATCGAAATACGTCTTCTACAGAGTCACAATAGTTTTTTCTCTGTTTGAATAGGAAAGTGTTTAATTTATAAGTGATGCATGTTTTCACTGCGTGTGTGGACAGGAATGCATGTAGGTGTGTTCTCTCACAACGACATTAAGTTTAATAATGTACTTATATCAGATAGTGGGAAAAGCTGTTGTAGCGGATTTTGGATTTTTATTTCCTGTAAATGATGCCATTTAGAAATATGGAACTCCGATGATTTATCGTGGTCCAGAAGGTCGACTGACTGAGGACTGAGTTTTGATCTACGCCTGTTGACGGGAAAAAGTTCGATACGTGGACTGTCGGAATGCTTGCATTCGAATTGTTCACAAGAATGTCTCTTCTTATCGATTTGTCTAAATCAGATCGTTATTTGTCTTGCTGGTTTACGGATATCTACCCCGTTTTGCAACAGAATCTACAAAGAAGAAAATTCTTAAAGTTGATGCAAGATACCTTCCCAACTTCTAAAAACATTACTGAAACAGTGGATGACATCATCGATTTTATCACTTCGTGTTTGAATGTGATTTCTAAGAAACGTCCTTCCATCCGTCAGCTGCAACAACACAAACTCTTCGGAGGCACATGGAAAAATGAAATTTCTGAATATGAAATCGATATATGGAAAAATAGAGTGAATATTCGGCAATTTAACGAAATTCTAGAATTAATTCCAATTCACCTAATTGAAGAATCCTACAGTAATCAGTCTAATGAAAGTAATATTATTTGTGCGAATACTGTATTAGATATTGAACCTGATTTCATTAATTTTGTACAAAAGATGAATGAAAGTAAAAATTCTGAGCAACATACTAATGTCAATGAAAACCCTTTGCTTCATTCTGATGCTACTCTTTCCAAAAGCAATGAGTGTTCCTTAACAACAACTGAAAAGACTAACTGTATTGTTGCTTCTCAAGCAGCTCAAGAAAAATCAGTCTGTATCTACAGTTCTCAGTAATCATATCCAGTGCCTGATTTAAGGCAGGGCATTCGGGGCATGTGCCCTGGGCCCTCAAACTGAGGGGGCCTCCAAGAAATCCCATCATACATTTAAAAAATATAGTTAAAATAAAAAATTTCCAAATTTTGCTATAATGACTGTTGTTTTTTGTTTTCTTGTCAATGTATTATTAAAACGTATGCTGCACTGTATTACTGCATATATACTACTAATTGTATTGCAGCACTGTTTTATAAATTGACGGTATGAGCTTTCAAGGAAACTATCAGCACATAAAAAAAATTGCAATATTTTCGCTAAACGCAAATACAACTGCATGCAGCCGATACTGCATCCCAAACTCTTACTAAGGCTAGCTAAATCCGAGGCACACACTGCAGCAAGGATACATGGGCGCGATGTACGTTAATCCTATAGACAAGCATCAGATCTAGTTATTTGTTTGTTGTAATATTAAAGTACGAGTAAAGGGGGCCCATTGAACATGAGTGCCCTGGGCCACCAAGTGAGTAAATCGGTCCCTGATTCATATCTCCTCATATTTACCAAATGCATCAACAGCTACAAATACAGAATATAATTTTGAATGGGATCTCTTTAAAACCACGAAGTTTTCTTTTTCTCTATCATCTGAAACACCACCATCAACACCCATTGAAAATGATTCCGTAGAAAATAACTCTTATAATGCACCAGATCTCACTCAAGAGCTAAATGGTCGCCAAAAATTTAAAGCATGATGGAAACGTCGAAAAAGCGCCGTCGTCAGATTATTTACAACTTGTTTTCCTTGTGGGAAAAACTCCTGCAAAAAAGAGTAATTTTTATTGACATATTATCGATTGTGACTCAGGAATGTGACTACCTATTATGACTCATGGATGCGACATCATGAAGTTTGTCTTCTCTTAACACCATCTATAACATCTTGTCCTTTTAACAACTTGCCATCTTCCTTTTTGCCATCAGTAACATCCTGGAGCAGCCTTCTTTTAATATCATTTGTAACATCTTGCCTTCTTAACCCCTAGATATCTTTCTTTTGCCACCATAAATATCTTGGAGCAGCATTTTCTTAACATCAATTATAACATCTTGTCATCTTTCTTTTGCCACCAGTAACATCAAGGAGCAGAACATCGTCTGTTACCTGTCTCCTCTTAACATCTTGCCATCAGTTAATGTCTCGGAGCAGCCTTCTTTTAACATAATCTTTTTTTTTTTTTTTTTTTTTTTTTTTTAACTTCTTGGCTTGTAACATCAGTAATATCTTAGAGCAGCAGCAGCAACATAAAATAAAACCTACCGAAAGCAGATTTTTATAAAATAAAGCAGCTTTAAATAAATGAATTTTATGTATTTGATAGTATTTATTCGATTTTTAATGTGAATATAAAATATATTTTTTGGGGGAAAATTGCATGCTGATGTACCTTTATAAGTACATCCAACAACCCATTTCTTTTTCTTTCTTTTTTCTCGTCTTTCTTTCTTTCTTTTTTTTTCTCCCCCTAATGGAAACTATTTCTTTACTAGTTAGTTGTAGGGCGGCTAAGGCGCCCGTTGAAAAATGATCATTTCATTTTATTTATTTCTCACTTCAAATAATTCATTTGCGAAATTTTCGCACTTTATTTATCTCTTTGTTACCTTTAAAATTTAAAATTATTATTGTTATTTTATAAACATCATTTTTTCATATGCATGAGCAAATTTAATATTTTATAACACACACACACATATATATTAAGTGAAATCATATTTTATTTATGCTGAAAAAAAAAAAAAAAAAATGGCATAAATTAAAAATTTTAAATGTCTATTTTAAAGCTGTTATTTTCATATTTTAATTAATTTTAAAAAATCTAATCAAAAATTCGTTGCAATTAAGGTAACAAATGAAAGGGGCGATTTTTCTGAGTCCGCAGCTTAAACAGCTTATCGATCGGACAATTACATTTTTTTAATTTAACTAAAGTATGAAAATTAGGAGAGAGAGTCCAAGGAAATCTCTTAACGGCCCTCTTCACTTACCGTCGCCGGAAGCCCGAGCCAATGTTATTCTATGGGAAATTTTTCTTTACAAATAACTTATTAACTAATACATATTTTTAAATTCTGTTTTTACATTCAGAAAATTCCCAACTGTTCAATTGACGGACCTTTTTCAAAAACGTATTTTTTTTTAATTTTTAATATTTTATTTTGAAATTGCAAAATGAAAAAAATTCACATCTTGAAAATTCGTATTTTGCAGCTTCAAAATAAAATATAAAAAATTAAAAAAATAATTTTTTAAAAAAGGTCCGTCAATTTAACAGCTGGGAACTTTCAGAATGTGAAAACAGAATTTAAAAATATGTATTAGTTAATAAGTTATTTGTAAAGAAAAATTTCTCATAGAATAACATTAGTTTCGGCTTTCGGTGGCGGTGAGTGAAGCGGGCCCTTAAGCCTAAAGCGTGACAGAGTCAGGCACTGATGAGCGTAACTATATATAGGCTGATATTATTTCTTCTTCTTCTTTTATTTATTTTTTTTTTTTTTCCTACCCATTTACAGTAGAGAAAGTATTTTTTGGGGGGATCAAATTTTTAAAAAATAAGTTTTTGTTAGATTTAAACATTTTCAGGTCTCATGAATTCAAAATTAAAATTTTTAGCAGTTGGTCTTTATGTCTGTTTGAGTGTCTGTCTATGTGTTTGTTTGCGTTCATTTATATGTGTTTTTATGTGAGTCTGTTAATAACATATTCTAAGAAAAAACGCTATCGAGAAGTTTAAACCTGCTCTTCTAAATCTGTATAAAATGGAGATGCTGTTTAAGCTTTTCTCTTGAAATCAGACAAATGTGCAGCAGCATCCTATAAGGGAATTGACATACACTGTTAAAAATTTCAATAGAAAACTACTGGTAATCATTCATCTTAAATCTTATATAAAATTTTAGAGAAAAATAAACGGTGATGTTAAAAAAAATCTATGTCATATATGCATTTTAGTGTCTAATGTTAACTGAATTAATTACACTGCTCTGCAAAAAAAAAAAAAAAAATTCGAGATCCGATACCATATTTGCTAATTCTTGTGCAAAATGACTTCCTGAATCCGAATAGGACTCCCATTTTGCCCAGTCACCCACCGTTTTCTAGATACACCACCACCTCCCTCAATTTCTTTCCCTGTTCGATAATTTTGTGACCATGGATTTGATTTGAAAAATGAAAAATAATTAATTGAACACCTAAAAACAAAAAAATATATAAAGTTTAAAAAATAACATTAATAACAAATAAAAAAAATATAAGATATGTGATGCATAATTTCAGTGGCAAATACCCCCCCCCCCCCGCAAAAAAAAAAAATAATAATAATAATAATAATAATAATAATAATAAATCTATTGTCACAAATGTCTATGTTTTAGAATTTTTCAACTCTGTAGCCCCTCAGAAGATATTTAACAGTTAAGAGTCCCCAGTAGTCAGATATCCTTCCTTTCTCCTTCCCCATGTAATCCAGTGGGACTTTTGTTGCTTTGTATTTTCCGGATATCTCGCTCAAAAATAAAGTTTTTCGAATTCTGTTTTTTAAATTCCATTTTTTGAACATGCCACTTTTTTTCTAACTAAGCATTTTTTTTTTAAATAAATTTCAATATTTTATTAACCGACTTCAAAAAAAGAAGGAAGGTTCTCAATTCAAACCGTATGTTTTTTTTATGTTTGTTAGCTCCTAACTTCTGAACGGATGCTCCGATTTTGATAATTTTTGTTTTGTTGAAAAGGTCTTGGTCTGCAATAGGTCCCATTGTAATATCATAACGATCTAAAGAAAATACAGGGTGCCCAAAAAAATCAGTCCCAACTCTTTTAACTGCTAAACGGCTGCAGCTATAGTGATAAAAATGGTATATAAGTATAGCAAAGTGGTCCATGCAGCACAAGGTTTAACCGCTGCGCCACCTGGTGTAAAATAGCGGAGTTAGTTTTCCTATCTCGAAAACGGTTCTAAAGGAAAAAGTGAATTACAAAGTTGAAAAGTAGCATCGATTTAGTACAAAAAGATAGTTTAGACATTCATGCTAGCTTTCCTATTTCGGAAACGGTTCAAGACAGGGGGGAAAAGTAAATTATAAAATTGCAGAGCATCATCGATTTAGTACGAAAAGATAGTTTAGACATTGGTGCTAAAAACGTGCATTTGTTTTTTCGCAATTTCTTGTACTATGCACACTTGAGCTACATTGCACACGTTGTAGCGTAGCTGGTGAGACATACGCTATATAGTTCAAAACACGGTTACTTGATACTTTTTGTTTTGTTGTAAAGATCTTGGTCTGATGTAGATCCCATTGTAATATTTTTGCAATCTAAAGAAAAAAAAACGCCATCTTTTGAAAAAAAGCGGAATTAGCGCTCCTATCTCAAAAACGGTTCAAGATGGGAGAAAAGTTAATTACAAAGATGTAGAGCATCATCGATTTACTACAAAAAGACAGTTTTTAGACATTATTCCTAAAAATAGAACGCTTAAAACGTGCAGTTGTCTGTTCGCAATTTCCTACATTGTGCACACTTGAACTACGTTGCACACTTTGCAGCGTAGCGGATGACACGTATACTCTGTGGTTCAAAGTACTGTTACTGTAAGCGGTCACATGATGGTGGAAAACAGTGGAGTTAGCGTCCCTATCTCGGAAACGGTTCAAGACAAGGGAAAAAAGTGAATTATAAAATTGCAGAGCATCATCTATTTAGTACGAAAAGATAGTTTAGACATTTATGCTAAAAACAGAACGCTTAAAACGTGCATTTGTTTGTTCACAATTTCCTATTTTATGCACACTTAAACGACATTTGATGTAGCGTATGGTTATATGTTGTAGCGTAGCGGGTGACATTTATGCTATGTAAAATTTAAAGTATGGTTATTGTAAGCGGTCACATCGATTAACGCATAGACGTTTTAAACCAACTTCATAAAGGAAGAGGTTCACAATACAAACCATGTTTCTCATTGTTGTTGTTGTTGAAATTTGTTAGCTTTTAACTTCGTAAGAGATGATATAATTTTAATACTTTTTTGTTGTATTGATCTTTGCCTAAAATAGGTTTCATTATGATTTCATTAAGATATAAACAAATTACAGGATACTCACAAAAGTCTGTTCTCACTCTAGCTGCTGAGCGCATGCAGCTACACTGGTAAAAGCAGTATGTAAGTATCGATGTTGAAACTTCTGTCCGTCAGCTGCAATGCATATTTTGCTCTTTGTTTGAACTTTAGGCTGCGCAATTTCCAGCACAGCGGGTGACACGTATTCAGTGTAAAGTTCAATATATATGCCTAACAGAATTTTTGGTCACTAATGCAGCGTATCCGTCCTTTGCATTTCTAAATACTTTTTAACTTAACGCATGTTCATTCAACAGATAGTTTTTTGCTCATATCCGATAAAGGCAAGGAAAGTGACACAACTTAAAAATGCAGCATTTGAGAAAAATCAACTTAAAAATAACTTGACTAGAATAAAACTGGCGCAACTCTCTCTCGAGTGTATAACTTTCTAGATGGAGATGTAACTTTTTTGCTCACATTGGGTGCATTTCATGTATTTTTCAGTGACATAAACCATTTTTTGAGTTATGTCACTTTTTTTGGAAGTTGTGATTTGTGAAGCTGCCGTCGAACGTCTTTTTATGTTCTACTATATGAATAAATTTTCACTGAAAAGAGAAAAATAAAATCTTTTCGTAAAAAAAAATAGAACCGACTCCAAGAAATGGGTATCAAATGAAATAGTAAACTGCGCCTAAAAGTATAAAATAATTTCCTTCGCCAAACAACCTATAACACTACAATTAATCATAACTTTTGAAGTCGGCGCAAAATTAAATAAAAATTGATAACTTTATTCAATACAAAAATCAAATCCTATTCAATATACACATATCACATTGTCACCTGCAAAACGCAGCCGAAAACAACTTTGATTCAAGAAAACAAATAAGATTTCGTAAGCAGCAAAAGTTGGAGAAGATCCTGGTATCCGACGTCCTTGGTGAAAGAAAAATAGCAAAATATTCTGGCAAACATATTTAATTTTTTTAGGATATCATGGTTAGTTTGATAAGGTATATTAAGAGAGTAATCAAGAATATGAAACAATACATCGTACAATATATATTATGAAAATATTCACCTTACGTGTATGTTTTGATCACCAAATCCAAAAGCCACCAAGTATGATAGTTATCAAAGTTATACCAAATTTGCGAAGGAAATTCTAACTTCGTAGAAACATAAATACCGCATTGTAAGGAATGTTCACTGCTCTATGTAGATGCTACTAATAAACCAATTGTATAAGGAAAGCGCAGCTGACGTCACGCTCAGGGCAAAACACTCTGCTCAGGGCTAAGACTACTATATAACAGGCTGAATCCTTCGCCGCCATTTGTCCGTCAAGTCCGTCATTGTTAAAACTAAGACTATTGTATATGACTATAATATGAGATTATATAAGACTATTATATAATAGTCTTAGGTTTGGCAGTACGAACTACCATATAAGATTATTATATGAGACTATATAAGACTATTATATAGTAATCTTAAGTTTAGCAATGACGAACTTGACGTACAAATGGCGGCGAATGATTCAGCCTAAAACACTGGTATTTCCACCAATAGAGATTGTCCTTTTGCCACTCGTGAGTGGAAAAGATTGATTAAAAGAGCGTTTGTTTGTAAACATGCCCTTTCCTTATACAGTGATAAAATAATAAAGGAAACATGAAAATGGATCATTCGAGACAACAGCATTTGTTGCTACCGATCTAAAAACAGACCTTTAAAAACTAATTAAATTTTATTTAATTTTGCGCCGACTTCAAAAGTTATGATTAATTGTAGTGTTATAGGTTGTTTGGCGAAGGAAATTATTTTATACTTTTAGGCGCAGTTTACTATTTCATTTGATACCCATTTCTTGGAGTCGGTTCTATTTTTTTTTACGAAAAGATTTTATTTCATTAGGCAAACTTAAGGCTATAATTTTCAATCTTAAAAAGAAATATTTAAATTGTATTTTTTAAAAAATTGCTTAGTAAGAAGAAAAAGTGGCATGTTTAAAGAGTGGAATTCAAAAAACAGAATTTGAAAAACTTTATTTTTGAAAGAGATATCCGAAAAATACAAAGCAACAAAAATCCCATTGGATTACATGGGGAAGAAGAAATGAAGGTACTTGACTACTGGGGACTCTTAAAATAAACCTCTACCCCTCCTAAAAATCAAATTTATAGCTATAAAAATCACCGAAAAATGATAAAAATAGGGGGGCCATTCCTAAAAAACGGCGGGTGATAGGGCAAAATGGACATCCAATTCGGATTCAGGAGCTCATTTTACATAAGAATATGTTGAAATGGTGTCAGAAGCAATTTTCATGCCGAGCAGTGTTATTTATTCGTTGTCGCTATTTATTGAATTACATGCACAAATAAGTAATAATAATTTTCAGGAACACACTATGATGTATTTAGTACAGGGAAGAAGGATTTGTATCAACATATCATAAGGCACTTGATTTACGTGTGAAAATTTAGTTAAAAGGGAATATTAAATAAGTATTAGAATGTAAGCTTGGGAATTTGATATCACACCCTTTTTAGACACAACTTAATCCATTCTCTTTCATTGAGCTTGGCTTTTTTGTACTTTTAACTGCCTTTTTTGTAGATATATTATACAGAAATGAGCCATTTTATTTTAATGTGGAACACATTAAAAAAAAAAAAAAAATTGTTACGATAAATATATATAGTATTTAAATTTTATTTATAAGTCTTTTCTGAATAATCCTACTGTTAGTATAAAATTTATTTATTTATTTATTTATTGACCGTTGACATAAATTTTTAAATTATTTAAATTTAAATGTGTGAACAGTTAATAAAAATCTGATATTAGAAACCATTTTTATAAAATGGAAAAATATTTATATATCCTGTAAAATTTCATCTTTATAAAGTACTATATATTTTTTAACACGCTTTTATTAGCTTCACCTGTATGTATGTTTGTAACCGCTCTGGGAGCAAACAAAAAATCTATATTGTAAATAATGTTATAGTTTTAAAAAATTAAAGAGCACGCTTTTATAGAAATGTGAACTAAAAAGCACAAAATATCTATTTTAGTATTAAAATGCAGCTTGAGAGAAAATACACACACACCATAGAAGTGACACACCATAATATTTACATACATTTAAATCTTTAATTAAAATAATTTAGAATAAAACAAAAACACTTTTTTAAAAATCTCCCCTGACTGGGCTCGAACGCTAGACCTTTAGGTTCGTAGCGCGGAGCTTTACCTCACAGCCACAGCGTTCACGTAGGGAAAGTCTTTTTTTACACTATAGATTTTTTGTTTGCTCCCAGAGTGGTTACAAACATACATACAGGTGAAGCTAATAAAAGCGTGTTAAAAAAGACTTTCCCTACGTTAACGCTGTGGCTGTGAGGTAAAGCTCCGGGCTACGAACCTAAAGGTCTAACGTTCGAGCCCAGTCAGGGGGGATTTTTTAAAAATGGTTTTTGTTTAATTCTAAATTATTTATATTACTTGTTTTTATTAAAGATGAAATATTATGGTGTGTCACTGACACGACTTTTTCTTACCCTGCATTTTAATACTATAAAGATAGATATTTTGGGCCTTTTAGTTCACATTTCAATAAAAGCGTGTTCTTTAATTTTTTAAAAGTATAATTTTTATTTATAAATGAGTACATGCGGTTTATCACTTTCGTAAATCTACATACATAAGTTTTCTAAAAATCGTTGTTTAAAATTTGAAAACTGAAAAATACTAATACTTATCGCAAATGTTTTATAAACGTATCAAGAATTAAGATTTTAGCATTTTAATGGCATTTTAAAAGAAAAACTACGTTAGGAATTAATAAAGCAGCCAAAATCGGAAGTAATTTTATAAAACTCAGTGAAAAGCATGCACAAGAAAATTATTCATACTTTAACAAACTAAATATTTCCATATCTCAAATAAATCTCCCAAATTGCAAATCTTTCTTTGAAAATTTCCCAGCGAAATGTATTTCTTGGGAAATCTTTTTTACTTTCTTCAACTTTTCAGCAGCCTTAATAATGCAATACGAAGATGTGTCAAAAAGCCTTTTTGATATACATTTTTATTTCTTGCGAAGTTTTGATTATGAAATTTTGTGCGGAGTGAAATTTTTACATCGCAAAAGATGCTGAATTCTTTCTCTAATATAATTTTCTAATTAAAATGCAACATTTTAATTTACTGTTTGAAGAATAAACATATAAACTAAGAAAACTAAAGAACTATTCCGCAATTAGCGTCTGTTTTCGTTGAAGTTGTTTACAGTTGAGTGACCGTCAAAATTTTCTCTAATTTCTTAGCTATTTTTTTTCCAACTGCTTTGAATTATTTTAATCGTTTTGAGACTTTCTTAAGGTCTTATCATAAACCGATGTCATTCTATTTGTTTCATAGCGGAGAAAGAGATTTTTCTAAATTTTTACTTTCTCTTATCCATGTATGGTAGAGAAAGTATTGTTTTGGGATTGAATTTTCGAAACTGTTTACATTTTTGAGGTCCTCTGAATCCTAAAATCAGGTTTTCAGTGTTGGTTTCTCTGTATCTGCGCGCCTGTGCCTCTCTGTGTGTGTCTGTTATAAACCTATCTCAAAAACAAATATTAGCCAGAAACCCAAACTCGGTATTCTAAATCTGTATAATATGCCACTTGAAAACTTTTGTTGAAATTGAACACGGTATAGGCAGTGCCTGATTTAAGGCAGGGCATTCGGGGCATGTGCCCTGGGCCCCCACACTGAGGGGGCATCCAAGAAATTCCATCATAAATTAAAAAAAAATAGTTAAAATGAAAAATTTCCAAATTTTGCTATAATGATAGTTGTTTTTTGTTTTTTCGTCAATGGATGGAGGTATTACAGCGCTGTTATATAAATCGGCGGTATGATCTTTCAAGGAAACTATCAGTTCATTGAAAAAATTGCAATATTTTCGCTAAACGCAAATACAACTGCATACTACCGATGCAGCATTCCAAACTCTTACTAAGGCTAACTAAATCCAAGGCACGCACCGCAGTGCAGATACAGTCGGTAACAAAAGTGTCCGAACACTAGCAAAAATTCCTATGTAAAAAAAGTAGAGTTAATACTGTTTTGTTAAATAAATCCTTGTCGAATCCTGTTCTTAGTCAGTCTAAGAACATGATTCGACAAGGATTTATTTAACAAAACAGTATTAACTCTACTTTTTTTATATAGGAATTTTTGCTAGTGTTCGGACACTTTTGTTACCGACTGTACATGGGCGTGATGTACGTTGATCCGATAGACAAGCATCGGGTCTAGCTAAGTCTTACCAATAAAATGAAAAGTGGAGAGAATTTTTAGACGCGTGAATCAAAAATATACGGTTTGTTTTGTTTGTTGTAATATTAAAGTACGAGGAAAAGGGGCCCATTGAATATGAGTGCCCTTTGGGCCTCCAAGTGAGTAAATCGGTCCCTGGGTATAGGGATATGCAAAAGTATTTAAATATGTTACGTCTGTGGGCGAAATTGCAGGTAGGTGTAGTGTAAGATCTTCAGACAGAACTAAACAAGATGAAATTGACATATATTTTTCTATATACACATTAGCATGTTTCGCATAGAATACGGAATGAAAGGTTGTGAGGTCGAGACTGTAGAAGGTCACCACAGTTTGTTTAAAATTAAGCTGGATCCAGCAAAGTATTCAGTTGGGATGGTTAAATCGCTTCGGCTCCAGTGACTCGGCGAAATTTTGGGTCGGATTAGTTTTGTGTCGACAGGGTGCTGCAACGAAGGAATTAAGTTGCGAGATGTAGATGAATAGGAAGCGATTATAAAAGTTTTGTTGAAATGAAGAGAAGGGAAGTTGGTAGAAAGTGGTATAAGATGGAGATGATTTTCGTAAAAGGTGTGGTGTAGGTGTGGTCTTGTCCGACGTCTGTCTACGACAAAGTTTAAGGCTTAGAGCCTGGAGCAAGTTATACAGTCGGCTGCAAAATTATTCGAGCACTAGCAATAATCCTTGCCAAAAAAAGGTACACTTAATACAGCTTTGTTAAATAAATCCTTGTAGAGTCATGTTCTTAATCAGTCTAAGAACATGATTCGACAAGGATTTAGTTAGCAAAACAGTCTTAAGTGTACTTTTTAAATATAGGAAATATTGGCTAGTGCTCGAATAATTTTGCAGCCGACTGTATTTCGATAAAGGAGATTGAGTTGCACTTAAGTTAAGTAGTTTAATGAGTGCTGTTGTGCTTCGGTGCTACAGAGGCTGTTCGCACATTTTTTAGACGATTTTGATGGAGTGTACTGAAGCAATTTCCCTCATATTACGTGTTTTATTTGTTCAGTTTGATAGCCCTTGTTCTTAACTAACATTCTACATCATAATTTCTATGATAATAATGCTTTTTATAATATCGGAAGAGGTATATTTTTCTACTCCTCTTGAGCGGCTTTCCAGAGTCCACAAAGCGTTGTAGGTCGGTGTTTGGATAATGTTGATTTTAAGAGTCGAAAAACACAAAAATCCAACAGTGATACATCAGAAGATTTAGCAGGAATGTCAGTGAAGGGTATGGTTTTAATTCCCGTTTTTTGTTCCATTTTTTTTCTAGAAAAACAATTGCGGATTGCGATGTGTGGCTGATTGTTTTGTCTTGATGCAGTTCAACGGATTGATAGCATTGTGGATAAAGATCTGGATTTTCATTTTTTTTAATTGGAATTAAAATATGTTCTTGAGAGTATTTAGAGTTGATTTTGACATTTTTGTCACATTTTTTTGCTTTTATCTTGCGCTTGTATGAAAAAACCAGTGGCACTGGCAATCATAAATCCTTTAGAAAAACTCTCTTTTGATGATTTGAGCCATGTAGCAAATTTTTTTTTCTCCACTTTTGTGATAATAAATTGATCTTTTTTTATTGCAACCACTTAAATAGACCCAAGATTCATCTGTTGTTGCAACATTTTCCCATTTTTCTCCTGATAAAGGCTTTTCATAAAGATTTCACTAAAAACTATCTTTGGAAAGAGTGGAAACCTATCCTTCCATCCACTGCCATTTTAAAAGCGCATTTTTGCATCTAAACAAAAATTATAAATATCAGAAGATAAATAAAACTTCCAAAAATATAACTGTTGTGAAAATAAAATTCTCCATGCAAACGATTTTTTCTTACTGCGAAATAAAATCGTCTAAAAAATGTGCGAACAGCCTGTAGTATTCGTGAATGGGAAATTGAATCAGCCGGGAATCCGCTGATCTAATTGGAGTCACAGTATTTGAGTAAGGGAGTGCATCCGTCTCTACAACTTCTACCGTTTCTCGGGTGAGATATTTCAAATTATCTAAATTAGTTATTATATTCATTTGCTAAAATATTTAATTCTGCTGACTGAGCTACGTAATCCAGACCAATCCAATGGGGTCTAGAACACAATTTGACCATTTCTAGAAAACGTCTGTCTGCGTTGTAAGTGTGCGTGACAAAATTTTTCTGGCAACTGTATCTCATGAACTACTGCACAGGATTTTATACAAATTGATATGTAGTTGTACCTTCACATTAACTAGTGCCTATCAACTTTTGATGAAAACTGTCAAACAGGAGGCGTTGCCATGTCGTTTTCCTAAATTTTTAACATGGAAGTTTAGGACAAAATTTCTTATAAATGTGTACAATGAGAATTATTTTTAACGGGTGATTATGAAAGTAATAGTAGACTGAGAAAAATAAAAATAGACACGTAGAAGCAACTCTTCTCCTCCTGGGAAGGGGAGGGGGGAATTTTTAAGAACTCGTCAATACCTTCAAATCGAAGGGTTGAACCATTCATCTGTGACAATTTAAACCAAAGTTATCGATTTCTTTTCATTTTTAACAATAATAATAACAATAATACTCATTTTTTAAGATATTGTTAATAAAGCATACAATCAACTTTCTTTGGACGTTTACTGTTATGCTTCTATGAGAAAAAAATCATCTGCATTCATCATGGATAGTGATTTTAACAAATTATTCGTACTGAGTGAATTTATATAGAAGTGATGCCCACAACATACTATGTATTTTTTTTTTTTTTTTTTTAACTATGGAAGAACAAATATCACGCCTAAATTTATACCCTCGTTTTTAATAGGAATCCTGTTGCTTTCAGTAGCCCTTTTGTATTATTTGAAAATTGCAGAGCTATACAAAAATATGCTTTGCTTCTAGCAATGATGGAAAAAAATCACTCCAAGAAAAATAATCAATTAAATACAGTCTTTTGTATAGTCCTGTATATCGTCTAAATATTGCATAAGTGTCATCTCCTTATATTATTAAAATCTGTGCGCATCTGTCTTTCTGTCTGTCTGTCTGTCTGTCTTTCTGTCTGTCTGTCTGTCTGTCTGTCTGTCTGTGAGAAATGCCTTGTGACCACTAAAGCTCCGGCGCTAATGGTCGCAGCGCCTCGAAACCGGTGTCGACAGACGCGGAATTTCTTCATCTCGACATCGCGATAATTCGCTAAGCGATGCGACCCTAATTAGCGGAGATATTAATTAAAACGTGGACCATTGTCTGCCGAAAAATGACCCAGAATTCATGATTAAATGCTTAAAAAGCGACATTTTTACGGAAAAAATGGAAAATAAATTAGAAATATCAGTCGTATCGTTACAAACAAGATACCATTGGAAAGGGCTTTTTTTTCTCAATCCGATGGTTTAAACGGCTTATCGATCGGACGATTAGATTTTTTAAAATTAACTAAACTATAAAAAAATGTTGGCAACGAATCACAAGAATCGTAGCTTTGCAGACGTAAAGTCTCCAGCAGTGTTCAACGCAAAGACATCTGGAATTTAATGAAGGTCACGTGTTCCGTACTGCGATTAAAAATTACAATTTTCTATTTTCTTCAATTTTTCAAATTTTACACATTTTATTTAGTATATAATATTTACACCACAAAACAAACTTGCATTTCAAATTTCATCAATTTTCGTCAATAAACAAAAGATTTACATTTTAATTGCAAATTAAATTTTCTCTTTACACGCCGGACATTTTTGCAATATTCCAATACGCGTATTTCAATTTCTAATTACGATTGATTTATTTTTTATACATCATACGAAAGATATTTTAAAGTTCTTTTACATAATTCAAAGTTTTCAACAGATTTACACGTTTTGAGGTCTCCTGAATCAGTGTTCTTTCATGGCGCTGTAATATTTTCAAATTTCAATATTTCAATTTCTAATTATGATTAAATTATTTTTAATACATCATTCGAAAGATATTTTAAAGTTCTTTTAAATTATCGAAAGTTTTCAACAGAATTACACGTTTTGAGGTGTCCTGAATCAGTTTTCTTTTATGGCGTTGTAATATTTTCAAATTTCAATATTACAATTTCTGATTACGATTAAATTATTTTTAATACTTAATTCGAAAGATATTTTAAAGTTCTTTTATATTATCGAAAAATTTCACCACATTTACACGTTTTGAGGTGTCCCGAATGAGTTTTCTTTTGTATCTCAGATACTAATTATAATAATTTCATAAGTAATACATCATTAGAAAGCTTTTTTGATTTGGAATCGAACAGTGGAATACAGAAATTTCTACCGCCAGATGGCGCTGTAATTTTTTCAAATTTCAATATTTCAATTTCTAATTATAATTAAATTATTTTTAATGCATCACTCGAAAGATATTTTAAAGTTCTTTTAAATTATCGAAAGTTTTCACTAGATTTACACGTTTTGAGGTGTCCTGAATCAGTTTTCTCTTATGGTGCTGTATTATTTTCAAATTTCAATATTTCAATTTCTAATTCTAATTAAACTTTTTTTAATACATCATTCGAAAGATATTTTAAAGTTCTTTTATATTATCGAAAGTTTTCACCAGATTTACACGTTTTGAGGTGTCCTGAATTAGTTTTCTTTGTATCTCAGCTACTAATTAAAATAATTTCATAAGTAATACATCATTAGAAAGCGTTTTTGAATTGGAATGGAACAGTGGAATACAGAAATTTCTACCGACAGATGGCGCCGTAATATTTTCAAATTTCAATATTTCAAATTCTAATTATGATTAAATTATTTTTAATACATCATTCGAAAGATATTTTAAAGTTCTTTTAAATTATCGAAAGTTTTCACCAGATTTACACGTTTTGAGGTGTCCTGATTAAATTTTCTTTTGCATCTCAGCCAAATGAGTTAGATCGTTCAATATTGGTATACGCAGGTTAATTCGCAGCGCGCACGCGACTGCGCTGCCGAAGGCAGTGGGGATCCGGTGCGAGTTTTTTCCCGATCAGAAATGATTTTTTTTTTTTTGGGGGGGGGGGGGCACGAAGGCTCAGGTAAGGAATACGCGCGCGCAGCGCGTGTATCCCTGAAGTTGTGCGCGCGCAGCGCGTTCGGGACTGCGCTGCCGAAGGCAGTGGGGACCCGGTTCGAGTTTTTTCCCGATCAGAAATGATTTTTTTTAGGGGGCACGAAGGCTCAGGTAAGGAATACGCGCGCGCAGCGCGTGTATCCCTGAAGTTACACGTGCGCAGCGCGCACGGGACTGCGCTGCCGAAGGCAGTGGGGACCCGGTGCGAGTTTTTACACGATCAGAAATGATTTTTTTTTTTTTAGGGGGCACAAAGGGTCACGGAAGGAATACGCGCGCGCAGCGCGTGTATCCCTGAAGCTGTGCGCGCGCAGCGCGCACGGGACTGCGCTGCCGAAGGCAGTGGGGACCCGGTTCGAGTTTTTTCCCGATCAGAAATGATTTTTTTTTTAGGGGGCACGAAGGCTCAGGTAAGGAATACGCGCGCGCAGCGCGTGTATCCCTGAAGTTGTGCGTGCGCAGCGCGCACGGTACTGCGCTGCCGAAGGCAGTGGGGACCCGGTGCGAGTTTTTACCCGATCAGAAATGATTTTTTTTAGGGGGCACGTAGGGTCAGGGAAGGAATACGCGCGCGAAGCACGTGGGGACCCGGCCCGACTTTTCACCCAATCAGAAATGATTTTTTTTTTTTTAATTTCTTTTCTTAACACTAAAAGTTTCTGTTAGTGATTCATTATTTTTAGTGATTCATTTGAAAATACTGACCCGCTAGCGGGCGAAGCTCGCTAGTAAGCTATACTAAAAAGCAATCTCCATAACACTGAAAATTTACATTGAGCAATTTTTATTTAAAAAGTTATATAGGAATAAATAAGCACAAATAGCCGTTACAAAATATTCCATTATATATATATATATATATATATATATACAGTAACCGCCGCTTAATAAAATCACTGGTTAATAAAATCAGCCGTTTAATCTGATCAAATCGCCAGGACCGGAATCAAATCAATACAAACTACGTTTAAAGCCGCCGCATAATAAAATCAGCATCGCCGGTTAATAAACTCAAAAATATTTTCTCAGCAGCCAAAAAATATCATTTATGCACACTAAATTTTTTTTTAATTTACATTGTGATTTTTATTTATTTATTTATTATTATTTTTTTTTTCTATATATATTAAAAAAAAGTAACTGTCGCTGGCGTCAATTTTTTTTGTCTGCGACAGCAACTTCTCGCGGAGGGCAGGGTTCTCCGTGTCATGAGATATATCAGTGTATTCCGACTGCTTTAAGGAAGGCATTTCAGCTGCTTAGAAATTTCTATCATTTTAATTAACGAAGTAATTAAGTAAAAACACGGGTTTATAAAGGTACTCTATTTGCCACCGGAGGGAAAAGTTTCTCTTATGACGTTTTTTCTGTGTCTCTGACGTCACTTTCCTCAGGAAAATTAAAATGTGATCAATGGTGTAAATAAGAAAAATTGAATAATTGACATCTTTGAGATGCCCGAGAGAAGAAAAAAATATTTAGAATAGCAAAACATTTGAAAATAACCGATATTTTAAAAATATTACGTAAAAATTTAATAAAGATGAAACGAAAATTAGTTTATACTTTTATTTTAGTTTATATTATGGTATAACTTCAGTATATCCCCACAGCTGAATTTAGCGATTTTTCTTTGGCGCCGTTTTGAACGGTAACGATGTCGTTCTGGATTGTTTGCGATATAATATGGCAGCCTATATGTTGTTTATTTTGGATTTATGATTTTATGTTTTAGAATTTAGATTATGATTTTATCATTTAGGATTTTATGATTTATGATTTTTAGATTTATGATTTAACCATAATCGCCAACAAAAAATCGCCAAATATCGTTGTGGGGATATACTGAAGTTGTTCCTTTATTTTAACGTTAGGCGAAAAAGGTTTAGTAATGAATACCATGATTATGTTAAACAATTATTGGTATAGAGTTAGAGATTAAGCGCAGACATTTTGGAACAACTATAGTATTTCCCCACAGCTGAATTTGGCGATTTATTTTTGGCGATTATGGCTAAATCATAAATGATGAAATCCTGAGCTAAATTATAAATCATAAATCCAAAATAAATAGCATGCAGGCTGCCATATTATATCGCAAACAGCCCAGAACGACATCGTTATCGTTCAAATCGGCGCCAAAGAAAAATCGCCAAATTCAGCTGTGGGGAAATGCTATAGTTGTACCCACATTTAATAGGATAGATCTTTACTATGACCAGTTTAGCGATTTTTAAAATTTAGAAATGAAGCTCGTACTTTTTTCGCCAAGGAATTCATTTACGCAACCACAATAGCCATTTTAACTCTAGCCATGCCTTCCTATAGAGATAAATTATAAAATAGTGCAATAATAATGATAATAATAAAATCCGCAACCTATTTTTGTTTTTTAAGCATTGATATAAAACTTTGCAGAAAACAGAATTTAATACAACAGGACATTTTTTTATATATATAAAAGAATGTAGGAATATATAAAGGATGTTCTATATAAATGATTTTTTTTCCCCTTAGTATTGATATAACTTTAGTATATCCCTACAGCTAAATTTGGCGATTTTTCTTTGGCATCGTTTTGAACGATAACGATGTCGTTCTGGACTGTTTGCGATATAATATGGCAGCCTATATGTTGTTTATTTTGGATTTATTATTTTATGTTTTATAATTTATGATTTAGATTATGATTGTATCATTTATTATTTAGCCATAATCGCCAACAAAAAATCGCCAAATATCGATGTGATAATAATCGCATAAGATATTTATCTTCAACCTGACTAAATCCTATTCTAGAAAAAATGCACTTTAAAAAGTTGCATCTTTAGTGTTGGAAGCACCATTTTAAACCTTGCTGTACGCCGGAAATAAATGCAGAGTATTACATATTGTCCTAAATTAACTAAAAAAATTCAATAGTAAAAAAAAATATAGGCATTAGAAAAAATAAGTTCATAATTTCTTTAATCAAGCAATAACACCCAAAAAATTCATCGTCAAACAGTGACAAAAATTTAACAAGTCGATCATATACTAAAGTTGTAACGCTAAATGATTTAGATGTCAAGAATTTCTCTCTGTTCTAAATAATTAGTGCTATGGTTGTTTATTTTATGTTCTCTCTCAAAATAATGGCAAATTGTTATTACATTGTCGAACATTATAACAGATTTTTGACATATTATAAACGATATAATATTAAATATTGTGTATTTCAATGCGATACCAAATATGGTGGATTTCTATAATATTGTTCAACTCTCTTGTGTTATGTATTACTAATATTCCAATTCAATGAAAGGCAAAGTTGCGAATAGTCGGGTAGAATGGTTGAATCCCGCAGGGATTAATGAGCGAAGCGAGTCGGGGGTTGGTGAGCGGAGCGAGCAGGGGGCAGAGCCCCCTAGTAATAGAAAAAGAAATTAAAGCACAACAAACCCTCCGTTATCGCTCATTGTTCAAGATTTTATACTTGCAGCAGCACAGTTACAAATTAAACACGCCCCGCAACTATCTCCGCAACAATTTCAAGGAACGTATTTTCAAAGCGCAATATAATAATAAAATACAAATTTGATTTGAAATTTTGATTATTATTATTATTTTTTTTTTTTTTTTTTCTGAGTATTAGAAGGCAATTTCTAGTTCTTATTTTGAAATTACTATAATTCATGAGGTTTAAACGGAAAGATTTTAAATTTATAAGAACAGCGTGAACTTTTGGTAAAGTAATGATGATTTTCCTCTACCGAAAATGCACGGGAACTTACAATGCGTTTAATTTACTTAAATCGAAGAAACAATTAGTTAATTATCTTCCAAAAAATAATTAATATTGTTTACTAATTATATTATTCATTACTTTTTGAAGTTTCTTTTGAAATTCAGGGAAGTAATACCTTTTCCAGAATGGCAGGAACGTTCGCCGGATATAAAAATCAGCCGCTTAATAGAATCACTTTGGCTCAGAACGAATGTGATTTTAATAAGCGGCGGGAACTATATATATATATATAAACTAATTTCCCAATGCTCTACATTTTCATAAAATTAGCTAAATTATTTCAACGTTGTATCTTTTCTGCATTTGTTAGTTATTATTATTATTATTATTATTTGGAAGGAAAGGGGGCAAAGTAACCAAATGATAGTTGTAGGAAAATGTAGTTAAGTATTTGTGGTTGAATCAAGACGAATGAGAACTTTAAAAACTAATACTATAAATTATAAGTACAGACAACAACCGTTTCAGGTCGAAATAATTAAGTAGGACTTTTCATCTAGCAAGAAAAACTAAGCACTAGCACATGCATGAGCGTTTCTCGAAAATGTCCGTTCAGTTGAGTTTGGGGTGTCGGTCTACGGTCATTTTTTGCACATTAATGCTCATGAGATCTGGGCAAACGGCTTATGGGGAATTTCGATCCACTTCAAACAACTATACTAGAAACATCCATGCTTCAGACGAAAATGTTCATTTTCAACATCAACGTATGTATGAAGCACAGATTACTATACAGATAGGACAGTGAAGCTAAAACGCGAACCAGAAATATAGTGGCACCACTAGTGTCAACAGAAGGAAACTGCATGTGTGAAGTCTACATGATTAGCAACTTTGATCGAACATTGTTTTTCTCTTTCGCAATTAGTTAGTAGCAGGTTAGTATGTGAAGTTTTCTTTTTCTTCTTTTATTATTATTATTATTATTTTTGAATTCACAAAATCATAATAAAAACATTCACAGCTATTCTTCTAAGAAATAAAATTAATTTTTATTATGTTTTAAAATATATTTTACCAAACACATTGTTATTCAAGTACAGATTAAAATAACAAACTGTAACTCTGAAATAGCAGTGAGAAATCTTAAATATTTAACATTGCTTGGTTTAAATAATACAAAATGCTTTAAAATGAAAAAAAAAATATTATAGATTTATGTATATTTTCGAAATTTATTTGCTTAATATTTAGTACTTGCTTCTTAAAATGAATTGCTTTCGACAATCAAGTTCGTAAACGATAACAAAGTTGCCAAACGTAAACATCAATGCAATGGTTAGTTGGTTGGATGTTGGGTTTAACGTTGCACTAATATTACGACATGAACATAGATACACTAAAAATAAGACGAGCGATTGCGTAAGCTGGAGAGCTCGAGAAACTGACAGCCGTTGACAATAGGGTCGTTGGAGTCAAATTTTGGTTACCGAAGAATGTAATGGAGTGTCCTATCTGTATAATAATCTGTGGTATGAAGACACAGCGAGCGCTCACCTGAGGAAAGGGTACGTTGAGGATCGGCTCGCTGCTCCGTTTGAGAAACATCTTCAGCTTGGTCTCTTTGGTGGATTCACGCTTCTTCGTCATAGACTCTTTGGAGGGGGTCTGCTGCTGATGGCCGTACAGGATCTTGTGGAATACTCTGCAGAGGGTGAGAGAAAAGAGAGGTCAGCCGAAACGGGAAATGATACTTGAAAAGTCATTAAGATACTCAATTTTTTTTTACTTTTATTATGTAAAGAAAGTATTGTAATCATGAAAACATTCGACTACGAGGTGTTTGTGTATCTATACGTTTTAAGGTCTCCTCATTTTTGATATTTTTACGAAGATATGTTTATGCGTGTGAGTAAATACGATAACATATAAACGCTTTAATCGATTGAGCCGAAAGTTGGTAGGTATGTTATAGGTCTTCGTCACACGAATTGTATGGATTTTGATAAGTTCAGCACTTATTTTTATTTATTTTTTTATTTTATTTATTTATTTATTTATTATTATTTTTATTATTATTATTATTATTTCAGGAACACAAGGAAAAATTCTTTATTAGGGGAGGGTCGGGAGGGATGGGACACCTAAAATTATTCTTAAAATAAACATTGTTTTTAATTTTTGACTTACCGTGTTGTACCAGTAAAAGTAAATTTGTAAAAAATATTTTTGTCAAAACTGTCCCATCCCTCCCTATTCTCCCCTACTAGTAGACTTGCACATCAACGCCACTTGTTAGGCGATTTTCACCAAAAGTTAATAGGCACTAACTTATGTCAAAACCCAACTAAATGTCAATTAGTATCAATTTCTGTGCAGTATTTACTAAGATATAGTTTCTACAAAATTTTGTCACACATACGCAAACAGACATTTTCTAAAAATGGTCAAATCGTGTTCTAGACCTCTGAAAATGTGTAAATCCATCGAATACCTGAAGTCGAAAAGTTAACAATACGATAACAATATTTCCGTCTATTGAGTATAGAAGAAGGTAAAAATAGGATTGATTAACGCACTGTTATTTTGGCTCTAGACTAGGCTGACCAGATCAAAGTGCCTTTATAACAGAGAAGCATTAAAAATTGCTACAATTATCAAATTATGGATGTATTTTTTCATTCCTAATAAATAAGGAATAAAAATAAAGTGTTATTGATTAATAATTTAGATTCTACAATTTTTTAAAACTTAGAAAAATGCCTTAAAAAAAATGCGTCCCCATTTGTCCCCAGAAAATGGGGACGTTTGGTCAATATACTCTAGACTCAATCACGCTATCTTAAAAAGTTTTTCATTATCTATACATCACGGAGTAAAAAGACAGGAGAAGAAGGTAACGCTGAAATTTTGTGATGTTGTTTTATAATGTTTACAGATGGCGCCAGCGTGCAATCCTTCCTTCTCTCTAGCTTCCGCAATGTTATTCAATGGGGAAACGTCTCGTTTTAATTATTTTTTTAAAAATAATATCAAGCTGAAAAAATTTCGATTGAAAGCAAATTTCATTAAATAGAGTATTCTAACCAACATGTTTTTTTAAGAGCCATTTTATACTAATTTTACTTTGAAAGAAAGCTTTTAAAAAATGACGATTCTTATGAACCGAAGCTAGCTAAAACAGATAATTAGGAGGAAGGAGAATGGATGAAATTTTGTAAAGAAAAAAAATAAACTTACTTTAGGTGCAGAAAACACGAACTCGGACTTTATTTTTCCCCTAGGGTTTTTTTTTTTTTTTTTTTTTTTTCTTATCACTATCATAGCCTGTTTTACAACTAGGAACGAAACATTTATTTGAAACATCTGAATTATGCAGTTTTAAGAACTTACAAAGAAATTAAATTGCTTAAAATAAAAAAAATTAAATGTACTCCAGCAAAATTCTATTGAAAACAACAGTATATCCGCGCCGAGGTAGGGAGGAATGACAAGTGGCGCCCTCAATATTTACCAAAAATTTAGATCACAGTTTCGTAGCTTTCTCCCATTGGACCTTCAACTCCTATTAATATTACTCCGTGCTATACATGATGCATAATTTTTCTTCTTCTTTTTCTTTTAACAGAGATAAATAAGATAAATTCACGTGCGAACATTTTTATATGTAATGTTTGGGGGCCTACAATTTTCATTTAAGAGATTTTTGATAAAATTTAAGCCGGATACTTAGTTAAAGTAGAACTTTTCATATGACGTACTATATGACCTTTATTATGTTTCAGCATTTTAGTTCGAAGGCGACAAAAAATGCTGATTTGATTTCATTATTAAATTCATTCATCATAATTAAATTGTATAAGAGTGCGTGCGTTACAACAATATTTTTACGCCATCACCTGAAATTAAAATCGCAATAACGCTCCAAATTAATATTTTGTCAAATGAAAAGAAAAGAGAAGTCGGCAGCAAAATTATTCGAGCGCTAGCAATAATTCCTATCTTTAAAAGAAAAAAAAAATACACTTAATACTGCTTTGTTGAATAAATCCTTGTCGAATCATGTTCTTAGACTGATTAAGAGCATGACTCGACAAGGATTTTTTTTACAAAGCAGTATTAAGTGAACTTTTTTTTTTTTTTTTTTTTAAACATAGGAATTATTGCTAGCACTCGAATAATTTTGATGCCGACTGTATATCTAGAACGTTCTCCAATTTGTTTAAAAATTACTACACACACATTTCTGAGTTTTGAAAAATATATAGACTAAATTTTTCTACATCATACGGAATGTTGAAAGCAATTGCGTTAGGGGTTGGGGGTTGGGGTTGGGTTTTACGTCGCACTAATGCTGCGCAGATGGGCAATTGGCGACGGTCTGGGACACACCCCTAGAGGTGATCCGGAGACATGCCATCACAATTTTGATCCTCCACGGAAGGGATGGCTCTCCCGCTTCGGTGACCCCCAGAGGTATAATTTTTGATGGGAACATGGAGGACTTTGCGGCCACGACAGATTTTACGTGCACCAGCCACCATTAGTGTACACGACGGTCTTTGGCCGGCTCGAGTACCGAACCCGCAATCTTCCGATTACGAGGCCGGCGCTCTACCGACTGGGCTACCGCGGCCCGCAATTGCGTTAGGAAATGAAAACGCAATATCTTTACAGTGTGATGCGCGAACGAAATTCGGAATGAAGTTAATAATCAAATTTGGAGATGGGACAAACGGTTAACCTTTATTAACGGAAATTCCACGCCTACATTTTTCCCTGCAAAATTTTCCATTATGACATTCCATTACGATTTTTTTTTTTTTTTTTTTTTTTTTTTTTCCTTCAAAAAATGGATTTTTCTAGCGTCGTTCTCTATATGTCATCGGAAACAAACAAATTTCCTCTCTCCGAACCTCCCCTTTTTCCATTGCAAATTCGGCTCCTCCTAAAGAAACAATTTACCCGAATGAAACATTTCTTCTTTTTTGTGGTGGTTGTTTGACATACTCCTTCTGTCTATCCTCCCGCGTCTCATCGGAAAGAGCTTCTCTTGTTCAGTTAATGGAAAAGCTTTTTTCCATGCAGCACTGTCACCATTTTCAAACGCGAAAGATCGCGAGCCAGTCAATACTCCATATTGTGTCTGACACGACAGAGATAAATAATAACTAGTATGACCACCGCATGACTTTCTTCTCTATTTTCTTATGCGAATTTACTTAGTAAAAATTAATTTTTTAAATTATTTTCTCTGATCAATGTGTAGATGAAATTTTTCATTCTAGAGAAGTATTACACCAAATGTCCAAAGAAAGTCAATTTTATTCACTACATGACACCTTAAAAAAGCGTTTTTACTTTCTCTTACCCATAGGGTCGAGAAAGTATTGTTTTAGGGTGAAATTTTCGAACGTGAGATTTTGTTATATTTACATGTTCTGAGGTTCCCTGAATACGAAAATCATGTTTTTAGCGAATGGTCTGTGTGTCTGTTATCAGCATATCTCAAGAACAAATAGTAGCAGAAATTCCGAACTCGGTATGCTAAATGTGGAACATATAGGGATGCTACAGTAAGCTTTTCGTTGAGATGAAGCAAATGGTTCGTATACAGGGACACTCAAAAGTATTCAAATACATTACGTCTATGGGGAAAATTGCAGGTAAGTAGAGTTTAACATCTGTAGACTGCACTAAACCAAATGAAACTAATATATATTTTTTGTAATAGAGATAGTCAACAGGGAATTTTTTTTAATGTTTGTAGGAGCCCCCCCCCCCTTGGGTAGAAGTCCCCCCTCGAGGGGAGTAAATTTTTGTGATGGGTGTCTTTCAAAAGAGCTCGTGAACCATCGATCTGTGATAATTTAAAATAAAGTTACCGATTTTTTTTTTCATTTTTAACTTTTTTTTTTTTTTTTTTTTTTTTACGTAATATTGAGAATAAATTCAATCTTTTTTTTTTTTTTTTTTTTTTGATATTTAGTGTTATACTAACTTCTCTAATGTGGAAATCGTCTGCATTATCATAAAAGATGATTTTTTTAAGTAATAATTTTAATAAATCATTTTTTAAAAACAGAATTATTTTTTAATAACCGAATTCTATAGAAATCTAGGTGCATTAATGAAACGGGGGGGGGGGGGGGGGGCTCACATAGAACTAATTATCATATAAAACTCTTCCGAAGCCTAATTTGAATTGTTTAACACAGGTTTACATAACAGTACTCGTTATCTTACCTCTTAATCAGCAACCTGTATTTATAGTATTAAATTTCAGGGTAAGAGAAAGTCATGTGAATGACATACCAGATTATTTTTTTTTAAAGTAAAAAAAATCGATAACTTTATTTAAAATTATTACAGATCGATGGTTCACCATGCATTTTAAATGTGTAGACGAGCTTTTTTGAATGATACTCATTAGGAAATTTGCCCCCCCACTCCCCCCCCCCCATGGGCAAACGGTGCTCTTACATTTATAAATATTTCTTCCCAGTTGACTATCACTATTATAAATAATTCTTTTCAATTTCATAATGATTTATTAAAAATAATTCTCTTTATGCACATTTACACGAAAATTAAATCCTATACTTATTAGTCTTTGAACATTCAGTGTTTACTGCTTGATTTTGTATAGGAAAATATAGAAGAAAGTATTGTGGTGGCCACAACATACTAGTTTACTCTGTCTAAAATAACCAATTCAGTCAGTGTTCCCAAGGTTTCAATTTCATAATGTTTTTTCGATAATCCAGTTTTAGTTCATTGAGAGTCATAATATGTGCAGAAAATTCTGGCCTGTCACTCACACGACTTTCTGTTATCGCCATTTGAATACTATAAAGCCAGATATAGATAGCCAGAGGTAAGATAATAAGTGCTGTATATAAAGGTATTTTAAAAAATACACTGGTCGAAAAAATTTAAGGATCAGCCCGTTTTCTCTTTCTCTTCTTTTGCACATAATTTTTAAACAAATAAACATATGAACATAAAATTTGGATGGCCTGTTCATTATCATATTATTAACCGAATCTTATGTAATTTTAGCATAAGAATAATTTTTAAGCTAATAAATATTCATTTTTCTCGCAAAAGTAAGCTTTGGAAAAAATGAAAAATTTCAACAAATTTAGGAAAGAACACATAATGAAAAGTGGTGTTAAGGATGCATTAGAGATAGGTAAAGACGCTCACACCTTGAAATGTTAAACTAAATCTCGATTTTTCTTTTTGTATTAACTTTTCTTTTACTTTTATAAGGAACTTTTTAAAAATATATAATTACTAATTTGTAAACTATACTCAGCACTAGAATAATAATGATGTCGAAAAATAATTGTATAATGAACATCTTATCCAATTCTCATGTTTGTATGCATATTTTTTAAAAAGTTATTCACATGCGAAAAGAAGAAGAAAAAAGAAGAAACGGAAAATGAATGCAGGTAGAAAGATTTGGTTGTAATCTAACATAGGAACGCGTGTGCGTCTTTGCCTATCTGTAAGGCATCCTTATGACCATTTTTCATTAAGTGTTCTTTCCTAAAATTATTGAAATTTTTCATTTTTTTTAAAGCTTACTTTTGAGAGAAAACTGAATATTTATTAGCTTAAAAATTATTCTTATGCTAAAATTACATAAGATTCGGTTAATAATATGATAATGAACAGGCCATCCAAATTTTATGTTCATATGTTTATTTGTTTAAAAATTATGGGCAAAAGAAGAGAAAGAGAAAACGGGCTGATCCTTAAATTTTTTTTACCAGTGTAGTTGAAAACAGTTTTAGAAACAGTTTTATTTGACATATGTTTCTGTGTGGGGGCTACCGCCCCCTCAACCTCCCATACACATCACATTCTGTACTTAAATTTAGTTCTACATGGAAAACACACAACACAAAGTGAAATACACTTCAAGAAATTTCAAAGTATTGCCACAATATATCCAAATAATTTGGGTAGCCCTGTATACGAATGATATCCCTACCATAATTTACATAAAACACCCCTTTATGCATTAAAAAAAGAAAAAAAAATCATTCCATTTTATTTAGGGCAGTCTATATATGTTAAACAGAATGTATCAGAAATTTCGCTCATAGTCGTAATGTATTTGAATTCTTTCTGGTGGCCCTGTACACGAACCATTTGCTTGATCTCAACAAAAAATTTAGTGTAGCATCTGTAGAGGAGAGTGGGGAAGAATGGGACATTTTTCATGCTTTTATTGATAACGTTGGCCATATGTAATTCAGAATTTTGTAACGTGGCTCATAAGTACACTGCAGTAATCAGTTACATATAAACATACTAACTTTAATAAAAAGTTATCATTTTTAATTAATAATAATTTTTTTCAATTGCATGTGCATTGTCCCATTCATCCCCGGGACCGGACTGGAATTATCAAAAAAAAAAAAAAGAAAAGTAAATAAATTTTTAAAGTTAAATTGTTTTATGTGATTTTATTACACACTATGAATTTACTGAAATTAACATAAACTGATGTATTGACTCAAATTAACATCAAATAACAAAAGTCCTTTGGCTCGCACAGTTCCTAGTGCTCTAGGCTTTGGTGATTTAATCTAATAAGACCTAATCTAAAAATAAATAAATAAGACACTAGAAAGAGATAAATCATTATAATAGAGTACAAATTATCCAGATAATTTTTTTTTCCCGACTGATCGGGAAAAATAAGCATTCTATTCTGTATTACGTTAATAATCACCAGGATTTATTTAATCAGCTTGATTGAAAGTGTGATTTTAATCAAATCGTTATTAGTTTATTTATTTATTTATTTTTTAATTATTGATTTAAGTAGCATTGAATATTCTAACTTATAATTTTTTTAATCATAATTATTGTAAACAAAAATCAGAACAATTAATTTAATTTTTTTTTTTTTTTTTTCCCTAAGTCCACAAAATTAAGAATCCTGATAATCAATATGGCTAATTTACGTTTTAATATAATTCTTGTGTAAAATTTTAAATTAGTACATAGTGGGGAGTGTTCCGTTCATCCCCATTTAAACTATCCCATTCATCCCAACCGTCACATGATCATATAAAACAGGAAATAGGCTTAATGAACAATTGTCAATATTCTTCTTGAATATCATAAACACAATAAAAGATTATGCCTTTTCACCATATAAGAGTTATATTAACTTTAAGCAAATAGTTAATGCCTTAACTACTACCTAATTGAATCAATAAAAACTTACTTTGCCAGCTGAAAAAGACACTTTAATTTTTTTTTTCTGCCCTTCTATGGATAGCACAATTCTGAACTACACTTGATGAATGATCTCAGTGCTGCCATATATCAGAAAAAATGCCAAGTTTCTGGTGCTTGCAAACATAAAAATCTAGCTATTGTCCCATTCATCTCAGAAATTTCAATGTGCCAAATATCACAAATAATTTTTCTAGTTCTGGCAGAGTTATAGGCTGCAAATTTTGAATCCTCTCCCCTCTCCCCCGCCTTTTTATAGACGAAACATTTTCGAGCGGATCGCAATTAGGACTATTTTCATGTCTGGTAAAGAAGAAATTCTACTATATCCTTTGTGGAATTTAACTTAAAGTGAAAAAAGGTATGATTATTTACAGAATTATAGGTTCTCATGTTAATGAATAGAAAATTTTGACAATTTGAAGTGAATAAACTTACCACAGATGCCGTGTAGTAAGATGCATTATCATCTTGAAATGCTGTTTGCGGAAATGTTCAAGATACCTCTAAAATAGTCGATCCGGCACCAGTTTTATGAAGATTATGTTTTATTTCGAGTTAATTGATCCCTTGAGCATAAAACTTTGCCCGACTGTTTGAATAGTTATGCACCTCGGTACCATAATGTACGAAGAATGTGTCGCTGTTTTAAAAGTGCGATTTTTCATTAATTCAGTCATATTTTCGTTGATACAACACAGATCTATCAAGGTGAAGGTCAACAAGTCTCTTTCAGGACCATTTAAGCTCAGCCAAGGTGTTCCTCAGGGTTCAGTGCTTAGCCCTACTATTTTCACCATGTTTGTATCTGGTATTGAAAAACTGACTTCTACCAGAGTTAGGATGGTACTCTTTGCAGATGACATTGTACTGTGGTGCTCGGGAAACAATATTAATGATATTGAATCGAGACTTAATAATTCTCTTGTAGCTGTATCCAACTTTGCCAAGGAACATAAAATCAGTTTTAATCCTCGCAAATCAATTGCCGCCTTCTTCACAACCAACAAGCATTTATATAATTATCAACCACAACTGAAGTTGGAGGGACAGAATCTCACTTACGAGAAGCATCCTAAAAATCTGGGATTTATTCTGGACCAAGAGTGCGCTAGTAACAGGCATATCGAACACATTGTATTGAAAAGTAGAAAACGTCTTAATATTCTTAAATATATTGCGGGTAGAGACTGGGGAGCCGACGCAACAACCCTTAGAAAACAACATATATGACTTTCATTAGGCCTATACTTGAGTATGGTTTCCCGGTTTATTGTTGTGCATCCAAAACTAACCTTAAAAAGTTAGAACAAGTTCAATTAAGTGCTGCCCGGATTATCACTGGTTTCAGACTGTTTTCCTTCTGAAATTGTTCTTTTTGAGGCTGACTTACCGCCGCTCCATACTAGAAGACAAGCTGGCCTTGTTAAGTACTATAATAAACTCTCTAGTTACGGCATCTGCAACAAGACCTCCACGTACCTTAACAGCTGGAGTAATCATCAAAGATTAAAGAGGAACAGCCCTTTCAGTCAGGCCGCCTCTCTTCAACTACCTAATTGTAATGTTGAACCCAACTCACTACACTGCTGCTTGAATCCTGCAGAAGGACTCCCCAGGGTTCACTTTCACTTTAACTTAAGCTCTCATGTTAACAAGAAAGACTACATCCCAGAACATCTTAGACAATTGACCTTGGAAAACCTAAGCCACATTCCTAATAATGCCATTAAAATCTTCACCGACGGTAGTAAAATTGACAACCTAGCAGGTAGTGGCATATATATTGAAACCCCTCACGCCAACTTGACTCTTTCTCATCGTAATCCAAATTACTGCTCTGTCTTCAGAAGTGAATTAATTGCAATAGACCTGGGACTAGAAGCTATTCTCTCTGAAGAGGGTTATGGTGACCTATGGATCTTGACTGATAGCCGTAGTTCTCTTCACCATCTTAGTAATTGGGCGACAAGGTCAGCACCTCTATACTGCTTAAATTAAAGCTCATTTCACAAAATCATGACGTTCATTTGCAATGGATACCTTCACACGTGAATCTCCACGGGAATGAAATGGCTGATAATCTTGCTAAGGAGGGTTGCAGGATTTCTTTAACTCCCTCCTCCGCACTTACTTTTCAGGAGTTATACTCCCGGGAAAATTCAAAAATCTCGGAGGAGTGGAAAACTCCCCCCACCCATAATTGGTACAAGGGCTCAAAACCGGGTGTGTCCCTTGATCTCCCGTGTGACAGACGTACACGAACTGTACTGTCAAGACTCGCTAGCGGTCATATCAAGTGCCTCACTTTCATCGAGGGCAGGAAAACCTTTGCCACCTGCACCAAGTGCCAAAATCATCAGGCTTCTCCTGAGCACCTTTTGGAATGCATGGGACTCTCTAAGGAGGATCTTTTTATCAATCCTCTTCTGGTCTTTGACTTTCTAACTGCAACGAACTCGTGGATTTTGTCTGACTCCGTCAGACAAGGAGGATAAGCAACAACAACAACATATTTTCGTTGTCAGTTCTGATTGTTTTCTTTAGCTCGAAATAACTTTACTTGAACGATTTAACTTGAACCATCAAAGAGAACCAGTTCAGCCCAATAATTAACTCATCATTTTTTAATTTTTTTAGCCTACTAAGGTCTTGCTTTCATATTTCTCTTCAGAATAAAATTTTTTCAAATTGTCTGTCATTTAAACCTGCTTTGTTTAATAGTTGTTGTACTTTAGTTAAAGAAATTATGCTGCTAAATACTGTTTCTGAATCTCTTTTATGTTCTAAATGTGAAACAAACCGATTTTATAAGCAATGGCGTTTTAACTTACGATCATCTCGCTTGGATGAGCAACATGGCCGCCTAAAATCAAATTTCCAGTTTAAACAGCCAAAAAATTTTATATCTTGCTAAAAATCCCTTTACAAATATTTCGTTAACATTTAATTATTTTGCCATCTCATGTGTTAAAATATGTTTTGATTTTCATTCAAAAATGTATACTTTTTGTGGCATCGTTAACTGCCTTATTCTTACCATTTTTGAAATAATTTCTAAAATTACAATTTTACTGACAATTGCATTTTGTTTTTAACACTGTACTCAAAGCTAAAGTGTATGTGGAGGACAACATAATAAAATCTGTTCGAAAATTTGCTTATTAAACGATAAAATTGGCGGTTGTAGAAGGCGAAAAGGAAAATATCCAAGTGCGGCTTTTTTTTTTTTCTGTCGCTTAGAGTGTGTGTATACATATATAATAAATGATTAGCTAGAAACTGGCAAAAACTTAGATGAACATTATTATTCACACATGCATGTAAAAGATAAAATATGCGTTTATCATGAAAAACGGCAGTTTTTCGAGTGACGCAAGCGGAAGGACAAACGGACGGAACGCTGCGAACTCATATATACGCCTAGTTTGACATCAAAGAGATTTGTAAAAGCCGACACTTAATATCTCAGCAAATATGCCATATTTTGTTCTGATATTTTCAAAATAGTCTTTTATCGTCGGTCTTAATCTATCCTGAAAATTTTACGTTTCTACATGCAGTATGTTTTGAGATCTGAATCTCAATTTAAAGCCAAAAAGGGAAAATGTGTGGTGTACGCTGCAAGGATGTAATGAAAAAAAAACTCTAAAACCGCACGAACGATTTTAATTTAATTAATATATGTTGTTAATGGGATCTTTCTGAATCTAGTAACGTTTTCGTTTTTTTTCAGGAAAACTCTTGTTTTTTGTAAAAGTTGCTTTAAAAATAGAACTATATTACTCCGCCAAAATGCATGCTTTTATTCAGCGAAAATGTCGTAATTCGGTTCTCACTTTCAAGGCACGTTGGTTGGCTGACCAACGTGAATGCAGTCAATGAATTATTTAAACTTTCCTTTTTTTAACGCAAAAATACTTTATTACATTTTTTATATATTTATTGTATATATACTAAGTCAAATTCACTTAAATATATTTTCTCTTCTGCTATGAAAAAGATATTTTTGAATTTAAAATTTCATATTTAGTCAAAAAAGTATTTAGATAACATTTTAAATAAGGAAGTATTTTGTAATTTTAGACATTCCATTTTATCATAATAATGATGAATTTACAATTTTTTAAAGCAAAAAATTTTTAATAATTCATAAACATCGATTTTGTAGTAGCTCAATCATTTGAGATTCCTATTCATGTAACCTTCCGCACAGGCATAGGAAAAAATAGCAAATGCAGTTTTGGCGCCATCTTTTGATTTTAATTTAAATTAAAACATACACTTTTGCAAATATATATATATGTATATATTTCTTTTTAAAAATTAAAAATCTCTTTTCAAAATACAGTTAAAGTTTATTCATACATTCACTTTTCAGACTTTAAAGTGATACATATTTTAAATATTAATATCTTTACTTTGAATCCCATAATAATTTATTTAAAAAATATAATTCTCTCTTTCTTTTTTTTTTTTTTTAATTAATTAATTTCTGCATGAAAAATTCCATTTCATAAATATATTTACAACTACAATAAACAAAAAACCCTCCTTTAATTTTAAATAATTATTTCTACATGTTTCTAAGCAATTAAAAGTGATTTTTTTTTTTTTTTTTTTTAGAAAAATAGTTTAAATATCGGAATGTATATTGTTTTATCATGAAGGTAATAATTTGGCCATCTAGTGGCGCCATCTCGTAACTTATATTGAAACCATATACATTACATTCCTATATTTTATTTATTTTTCTTAAAAAAAGGGGGGGGGGGCACTTTTAATTGCTTAGAAACATGTAGAAATATTATTTAAAATTAAAGGAGTTTTTTTTTTTCTCGTTGTTGTAAATATATTTATGAAATGGAATTTTTCATGCAGAAAATAATTAATTAAAAAAAAAAGAAAGAAAGAGAGAATTATATTTTTTAAATAAACTATTATTGGTTTCAAAGTAAAGATGTTATTTATTTATTTTGATGTGTTTTTCAATAATTGCTATATTTGACACATTTTTCATGAATTTTAATTCTATTTTAATTTTTTTTTCTTTAAATATACAGCGTATTTATCCCCTTTTTCATCCCCTAGCCATTATTGCTTTAAATAATAATAATAAAAAAAAATTAGTTTGATTATGTTAATATTTAAAATGTGTATCATTTTAAAGTCTGAAAAGTAAATATATGAATAAACTCTAACTGTATTTTAAAAAGATATTTTTAATTTTTAAAAAGAAATATATATATAACTTGTATTTTCCATAAAACTTAAGCTTAACTTGTATTTTACTTAAACTTGTATGAACTTCAGCTTAACTTGTATTTTCCATAAATTTTTTCTCCAAATGATTTTATCTTATTTTTAAAATTATAGAAATGTAGAGCTTAATTTATATTTTGTCTATTTTCTTCCAGTAAATATTTTTATGAAATAATTTTTACCTGCACTTTTGATGAAAATTTAAAATTGTGAATATTGGAGCAGTATCTATACTTAGTCTCAAAAGGGAAAAGAAAATAAATAAATTTCCATTTTTAACATTAACTTGATTTTTTTTTTTTAATTGTTTAATTTGCATTTGTAATTCTTTAAAAAGAAACTTGCAAAATGTAAATTACGTAATTCTAACTTAAATTTGAAATTTCCCACTTATTACTGTTATTATTATTTTAAAGAGTTTGAGAATCCCACTCAATATTTTTTTCTAGTGCGAAGCTTCTCCATTTTGTTTCCAAGTGGCAGGCTACTTGAAAATTTGTCAGCATGATAACATTTGAAATACTGAATTAATTCAAACTAAATTTGTAGTCTGGATTTATCTCAGAAATGTATTTGTTATGTTCATTTGCCAACTTAATCTACCCTCTTGTTTCCCTGTTCCAGCCCACTGAAAAATTCAAATTTACATTAGAAAGGTTTTATGAACCGATTTGCTTAAAACTCCATATATACAAGCCTTCATTAATAAATCCACGAAGTCCATTAATAAATTGTAGCTGCCATCTTGAAAAAAAAAATGGTGGCAACTTCATAATAAAAAATAAATCCGTTCACCCTTCCTAGGAGCCAGAAGGACTTGTTTTTATTTTTTGATCAATAACCCCTAAAAAGTAATGATATCAGTACAAAAAACCCTTAACGGGTTAAAAGTTTGTGACGCCGCTACTTTATGGCTATAAGAATTTGAAATATGAGTCTTAAAAATAATGATATCAAATTTTAAGTGACGCTTTGCAATTAGTTAAAATATACATAGATTTTCTTATTTGATCATTTACTTTCTACTTTTATTTATATTTATAATGCAAGCGTAATATTTTTAGCTTCAAGATCAGACAGATATATAAAATACACTCACCGATGCTTTTTCATTTACATTTCAAATTCAAAATAACAGTTTTAAAAGGAATGATATAAAAATTCCAGTGGCGCCTCGGTGTTATTTTAAAAGATTTGTTTTTAGATTCCACTAAAACTACTTTTGTTTTGTCTAATAAAGTATATTTACATATTGAAACAGTGCTTTTAATTTTCAAATATACTGTCAAATAATTATACTTTCACTGAGTTTGCATTATAAATTAAAATTATTTATTTCAATAAATTGATTTATCTTTGCGTCACGCTATCCAAAACTGCAAGTAAAATCTGTGTAAATGTTTTCTTTACGTCACACTACCTCTTTGCGCAAATTTTCACTCAGTTGGATACTATGATATACTATGTTTTGGATAGCGTGATGCAAAAGATAAATCAATTTATTGAAATAAATAATTTTAATTTATAATGCAAACTCAGTGAAAGTATAATTATTTGACAGTATATTTGAAAATTAAAAGCACTGTTTCAATATGTAAATATACTTTATTAGACAAAACAAAAGTAGTTTTAGTGGAATCTAAAAACAAATCTTTTAAAATAACACCGAGGCGCCACTGGAATTTTTATATCATTCCTTTTAAAACTGTTATTACTTTCTTCTATATGTAATATAGAGAAAGTATTGGATTCGCGAAAATTTTCGACCTCCGTTTTTTGACGGATCTACACGTTTTGGGATGTCCTGAACACGAATTGATAGTTTTTAAAAAAGTCTGTCTGTGTGTCTGTCTGTCTGTCTGTGTGTCTGTCTGTCTGTCTGTCTGTCTGTATCATTTTTTTGTGGACGCTGTATCTCACGAACCAATGAATGAAATTTAACCAAACTTGGTATTTAGTTGCACCCTGACATGAACTGGTGCCCATTAGATTTGGGGATCAATAGCTCAACAGGTGGCGCTGTGATCGCATTTTATAGGACAAAATTCCGTATAAATGGGCATAATGAGAGTTATTTTAAACTTGTGCTTGTAAAATTAATATGAATTATTGATAATAGTAGTAGTTAACTAGGAAAAAAAAATTGTGCATTGGGGGGGCATCGGTTCCCCCCTGGGGGGGAAGTACCCCCCCAGGGGGGTTAAATTTTGAAGATGGGTATCATTCGAAAGATCTCGTCAATACCTTTAAAACGAATGGTTGAACCATAAATCTGTGATAATTTAAAACAAAGTTATCGATTTTTTTTACTTTTAACAAAAAAAAAACTTAGAAAAAAAAAATCGTATTTTTTTTTTTTTTTTTTTTTTTTTAATATTGTTACTGATTGAATATGTATAGGAAGATATAGAAGAAAGTCTTGTGGTGGCCACAACATACTAGTTTTGAATTTGAAATGTAAATGAAAAAGCATCGGTGAGTGTATTTTATATATCTGTCTGATCTTGAAGCTAAAAATATTACGCTTGCATTATAAATATAAATAAAAGTAGAAAGTAAATGATCAAATAAGAAAATCTATGTATATTTTAACTAATTGCAAAGCGTCACTTAAAATTTGATATCATTATTTTTAAGACTCATATTTCAAATTCTTATAGCCATAAAGTAGCGGCGTCACAAACTTTTAACCCGTTAAGGGTTTTTTGTACTGATATATATACATACACTAAGGAGCACAAAAAAAAAAAAAAAAAAAAAACGCACTGCAGAATAATTTACTTATGCCTTTTTTATTTATAATAACTTCAAAACTAATGGTTGCTAAAAATAAAATTGTCATGTTTGTATAATACCAAAGAAATAGAACGATACCTATGTACGTTTCCGATTTAATATTTCGCTTTATTACACTCTACGAAGCATTTAATAAAAATCTACATTAAACGTTCTTTTTAAACGTAATATAATAAATATATACTTTGTATCCTATTATGATTTATTATATGAAATAAGCAAGTTATATTTTAATATATGAAATAAAACTATTTATTTGTTAGATCTAAGTAATTACTTAATAAAAATAAGTATTTTGCATTGGGTTAATTCCACCATTATATGGAATTCTGTTTTACTGCACAATGGCACAATATTACACTGTGTAAAAAAAGTAGAAGAACACTACACTAGATATTTTAAGAAGAAACGATAATCTTTTATTTTTAATGAAATTATTTTTATGTGTAAAATTTTGCAGATCATTAACAAGAAAATATCAGTATCATTTTCATAATTTTCAAAAATAAATTACTAATGGCAACAAAAATAGTTTCTACTTTTTTAAACTCTGTAAAAAAAAAAAAAAAAAAAAAGTAGAAGGACAGTAATACAAAATATAAAATACAAGCGATATTAGTAAGGAATACTCTTCCAATTAGCTTTTATGATTTCGAATACTCTATTATTAGTGAATCATACAAAGATTGGATTCCTTTTTGGTAAAAATTCGCCCATGAGTTATTCAAAGCTTCTCGAAAATCAGTAAGAAATTCAAACTTTTTCCTACCAACACATACTTGACGGACAAGCACTGGCGAGATGTTTTCCACTGTGTAAAGATCAGTGCTTTTAGCCTACTTTAGTGAAACCTGCGCATTATTTACAGTGAACCAATTTTTAAATTCCATTGGTGGTGTGAATGGAGGCTTCATCTTGTTGAAACATCCACTCTTCTTCACCCAATTCAAAGCCACAACAAAGAATCTTAGAATTCAGCACGTCAATATACACTGCATGTTTCTGCCTACAACTGAAAAAGACCAGACTTGTTCCTCTCTCATGCCCAGTTGTTTAAAAGACCATCAACAATCCCCCCCCCCCCCTCTTATTTGTCGAGTTGAATAAAATTCTTCTGCGTTCCTCATAAACTATCTAAATCGTCTAAGTTAAATTTTCTCTCGTCTGAAAATATTATCGAAGTGCCATCTCTGAGGTCCATGACATGTGTTCCTTAGCCCATGTTAAACGGTAATCAATCTGTGTGTTTTCCCTTTTTTGGATGATGCTTCCGTTTTTTGAAAATAAATTATTTGAATCTTGTTATGTAGTTGTAAAGTGTTTGCCTTGACACATGAGTAAGTCCTGCTTGATTTTGGACCTTTACGATACTTCCAATTCTCCTTTTAAAGTCATGAGCAAGTTTTCTTTCATCGTCAGACGTTAACTTTTTAGGCCTACTACTTTCCTTTTTTTTTCCTATTTCTATCTGGCTTTCTGATAAAGTTAGAAATTGTATTGGGGCTGTACCTTTAACATTAATTTTATAGGCAACAGTTTTTCTCTTTTGGAAGTAATTTAAAGGTATTCTTCTAGGCAGTCTGAAATGAAAATAACATTAAAATTTTTAATACAATATGTTTTCTTCAACAAAAGCATTTAAAGAAAATTCTATATTTACTCTTTTACTCGTGCCCAGTCCACCAAATAACAAATTCTGGAAAATGTCCTTCTACTTTTTTTACACTCTCAAAATCGTGAATACTAGTTTTTCTTCAATCCACCAATTAGCATTAGTAGTAGGAATTTCATTTTTACGTGAAATTAAAGAAAACTTTGTTAAACAAAATCTATATAAAAATCTAATAGCCAGGATAAAAATACGGAAAACAATTTGCAAAAATCGACTGTCCTTCTACTTTTTTACGCAGTGTATACAGTATTTTAATATAAATTACAGAAATTTCTCTGTGCCAAATATCACAAACATTTTTTACTAGTTTTTGCAGTGTTGTAGGATATAAATTTCGAATTCCCTCCCCCCTCTCCGCGCCTTTTTATAGACTAAATAGTTTCGAGTGGACTGAGATTAGGATTATTTCCAAGTCTGGTAAAGAAGCAATTGTACGATGTTCTTTGTGGGATTTAATTTAAATTGTAGAAAGATATGATTACTTACACAAATATAGGTGCTCATGAAAATGGATAGGTAATTATAACAATTTGAATCAAATAAACATACCACAGACGCCATTTAGCAAGGTGCAATATCATCTTGAAATACTGTTTGCGGGAAAGTCTGAGATACCTTCAAAATAGTCGGTCAGGCACCACTTTTATAATAGCAGCGTTTTATGTCGCGTTAATTAATCCCTTGAGCAGGAAAATTTCACCGACTCTTTGCAAAGTTATTCACCTCCGTACCATAATGTACGGAGAATGTTTCACTGTTTTAAAAGTACAATTTTCCTTAAATCGGTTACATTTTTGTAGTTTTCATCAGATCGAAATAAATTAAACTTGACTCATCAGAGAAAACCTGTTCAGGCCAACAACTAAATGATATATTTTTTAAATTTTTGGTTAAATGAAGTTTTTTTTTTTTTTTTTTTTTTTTAATTCATTTCCTTAACAATACGCAAGCGAAGTGATGTCGTCATTGGCAGTCCGTGGATGCAAGAAAAATATTTCCTATCCGCGTTTGTAATGAACGATAGATGGCGCTTTCTCAACACTGCAGTTGTTAGTAAATATATTATCCACGTGTATGTATTTTGTTTTTTCTTGTTGTTCCATCATAGTTTCAGCGTGAAAGCTTCCAGTGGTATGATAATTTCACCTTAGCCCACCAGAGGGCGAGCATTTCATTACAATCGCGGATATTAATCGCCCATTGGATTTTTTGTAAAAAATTATTAAAAATCGAGGAAAATTATTTTCCGATTATTTGGATATAGATTAAGTTATTAGTTATCGTGTGCATGCGTTAGATTAAGTTGTTTTTGCTGTAAAATTGATAAAATTTGAATTTTAAATTGCAAAACTCTAGAAAAAAAATGGCAAACTTCCATATTCGATTGAAAACATAAACATTTCATTTCAAACGATGATATTTACACAATAAATATCCAACTAATATAATAATTAAAAGGAAAATGATAAATATTCTATCATAATTTGAAGTCAAATTTGTTTTCAAATGTCTAATATAAGTGTCTGATATAATATAAGATACTCATGTTGCAGCGGAATAGATTTCATATCTGTCATCCTTGGCGGGAAAAAAATATCGCCAAATTATCTGGCGAACATATTTAATTCCTTTCAAAAATCATGGTTATTTTAACAACTTATATTAAGAGAGTAATTAATAATATGAAACAATATTTCGTACAATACATATTACGAAAATATACATCTGGCATGTGTATTTTCGTATTACTTTTTGATCACCAAATACAAAAGACGCCAAGGATGACAGAGTTTTGAAATTTAAAATTAAATTTTTGTCAATTTGACAGCAAAATAACTCAATCTAAAATATGCATAACATAACTAATACATATCTATACTCAAATAGGGGGATTAAAATCGGGAAATAATTTTCTTCTCCCCCCCCTACCCGCCCCTCCTAATAATTTTATAAATTCGAAAATACCCGCAATCGATTTGTAGGAATTAAAAACCTCTCTGCACCAATTTTGAACGATCTAAGTCTATTATTATTTTTTGCCCCTCTGCCCTCCCCCTTCCCGCCCCTCCTAATAATTTAACAAATTCGAAAATATCCGCAATTAATTTGTAGGTATCGAAAACCTTTATGTACCAATTTTGAACGATCTAACTCTATTTTTATTTTTTTTACCCTCCGCCCCACCTCCCCCCTTCCCGCCCCTCCTAATAACTTTACACTTTCGAAAATATCCCCATTCGACTTGCAGGCTTCTAAAACCTATCTGTACCAATTTTGAACAGCCTAACTGTATTTCTATTTGATTTAGTCCCATAGCCCCACCCCCTTACCGCCCCCTTTCCGCCTCTTCTAATAATTTTATAAATTCGAAAATATCAGCAATCGATTTGTAGGTATCGAAAACCTCTATGCACAAATTTTGAACGGTCTAACTCTATTTTTATTTTTTGCCCCTCAACCCTTCCGTCCCTTCCCGCTCCTCCTAATAACTTTACTCTTTCTAAAATATTCCCATTCGATTTGCAGGCCTCTAAAACCTGTCCGTACCAATTTTGAACGGCCTAACTGTATTTCTGTTTGTTTTTGCCCCATAGCTTCCTCTTACCGCCCCATCTGGGGGCTGAATTTCTAAAAGTCCAGAAATAGGTTTTTAGATATTTGTATTAGCTATATTTTAGAGCAAAAATTTCACGTATATCTGTTTTTTTTTTTTTTTTGAGATATATAGGATTATGTGAAATCACGTTTTGCCCCCTTCCCCCCTTGGGGACCGAATTTTTAAAATCCCAGAAATTAGTTTTCAAACATTTGTGTTAGCTATATTCAAAAGCAAAAATTTTACGGATATCTATTTTTTTTTTGTTTGAGATATGAAAGATTTTGTGAAATAACGTTTTGCCCCCTCCCTTGGGGGCAAATTTTGTAAAATCGCTTCTTACGGATGTCTACGTCATAGAGGGAACACTGTCACAAAATTTCATGCTTCTAGATCCAGGGATTTGGGCTGGGCGATGATGAATCACCCACTCACGCACTCAGGACAAACGATTTTATATATATAGATATATATATATATATATATAATTTTTTTTTTTTTTTTTGTAAATGGCAGATTATTAAAAGCTATGCAGATATATGTAAACAGATATCAAACATAGTTATCATCATAATCATTAATGTCCCAACCAGCTTCATTGGGATTTAATGCGCCCTCTTTACCAAAATAAGCTGTACAAACTTCCTAAGGCTAATACCATTAGTTCAGGTTTAGACACTAGTTCACTTTAAATTATTTAAGCCCACTGGCCATATTGAAAAAGGACTTTTCTTCAAGTCCCTGTAAAAGAAATATAAGTCGTAAACTGACGAGAATTTATACAGTTCGGGAAATGCTCGCCTTTAATTTACCCACCAATTTTGAGCTCAATCGGATAAAGCGTTTTGACTTAAGCATCGTTTTCATTCATATGCGTACATGATGTGAGGTACGTTATTTTCAGCAACCTCCTGAGCTGACATTGTTGCTGCTGGAAATGTAAAATGTAGAATAACAAAGACGAAGATTAAAAATACACCAGTTTATTAAATATTTTAATTAGGAGGAGGGACTGCTACACTGTAAAAAATAATGGCAGTTTTTACAGCAGAATGTGCTAGCAATATGGGTACCAGCACATTCTGCTGTTTGAAAGAAGTAACTTACAGCAAAATCAACAGTAAAATAGTCTCTCTTTACAGATGTTTTCGCTATAAATTGCCTTATTTAACAGCAGAATATGCTGGCAATATGGGTGCCAGCACATTCTGCTGTTTGAAAGAAGTAACTTACAGCAAAATCAACAGTAAAATAGTCTCTCTTTACAGATGTTTTCGCTATAAATTGCCTTATTTAACAGCAGAATGTGCTGGCAATATGGGTACCAGCACATTCTGCTGTTTGAAAGAAGTAACTTACAGCAAAATCAACAGTAAAATAGTCTCTCTTTACAGATGTTTTCGCTATAAATTGCCTTATTTAACAGCAGAATGTGCTGATAATATGGGTGCCAGCATATTCTGCTGTAAAAACTCCCATTATTTTTTACAGTGTACTCGTTAACTGAAATGTTCAAATATAGTAAGTAAAAGGAGAGAGTGTTTCACCTAACTTACTGGCTGCATCAAATTTTAATTAACATTCGCTGGCTACTTTTCTACATAGACTGGTATATCTCCTAACTGGAAATCTTTAAAAAAATTATTTCTTAATAATACTCTCAAAAAACTTTCTTCCAGGTGAATGTCTCTCTAGATACTTAAATAGATCCTACTGGAGAATCATTTTGCACAAACAAGCCTCACTGAACTTCATTTAAAGTACTTTCGATTTCCACTAAAACATTAAAACCTCACCAAAAGCCATGACGTCACTAAAACTCGCAAGTCCAACCACAACTTTTCTTCACGAAACTCCAATTCCATCTAATAGCTAGATTTAACCAACAAAACCATTTGAACTAAGTAAACCTTCATGAAACTTCACAATTTCTGAAACTAATGGAAAAACTGCATATGAGATCTCACATATGTGTTACAGAAGCTGAAAAATTCTTCCCGTAAAAGTAGAAAATTTTAACATAATTGCGTTACATTTCGGCCGATATGCACCCACACTAAACAAGAGTAATTTTTTATAATGTTCCTCTCACCTATCAATTTTTGTGCAATTGTACACTATAGAAGTTAAGATATAATCCTCTTGTACATTAGGAAAACTGTAGCATAACAGCGCCTACCTATTGGATGGTTTATGCTGAAATCTTATCAACCCTAATTTATGCTTATGTCCAGCCGAATATAAAGTTTTGCACAACTCTATCTACTGTTTAGTGATATGCTCTGCCCATAAAGTTTTGGGTAACACACACATCGACAAACATTTTTCTAAAAATGGCTGATCGTGTTCAAAACATCGCAAAACTTGTAAATCCATCGAAAACAGGATGTCGAAAATTTTAACGAATCCTATAATTTTTTTAATGTTTATAGAAATGAAAGAAAAGTAACATAGAATGCAGCATGAAAGCACCGACGCTCCAAGTATTAGACAGTTGTACATTTCCTCTGAAGCAACAAAATGTCCGATATTCATGTTCAGTAATGAGTGACTATATCCACCTAAATTCTGTCTCATGAGAAAAAGGTCGTCATTGTCATTACTGCATGTTTTATTCAAGGCGCGCATCGAAAGATATTCCCTGGGTAGAAAATTAATCAGTGTTCGACAATAACTCAGGATTACAAACTTTCGTTTCTCCTCGAGGATTGGATTCAATTTTCTTCAATGCCATTTCTGCTGTTCTTTCAATCATCTATGGTATAAGTTTAGTGGTAAGGCATTTTTCACATCTATAATGCATGAAGTAAACATTAAAAATAAAGAAAGTATAAGCATTGGAAATGACCAGAGTTTTAAACCTTGATTTCTTGAAAAAGCAAAGTTTTTTGCGTAATAAACAAAGAAATCACAGAAAAATTTTCTAAATCAATAAAATATCACAGCAGTTCGTGTATTATTTCAAAAGATGTCATTTTTCTAACCCTTATCGGTCGCGATTTTTCGCATGTTTGATTCTCACCAGGTTGTAGTTATTTTTAATAAATATGAAAAGAAAAGATTTTATTTCATTATTCATTTATATTCATTTCAATTTAACAGTTTTGTTAAAAAAATATTTATTTTTTTTTAAAGAAGTACTACATATCTGAGTTTCTAATAATTATTTATACTAGTATCGCCCAGTGGTCGAAACTCGACCATTTTTTTTGCAAAGCGAGGCAAAGCAAAGTTATTGACTTGTCCTAAACGGAATGCAATTGTAACACAGCTGCGGCAATTGTCTGCCGATATTCACTCTAACTGAATAAGCAGAGTTTTACTTAATATAACTATTTCTCTCTGTAGATGTTAGCCTTTCCTGAAATGAGAGAAAATCGCAACGTGAAAACGCCCCTTGTTGTGTGATACAGCCCAGAAGCTAATAGGTACCATGTCAAACCAAGGCCCAACCAAGTATCAAATTCTGTTAAATTAATTCGATTGGTTCATAAAGTACAGTGTTTGAATAAAAAAAAAAAAAAAAAAAAAAAAAAGATATTTTTCAAAAATGGTCGAATTGAGTTCGGGAAATTTCAAAACGTGTAACTTTATCGAAAACCGAAAATCTAAAACTTTTCTGAATCGTATATTTTCTACTTATATATGCAGAGGAAAGAATAATAAATCCATTTAAAAAAAAAATAAAAATAAGTAGTCAATTTCACTTAATTAAAATGCAAGGAAATCTCAAAACGTGTAAATTCATCGAAAACCGGAAATCAAAAGTTTTTATGTATCTTCTACTTGCTTCTTCTACCCACAAAAGCTAGCAATAAAGACACTTTTTTAAAACTAAGTAGCCAATTTCAGTTAATTAAAACGTAAAGAAAGCTCAAAACATGTAAATTCAGCAAAAAACGGAAATCGGAATTTTTTCCGTATCGTCTACTTATACATGCAGCAGTTAGTAACAAATACATTTTCCTTTTATTTAGTATATTAGTTGAATATTTATTGTTTAAATATCACCCTTTGAAATGAAATGTTTATGTTTACATTCGAAACTGGAAGTTTGCCATTTTTTTTCTGGAGTTTTGTGATTTTAAATTAAAATTTTATCAATTTTACAGAAAAAATAACTCGATTAACACAGAAAATCTTTTTCATGGCTCCATGGACAGACAGTGACGTCATCACTTCGCTTGCGTATGGTGATGCCACATTATACAAATTACTGTGTCTATGGTTTTATTTGAGCTTTATGAAATTGCCAGATTTAACAACTTTCTACTTTTAGGTATTTTTTAATGTAAAGCAATACGTGTATAAAAGGGAAAAATGGGGGAAAATGCATAAAAAATAAACGTATTTTTAAATACCTTCTTGACATCGTAAGAAAATAATATTTGTATTCGCACCTTCCGGCTAACTATACCTTTCGAATGATACCATTTTCAACCCTCTTTTCCCATAATTAATATGTTAAAAAGGGACAACAAATTTTATGCTTGCCTATTAATATATAGATGTTTTTAATGTATGGTATTTTTTGAAGCAATCGCCAACATGAAGGAATGGCGAACTCTCGAAAAGTACTCTTGCAAGTTTCACAAAAGTATATACTGTTGTTTTTCTTCCTCCAAGCAACTTACGATTATACATACATAAAATCACACCAAAAAAAGCCGACATTTCCTCATATGAAATACACTGATGGAAAAAAAAATCCCAACACCAAGAAAAAATTATTGTACAGTAATGAAATTTCAGCAATACATTTGTCTAGGTCTAGGTAACATATTTAATTGATTAAAGTTTCAAGATCACAGGTTAGAGCCATTGGCGAGAAGAGCCATTTCAAATGTGAAATGTTGGTACATTAGTAACCGGTGAAACCGCCACAATTTTGAATGCAAGCATGCAAACGTGCATGCATTGTGTCGTAAAGGTGTCGGATATCAGTTTGTGGAATGGAGTTCCATGCCTGTTGCACTTGGGCGGTCAATGCAGGGACGGTTAATGCTGGTTGTGGATGACGCTGGAGTTGTCGTCCAATGATGTCCCATACGTGCTCGATTGGAGAAAGATATGGTCATCTAGCAGGCCAAGGCAACATGTCGACACTCTGTAGAGCATGTTGGGTTACAACAGCGGTATGAGGGCGAGCGTTATCCTGTTGGAAAACACCCCCTTGAATGCTGTTCATGAATGGCAGCACAACAGGTTGTATCACTAGACTGACGTACGAATTTGCAGTCAGGGTGCGTGGGATAACCACGAGAGTGCTCCTGCTGTCATACGAAATTGCTCCCCAAACCATAACTCCAGGAGTAGGCCCTGTGTGTCTAGGCCGCAGACAGGTCGCTAGCAGGCGTTCACCTGGCCTCCTTCTAAACAACACACGGCTATCACTGCGACCAAGGCAGAACCGGCTTTCATCAAAAAACACAAATGAGCTCTAGCTTGACACCACACACGTCGCAAACGGCAGTGGTTTGGAGTCAGTGGAATGCACGCGACAGGGCGTCTGGCTCGGAGCTGTCCTTGAAGTAACCGATTTGTAACAGTTTGTTGTGTCACTGTGGTGCCAACTGCAGCTCGAATTTCAGCTGCAGACGCAGTACGATTAGCCACAGCCATACGCCGAACACGGCGGTCTTCCCTCTCAGTAGTGCCACGTGGCCGCCCGGAACCCGGTCTTCTTGAGACAGTACCTTCCCTTGACCACTGCTGCCAACACTCATGCACAGTGGATACATTCCTGCCAAGTCTTTCTGCAATATCGCGAAAAGAAAACCCACCTTCTCGTAGCCCTACTACACGACCTCGTTCAAACTCAGTGAGCTGTCGATAATGGCTTCTTCGTCTTCTTAGAGGCATCCTTGACTAACATTAACCCACTACGTCAAATCTCAACTGTAAATAACGATCACGAACCTTACAGCGCTTATTTAAAGCAAACCTCATTTGCATGTTCATAGTGTCGCTACTAGCGCCACACTTATGCGCGTAGCTCGAAATTTGAATCGACGTCTTCTTTCAGATGTATAAACACGCCTACCAAATTTCGTTTATCTAGCACAGCTCCTTCCTGGTGTTGGGATTTTTTTTTTTCCATCAGTGTATCTTTCCAGTTTTGTCAAACAGATCTGGTAGATAATTCTTTCTTTTCAATTTTATCTTTTGCATATAAATTTGTCTGCATCATAATATCTGTTATCAGTTCGTTAATAAAAAATTTATTGAAATAGTCAATTCGCTCAGACCATTTCCAAAAATTTGACGACCATTATTTGAAAAAGGAATTCTATTAGGGAGAACATCATCACCATCACTCTCGATTTCAATCCAATCATCGTCTGAGTTATCAACTTCTGATTCTGCATCACTTTCTTCTTCACTTGAGTATTCTACTATAGGAACAACAATTTTTCTTTTCTTAGGAAATAAAGAAGCATCACTGCTAGACTCCTCACCAGAACTAAAATCACTTTCAGAACTCTCACTATTGAAATTTTTAAAATTTTCTTTATTCATTTTTTTTAACAAAAAATAAATTCAAACCTTAAAAAAAAGTATTGAAGTTACATTGCACAAGTTAAATGCTCTGTTGGTAACGATAAACTCAAAAGACAATCGTATGACCGTTTAATAGATAGCATGTTTCGACACGATCCGCCTTGTCATTTGACACGTGCCATACGACCGCTGCAGAAAACTATTGTTGTCACGTCAGAGGTGATATACGACCGATAAGGGCTAAAAACAAAATTGACTGTTTCTCCTATTGCAACGCTTATTAATGTGGAAGTCCTCCTCAAAAATATGTTTGTTAATATTAGTTCACTTCCAGTTATGTTTAATTTATCAAATTGTAGATTTATCTTTTAAGAAACAAAGTAGTTACAATTTACAGTTACATTAAGAAAATTTTTGTACTTTAAATGAACAGTTAAAGTGACAAAGCAGCCAATTTTTAATGCACTTCCAGCGAACCGATTTTGATCGGAGTTCGTACACGAGTTCATATTCGAGGAGAATACAACATGCAAGTATTTTTAGGGATCTATATTACCATAGGGCTGGTTCCAGCGGTAAAAATCTCACTGCCTGTGTGAAATCTTACGATTCGTTTTCCAATGTACTTCGGTCCAATCGATTTTACACAAATTCTAGACACGAGTCTATGACAATAGATTATGCAAGCATTTTTCTGAATCTATCTCTTAACCCTTTGCGGCGCAAGACAATTTGAAACATTTAAATTATACTGCCCCCGGAATTCATGAACTAAGGTAAAGACACCAGTGCTCGTCACCCCTAAAATCTGCACCAGTAGTCGTCACCCTCTTAAAAGAAGTGTTAAAATAAGCGTTAATTAACATTTATGAGTTTAAATCCGCCAGCATTAGATTCTCCAAAGCTTCTTATCACATAAAACGCTCGATTTCAAGTATTGGGGAAAAGATGAGGGAAGCAAAATAAGTGAAGTATGCGTTAAATGACAATTGGATTGAGTCAACGTAAAGCAAATGACTAAGAAAAGTGATATGCATTTCTTGATATATTTTGTTGTTTGTTGTATTTGACATTGCTCATAAAGCATTGTATGCAATGTTTATGAAATGTAGAATATGATTTATGTGCGAATTTTTAAAATTTAACTTAATATAAAGATTTTTAGGGTATGACGGCTACTGGTGCAAATTTTGTACGTTTCACCAGTGCTCGTCATCCCTGACGAGCACTGGTGTTTTAACAATTTTAATAATTGGGTAATGTTTTTTGCTAAAAATACTATATTTTTACTTAGAATTATGATGGCATAATTTTTACTTTAATTGGATTACTGGCACCAGTGGTCGTCAGGGGGTATTCGTAAATGTAAACAAACGTATTTTGACCCCAAGAACATGACATGTATTGTATTTGTAACTTTTGTGTAGCTTGTTTAAATAAAGTCAATACTGGTAACTTTAATTCACTAAAACTGACTTTAAACCATCTATAAATTTCCATTGTATTTTGCTGGAAAAATTAAATGAATGTTACATAAACATATTTAGTTATAAAGAGCCTTTTCTAGTTTTCTGCTATATATTTTAGAACAATAGAAATAATTACTCTATACATCTGTCAAATGTATTTTAAATTTTTATGATGTCATGCTTTTGCGAAGATGTATTTAAGTGATGTTTTAAAGTTGCTTCATATTAATTAGTTACAAACTGTAAATATCATTTAAGAACTTTATTATGCATTTTATGTTTTTATAAGATTTTTATAGATCGTGATTAATTAATTTTAATTCATATATATTTCGAAAGTGATAAAATATAAAGCCTTAATTTCATAATCAGCATAACTGTTAGTCGGTTCAAAATTTTATTAAGGATATTTGTTATGTTAGATATAGGTGACTAAGAATTTATGTAGAAAATATTAAACATAAAAACATTTCTTAAGTAAGCTAATTTATATATTATATTTTTTATGTAAGGTAAACAACGAAATATATAAATTATTCTTTTAATTAAAAAACTTTAAGTATGTAGTGCTTTTCTTTTGTGTGTGTGTGTGTGTGCGGAGGGGGGGTGTGTGTAAAAGAGGTGATATATTCAGTAGCAGTAGATTGTTCTTTGCCTGTCTAGCCTATATAGTGTAACATTAGTTGAAAAACTAAAAAAATAAGATAATGGGAACTGCATTTTAAAAATTTCAGAATATGTATAAGCCTTTTTTAAAAAGTTTAAACTTTCTAATAGCTCTCATTTTACATAAAAATAATATCACATTTATATTTTTTATGGTGGTTCAAAATCACCCATAATGGCAGTGTAAAACTGAAACAGATAAAAACATTATTTTTTGTGTTTATGCCAGAAATACTTCCTAAGTATAATAAGATTAAGTTATAATTAAGTTAAAAGTTTTCATTTTATGTCAATAATTATGAAAGTATTTTGAATATATATTTGGAAAATGGAAAATAGTTAAAATTTTGATCAAAATTACCCTGATTGACTGTTTTACTTAAATAATTAAAATTATAAGATGCAGATCCATAATATTTGATGACATTAGCTTGATGTGTAAAATAATACATAATTATAAATAAAATAGCAGGCTTTGCCCTCTTTGCTGATCACTACACATAAATAAAATATAAAAAATTGCATATCATTATCAAAAAAAAAAAAAAAAAAAAAAAAAAAAAAAAACTTTGAAATTAGTCGAAACCGCAGTTAAAGTTCCCGCTGCCTTCTGCAATAGCTTTCCGGCCCGCATTATGATGATTGGCTTCACCTACCTTCTGCATCGACTTAACCGCTTTTTATCCCCCCCCCCTTCCCCACGAGTAAATTTAAAAGTTTCGCGAAATTCCATCAGAGTGCATAATTGCGTACACTTAGCCAACGCGCATATCAAAAATCGCCTTTCTGAAGTAATTTGTTTTTGGTTAGCCCGCCTGTGGAAAGGGAGGTAATTTTGCAAAATCGCCTTATTATACGTGTTGAATACCCATAACCTACCGAAACATAAAACAATCCCCTTCCTGAAATAATTTGGAGCAGAGTTTAACACGAAAACGTCTTTTTTTTTTTTGCCCCCGCACATGAAAAAAGGGGGTGGGTGGGTGGAAGACGAGATATTTTCACAAAATTAAGTGTTGAACACATAGGAACAACTCACACATAAAAAATCACCTTTGTAAGATAATTTAGAGCAAAGTTATGCAAGAAAATGTTTTTGCTCCCCTTCCCCAAGATTTGGTAGGAAAGAATTGCGTAAAATCCCTTTATAGTGTGCGTTGGGTACTCATAACTAATCGACGCATCAAAAAATAGTTTTCTTGACATAATCTGGAGCAAATTTACTCTTGAAAACATGCTTTTGCATCCACCCTACACTTAATGGAGGAGGATAAGCGAAAGATTTCGCAAAATCCCTTTACAGCATGTGTTAGGTACGCATAACCAACCCATATGTTTAAAAAAAAAAATCAATCTTACTGCGATAATTTGGAGCAAGCTTACGCTTGGAAACGTGTTTATTGACCCCCTCTCTTCCCCTCTGCTTTAAATAAAGATATTTTTAAGAACAAATCAAATTTAGAGGATTTTTTTTTTTTTTTTTTTTAATTAAGCAATGTTCAAATTATTTTGCATATGAATTTACTTGTTTTATTCGTAAAATCTTGCTCAATAGTTTTAATCTTACCATTTAATATTTTGTGTTTTAAAATATAAGAATGGATTTAGGTTCTAAGTATGTTCCAAAGGTGTTTTGTTTCATTAAATTTTGTAAAAGCACAATTAAAATCAAATTATTCAGCAAACTGTTACGTTTTGTTTACATGACGACCACTGGTGCAAACACCTGACGACTACTGGTGAAACTCATTTTTCAAGTGACGAGCACTGGTGCATTTTTATAGGTTCAATTTTTATTTATTTTTTTGAATTGGCGTTATGTATTGAAAAATTGAAAGTATCTAACAACAACTAGAAGAATCAGTGCATAAAATAGACCAAAGTATAATATTGATACATGAATACCACACGAATACCACGCGAAAAAATCAAACATTTTAAAAATGAGGCCTTAAGAGTGACGAGCACTGGTGTCGTTACCTTAAATTAAACTAAAAGAAATCTTTAATTTTAAGGTTTACAAAACCGGCCTTTTCTGATATGTTATAAACGTGAATTTTTGCTAAAAAATTTCCGGGATGAATTTTTGCAGCTGGATCTTAAATTTTGCGTCCTCGCAGCGAGGACAGCGCGCGTTAAGGGGTTAAGCGATTAAAAAAAAAAAAATCTGCTTATATGAGTCAAATCGTGGGATTATTTTTTATGAACTTTGGCCGAACCGATTTACTGTAATTTTAAACATATATCCATAGTCGATGCAAATAATTTGCTAGAATTTTCAGAGATCTGTCTAAATGGAGGCAGAGACGATATTCTGTACTTTAAATGAACGTGACAAAGCAGCCAATTTTTAATCCACTTCCAGAGAACCGATTTTGATCAGAGTTCGTACACGAGTTTTCATATTCGATGAGAATACAATATGCAAATATTTTTAGGGATCTATCTTACAAGGGCTCGTTCCAGCGGTAAAAATCTCACTGCCTGTATGAAATCTTACGATTCGTTTCCCAATGTACTTCGGTCCAATCGATTTTACACAAATTCTAGACATGAGTCTATGACAATAGATTATGCAAGCATTTTCCGGAATTTATCTCACCAGGGATAAAAAATACCTGCTTATATGAGTCAAATCGTGGGATTATTTTTTATGAACTTTTGCCGAACCGATTTACTGAAATTTTAAACATATGTCCATAGTCGATGCAAATAATTTGCTAGAATTTTCAGAGATCTGTCTAAATGGAGGCAGAGACGATATTCTGTCTGCCTGTGAAAAAATCTTGCGATTCATTTTAAATCATTTCAGATTTTGCTGAAATTTTGAATACGAGTCCATAGTCGATGATAATACAATATGCCATTGGAATCTATCTGACTAGGCGCCAAAATCTGTCTATGTGTCAAATCTTGTGATTTATTTTTAATTTACTGCTGCTCAACTGATTTCACTCAAAATTTAGACACGAGTGTATAGTCGATGATAATACAATATGAAAATATTTAATAATCCTGTCTCATCAAAAACATAAAAATTATCCAAGACGCACAAAAGAATTTGAATACATTTTCCCCAAATTCTTATGTACTTACTGTCATTTACTACGGTATGTTTGTGAATCTCAACATAATTTAATTGTTGCAACTTTTTTTCCCGACAGAATTAAAAAAAAAAAAAAAAAAATAAAAAAAAAAATAAAAATAAAATAAAATAAAATAAAAATACATTTATTTAAAATGAGAAAAATAAATTAGAAATATCAGTCGTATCGTTACAAATAAGGTACCAAATGAAAGAGAAAATTTTTGTGAATCCGATGGATTAAACAGCTTATCGATCAGGCAATTAGATTTTCAAAATTACCTAAATTATGAATTTTAGGTGGCAACAGCAAAAGATTGCATGGAAACCGTTAGCAGAAAAAAAAAAAAAAAAAAAAAATCTACTTCACATTTAGTCACATCTTTTTGAAGTGGGATTAAAAATTGCAGTTTTCAGTTTTTTAAAAATTGTCTCTCAACACAAAAATATAATATACAGCCTGTACCCCACAAGACCAACTTGCATTTTAAATTTCATCAATTTTTTTGGTTAATAAACAAAAAACAAAAAACAAAAAAAAAATTCTTTTCTTTTCTTTTCTTTTTTCTTTTCTTTTCTTTTTTTTTTTCTTTCACATTAAATTTTGTTCTAACTTCGAAAAGATTTATGTGATACGATACATTAAGAATTTGGGTTTTAAAAGTTTTTTTGAAATAGATTATTACTTCCATTACCCTACTACCGTAGGTAATGGAAGTATTGTATTCGGTCTGAAAATTCGATATCGGGTTTTCACCTGATTTACATGTTTTAAGGTCCCCTGAGTCCAAAAAAGTGGTTTTTGGCAATTGGTCAGTGTGTATGTATGTGTGTGTGTATGTATGTATGTATGTATGTATGTGGAGAATCTTCTGGCTGTTATAGCTCAGAAACTAATAAAGATACATCTACGAAACTTTAGAATTGAAATACGTCTGGTGTAAAGATGAAATTTCCAAATTTTGGTGAAAATTGAAAAACCGGAAGTGGGACATCGGAAACCGGAAGTGGGACCGTAAGTCCGTATCTCAAAAACGGCTCTAACGATTTTCTTCAAACTTGCTATATAAACACTCTATTAGATGTCCTTTCGAATGATATAGTTGTTTAGTTCAGGAAAATTGATAGGCGGCCTGTATAAATAGCTCAATTTCAGGCCTCGCAAAGGCGTTCCTTTAAAAACGGTTGTACGGATTTTTTTCAAACTCGCCATTTTAACTCACTTTTAAATATGCTTTTGTATATAATTATTGTTTTCCTGTCAATAATTGAGTTTAACCGGAAGTGGGACATCGGAAACCGGAAGTGGGACCGTAAGTCTGTATCTCAAAAACGGCTCTAACGATTTTCTTCAAACTTGCTATATAAGCACTCTATTAGATGTCATTTCGAATGATATAGTTGGTTAGTTCAGGAAAATTGATAGGCGGCCTGTATAAATAGCTCAATTTCAGGCCTCGCAAAGGCGTTCCTTTAAAAACGGTTGTACGGATTTTTTTCAAACTCGCCATTTTAACTCACTTTTAAATATGCTTTTGTATATAATTATTGTTTTCCTGTCAATAATTGAGTTTAACCGGAAGTGGGACATCGGAAACCGGAAGTGGGACCGTAAGTCTGTATCTCAAAAACGGCTCTAACGATTTTCTTCAAACTTGCTATATAAACACTCTATTAGATGTCCTTTCGAATGATATAGTTGGTTAGTTCAGGAAAATTGATAGGCGTCCTGTATAAATAGCTCAAGTTCAAGCCTCGCAAAGGCGTTCCTTTAAAAACGGTTGTACGGATTTTTTTCAAACTCGCCATTTTAACTCACTTTTAAATATGCTTTTGTATGTAATTATTTTTTTCCGGTCAATAATTGATTTTTTGTAAAAGTTGGTATCTCAAAAACGGCTCTAACGATTTTCTTTTTAGGTCACTTTTATGTTTTCTGATCACATTATCTCTCAAAAATACATATAATACATGTAATAGCAGGTAATGGAAGTCGTGTGGTTGTTTCACACCAGATTTTTTTTAAGTGCATTTTAACAAAGTTACACTGTATTCAACATTATTGAATAAGCATGAATTAACAAGATGCCTGCATAAAAGAAGGATTTCTATATGGAAATAACGTGCATAGAATTAATAATTAGTGTACAAGACTACACGAATGAATTTCGATGTATAATGTAGAACGTTGGGTAAATATTGGATGTGTGTTTTTGATAGTGTTATAATGACTAGTTAAAGAAAGCAAATATTCAAAAGGGAGGAAAATTAAGAGGGCCTCTCTGTTGAGAATCAAAACGTTTTTGGTTGGTTGGTTGGGGGTTTTTTTGTCGCGCTAGGGCTGCGCAGATGGGCAGTTGGCGACGGTCTGGGACTCACCCCTAGAGATGGTCTGGAGACATGCTATCGCAATTTTGATCCTCCACGGAAGGGATGGCTCTCCCGCTTCGGTGACCCCCAGAGGTATAATTTTTTATGGGAACATGGAGGACATTGCGGCCACGACAGAATTTACGTGCACCAGTCACCATTAGTGTACAAGACGGTCTTTAGCCGGCTCGAGTACCGAACCCGCAATCTTCCAATGAGGCCGGCGCTCTACCGACTGGGCTGCCGCGGCCCCAAAACGTTTTTGGTTCTGCATATATAACGACTGAGGTTAAAAAAAAAAAAAAAAAAAAAAATCATTCAATTGATTTGAAATTTCATAATATTTATAAATTTCGTTAAATTAGTTACACATTGTTTTGTCATACATAGTTTTGTGGCTAATGTACAAGGAGACACTGAAAAGAATTTCGTTGAATTACAGTCTATGAGCGGCATTTCTTTTCAGTACGTTTTGATATCGTTGCACTGCATTCAACACAATGAAATAAACATACATTATTAGGTTTCTTAAAAGTATGTTTTCTGTAGAAAATGGCGTGTGCATAGAATTAATAAATAGTTTTCAGGCCATAATACAAACGAATTCCGGATACGTTCTGAATTATGTGTAGTAACTAGAGGATCTGATCTGTCCTTTCGCTAATGTTATGCTCATACAACTTATTATTAAACGAGTTAATATTATGTGTTTATGTGCGTCAATATAAATTAACATATAATATAGCATAATAAAGCATAAAAACCACTCAAAATGTCCGACTAAGGCAGCAAAAAATGCATGAGGGGTAATAAATAGTAATGAAAAGATTGACATATAAGTATAGACTCCAAAGCTAATTAGCGAAACTACTCATTTAAGTGGGGGAAATTATTTAAAACTTTATAGACATGAGTAATTTAAAACTATGATATGTTGCAAAAGCATCTGCAGAGGGTCTAAGTGAATTAAACATTATTGCAATTAAGCACACGTTCTTAATTAATGAAATAGAACGACACTGCCGTCTAGATGTGAACATGTGTTGCCTCCGACAGAATGCTGTTACAAATATAGTTCCAATCTGGCAAATTGAAAATGCTCCTACAATTACTACTGCTCATAGAACAGACGCATTTGATTACTTTTCTATGGCTCTGTAAATGGATGATTAATGCGTATTACTTTCTGAATGGAAAATTTTGAGATATGCACCCCAATAACTTATACTAATTATCTTATATTTGATTCACCCTTACTTAATGACTTTAAAATGTTGTCAAACATATTCAGTCTCATTTAAAGACCTTGGTGTATTTCTTTTTTTTTTTTAAATTTATTTGTGTGCACGTGTTTTTGAAAACGAACTGTAATTGCTAACATGTACCATCTTTAACAGGAAACATGCTAAAAGAAATCTTCATAACGTGTATTAATTCCGTGTTAATCCAACCTTCTACAGTGTAACCACGTTTCTCGCACCTAGCTTTTAGGACAATTCCAAGGACTTGGATGGATGCGAAATTGATCGACAGGCTGAGATTTTTTAAGCCTCCAGTCATTCAGCGTTCTCTTATTGCTACTTTCTCTCAACTATAAAGATTAACACTCCTATTTTAACAATGGACTCGTTTGGTCAACACTAGCACAGAATCTCCCATAGTCGCAAGAAATGTGGTTAAAGAATATTTATGAATTTTATAACAATAGCATGGACAAGCAAACGAAACTTTTCAGTTTTACTAGAATGTGTTAAAAAAAGAGAGAAAAGAATCTTTTATAAATATTTGGAAGAAAATATTTTGAAATAAAGAGAAAATTTTGAAGAAATAATAAATAGTTAATAATAATAAAATTTTAAGAAATAATAAATAGTGTGTTAGTACCTCACCTGGATCTGGCCGCCAGTACGGCCTTGACAGCGCAGACGGGCTCCCGGGTGTCTCCGACCAGAAACGTGACGTCGCAAAGCTCAGGCATGCTCGCCAAGAACTTCATGTCTTCGGCCAAGCCGGTTTTGTTCTCGAACACCGAGTAGTCCTCGGTCTCGTCACCCTCCGCCACATCGTCCGACATCGTCCTCTCGACACTGCAACAGAGGAAAGAGAAATATTGTTATATAAAGGCAAGTTATAGCTATCTGATAATAATAGGATATAAAAACACATACGGGGACATGCAAACGTTCACATTTTTTGAAAGATATCCCATTTGCAAATCACAAATGCATTGAAAAACGATTTGAAAGAGTTTTAAATACCAGAATCTATACAGTTCTTCCGACAAGAAATTCTGAAAGTATACTGTTAAAAAATATATGCTAGGTTGAACTAAAACTTTGTATACTACAGTATTTGTAACATACACTGTAAAAAATTTGCCTTTTTTGTTGCCAGAAATTCTCTGTAATTTGAGAAAATACGTTCTGACAACGTAATTTTTTCGTAAATTACGCGTATTTTCTCAAATTACAGAGAATTTCTGGTAACAAAAAAGGCAAATTTTTTACAGTGTACTGTAAAAAATATGTCCTATTTGCTGCCAGAAATTCTCTGTAATTTGAGAAAATACGCGTAATTTACGTAAAAATTGCGTTGTCAGAACGTATATTCTCAAATTACAGAGAATTTCTGGCAGTAAATACACTGTAAAAAATATGTCCTATTTACTACCAGAAATTCTCTGTAATTTGAGAAAATACGCGTAATTTACGAAAAAATTACGTTGTCAGAACGCATTTTTTGTAATTAGAGAAAATTTCTGGCAACAAATTGGACAAATTTTTTTAGAGTGTAAGATTGTGAAACCTTCTATCACAATTTGGGGCTTAGTTGAACCAAAAAAACTTTGGTATTGTAGAAGCTACAATCATGAAATAATGAAATATTTTATCATGATTTAATGGACTTTATACGTGTTAAGTAATAAAACCCTTCACACGCAACTACTACAAGGAAAATTACAACAATATAATGTTTATATTTGTATTGTATGGGAAAATGTTTGTATCCAGTGCGGAAATACATAGGTAAATGCAGAATCAGAAATCACATGGTGGTGGAAAACAATGGAGGATTTAACTGATCTAGCAATAAATAATAGCTTCTTCTTGTCGAATGTTTATGGATTATAATTTGAAATTTTTAAATGTTTTTATTTAGTTTAATTGCATAAAGGTGTTACAACAAGGTAATTAACTTAGTTATTGGTCTAAATGGATTTACGCCGTATGATGTTGTATTGTCAATGATTTAAGCATCAAAAATCAGAGTATTTAACATGTTCTTCATGAACATCAATAACAAATATAAACTAAATAATGATTGTAAATGTATACAGCAAACAAAGTATGATGAATAATGATATAAAATGGATTAAAATTGATGATGCATATAAAAATAACACAGATTAAATACGAATGATCAAAAATAAGAATAGAAAATATGTTATTTCGGCAATCGCTATAGATATACAAGATTTCGTCTGCTATTTGTTTTTCATCTATCATGTGACCTCTGACGTCAGGTGGGAAGAGCCCATTAATATATTAGAAGGACATATAAGAAAATTTTTGATGATCACAGTGAGTTTTCTTCTTCTTCTTCTTTTTTTTTTTTTCTTCCTGAAATAATACAGAATTTATAATTATTTAAAATCTCTTCAAACATTGAGCGCGTAGCTGCCAAGTTTTTAAACTTTTAAAATCAGAATTGGCACCAGTATTTTTAAATGGAATATGTTTCGAATGGAATTTTCGAAGATTAATATTACCGAAAAATTTACCGAAACTATACAAATTTTCCAGTTTGAAGTCTTCCGCAAAAAACGGTAGACTTGGCACCTATGGGAGCAGCATGAGTGGCAAATTCACTTCAACCTTTATTAATTTTAAGATTGCAGTGAAAATATTGGTTATAATTTTCAGTCTGATACGTATTTAGCAATTTTTCTTTTTCTTTTTTTCTTTTTTTTTTTAATCCCTTTTCATACTTTGTTTTTTTTCCCATAAGACAGGATTGAATAAACATGATTTTGCTGTTTGTTTATATTTTCTTCAAAGAAAAAGTATGATTTGTCGTAATATCAATGTTCAAAATACATCAACTTTTCCAAAACTGAATGCAAAACTGGTGTACAAACGATAAATAGATAATAAGACTTCTTCACACACCATAAATTTTAAGCCAGTCTTGCTTTTGCCTCCAAGGCAGTAGCACGTGTTTTTTGCACCTGATGAAGGAAGGCTACGTCCTTTCGAAACCGGCTGTGCTGGCTTAAAATTTATGGTGTGTGAAGAAGTCTTATTATCTATTTAACATCAACTTTTATTTATTTATTTATGTATTTATTTACTTTCTTAAAAAATAGCGAAATAATCACTTTGTTTACGAATTCCTAGATTTATTTGTATTTCCTTTCATGTTAAAATTAATTCTTTCTTCAAGCACATCTTTAAATTTTTTAAAAAGTGTTTTCAAAGAGCAACTGAAGAAATTTATATTTCTCGAAACAATTCTATCTTTAGACCTGAAAGAATAAACGAAATTCTTAAACAAAAATCAAAATACGAAACTCGAAACATATGAATACATTTTTTATATTATTATTATTATTGTCTTTTCATATTTTCTCATTTAAATATCCAAAAACGAAAAGGCAAAGACTTAAAAAATTGCGCGTCGGAGTTGCTCGTTGCCCCTGGCAACAAGTAAACAGCGCTCAACCCTGACAGCGATTATCTTTTTCATTGGCATCCGTATAAAAGCGTTTTACCTGCATCGTTGGGATTCAAATATCGTTTCCCATTAAACTTTCCAAACGGCTTCATTGTTCTTCAGCGGAGGTGAATGGCAGTTAAAAGTCGACTCTTTGAAAATTCGTTTGAATGGTGAAGAAGTGACGTTGCGAAAGGTCTTTGGTTTTCGTGCCATTCAATATGTGGAAAATCCATTGAAGAAAATGTTTCCTGTAAATAATTAGAGTTAAGGGGAATTGGCACCGCTGAAAGTTTCATATTCCCTTTTGTTTCCATTTAATATTTGTAAATTGAACTGTATTAGGTTTGTTCAATGACCTATGTATTCAAGCAACAATTCTTAGGGTTTTTGATACATATATATATATATATATATTTTTTTTTTTACAAATTTGAAATCTTTAAATTGTATTTTCTCAATCTGCATTTTTTTCATGAATTCAACAGAGAAATTTTTTATTAGAATTTATTTATTAGAAAGAAAATTTCATTAAGTTTTTAATTTATTGGTTCCTGAATTCACACTGTAAAAAAAAAGTGTCCTATTTGCTGCCAGAAATTCTCTGTAATTTGAGAAAACACGCGTAATTTACGAAAAAATTGCATTGTCAGAATGTATTTTCTCAAATTACAGAGAATTTCTGGCAGCAAATAGGACATTTTTTTTTACAGTGCGAGTCAATGAGAAACTTTTTTTTTTTTTTTTTTTTAAGTCTTTTCTAATCCGCCGTAATTGGCCTTGAGAAAAATACCGCAATTACCTTTGAGACTTTTTTTTTAAATATTTTAATATATTTTTATTGGGAATTGCTTTCTTTTTATATCTCACCTTTTTGAACAGCCTTTAATTTCCATCTGTGTACATTAATTTAGTACTTTTATGTATACCTTTATATATAATGATAATAATAATAATAATAAATTTTAATTTATTTAGGTATACGCTCTTAACAAATATTTAATTATAAAATTTTGTTAAAAATTTAAAAAAAAAATTTGTTTGGTTTAATAATTAGCAAACTTAAAAGGAAAAAGGTGACATGTGAAATAGTACCTATATATCTTTAATATTTTCTCTCTTAGGAGTACGTTGCAGACCGTTGCCAATTACGCATAGCGCAGCACTAGTGCGACGTTAAACCCAACCAACCAGCCATCAAAATACAGTATTTTTAAAATAAATCTATTAGCTATATTCTAAAAAAAAAAAAAAAGAAAAAGAAAAAAAGAAAGAAAGAAAGAAAAGAAAGAAAGCATTCTTTTGTACATATGAATATTATATTTCAATTTCATTAAGATTTGTGCAAAGTTAAGTTATTAAAATATGGTTTACAGAAATACCATATGGAAGAACCATGGAATTCTTCCGGCTGTTCTGCAGACAAACCATTGGCGATGCCAATTCTATTTTCAATAGAAAACATCCGATAGTGAAATTGAATAATATATTTTAATTTCATTATGATTTGTGCAAAATCAAAATATTAAAATATGATTTATAGAAATAGCTCTCATAGAACACATAGCTTTGAAATTCTTTTGGGTGTCCCTGTAGACAAACCAGTGGTAGAATTTACCCCGTTTTCAATAGGGAACATCCCATTGTAAACTTGAATAACATATAACAGTTAAAAAAAAAAAAAAAAAAAAAAAAACATGAATGTTTGCGATAGTTAGAGCGCGGACATATGGACAGACGGACAAACATTTTTCAGCTTTGTTGGAAAGTGTTAAAAAAAATAATTTCAAAATTCATTAACTGAAAAATAGTTTAGTGAACCAATGCATTTCTGTAAAAATTACAAAATGTTATTCCTCAACCACTTTATTAACAAATAATAATAATAATCCTAATTATAATTGTAATTATACAATTTTCTGCAACACTAAAGGGAAAAAAAAAAAAAAAAAAACCTCTTTTCACAGTGAAAATTCGTACAATTTATAAAGCATTAATTTTATTTATTAATTTAATTTTTTTAAGTTGCTTTTTATCCACATAAAAATGTCTCGCTTTAGGCAATAATTCAGGGACAGTATACATACTGAATTTAAAAGTATCCTGTTTCATTTTTTTCCCCTTTTAATTATTCTAATTATTTACATAATCACATAATTAATTTTCTTTTTCTTATTATAAATAATTATACTTATATATATATATATATATAATATTAATATATGATGCATATTGTTACAAAAATGAAACTGCTGGGAAATAGCTTTCCAATTAATTAACTTATAATCACCATTTATATACGTACAAGAAATGCGCCCAATTTAAACAGTTAATAAGTGCGACTATTTTGGTTGTAAAAGTAGAATGGAATATGTATTATTACGGCCAAAATAGCCCCACGCCTTTTCATGGCAGTTAAAATACTTTTATTGGCATTTGTAAATAATAAGTGTAACTGCGTACCTCATCAACCTCTGCGGAGGTGAATTATAAGGTTATAATTGCAGAATATTCGTTGAAAAAGCTTTTGGTTTAATTTTTTTTTTACTTGCATTACCCGACTACCGTAGATAATGGAAATATTGTATTCGGCCATAAAAGTCGATATCGAGTTTTTACCTGATTTACATGTTTTAAAGTCTCCTGAGTCCATAAGAATAGTTTTCGGCAATTGGTCAGTGTGTGTGTGTGTGCGTAGGGGGTGGGGTGAGAATCTTCTGATTATCATATCTCCAAAACTGATAAAGATAGAAGGATGAAATTTCATAATTGAGACTGGTCTGGCGTACAGATGATTCTTCCAACTTTTGGTAAACATTGGAAATCAGAAGTGAGACGGCTCTAACGATTTTATTCAAAGTTACTACATAAATACTCTATTAGATGTCCTTTCGTATGTGGAAAGAAAGAACTAATAGTCAGTTAGTTCAGGAAAATTGATAGGCACCCTCTATAAGTAAGGTAAATTTGAGGTCTCGCATGTGCGCTTTTAAAAAGCCTTTTTTTTTTCAAACTCGCCATAGTAACTCCCTTTTAAATATCTTTCATATGTAATCGTTGCCTTTCCTGTAAACAATTGAGTTTGGCAAGTTTTGATGAAAATCGGTATCTCAAAAACGACTCTAACGATTTAATTGACTACATTGCTACATAAAACCCTTTTCAAATATCCTTTCGCATATGCATTAAGTGGTTATTACAGGAAAATTAACAGTCATCCTGATTAGGTAGGTCAGTTTTAAATCTTGGAAATTAGTATTTCAAAAAACAGGTCTATTGATTTTTTTTTTTAACTCGCTGGGTAAATTCTGTTTTAGATGTCTTTACACATGTATCAGTTTTCTCTTACAGTAAAACTGTTAGGTGTCCAATTTGTTAAGCCAATTTTATGTCTTCTGACCACATTATCTCCAAAATGTGCATATAATATGTGTGATAGTGGGTACTGGAAGTCCTGTGGCTGTTACACACCAGATTTTTTTTTTTTTTTTTTTTTTTTAATATAAAACTTACTTTTTTTTATATATAACTACGCTTAAAAAAATGTTGTACAATGTGTTACATGCATGTTTTTTCTTTCCCGTTTTTTAAAGGGGAAGGGGGGAAATTCTCCAGAAATTCCAATATTTTTAATTTTGATCGCCATGTCAAACATTTACTGTTATTGAGAAAACAACCTATTAACTGATCAACAACCATTGACGGAGTAGTTTTGTGTCCATGAAGCATTAACATTTATTTTGGATTTGCTATTTCAATTTTCTTATTTATTTATTTATTTATTTTTTTTCCTTTTTTTTTTTTTTTTTTTTTTCCTTTCTTTTTAAGAAGTGTGCAGATTTTTTTTTTTTTTTTTTTGCGTAGAATTAGTTTTTAGTCATGAATCAGAAATTAGAACTAAGTATTTAATGGCAAAATAATCGAGATTAAGAACGGAGCTATCGGGAATGCTAGAAATGAAATCCCGAGCATAGATATCTAACCTGGCCTTTTGGCAGTAGTAACACCATCTGTATAAAGGCTTCCATCCATCCGATTCTTTTGTTAAATTTTCCAACTCGTCCACAGACCGGGTGACTTCACAGTGGTCATACCAACTATGTGGGACAGTTTCTTCTGCTATAACATGTTCCATGGTTGCATACACCTTAAAATGAATGATGTCAACACTACGTATTACTTTTATTTTTTCTTGGAAACGATGTGAAAAAGGAGCAAGAAGAAGTAACCAGTATTATAAACAAGAGAAAGAGGAACAGTCAATATAGAAATCAGAAAAAAAAAAAACACTGCTCGGCATCGAAATTGCCTTTGACACCATTTCAGCATGTTCTTATGTAAAATGACCTGCTGAATCGGAATAGGAAGCTCATTTTGCCCTATCATCCACCATTTTATTGGAACGGCCCCCTATTTTTATCATTTTTCGGTGATTTTATGGCTATAAATTTGATTTTTAGGAGGAGAAGAGGATTGTTTTAATCGTTAAATATCTTCTGAGGGGCTACAGAGTTGGAAAATTCTATAACATAGACATTTGCGACAAGTGTTTTTTTTTTTTTTTTTTTTTTTTTTTTTGGGGGGGGGGGGTGAGGGAGGGTTGCCACTAAAATTATGCATTACATATCTTATATTTTTTTAATCTGTTATTAATGTTATTTTTAAAACTTTATATATTTTTTAATTTTAGGTGTTAAATTAATTATTTTTTATTCTTCAAATCAAATTCATGGTCATAGAATTATCGAACAGGGAAAGGAATTGAGGGAGGGGGTGGTGTTTCAAGAAACCGGTGGGTGACTGGGCAAAATGGGAGTTCTATTCGGATTCAGGAGGTCATTTTACATAAGAATTAGCAAGAATGGTATCAGACCTCGATTTTTTTTTTTTTTTTTTAAGAGCAGTGTAATTAGTGGATACAGAAACCAGAAGAAAAAAAGAAAGAAAAAGCCAATATGGAATCCAGAGAAAAAGAAATAGCCAATATACAGGATTGGCACTCTTGTGCAGCTTTGACACTCCTATTTACGAATAATAGTTTTCCCTTCATTTAATTGCAAAAAGTTATTATGAAATAATAATACTACATGAAAATAGTGGTGCCAAATCTGTGACAAAGAGCCACTCCTGCAATATACAAGCAAAAGAGGAGAAACAGTCAATGCATGAACCAGATAAATTAACTCTTTGCCGGCTCTAAAGCTCTAAAGCAGTGTTGTCAAATTTAGGGCTGTTTTATTCAATTACCACCACTATTTTTGAGGAGTGATATTTGATATGCATAAGGGACGAATCACCTTCTAAGTGATTAGGCAACTGTTACAGTTAATGTTAAGTGGTGGATATTGAATGAAAATTCCCCGAATTTCGCAACACTGACCAGAGGAGTGAAGCTAAACAGGACCGGCAGAGGGTTAAACCGATAATATAGAAATTGAAGAAACAGCTAGAGTAGAATTAAGAGAAAGTGAAACAGCTAGTCAGAAAATATAAAACAGGAGACCAAACAATTGCAAAAAGAATCGGAAGAAACAAAAATGAAAAACTGGAGTGTAGAATAAAATTATAAATGAGAAATTTCAAGCACATTAAAATATTAAATAATAATAATAATAATAATAATAATAATAATAAAGGTTTATATGAGATAAAGCATAATGGAGATATTTAAAATATTATAATATAATTAAAATTATAAGGCAGAACCATGTGAAAATCTTGGAATTTTTTTTTTTTTTAAATATTTAAAATAAACAAATATAATGATAATAATAACAATAATAATAATAATAATAAAATAACCAATTAAAAATGAATAAAAATAAGCAATTAAAATATTAAAAATTAAACGAATTTAATCAACTGATCTGAATTAGCAGTATTTATTCAAGGGGAGTTTGGACTTTCTATAAAATGTTCTGTAAATGAAAGTAAATACAGTGCAGCCACATGTCCTAAAACTAGTAGTGAGGACGCGTCCAAAATGTTGGAGGGATGCCAGCTTGAAATCTGGAAAACATCCAGCAATTCTGTGCTCTGTTATTGCTCATTTTCTCCGAGTCAGTTGACTGTCACCCCTATTTCAGCATTGGACTCGTTGAGTTAGCGCTTGCGCAGATGCTTCCATGGTTTCATCAAATGTGGTCGAAGAATTACTCCGTGTCGAAGAATAAGAGTATGAATCTAAATAGAAACATTTATATGACACCTTCCGATAAAAATACTGAAAATTTCCACGATGTTATGATTGTATAGATGCAAACAAAGAAAATTTGTTATTTTACGCTTATAACTTTCTCTTACCCATAAGGTAGAGAAAGTATTGTTTCAGGGTCAAATTTTCGAACGTGAGTTTTTGTTATATTTACACGTTTTGAGGTCCCCTGAATACGAAAATCATGTTTTTAGAGAATGGTCTGTGTGTCTGTTATCCGCATATCTCAAGAACAAATAGTAGCAGAAATTCCAAACTCGGTATTCTAAATGTGTATCATATAGGGATGCTACACTAAGCTTTTCGTTGAGATGAGGCAGATGGTTCGTGTACAGGGACAGTAATTAATCTTGAGTGAAATTTAGAAAGTTAATTTCCTTACTGGTTATCTTTTGTGTTATTTATATTTTTTTTTTTATATGTTCTTTTATTTATTTATTTATTTAGTTATTTTGTGAATAATGAAATAATGTCGTGTCTACATTTCATTTTGTCTTTAAAGAGTATTTATTTATTTATTTATTTATTTATTTATTTATTTTTAAACATATTTTAAAATACTTCGACTATATTTTGGCATAAAAAAAATACCATCAAATTCAAACTTGAGATTTTTCAAATTAAAATATTTTTTTTATTAATATATTTTTCAAATATTTTACAGTTAATAAAATTATTACCTAATTGTACATTAGAATTATGTATAAAGTGTTATATACTGCCAGTGGCGGCTGTAACAACTCAGGGACCCTCCTGTAAAACACTTGAAGGAAGGCTCCATTCAAAAAATAACACATTATGTTTCAGGAGGATCGTATCTCTGTTTGCTAATGAAAGTTTTACTTTGCAGGCGGCGCCTCACAATCCGAAAAGAGGCCGCCACTTAATGATTTTCTTTTTAACTTGTAATAACACATTTTATTTTAAAATTCTCCATTCTCTTATTTTTGTACAAATTTATATTCTGGTAAGATGCAGATTTTGTTGCTGGCCAAGTGTTATTTTAAAAATGTTGTAATGCTTTTGTTTATCTTTTAAATTGCACGAGTTCAATAATTTGTGGATAGAGCTATTTTATACCTAAATTTTACACAAAATTAAAACTATGCACCCCGCAATGTGGACTCAGATCCATGAGATGAAGAAATGCGGTCTACTTTATGAGTGCAGACAAGTTATTATTATTATTCAAAATGCCTCATAAAAAAATATAAAAAAGTGAAAAATTAGGACATCCTAAAAGTTGTTAGCTAATTTTTTAATTTACGTTGATTTTCCGTTTTTAAAATAATAAATAAATATATATATAAAAGAGGGTAACTATGCCCCATTCTTCCATATACAGTAAAACCTCTCTAAGTTGGACACCTACGGTTCCAAGAAAAAGTGTCCAACTTAGAGAGGTGTCCAACTTATAGGGGTTAGACATAATGTTAATGGATACATCCGAAAAAGCGTCCAACTTAGAGGGGTGTCCAACTTGAGAGGTTTCACTGTACATACGTGAAAATATAGGTGTGTATGTGTTAAAATTTTCTCATCAGGGGCAATAACGTTTCAGAATATATGCATATTATACATGTGCATGCACCACAAATGCTGTAAGATTATGTTAGGAATCAGAACAATATTTATTAATAATTTGTACAATCAAATTATATCAGAACAATTATAAACTAGTATGTTGTGGCCACCACAAGACTTTCTTCTATATTTTCCTATACTAATTCACTCGGTAACAATTTAAAAAAAAAAAAAAAAAAAAAAAAAAAAAAAAAAAAAAACGATTTTTTTCGTTAAAAGTAAAAAAAATCGATAACTTTGTTTTGAATTATCCCATGTTTATAGTTCAGCCATTCGTTTTAAAGGTATTGACGAGACCTTTCGAAAGATACCCATCTTGAAAATCCCCTCTGGGGGGTTACTCCCCCCCCCAGGGGGAGAAGCGATGTCCCCACATGCACAATTTTTTTTCCTAATTAACTACTACTATTATCAATAATTCATATTAATTTTGCAATCACAGGTTAAGAATAACTCTCATCATGTACATTTATACGAAATTTTGTCCTATACTGCCATGTTAAAAATTTAGAAAATATACGATCACAGCGCCACCTGTTGAACGATTGATCCCCAAATCTAATCAGCACTAGTTTATGTCAGGGGTCAACTAAATAACCAAGTTTGGTTAAATTTCGAAAAAAAAAAAAAAATTACGATTTTTTTTTTCGAAGTTTTTTTCGTTAAAAGTAAAAAAAAAAAAAAAAAATCGATAAATTTGTTTTAAATTATCACAGATTTATATTTAAACCATTCGTTTTAACGGTATTGACGAGACCTTTCGAAAGATACCCATCTTGAAAATTTACTCCCCTCTAGGGGGGACTTCTCCCCCCCCCCCCCAGGGGGGTGGCGATGCTCCTACACATACAAAAATTTTTTCCCAGTTGACTATCTCTATTATAAATAACTCTTATATATTCCATAATGATTACTAAAACATAATTCTCTTTATGCACATTTATACAAAATTTTGTCCTATATCACCATGTTAAAAATTTAGAAAAAGCGGGATGGCAACGCAACCTGTGAGACAATTTTTACCAAAAATTGATAGGCACTAATTTATGTCAAGGTTCAACTACATACCAATTTGTATGTAATTCTGTGCCGTAGTTCCTGAGATATAGTTGCCACAAAATTTTGTCACACACACACAGACAGACAGACATTTTCTAAAAATGGTCAAATCGTATTCTACAACTCTCAAAACGTGTAAATCCATCAAATACCCGAGGTCGAAATTTTTACGAATCCAATACTATCTTTTATTGAATATAGAAGAAAGTAATAATAAATATATGAAAATTTTGAAGATGATAAGAAAAGGATAAGCTATATACTAAATTGAGGAAACGGTCACCAGATTCATTCACAGATCGAAGCAATTTTAAGGCGACAGTGAATTTTTGGAAAAAAGAAAATAATAATAATAATAAATAAAATAAGTTATAAATCTAGAAATGCATTTTTATCTAACCAATGCAATTATGCTTCTGGAAACATAAAATGCACGCAAAACTAAAGTATGATTGAATGAAAGAAAAACGCATAGTACAAAGACAGATTATGGCAGATGTATAACAATACAATCACGCAATAAGAAAATTCGTGCACCAAATCTTTGATCTCAAGAATGTCATAATTTAATATTGCATATTATCAGCTAGAATTAGCTGCTTACACGAAAGCGACAATAAGTGAAATTTGAGAAATATCACCACCTTTCGAGTTAGCCACTAACCCTTACACCAACAACTGTTTTTCAGTAAAATTTATTTTCCTGTCACACGAGGAAAACATACAAAAACAGATTCACACACACATAAAAAAAAAAAAAAAAAAGATTTTTTTACTCTTATCAGGAAACAAGGACTTGAACCCAATAAAATAGGGCACCAATTAAAAATGCTTAAATGATTTAAGTCTCTGTCGAATAAAAAATAATTGATAATTAATGTAATTGTTTCCTCACATCCCTTAATGAAGAAGGAAAGAATGCCAATAGTAATTGGCTCTAAAAGACATTTATGTATTAGATTTTGAGAAAATTATTATAAGGAAATTCAATAGAGTAGGGAAATTTATTAAGTTGTCTTTATCCTTTTGGCAACATTTTATAAGTCAATCTTACAATTTTCAGATATCGTACTTTATTTGTTTTATTGCACTGTAGTTATATATTATGTATATACCATTTCAGACACTGCAGAAGAAGAAATAATATCACATGGTGAACAGGAAAAATTTGAAAGTAAAGAAGAAAAAAGAAAGAAAAAGAAAAAAAAAAAAATGTTATAGCAATAATATGCAAGATGCAAGATGATAAGTCAATGCAAGAAAAGGAAATTCAAACAAAAGGAAGTTATGTCTGTATATGTGTGTGCGTGTTCTACCATTAATACATAGCTTTTTAAGTCTCTAATTATTTACAGTTTTCAAAAACATTTTTATTTTACTTCAACAAAAGTATGATGTTATTATGTCTTATTGTATAAAACAATAAAACGTATAAAAATAGTCGTTACAATATAAAGGAATCATTTTCATGATTTATAGTCAAACAATTATATTATTGTTGTTTGACCGTTATTTATAAAATATTTTCACACTTCCTTACATTTTGTATTTTAAAGTACTTGTAACACTTCAATGCTCTCTTTTGCTGAACTTTATTAGCAATTTTTGTTGATTTGTCATAGCTTTGTTTGTCTGTCTTTTAGCGCAAATATTCATGGATTTCCTTTAAACTGTTATATATTATTCAAGTTTACTGTAAGATGTTTCGTATTGAAAATGGGGCAAATACTGCCACTAGTTCCTGTACACATGCACAAAAAAAAAAAATATTTCTGTAGAATATAGTATGATTAGCATTAAGATTTTCAAGGGCACACAAAAAAATTCAGATACATTAAGGTCTATAACTGAAAATTTCAGGAAATGCATTTTCGTTTTCATTAAGCATTTTAAACACTTTCTAAGAATATATATATAAAGCACCACAGAACTGCCCTTTAACCCTTTGCGGCGCAAGACAATTCAGATCATTTAAATTATACTGCCACCGGAATTCATGAACTAAATTAAACTAAAAGAAATTTTAAAATTTAAGGTTTAAAAAAACCGGCCTTTTCTGATATGTTATAAACGTAAATTTTTGCTACAAATTTTCCGGGATGAATTTTTGCAGCTGCATCTTAAATTTTGCGTCCTCGCAGCGAGGACGCCGCGCGTTAAGAGGTTAAAAGTAATAAGTACAAAACCTTGAATAAGCACCATAAAATGCAAGAACTCGCAACAATTGTTTCGGGTCGAAAGAAGATTTCGTCAGGCGAACTAAGTTGGCAAGAGAACTGCAAAGAAGGCACGTGCTTTGTGTGTGCAATACTCTTTTGCAGCACAAATCATACTTAAATTGACATTATTCATATGGTAAAAAAAAATATATTATTATTATTATTATTATTATTATTATTATTATTATTATTATTATTTTCTATAGAATATGATATGTTTAGCGGTGATTTACAAGGTAACCCAAAAATATCCAAATGTATTAAGGGCTACCATTGGAAATTGCTACAATTACATTTCCATTCGTGTTAGGCGTTTTAACGCTTCCTTACATTGTTTAACAGCGATTATAAATTCAGTTAGTCTATCGGTCTGCCCGTTTTGTGATCACTTAGGCAAAGTATATTAAAGGTTAAACGATGCAATGAGTACGTACAGTTGGAAAATGCTAATAATCTATGCTAATCGCATGATTTTTCATTCTTTTTTTTTTCTTCATTTGAATATCCTTTTATTTTTTTATTTCTTTTCTTTTTCTTTTCCTTTCCTTTCCTTTCTTTCTTTCTTTTTTTTTTCTTTTTGTAAGAACAAGTAATTAAAACTAGTATGCATAGGTGGACTCTGCTCACTTCCTTATAATATGTTTATACTCTTACACAGTGTTGCCAGATTGGGGATTTTGTCCCCATTTTGGGGACTTTTTGGGGGACTGAATGTTTATGAGGATTTCGAGGGAACTTCTGAAATTTTTGGGGAGAAATCTGAGGAATTTTTCAACTTTTTTGTCTTAACTAGTCTACCTGGAATTAACAGTTTTCTTTGCATATAGGGTCTTTTTGGAAGTACCCATTCTCCCCCAGGACATTCTCAGGATATCCTGAAGATGAAAATAAATCCTACATACATCGTCAGCACTAAAGTACTTTATGTTTGATTACTAGTGCGCAAAATTTTTTTTATTTTTTTTCTTGTATATGGGGACTTTTTTTCAAAAATGAGCTTCATTTGGAGAAAAAATTGGGCTTAAATCTGTTAAGGTGCCTGCCTACCTTCGGAGGTAATTTTTTTTTTTTTTTTTAGTAATTGAAAAATTGCCTATTTATGTGTATTATATGATAGAATATAGTAAAAAACAGTGAATATCCTGAAAAAAATTTGCAAATTTAAAAATATTTTGAAATTTAGGCTCAAAATAGGCGTAAAATTTGCGAAAAAAAAAGCACTTTTACAAAACATCATAAGTCAAATCTAAATAAGGATATTTTTATTCTGTAAATTTTATTTAGATTATTGAAAGGTCCTTAAGGGAGCGATCTACTCTCAAAACTATAACCATGTTATTTAATATTTTAAAGACGATAAGATTTTTACATGCTGAAAAAATCATGAATATACATGACAGTTCATAACTTCTATCGATAAAAAAAACAAAAAATAATTTAGCTAGATTCATTGTCGTAGTTCAATCCCTAAAACAACTCCTCTAGAGTATTTGTCAAAGTTTCATAACGTTTCAATAATAACTTTTGGAGTTATGATGTTTTGGGATAAAGCAAAATGCTAAAAATCTCATTTTGAGAAAAAGCAAAAAATAGATTTAAAAAACAAGATTTTACCTATTAAACAAAAAATAATTTTAATAAGTTCCTGATTTGTTTCAAAGCTTCTTATTTTCTTTTTTAAATTCATTTTATATTCAGTAACAAATTTTGATGCTTACATTGAGTAAAACATTTATGTAAACAAACATTTACGGGTCATTTCCGGTCACTTCCGGTTTCAAAAACTGGCAAGTGACTAATATTAAAATGCCTGTAACTCAAGTTCTAAGCAAGATAGAAACAAAATTCAAACTGATTTAGAAAGCTAAATGTCAGGCTTTAATACTAACCCAAAAATAGAAAAATCGAAGTTTTGACCGAAAATTGCATTTTAAAGGTAAGCAGGCACCTTAAATATTTTAAAATCCTTTTTTAAAAAATTTACTTTTTTAGTAGAAAATGAGTTGGGGATTTTTTTTTTCGACACCCCCCCCCCCCCCCCCGGATTTGGGGAGATTTGAAAGCCTGTTTGGGGAAATTGACTGTCGACCATCTGTCAATACTGCTTGTACATTTCTACTACAGATAATAAACATTATAAAAGCAAAAAACTCGACTGATCGCCAGGCATGGTCGGAGGTTTAAATGTGCAACCCATATTACTTTCATACGTTTTATTTATCCTAATTCACATCATAATTATACAGTTGTCAGTTTTGTATTTTAGTTTTTTAAGCAATTCCATACCATTTCCCTTGCAATAATAACTATGATACCTATTTGTTGAAAACAACGCTCTGTATTCTAACCATGTTATGAAAATCGTTATTTTCGAATAACTTACAGAGCTCTATCAAAGTGGATTGCCAATATTAAACAGAGTTCTAGCCATTATCGTGAATAATATTTTGAAACTAATCAAACGTCTTTGCGAGGAGGATAATCCATATGTTACATATTTATGTGAAACTTGCATTATTCTGCCATATTCCCACACAGCCACATTTTTACATCCACACAGTAAAAAATTTTGTGTAAGAATGCACAATATTATTGAGGGAACTTATTTTCCTCAACCATGTTGAGAAATGTTACCAGTTCTAATTGCGCAACGTTTCACTATGTATGCCTCTGTTACACACCTATATAGCTGATAACATTTCTTAACATGGCTGAGGAAAATAAGTTCCCTCAGTAATGTTGTGCATTCTTACACAAAATTTTTTACAGTGCATAAGACATCTATAAACAAGTATAAAAGTTTAAAAATGATCCACTAGACTTCTATAAATATCCTACAGATATCTACACTGAGAAAAAATTCTTTAACTGACATCTAGAATCTAAATTGTGGCTCTAGAAAAAAAAACGTCCATGTCATCCTTATAAATTCTAGTCCCATTGAAAAGCGAGTTCTAGAAGCCCCTATTAGAATTCTAGAGCGTTTGCCTATATTCTCGAGGCAAAGTTATTTAAAAATCTCTGCAAATAAATGCGACTACAAGAGGCAGCAACTATAATCTTGGTGTATGACCCAATTCTAGAAAATCAAGCGAGAATTTCTCGCAATACAAAAGATTCAGAATATTCGGAATGTTCAGAATATTGTTTCACCCTCTAGAAATGTGTAAACAAGAAATTCTCGACCATTTCGTCTATTCAGTTTATTGGCGTGCCTTATGCGCATAGCTCGGAAATCGATATTTCTATTTATAGAAGTTTAATTTTTCCGACTGAGTGAAAATAATGCCTGGACCGGGACTCGAGCCCCGGACCATTGACTTACAAGGTCAAGGCTCTACCTATTGAGCTATCCAGGCCGACATCCCGGTCAGCATTACTCACTCAGAGTGAGTAATGCTCACTCAGAGTGAGTAATGCATTTGGATATCTAATAGATATCAGTGGCTGTATGGATTAGGTAAATTATAAATTTCGAATTACTTACAGAATTTTGAAATTAAAATGTAGGAATTGAATAGGTTTCTTGACAATACACACCCTCTACCAATAAGTATTCGGACACTTTCGAATTTAGACGTTTTATTAAATATCTGGGAAACTTCTTTAAGAATCATCTTGAAACTTTGGTACTGTAAAGAACACGTTATACCTTATATATTTCAGCAAAAACTGTGTCCTGAAGAGGAAAAGGGGACCAATAAAAAATGAAACAAAAGTCAAAATGTTTTGTATCATCCTGCCAAAAGTAATGCTTGAAATGAGTTTTGGCTGTAGCATGTGATTAAGAGAATCTTTCTCATTATCTGTATTAAAAAAAAATTACAAAGCTACCGCATATATTTGTGAAAATAGGGTAGGTGCTTCAGTGAATCACATGCTCCAGTAATTGACATCTTTCCCGAAATAATTAATAAATAAGAAAAAAAAAAAGGCACAGATTTCACATATAAGAATTTTAACATTGTATATCAAACACTGAAGCATAGGGCGCCAATAACTGGTAAAATGAAAAACTAGCAGTGTCAAACACTGGAACATAGGGTGCTAATTACTGGTAAAATAAAAAAATGACAGTGTCAATTACTGGAATTTATAGTGGGTATAAAATAAAAATTCCTATGTGTATATATATATATATATATATATATATACTAATAAATGCATATATTTTAACATATTTGTGGTTCTGAAAGTCTTTCATAACATATATATTAACTTAAGATTTCAAAAAATTGTTTCTGATGGCTAAAACATCAAAAACATCAAAAATTGCTCTAAAAGTGTCAATCCCTGGAACACTTACCCTATAACTTTTTTTTTTAATTTATTTTTTTAATAACACGTACGGTATTATCCCCAGTGCAAAGACATTTTTAGAAAAATTGGCATACTACATTAGACACAGCATACTGCAATCAGAATGCAAAAATGTTAAATGTCTTACGAAATATGAGCATTTTTATTAAACACTAGCAAACCCGTGCGAAATATTCGCATTTTATTTCTTTTCTTATTTACCTTTAAAATTTGAAACTCATAAATGTTATACCAATTTTACCACTTAATTAAAATTTTAATTTACCAGAAGCCAAATTATTATTAAAACCAAATTAATATTGTACAGTAGTGAAACCAAAATCCTTCAAAGAAAGGTTTCCAAATAAAATTCATGGTTTACGACCCAATATTCATACTTCCACAGGCAGTACAGTTTTAACATAGGACTCCCTCGAAGCCTTTTAAATTTTTGTCGTCATGTTGACGATGACTTTTTATTATTATTGTTATTATTTTTAATAAATAAATAAAATAAAATAAAATAATTCCTATTTTGATTATGTTTTTTATGATTGTGTTTTTTCAGTCAATTTATGACACAAAAGTTCATATTCTGTATATATCTTTAAAATATTGCTAGGTTTAAAATGACGCTTGCAAAGATTCTGAAGAAACAACTGTTAAAAATACATTTTTTCGTAAAATAATCTCATCAGACAAATGTCGTCATTTTTTCTTATTAGTCCATTGAGCTAAGTCCGCGTGCTTAAATATTGTTCATGTACAAATATTATTACTTCCATTACCCTTCTACCGTAGGTAATGGAAGTATTGTATTCGGTCTGAAAATTCGATATCGGGTTTCACCTGATTTTCACGTTTTAAGGTCCCCTGAGTCCAAAAAATTAGTTTTTGGCAATTGGTCAGTGTGTATGTGTGTGTGTGTGTGTGTGTGTGTGTGTGTGTGTATAGGTATGTGGAGAATCTTCTGGCTGTTATAGCTCAGAAACTAATAAAGATAGAGCTACGAAACTTTGGAATTGAAATACGTCTGGTGTACAGATGAAATTTGCAAATTTTGGTGAAAATTGAAAAACCGGAAGTGGGACATCGGAAACCGGTAGTGGGACCGTAAGTCCGTATCTCAAAAACGGCTCTAACGATTTTCTTCAAACTTGCTATATAAGCACTCTATTAGATGTCCTTTCGAATGATATAGTTGGTTAGTTCAGGAAAATTGATAGGCGTCCTGTATAAATAGCTCAATTTCAGGCCTCGCAAATGCGTTCCTTTAAAAACGGTTGTACGGATTTTTTTCAAACTCGCCATTTTAACTCACTTTTAAATGTGCTTTTGTATGTAAGTATTGCTTTCTGGTCAATAATTGATTTTTTGTAAATGTTGGCATCTCAGAAACGGCTCTAACGATTTTTTCTTTAGGCCACTTTTATGTTTTCTGATCACATTATCTCTCAAAAATGCATATAATACGTGTAATAGTGGGTAATGGAAGTCGTGTGGTTGTTTCACACCAGATTTTTTTTTTTTTTTTTTTACCCTCGCGTATCGTATATCGTTTCGCCAAAAAATAATTGAAACTGGTCCGCGTTAGAAAAATATTATATAGATTTTTTAACTACTCATGTGATAGATTTTAAGAAAAAATCATTTGCATAATTTAATGGCCAAAATATTAAGAAACTTACTATAGGAAAACCCCAAACAAATATCGCATAAATTCAAAAAGTTATGAGAGATAGAATGGACAAAATTTCAGTTCTACTGTCAAAATAAAAGCTAAACTATAAGGGATTTTATTCGCATTTTTATTTTGATTCAATCAATGCCCAATGATAATATAGTGTTGCTGATTGTAAATAGATATTGATGAAATCCCGTATCATCTTCCTTTTTTTTTTAGATTAACTGAAATGTAAAGAAAAGTAATGGGGGGAAAAAATAAAAGGAAGTAATTTGCGACTAAATAGATGTACAAATACTGATTCTACATTATCAAATAGCAGAGATTTATTCTTTAATAATTTTTGACATAAAAATAAAATAGTTATATAATGTTGCATAGTAATGATACTTAGCTAATTATTAACAAAAAGCTAGTATGTTGTGGCCACCACATGACATTCTTCTATATTTTCCTATACAAATTCACTCAGTAAAAATAATTTATTAAAATTATTATTTAAAAAAATTATCTTCCATGATAACGCAGACGATTTCCATGTCAGAGAAGTAGTATAACACTAAATATCCACAAAAAGTCAATTTTATTCTCAATAATACTTAAAAAAAAAAAAAAAAAAAAAAAAAAATGGGGGAAAAAAAAAAAACAATAACTTTATTTTAAATTATTGCAGATCGATGGTTCACCCATTCGTTTTAAAGGTATTGGCGAGCTCTTTTGAAAGATACCTATCATGAAAATTTATTACACTCAAGGGGAGTCTTTCCTCCCAGGGGGGAGGCGAGGCTCCTACATACACAATTTTTTTCCCCCAGTTGACTGTCTCTATTACAAATAATTCTTTTAACTTTTATAATGATTAATAAAAAATAATTCTCTTTATGCACTTTTATACAACATTTTTTCCTATACCACCATGTTAAAAATTTAGAAAAAGCAGGATGGACAATTTTTACTAAATGTTGATAGGCACTAATTTATGTCAATGTGTAACTACATACCAATTTGTTTGAAATTCTGTGCAGTAGTACCTGAGATACAGTTGACACAAAATTTTGGCTGACACACACACAGACAAACATTTTCTAAAAATGGTCGAATCGTGTTCTACAGCTCTTAAAACGTGTAAATCCATCAAAAACCCGAGGTCGAAAATTTTTACGAATCTAATACTTATTGAATATAGAAGAAAGTAATAATTCCTTGACCGATGGACGAAATACAATATTTTACAATATTTGTTGTAAAAATGAAATTTTACTTGAAGTTTATTACTTCCTTGCCATTAAAACCTTTATTATTTCGCTAATTGCAGAGAACCAAAACTCAAAAATAATTATATGTTTCAGGTTAATTGTGTGTAGATATTATGCGGAAGGTGGAGATTTGTGTGCAGGACCATACTACGTATTTTCACGCAATATTATTTCTGAGACAGGTCATTCATTGTTCTAGATATTGTAAAAGTTTATCGCCAGAAATCATATATTTGCATGCTGTAATTTTTATATTTATTCGTTATCTAAACGGAGTTATTTTATTAGCAAAAGGTTAATATAAAACTCACAAAGATTACTGCCAAATCTCATTTCTAAAAATTTTTTACTGTAACAGATTTTTTTTTTTTTTTTTTTTTTTTAAGTTATAGGGTAAGTGCACCAGTGATTGACACTTTTAGAGCAATCTCTGATGTTTTTAATGTTCTAGTCATCAGAAAATATTTTTAGAAATCTTAAGTTAATACATATGGTATGAAAGACATTCAGAACCACACATATGTTAAAATATATACATTTCATAACAATTATTTTTTAATGAATTTTTATTTAGCACCCAGTTAATGTGCCAGTGATTGACACTGCCAATTTTTCCTTTTGTTAGTCATTGGCACCCTATGTTCCAGTGTTTGACACTGCTAGTTATTCATTTTACCAGTTATTAGCACCCTATGCTCCAGTGTTTGACATAAAATGTTAAAATTCTTATATGTGAAATATATGATTTTATTATTTTTCTTACTTATTGATTATTTCGGGATACATGTCAATTACTGTAGCATGCCAATCACTGGAGCACCTACCCTACATAAATGTAATTTTTTTCTCAATCAGGCTTTAAATATATACATATATATATTAATTTAAAACTAATATATTACGGATTAATTAATATATTAATTTAAAATTAACATATTACACAGAAAATACAGGAAAAAAGTAGTGGTGAGGATGTTTTTGACCAATTTTTACACAGGAAAAAAGAGTCATTATTCTCTAAATAGTTTTACAGAGAAATACAATTTCAATTTCCCAAAATTTAAAAATTTCATTCGTGCAGCTACGAAAATGACTTTGAATATTTTTAAGGGAGAAAAGGCAGTCTCCGGAGGGAATCTTGTAACTCGAGAAGACGTTGAGGAAGTAAGGTTTTGAAGTTTGTATCGATTAGGGAAATAAAACGGATTATTACAAAATTTATGTTGCTAAATTTTTAAATGAGTATCGAATTTAATAATGAATTTAACAATTATAAAAGTTTATTTAAGCACTAAATTTGTAATCTATATAATATTTTTCTAACGTGGACCAGTTACGATTATATTTTGTAGAAACGATACGATAGTGACAATAAAATACGCGAGGATTAAAAAAAAATAAAAGTAAACAAAAAATACGTAAGCAATATTTAAGTACGCGGACTCAGTTCATTGATCTAATAAAAATAAAAGTGACGAAATTTGTCTGGTGAGATCATTTTATAAAAAAAATCTATTTTTAAAAGCTGCATCTTTACAATGTTTGCAAGAGTCGTTTTAAACTTGGCAATACTTTAAAGATATAAACAAAATATGAACTTTTTTGTCATAAATTGGCTGAAAACCGCAACGATAAGTAGTATAATAAAAACAGGTACTGAGTTTTTTTTTTTTTTTTTTTTTTTTTTTTTTTAACAAAAAAATATGTAAAAATGAATAAATTAAAAAATAAATTGAAAGACATCGCCAACATGATGGCAAAAATTTAAAAGTCGCCATAGGGGCATACTAAAGCTGTCCTGCCTGGAGGAAGTATAAAAACTGGATCGTCAAACATGAATTTTATTTTGAAATTTTTCATTGAATGATTTTGGGTTAACTATCATTAGTATTTCATCTCCAAACCAAAAAAACCAAAAAAAAAAAAAGTAATAATTTAGCTTCTGATGAAATAAAGTTTATATTGGGTGGTGAAATTGGTATAAAATTCAAATTTTAAAGGTGAATAATAATAAGAAGAAGAAAAAGAAAAGAAATAAATTGCGAAAATTTCGCAAGGGTTTGCTGGTAATTAAGTATTTGACTGTTTTTCCCCCCCCAAAAATCTCAAATATATAAAGACAATGAATAGTTTGGATAGAGCTTTTTTTTTAATTCGTAATTAAATAATAATTCAGTTCTAAAATTACGTTTATACTAGCATTTTTTAGCATTATTCTAATTTAATTGTTTCTTTTCAAACATATATTATTTCTGTTTTGACGTTTCACGAATTAAATTATGACACTGCAATACGACACGAGAAATATGTATAGACTGGGAAAAAGTACATTTAAAACGAATAAAGCATTTTATGAATCTGAAATACACATATTCAAGTCCAAAAATCCGACAAACATAAATATGTTGATAATTTCTTAACATTACAAGAGTGTAAAAGAACTAAAAGAAAAAATTAATAAATATAAGTACAGATTAAAGAAAGTCGATATTTTAATCAATTTAATCTATGTAATTAAATAACTTAGGAAAAAACAGTTTTATTATTCAATCTTTACTTGTTTCAATATTTGTGTAACTTTGTGTGTGTTTACTGTACTCCATAAAATGTTTTTTGTACACTTAAGGGGACGGTGGGTATTATAAATAAATATTTTTAATTTTACAGCAAAAGTTTTAATTTTTTGTATATATATGCACTGAAGTATTACAATATTAATAACATAAAAATAAAAATAAAAATTATTTACTTTTTTTTTTTTAATTTACTTTTTTTTTATTATTATTAAAATTTTTAAAGTGTTTCACCCGTTTATATTTTTCATATTTTTTTTATTATTTTGCTTGATTATTATTCATTTATATTTTTTAAATAAATTTGGGTATAGGATTTTCTATTCGTTCAGAAGTTTAGTTTTAAGAATAATTTTTGTTAAATATACTGATTTTTTATGACAATTTCAATCTCGCGCATAATAAAACAGAGTCTTAAAAATCTAAATATAGGCGAAACTCAAAACGGATACCCAGATTTCACTGAAATGTAACGTAAAACATCTTAAAGCAATTTTTATTAATTTTAAGCCAAAATTGAGACACGAGAGACATTTGAAAGAAGGGAAAATCGTTAAAAAACACATTAAGAGAAAACAGCATTTAAATTGAATTTCACCAGTTATCATTATTTATCAGTCAAACCTTTTAGAAGGCTATATATTTTAAACTCTATGTTTTTTACTATTGTTTTAACAAAATTAAAGTATTTTAAAAGTTAGAAATATATATGATCAATCTCCGCCGACTATACCGCTTGTTTTTTTTTACATTTTAAAGGACATTTAATCAGATCATTATTATTTTTTTAAACCCTTGTAATTTTTGAAAATATCAACGGTTTGTTGCATATTGTTCAGAATTAGTTATAGAAAATAAATATAACAAAACGAAAAATTGATGTTTTCCGTTGATTTTTACGATTTTCAAAGCCCACCACCCCCTTAAGGTTCATCGATGACGCATAAACGTTAACACAATAATTTTATAATTAATAATAACTTCGTTTGAATAATAATAACAATAACTTTTTAATTCTTTAAATAATAGTAATAATAATAATAACTTTTTGACACATATTCATTTGAATTTTATAAAAGCCAATAATTTTATAATGGATATAGTATTACTATTATATTATTTAGAAATATATAAAAATGCGTATAAGTATACTCTATTTTTAAGACAGTAAAAGTTAACTATACACTAGTACAAATTTATTCAAGGTCCATTTGCATAACCATTAGCATTAATCTGAAGCTAAGAAAAAATAAATAAATAAATAAATAAAAGAAAAAATATGTGAATAAGGAAAAATCTTTAGAACTAAATTTTCACATACCATGAAGCATATTTTTACATCTAAATCGATACAAAACCTACATTAATGTGTATAATAAAACATTGCATCCATAATAATTTCCTTTGATTAAAAAGCATTTAATATTTTATTTATTTTTTCTTCTCTAGTATATATTTTAAAATTTTCGTTACAATAATCTTTTATTTCTTTGAATTTAGTTATTTCACTCAAGATTAAAAATAAACATGTGTTAAAGTGGGAAAAAAAAATGCTTTAAATTCATCATAATGTCCCATGACATTTTAAGCTATTGCTTGTAATTCTTATACGGAACACTTGTTTATTATTATTATTATTATTATTATTTGATTGTTTTACAATAATTTTAGAACTTATTGATTAATTAAAGTAGAACCCTTTTTTGTTTATTAGTATGACAGGTCATATATTTCTTTCGGGCAGCGATTTTTCGTTGTTACCAATTTTTATCTATCACCTTGAATGAATGTGCATTTATTTATTTATTTATTTATTTTTAAATATATATATATATATATATATATATATATATATATAAAAGTCTGTCATTGAATCTTTCCGGATGATTAGATTTTATCAAAAATTAGTACACTTATTAATAAGGGGGAAAAAAAGAAAACTAGCGCCGTATTTTTTAGTTCAATCGGATAGTTGGTTCAAAAAATATTAAATAAATAAAAAAAGTTTTAAATTATAAAAAAAGAAAGAAAGAAAAAGCAAATTGATGCCAAAAATAAATATGTACTAAAATAAATATATATTTCCTTTTTTTTTTTTTTTTTTTTTTTTTTTTTATCATTAAAATAAAATTGAGAAAAATCGTGCTAAAGAAATAGAACAGTTTTAGTATAGAACTCCTTGGCGAAATTTAAAATTTAGCACCGTAGTAGCTCGGACGTTTCTCGCCAAGATCTTTACTTACGCAACTGCGATAGCCATTTTAATTCATAGCCAAAATGACAACAAAAATTTAAAAGCTGCCAAGGAGCTCCTATGCTAAAGCTATACCGAAAAAATTATGAGAAGTGAATATAGTAATACGTGATAGGGAATGTAACACAGTTACTGCATGCTTTTATATAGAAGAACAGTTTAAAATTCTGTCGTACAAAATTAAATTCTGTTTTGTACTGAATTTTATATCTATTACTTAGAAAACAAAAATAGGCTTAGGATTATTTATTTTCTAAAACTTTGAGTACAATAGGGTTATTAAAGAATATTGACTGAACATACGTTCTTTTTGATTATATTTAAATAAGATATTTTTTTAACACAAAATTTAAAAATAAAGTTAGCATAACTGAAAAGTATTTGATAATTACATATAATCATCACGGGTGATTATCATACCTGACAACATCTTAATAAATATAATATATTAAAATCACACAATCAACTAATTGGAAAGAAAATAATATTTAATTGAAATTTATCCAGGGTTCGACTCCCGGTCCAGGCATTATTTTCACTCAGTCGGAAAAATAAACTTCAATTAAATTTTAATTGAGAAATAATTTGCAGTATTGTTAGTCTCGCCTTTTATTTTTCACACCAGTATTTTTGAAGAAAATTTTTCTTCTTATTTAATCGTAATTACATTTGGTGACTATTACTCTCCAAAATTACTGGTGGGGAAGTAAAAAAGCAGGACTAACAATACTACCGAATAATAATTAGTATGCTGGCGGGTATGGTGATTATGTTTTATGGAATATAATACTAGTATTATTTTAAAATGAGCAAAACACATTTAGAAAGCATGAAAACAAAGAAAAACTTATTAATAAAAATTTTGATTAAAGTTTTTAAACAAATCCTAAAAATGTTTTGATTGCTGTTTTTAAGTGATTACCTTCAATAGATCACGAATAAAATAAAATAAATTTCAATCTTATTCATAATTTAAAATTTTATTACATGGCATATTATACGTAAAAGTAGTCCATAAATATTACAACCACTCAAACAATTATATCTTATTATACATACAAATATTAAATAAAACTTATTGGGGCCAAATGAAAGAGCTTAGAATAAAATTCCTGCATGATTTTCATTTCAAAACTGATTTTCTTTAATGATGAAATTAAACTTTTCTCTAAAATCAAAAACCTTATTTTATGTTTACAGTTAAACCATGATTGGGAATTAGCTTTCATCCATCATAAATAAAATCTGAGGAAAAAAAAAATCGAGTTCTTATATGTAAAGTAAATACGAAACATATATGTGTACTGACATACTTAGACGTATATTTGTAAAATGACTGTTTAAGCTGATAATAAACAAATTTGTTGCCATTAAAAAATATTTTATTATAAGAAAAAAATTTCCTCCCATGAACGTATTCCATCGTTGTTCAACAAATGAAAAAAAAAAAAAAAAAAGTTTTAAAATTCAGAATAAATTTATAAAATTCGTTAAATAATTAATTTTATACTAATTATTGAATAAAAGTGTTTAATTGAAATTCGGGTTCGGAACCCATGTGTTATGTAATAGGAGAAAAGAAAAGTCTCAAAATCTACTGACCTGTCAATAGGGATCTACGAACCATAGTAACACCGATCTGGATTTATAGGGAGCCCTTTTTTTCCTCGATATCATGGCGGTCGGTTAAAACCATCAGCTCGACCGCCTAACTCCAACACACACAAAACAAACAGTGGAGAAGCAATCAGCTGCTTTGAACTGACGGGGCCCCTGTTCACTGAATGAGTGGCCAACGGGTCTCAAGGGCCGCTGTGTTGTCTGCACTTCGAAGAGAATGGAGGACAGAGAGCTCTTCCACTTCTACGCATGCTCCAACGCCCACGCGGTCCCAGGACCCTCGTGGTGGGGTGAGGGGTATAGTAAAAGCTCATGTAAGGAAACTAGAGCAATGGACATTTTGTTTCCTTTATGGATACATATTTGAAAATCAAAAGTTACTATGTGAATTGGGATGTTTTTTTCGTAGGAACCATATCAGTGCAACAAACAAAATAAACAAACAGTGGAAATTTTTTCTTTCTGCGTTTGTTATTTCGAGCTCAGATTGATAATATGAGTTAATCCACAAGTAATGACGAATATTTATTTATTTATTTTTTATTTATTTATTTTTAATGACAGTGTAGAATTTCTTTTGAACTTATTAAGGAAATACGAAACAAAATAATTTGATCCTATGATATAGCTATAAGCATTTTCCAAAGTATAAAAAGAAGCAATTTTATTATATGATTGAATGAATGAAAATTCATTCAGCAAAAATGAATTGTAGATGCGAAATAAATAAATAAATGAAATGAAATATATATTTAAATAATTAGTTTTCGGACTATAAGTATTTGGGTATTTTGACTGTATTTTCAATAAATAAATAAATAAATAAATATAATAATGTAAATACATAAAATTTTGTTTTTTCACTACAAAGATATATTTCTTTCTTTCTTTCTTTTTTTTTTTTTTTTTTTTTCAAAATCGCGAATTTTAAATTTGTTACGTAAATAAAACTCTAAATAATAATAAAAATTATTATTTTTATATTTTCTTTTAAAATATTAAGTCGTAATAAACAAACATGATTTATTATTATTATTGTTGTTATTATTATTGAAACATTTTATTATGTAATTTATTTCATTTAGCTGTGTACTTTACACTCACAGGTAGACATATAGATATAACTTTATTATATAGTTTTAAGTAATTACTTTATTATATATTTAAAAGTAATTTGACCCTTGTTTAAATATATACATATATTCTTTCTTTCTTTCTTTTTTTTTTTTTTTTTTTTTTTTTTTTTCAAAAAATGTATTATTGCATATGTAAACTTCTAAATTTATAAAGTAATTAATCATTCAAGTTTTTACATTTAGTTGAATTTTTCACATGAAAGTTAATTAATTTTAAAATTTGTCAGATGCATACAAAAATACCCCCCCCCCCCTTCCTCCTCCTTATACTATACTTGCAACAAAACTAGTTTTATAGGAAAAATTACCAACATAATTCGGATGGAAAGCAGCGGCCATGCTGTTATCAATAATATTAAAAGTTATGAGCTAGTATTGATAATATAAAAAATTATTTTGGAAACATGTGTTTTTGCATATTTAAAACACTAAATTCTTAAATTCGTTGACCATCTGAATCCATAAGTTTGATCACTTGTTTGTAGATTATTATTTGTAGATTTTACTTCTGAGATACACATAAAAATAACTTTCCTCTTTTCCCAGCTGTAATACTATGCTTGCAACAAAACTAGTTTTACAGGAAAAGTAACCAATATAATTCCGATGGAAGAAGTGAGGCATTTTGTCATTCATAATATTAAAAATCAAGAATATATATATATATATATATTTCAAAAATGCTTTATTGCACATCTAAAATTCTAAATTTATAAATTTATTAAACATACAAACTCATAACTTTAATTACTTATCTGCAATTTAATTACATTTAAATTTTACTTCTAAGATACGCATAAAATGGACTTTTCCCTTTTTCGAGCTGCAATATTATGCTTGCAACATAACTAGTTTTGCAGGAACGCAACCAGTATAATTCGGATGAATTGAATGAGATATTCTGTCATACATAATATTAAAACGAACTAATATTTTTATTTTACTTCTTCAAAATTGTGTTATCGCACATCTAAAACTCTAAATACATAAATTACTCATATGTAAATTAATTATACTTAAATTTTACTTCTAAGATAGGTAGAAAAAAACATTTTATTTTAATTTTACTGTCCCTTATTAGTTCCCCATCATACTTTGGGGAACTTAGGTAATCGGGAAAATCCGAAAATGACAAAATTTGTATGGTGTCTGTCTGTAGAGTGTCTGTTAGTGCGTTAGTCCGTTAGTTTGTTAGTCTGTGTACACGATATCTCAAGAACAAATGGTCGCAGAGAGGTCAGATCAGTTTTAAAATATTACTTTCGACGCTGGCAAAAATCCTATTCATTTGCAACATTCTAATTAAAAAACTTCAGAAGTTATTCGAAATTTACGATTTTCTGAACATGGAAGAATAGGGCGAATTTTCCCTTAAACGTGCATAAAAAGAAATATTTTTATCATAAAGATGTAAGAAAAGCTTTTAAATATCAGTTTTGATGCCGGGATGAACATCATTAACTATAAACGTGCTACACTGAAGAAAATGTCGTAAAATATTCGAAATTTAAGAAATTTCGTAACATGGCAGAATATTTCAAAATTTTGCATAAACGTCGGTTTTTAGGGGTATTTTCATTGCATAGATGTCAGACTACTTTTAAAATATTATATAAGATACTGACATAAACATCCTTGATTATGAATTTTTCAACTTAAATATTTCGTAAATCATTCGAAATTTACGATTTAGCAGAATAGGGCAAATTTTCGTATAAACGTCCATTTTGAGGGACATTTTCATCGTAAAAATGTCAGATTACTTTTAAAATATCATTTAGGATACTGGCATGAACATCCCTGATTATGAATTTTTAATTTAAAAATTTGTAAGTTATTTGGAATTTACGATTTACTTAACATGGCAGAATTGGGCTAAAATTGAGCACAAACGTCCGTTTTAAAGATCATAAATATATCAGACAGCTTCAAAATAACATTTATGATACTTGTTTGAACATCATTGACTACAAATATTCTGATAGGAAAATTTCGTAAGTTATTCGAAATTTAAGATTTTATCCAACATAGCAAAATTGGGCGATATTCCATATAAATATGCATTTCGGGGATTGTTGCATTGGAAATAGTAGCATGAAAACTAAACTACTAAATTGACCCCAATAAAATAAATTAATAGATTAGAATAAGATAAATATATCGAACTGAATGGTGGGTAGCTTATTAGGCGGGGATTTCATTCTATCACTGTGACAAGCGTTTGATCAAATTCATTTCTCTTAACATTAATATGATATGCCCTGCACTAAAAATTTATGAGAACATACATATGATGGGGAACTGGGCAGAGTCCTCCTATGCCAACTAGTATAACTTGAAAATAGAAAGAAATTAAAACTTCTTCACACACCATAAATTTTAAATCCGCACAAGCGGTTTCGAAAGGACGTAGCTTTTCTGCATCAGGTGCAAACACGTGCAACTGCCTTGGAGGCAAAAGCAAGACTGGTATAGTATTGTTTACATGTGTGGGTCAGATTTAAGAATTGAATTTCCACACACTTTTTACCATCCGATTATGCTAAAAATCTTTCATACAGGTATAACTTCGATGACTATACGGGCACAACTCAAGTCATAACAGACTTAGGGATGAGAGTCTGGGGCCTTGGACCCCCCAACTCCAGTTAAAAATTCTGATTTCGAATTTTAACTTACTTTCTATCATCCGACTGAGTTGAAATTTTGTGTACATTTATAATTCTGTCGACAATATATGATCAAGCAGTAACGGATTTAGGAATAGAGGGCTGAAGGCCAAAGGACCCAAAACCCAATTCAGTATTTGTTTTTGCATTATAACCCATTTACTGCCATCTGATTGATCTGAAGTTTTGCGTATAGGTAAATGACTCACATCGCTGAAATGAAGTTTTTAGGAGATTTTGAAATAAAAGAGTATTTTGCTTTATGTATTAGTTTTTCTCTCCTTTTATACTAAGCATGCAGCACAACTAGTTTTACAAGAAAAACCAACCAAAATAATTTGGATGGAAGGAAGAAGTTAGTTGTTTGATGGGCATTTTTTTTTTTTTTTTTTTTTTTGACCAAAAATAAAATAAATTAAATTAAATTAAAATAAACTGTTTTGGCAACACTGTTCAACAATAAAATTGTAAATTAAATAAAATTAGCAAATTTGTGTAGATTCGACGCTACTGAAAGCGAAAATAATAATCAAAAGGGAAAGACAGCTCTAGCTTTCTTTTTACAAGCATTGGTTGTAGAGAATTACAATGTAATAAATGTTGTGGGATGAAAAATGAATTCACGCTTGTAAAAGCTAAGAGAAAAAAATCTGGTGTGAAACAGCCACACGACTTCTACTACCCACTATTACACGTATTATATACATTTTTTGGAGATAATGTGATCAGAAGACATAAAAGGGACTTAAAATTTTTCCGGTAAGAGAAATTTTATACACATGTAAAGACATATAAAACAAAGCTTACATATAGGAAGGTAAAATATGAGAAAAATTAAAAATGGTAGAGTTATTTTTTTGTAACATCAATTTCCGAGATCTAAAACTGACCTACTTAAGCAGAATCACTGTTAATTTTCCTCTAATGACCACGTAATACATGAGAAAGGAATGGATTTATATAACAAATTTCAAGAAAATCGTTAGAGCCGTTTTTGAGATACCAACTTTTAACAAAACTTAATTATTGACCAGAAAACAATAATTACATACAAAAGGATATTTAAAGGTGATCTGATATGGCGAGTTTAAGAAAAATCCGTACAGCCGTTTTTAAAGGAACGCGCTTGCGAGACCTGAAATTGAGATATTTATACAGGACGCCTATCAATTTTCCTGAACTAACCAACTATATCATTCTAAAGGACATCTAACAGAGTATTTATATAGTAAATTTAAAGAATGACGTTGAAGCCGTTTTTGAGATAAGGACTTACGGTCTCACATTCGGTTTCCGATGTCACACTTCCGGTTTTTCAATTTTCACCAAAATTTGGAAAATTCATCTGTACACCAGACCTGTCTCAATTCTGAAGTTTTGTAGTTCTGTCTTTATTACTTTTGGATATATGCAGAAGACCCCATACAAACACACATACTCACATATATACATACACACACACTGACCAATTGCCAGTGTGTGTGTATGTATATATGTATGTATTTTGGACTCAGGGGACCTTAAAACGTGTAAATCAGGTGAAATCTCGACATTGAATTTTTGGACCGAATACAATACTTCCATTACCTACGGTAGTAGGGTGATGGAAGTAATAAACTAAAAAAAATATGTCAGAAAGTAAGTACAGTCGGTAACAAAAGTGTCCGAACACTAGCGAAAATTCCTATGTAAAAAAAGTACACTTCATACGGTTTTGTTAAATAAATCCTTATCGAATCGTGTTCTTAGACTGACTAAGAACATGATTCGACAAGGATTTATTTAACAAAACCGTATGAAGTGTACTTTTTTTACATAGGAATTTTTGCTAGTGTTCATAAGGATTTATTTAACAAAACCGTATGAAGTGTACTTTTTTTACATAGGAATTTTTGCTAGTGTTCGGACACTTTTGTTACCGACTGTAGTTTAGATATTATGTATCTCTCTGAACTATGCAATCAAACGCGACTAAAGCGAATTTTTCGTCCTTTACATTGGATATAGTAAGCTAGAAATTATAAGTTTATTAGTAATTTCTTATTAGTCGGTCTAACTGTATTTTGTGTTTGTGACCCTAACTTAAATTTAATAATTCCGAATTATTTAAGTAATTTTCACTAAATTAATATTTGAATCTTTTCTTTATTTTTAATAATCAATCTATAACTCTGTGATGGATTCCAAAGTGAATTATTATTGTAAAACCGATTTATGAAACGGGTTTTGTCTCTCGCATAGCTTAGTCGAATGTTGCAAAGTTATATTTGTAGTTGTTATAATATATAGTTATACACTTCTAATTTTAGTGTTGATATGACTCTTTCCACTTCAGAGATATCCATGATTTTAAAAGATGGTTTTAAAATATGTGACTTTTTCCACTTTAGAGATATCCCCGATTTTAGAGATATTCACGATTTTTCATGGCGTCTGTTTGTACGTATGTGTGTGAGTGTACATCGAGCATACCTCAAAAACGTTTGGCTGTAGGACGTTCCAAATTTGTATGTAGTTTTGTTATTACATATATTTATCACCTTCCTTTTTACTTTCTCTTACCCATGTAGTATATGGTAAAGAAAGTATTATTTTTGGGTCAAATTTCCGAAATTGTGTTTTTGTTATATTTACGCGTTTTGAGGTCCCCTGAATCAGAAAATCATGTTATTAGCGGTTTGTCTGTGTGTGTTCGTCTGTTATCAGCATATCTCAAGAACAAATAGTAGCAGAAATTCCAAACTCGGTATTCTAAATGTGTATGATATAGGGACGCTACACTAAACTTCTCGTTGAGTTCAAGCAAATGGTTCGTGTACAGGGACATCCAAGATAATTCAAATACATTATGTTTATGGGAAAATTTAGGATAAGTACAGTGTAACATCTATTGGCTAACTTAAACAAAACGAAATGAACAAAATTTTTTATATGCATTAAAGCATATTTGTGTAGATTGTGGTATGGAAATCATTCATCATTTGTTTACTGGTCTACATAAAATACTTGGACATATTGGAGCTGTACTTGGAAATTGCTGGAATTGTAATTCATTTTGTGTTAGATATTTTCAAGTAAGAATAACTTTAAGTACACAATATTGTGTATAGAGAATATTGTTTGTAGACAATATACAGGGTTACCCAAAATTGAATTAAACGTTCTTTTCTATTGGATGTAATTGACGGAAGTGCTTCGCTGCATTTTACTATGTCGACGAACTCTGCTCAGGAAGGAAAATTAAATTTTCATACCCATACTGTAAAGAAAGTATTTTTTGAAGCTCAATTTTCAACTTTTTTTTCTTTTGTATAATATTACGTTTTAAGGTGCCTTGATTACGAAAGTCCAATTTTTAGAAGTTAATCTATATGCATTAGACATACATAGAATTCACATAAAATTATATATCAAACCTCTCACATAGAATTATATGTCAAATAAAAATATTCCTAAACTAATTTTAAATTATTTTTAAAGTACATTGAATTTTATAATCTTACACTATTGATCTCAAGACTTATGCAGCTTGTCTTTATAGTATTGAAATGCAGGGTAAGAGAAAGTCGTGTAAGTGACACACCAAATTATTTGGTTTTAATACGATTTTTACTTTCCCTTACCCATAGGGTCGAAAAAGTATTGTTTTGGAGTCAAATTTTCGAACGTGAGTTTTTGTTATATTTACATGTTCTGAGGTCCCCTGAATACGAAAGTTATGTTTTTAGCGAATGGTCTGTGTGCCTGTGTGTGTGTTATCAGCATATTTCAAGAACAAATAGTAGCAGAAATTCCGAACTCGGTATGCTAAATGTGTATCCTATAGGGATGCTCCAGTAAGCTTTTCGCTGAGATGAAGCAAATGGTTCGTGTACAGGGACACTCAAAAGTATTCAAATACATTACGTCTATGGGGGGAAATTGCAGGTAAGTAGAGTTTAACTTCTGTAGACTGCACTAAAACAAATGAAACGAATATATATTTTTTGTAATAGAGATAGTCAACTGGGAAAAAAAATTGTGTATGTAGGAGCCTCGTCCCCCCTCCCCCCGAGGGGAGTACATTTTCGTGATGGGTATCTTTCAAAACAGCTCGCCAAAACCTTTAAAATGAATGGTTAACCCATCGATCTGTAATAATTTAAAATAAAGTTATCGAATTTTTTCATTTTTAACAAAAAAAAAAAAAAAAAAAAAAAAAATTCCCTTTTATGTAATATTGAGAATAAATTCAACTTTTTTTGGATATTCAGTATTATACTACTTCTCTAATATGGAAATCGTGTGCATTATCATGGAAGACAATTTTTTAAAATAATTATTTTAATAAATTATTTTTACTGAGTGAATTTGTATAGGAAAATATAGAAGAAAGTCGTGTGGTGGCCACAACACACTAGTTATTTGTTGTTAGTGGATGTGCTGTAATAATAATATTTTACAATTTCCAGGAAAGCTGTTCGGGGATTAAAATAAATTCCTCACAGAAGTATGGTAAATAATGTATGTTTTAAGCTAAACATTCGTAGCTTGTTTTTTGTATATTTACACGTTTTGAGGCTTCCTGATTACCTTAGTCAAGTTTTTTAACATTTGATCTTTGATCAAGATTGATAAGTTTCAAGAATGTTGCGTGTGAAAATTGTCTGTATAATTTTAAGTAAACTTTTAATTTTAATAACAGAATTAAATTCTATATAAATGTAGGTGCATTAATGAAACGGGGGGTTGAGGGGGGAGGGAAAAAATTATCAAAAGTTGCCAGAATCTGCAAGTACTTTCTGATTTCGAAACAGAGTTAAGTAGATGGCAATGTACCATTCCTCTTCACTTATTTTCGCCAAATAATATAAAAAGAAGCCATCTGCATTCGAATAAATTCCACTGTACTCTGTACTGTACGTTTCTCAATGAGAGATTCTAAAATAAACTATTGATTACTGATTATGAACTAAATGTATTCTTGTTCTGTGGTCTATATAAAGCTTTTTGGTGCAAGTAATAGTTTTATTGGCTTGTTTCAGGAATATTCGTTGAATAAAATGCATTCATCGACTGAACCTGCCTGATTATTTACGAACCACTTATCATCAACGAAAATGTCAATGTTTTTATAAATATGCACATAAGTAAATCTGTGTATAAAGATATTCATGTGATGTCCATATCAGATTTTTTTTTTCTTTTGTTAATGCATGATGATTGTAATGATAGTTTATTTCCATCCGAAACAATTGTTGCGTATTTTTTTATATTGTGGTGTTTGTTAGAGCAAAGCTCTTATACATTATCATTTTATACCCATTTTCAGTTATTTTGTTTGAGTAATTATTTTTTTTATTATTATTATTAACTCTGCATATTTTTGTTAACTTACTCATTGTCGGGAAACAAAAGATAAAAGAAATGACGCCAATATTTAATAAATACTTCCAATTGACAAATAGTAATTTTTGTTTCAAACATTCAATATCTTACTATAATATCAATCAATATTTCGTTGTTTTTGTTTTATCGTGCATTATGTATCATATTCGTTACTGTATAATATAATGTCGCGTGTGCTTTTGATAAGGCTGTCGCCAGCATTTTTTCCATTCTTGCCAATTCTTAGCAAGACGTTCTATCACACACAAAAAAATAATAATAAATAAATAAATAAATAAAAAGAAAGAGAGATAGAAAGAAAATTGCATAAATTGTCTGTCAAAAAGAATTTATTTTTTAAGAGAGACTATAGGGCTCTGCCCACTGCTCACTTTGCTCATCAACCCCTGAAGTAGCTTACCTACCAGGCCTTGCCTACTTCGCTGGCTACAATATTTAAATGAGTAATAATAATAATAATAAAGAATATTTCAAACAATTAAATACATATATTTCTATTGGCGACTATTTTTCAGCAATGGACAATATTCCTGTGACGTCACAGTGGGTAAAATCGCCGAACACGTGGTTGATGTTTTGTAAACAAATTAGATTCAAGAGGCCGTTTTATTGTTACTCATAACACTTTCCGCTCTAAATATTTTTCCAGTGAGACTTAATAATCAGATATCTGTTCAAACAAGAACAAAAGAGAAATGTAAACAACTGAATCGAATGGTAAAGTTAAGACTATTCCTTATCGTAAAATTGCAGAACATTTTATACACACACACACACACATATATATAATGAATAAAAGATAATAAAAATTAAACGCGTCAAAAATGCGTAAAAAGTAAATCAATCATCACTTATGAATCATGAAACTAATGTCAATGTTTAAAACGAAAATAGCGAAGCCTATTGTGAACAAAATCAAAGATTACAAACAAATCACATTACAAATTAATAAATAGAAAAAAGATGTCATTGATTACATTGGATATAAACATCAAAGCTTAATTAATTAGAATTTCAATCACTTTAATAAAGGTATTTATTAAATGGAACATCCATTTAAATTTGTTAACATCGCCACAGTTCACATGGCAACTTTTAATATTACATATGTTGATTAATACTAAAGTATATTACAAAAACTGGATTAAAAACAAAACAAAGGTATCACTATATCATTCTTACTTCAATTTCATATAATCTGTAACTCTTATAAATAATATTGCAAGATAAAAATTTGCAGGCCAAAATGCTTTGCTATGGTAGAGTTGAGGATTGTTTTCCGAAAACAGCTGATTTCCTATAGTCTCGAACCCAAAGGAGGAATATTGTCCATTCAAAACCATGACCAAATCTCGCTATCCGCGTTTGTAATGAACTATAGATGGCGCTTTCTCAACACTGCAGTTGTTAGTAAATATAATATCCACGTGTATATATTTTGTTCTTTCTTGTTGTTCTATCATAGTTTCAGCGTGAAAGCTTCCAGTGGTATGATAATTTCACCTTAGCCCACCAGAGGGCGAGCATTTCATTACAATCGCGGATATTTCATAGCAGTTAATAAAATGTAAATGATGTATAATCATTTGTGTTTGATTACATTGATTAGAAACACGATTAATTTAAAATAAACAAAATATGTATTCACATCATTTTGAGAACGATAAAATCAAGAAAAATAAAACATATAGGATCATTTGATTTATTGAAATTAATGTTTAAATAATAAATAAATCAAAATTTTAACGCTATTACGATGTCAGTTTTATCAGAATTTTCCTTAGGATACAGGTTTAACTTTTATTTATTTATTTTTTATCCTTCATGTGTAAGAAAATGTTTATTTTTATGTTAAAAAATAAAATAAAATAAAAAGTTGCACTCATTTTATTTTTGGTGGTATCTTCTTGGAATTATAATTCAAAGAAAAATGTCGGGAAAAAATACAAAAATCGCATAAAACATTAAAAAAAAAAAAAAAAAAAAAAAAAAATCAAAACATCAAAATCGATATAAAAATTTGTGAAAATTAAAAATTGTTACATAGTTCACACCGCAATTTGTTGAAATACATCTTAGCAAAATCTTATAAGTTGTCCATGAATAATCTTTGAGTCTATAAAACTTTTATAACTGAAAAGTTTTGTTCAACTTTAACATTAAATAGCACCAAAAACAATGCTTTGACATTTAAACAATTTGTTTCATCGTGTTTATCCCCCCACTTTATTCCACACTTCTGCATAAAACTGCCAAATTTAATGTTTTTATGTGTAACAGTTTTTGTGGTATAAATTAAGAAAGCTGAAAAGATAGGATAAATTAAAAAACTGCAGCGGTAGTAGTTTTTTTTTTTTTTTTGTGTGTGTGTGTGTGTGTGTGTGTGTGAGTGTGGTGGGGGTGGGGAGTGGGGGGTGGGGTATATATATATATATATATAGAGAGAGAGAGAGAGAGATTTGAATGATTGAAAATCATAATTTTAATTGAATTTCTTCAACCGCAAACTTTATGCTGTCATAAAAAAATACCCACTGTTTCATTAACATTGCTTCATACATGTATTTTTTAAAGAAAAAAAAAAAACTAAGTTCTGAATTTAAAATTACTTTGCATATTTACAACACCTTGAAATCAGCACAAAGTAAATAATATATAAGTAAAAGTGTAAATGTCATAGTTTCTTCGAAATAGTTTTTTTTTTTTTTTTTTCAAAATCGAACGATTACTTGCAAGTTTTTTTTTTCCAATTTTTGGATGTACTTTTACTACACACTACGACTTTAGCAACGAAAGTAAAGAATATGTATTTTTCTTTTTCCAAAAGTTTTTCTTCTTCATTTTAAAGTACAAGACAGCCGAGAGAAAAGCAAACATTACTTTAGACCTTTCAGCTTTTGGTTTCTACTTTCACGCATTTTCAAATTCTAAAAATATATAACATACAAAAAAAAATAAAATAAAGCAGAGAACATTTCACCCTTTTAACAAAACCTAGCACGGGCTTTTGTAAGTTCAAACTTTTGAAAAAAAAAAAAACATGATATTATTATTCTATTTTTGTAACTTTCATTTGCACAGTAGATACGTTTTCATGGTAACTGTGATGCGTAATAAAATTATTGTAGATTTCCTGGAATGTGAAATTGATGCCAGTTTTAACTATTTTCAATTCTAAAACTTTTAAAATGAAAATGAATTTTATATTGCTAATAGAAAAGAAAAATGAGAATCATTATAAAGCCTTAAGTACAGATGAAGTTATTATACTTGCAGTGAAAATAGTGAACTATATACAAAAAGAAAAGCCTAAAAATTATCATTTTTACTTTCTCTTACCCATTAAGTGCTCCAGTAGTTGACACTTTTAGAGCAATTTCTAATGTTTTTAATGTTTTAGTCACCAGAAACTATTTTTGGTTGGTTGGTTGGGTTTTACGTCGCACTAGTGCTGCGCAGATGGGCAATAAAACTATTTTTTGGAAATCTTAAGTTAATATGTATGGTATGAAAGACTTTCAGAACCACATCTATGCAAAAATATATGCATTTGATAATAATTTTTTTTTTTTTTTTTTTTTTTTTTTAAGAATTTTTAATTGACACGCACTCAATGTTTAAGTAATTGACACTGCCAGTTTTTCATTTTACCAGTTATTGGTACCCTGTGCTCCAATGTTTGACATAAAATGTTAAAATTCTTATATGTAAAACATGTGTCTTTATTTATTTATTTATTTATTATTTCGAGAAAGGTAACAATTACTGCAGCACCTACCCTATGTATAGTACAGAAAGTATTGTCTTGGGGACAAATTTGCGAAATTGAGTTTTTGTTATATTTACACGTTTTAAGATCTCCTGTATTCGAAAAGCACGTTTATAGCGGTTGGACTGTGTGTATGTGTGTCTGTTATAGCCATAATATCTCAAGAACAAATAGCAGCAGGAAGTTTAAACACGGTATTCTAAATCTGTATCATATAGGAATGCTACTACACTAAATTTTTCGTTGAGATCAAGCAAATGCTTCGTGTAGAGAGACATCCAAGAAAATTCAAATACATTACGTCTATAAGCGGAAATTGCAAGTAACTAGAGTTTAACATCTAGTCTACACTAAACAAAATAAAATAAACATATATATTTGGGGGTGATATATACGTTTATATCATTCGGTCTCAAATAGCCCCGAAACAATATATACTTAAACTTGAAAATCCATGTACTCATTTTTGAATATGTTGACATGCTCAAAAATGGAGTCGACCAATAAGAATCCCAATATTCCCATGTTTGACATGTCAATGTACTCAAAAAACGAATACATGGGTTTTCAAATTTAAGTTTTATATTGTTTCGGAGCTATTTTGAGACAATATATATTTATTTTTAAGAACCTAATTTTTACAGTGTAATTGCAAGATAAAAAGAATCTTTTATATAACCCGTTTTTAAATTTTCTGTTGAATCATATAAACTTGACAATTCTATGTTTTTTTTTTTTTTTTTTTTTTTTTTTTTTAATCTTAATTTGATGAATTATCTCATCAACTTGAAAGAAAATGATCAAATGCGTCATAAAGAGAGCAATTATAAGAAATTTTCAAACATTTATCAACCGAATAAAAGTAGTAAAAAAATGCATTGTCATCATGATCTGAGCCATTTTAAAAGTTTCGAATGTCTAGCTACTCGGCAAGTTAGTTAAAAATCGATTGCAAGATCTGTACTGGACAAACAAACAATAAAGCGAGTTAATAAAAACGTGGTAATTACACACAATTCGTTATTCTTCAATACTGGTCGTGAAAAATGACATACCCGAGATTATTGCAAATAAAATAACAAAAAAAGATTAAAAAAAATTTTTTTTTTTAGACTGCAGAAGATGTTTAAGTAACATCTTCTTTTAGAATATTTATTTATATTTACAAAAAGGATAAATTAAAGATTTATTTTCATAATAATTCATTTACAATCTCTCTTTCTCTCTAACGGGTAATTACACAAACTTCATTATTCTTCAACACTGGTCATGAAAAATTACATACCTCGATTATTGCAAATAAAATAACAGAAAAATATTAAAAAAAAATTTTTTTTTGACTTCAGAAGATGTTTAAGTAACATCTTCTTTTAGAATATTTATATTTACAAAAAGGATAACTTAAAGATTTATTTTCATAATAATTCATTTACAATCTCTCTTTCTCTCTAACGGGTAATTACACAAACTTCATTATTCTTCAACACTGGTCATGAAAAATTACATACCTCGATTATTGCAAATAAAATAACAAAAAAATATTAAAAAAAAAAAAAAAAAATTATTAGACTTCAGAAGATGCTAAAGTAACATCTTCGTTTAGAATATTTATATTTACAAAAAGGATAACTTAAAGATTTATTTTCATAATAATTCATTTACAATCTCTCTCTCTCTCTAACGGGTAATTACACAAACTTCATTATTCTTCAACACTGGTCATGAAAAATTACATACCTCGATTATTGCAAATAAAATAACAAAAAAAAGATTAAAAAAAAAAAAAAAAGTTATTAGACTTTAGAAGATGCTAAAGTAACATCTTCTTTTAGAATATTTATATTTACAAAAAGGATAACTTAAAGATTTATTTTCATAATAATTCATTTACAATCTCTCTTTCTCTCTAACGGGTAATTACACAAACTTCATTATTCTTCAACACTGGTCGTGGAAAATTATATACCTCGATTATTGCAAATAAAATAACAAAAAAGATTAAAAAAAAAAAAAAAAAAAAAGTTATTAGACTTTATAAGATGCTAAAGTAACATCTTCTTTTAGAATATTTATATTTACAAAAAGGATAACTTAAAGATTTATTTTCATAATAATTCATTTACAATCTCTCTTTCTCTAACGGGTAATTACACAAACTTCATTATTCTCCAACACTGGTCATGAAAAATTACATACCTCGATTATTGAAAATAAAATAACAAAAAAATATTTAAAAAAAAAAAAAAGAAGTTTTTAGACTTCAGAAGATGTTTAAGTAACATCCTCTTTTAGAATATTTATATTTACAAAAAGGATAACTTAAAGATTTATTTTCATAATAATTAATTTACAATCTCTCTCTCTCTCTAACGGGTAATTACAGAAACTTCATTATTCATCAACACAGGTCATGAAAAATTACATACCCTAGATTATTGCAAATAAAATAACCAAAAAAAAAAAAAAAAATATTTGACTTAAGAAGATGTTAAAGTAACATCTTCTTTTAAAATATTTATATTTACAAAAAAGATAACTTAAAGATTTATTTTCATAATAATTCATTTACAATCTCTCTCTCTTTCTCTAACGTGGTAATTACACAAACTTCAGTATTCTCCACATCTAGTCAGGAAAAATCACATACCCGAGATTATTGCAAATAAAATAAATAAAAATTATACAGACACGACATTATTTCATTATTTAAAACATGAAAATCTGACATTGACAGATTTTAATTTAGTGCCAGAGGCCTACTGCTAAACTTGTTACTATCGACAAATTCTTCTTTAGTTAATTCGTGACGATCTAAATTCCATGATAAAGTTTTCATTAAATCAAACCAATGTGTTTCAGCTGCAGATATTGTAACAAATAACGTTGGAAGTCCAAACTGTCTTATAGCCGCAAAACAACGTTTTTTCTCTTTTTCCCAATGAGGGGGAGGTGTACCTCGGGGGGACTCATGTCAAAGGTGTGCCTTGGGGGGGGAGACTCATGTGAAAGTTGTACCTTGGGGGGGACTCATGTCAAAGTTGGGCCTTGGGGGGACTCATGTCAAAGTTGGGCCTGGGGGGGGACTCATGTCAAAGTTGGGCCTTGTGGGGACTCATGTCAAAGTTGTACCTTGGGGGGGGACTCATATCAAAGTTGTGCCTTGGGGGGGGCCTTCATTCAATAAATCCCCATTCAATAAACCGACTGAAATAGGCCCTTAGCACTATTAAGAGTGTATTATAAAAATTCGACAACGCTGTACCGACTGAAATAGGGGTACCTTGGGGGGGACTCATGTGAAAGTTGGGCCTGGCGGGACTCATGTCAAAGTTGTGCCTTGGGGGGACTTCATTCAATAAATCCCCATTCAATAAACTGACTGAAATAGGCCCTTAGCACTAATTAAGAGTGACGTATAAAAATTCGACAACGCTGTACCGACTGAAATAGGGGTACCTTGGGGGGGACTCATGTCAAAGTTGGGCCTGGGGGGACTCATGTCAAAGTTTTGCCTTGGGGGGGACTTCATTCAATAAATCCCCATTCAATAAACCGACTGAAATAGGCCCTTAGCACTAATTAAGAGTGACGTATAAAAATTCGACAATGCTGTACCGACTGAAATAGGGGTACCTTGGGGGGGACTCATGTCAATGTTGGGCCTGGGGGGGGGACTCATGTCAAAGTTCTGCCTTGGGGGGACTTCATTCAATAAATCCCCATTCAATAAACCGACTGAAATAGGTCCTTAGCACTAATTAAGAGTGTATTATAAAAATTCGACAACTGTACCGACTGAAATAGGCCTCTAGCACTAATAACAAAAAAAAAAAAACAAAAAAAAAAACTTATTAGACTTAAGATGTTACAGTAACATCTTTTTTTACAAAAAGGATAACTTAAAGATTTATTTTCATAACAATTCATTTACAATCTCCCTCTCTCTCTCTGTAATTCCCCAACTATCATGGGGGGGGGGGAATTGAAATTATACTTTCAATTAATTACCACGAAATGATTTATGAAACTTCATTTATTAAAACTCACACTTTCATGAAATAGTCACAGTATTACATATAGATACTTGTGTTTTCGGTAATGTTGGTTCTTTTTGTGCAAGTAATATAAAAAATGTCTTATTTTAAAATAAATTTAATCAAAATGCTATAACATTTGTTCAAAATAAAACTTTTTATTGCTTTTCTTAATATGACAGATTATCTAACGAATTTTAGTAACTAGTTAATTAGAAAATAAAACAAAATTTAAAAAATAAATTGTCTGCTTGGATATACTGACCTCAGTGGGAATATTTCTAAAGGGTCACAGTCTGTTTTCATGCGAGTATCAGCGAAAACCACGGTTAACTCCGAACAGCTAAATCAACGAGTGAACTTGGGTTGAAATCCGGCATCTTCTATCGACCAGCGTTGAGAGCAAAACCTATCAATGGCCGGTAGGAATTTTGTAAATGGATTTAATAATTTGATTTGTGTGTATGTGTGCGTGGGTGGGGGGTGTGTGTGGGGGGGAGGGGGAGCAAAATAATTTATTTTTTTCTTTACTTATAATGAAATATATTTTTAAATTCTAACCAGAATGCTGCGTGCTCGAGAGATTCTGTTTTCAAAGGTGCGAGGTTCGATCCCAGATCACCCAGTCGGCCTAACTGTTCGAAGTTTCCTTGGTTTTCTCTGAAACTGTTGTACATTTACAGAGACCATGGCTACATATTATTGTAAATTTATAGATTTTTTTTTTACAGCGTAAGTCCTGAACACGCTGTTTTATTAATAAAATTTAAACAGTTTACTATAATTAGGTCAAAGAGATATCCAGCTTAGATTTGTTTATCCCTAAAGTAGATTTTATTTCATCCATCTCATTCAAGACGAAAAATGGTGGATGCACCGGCTTATCATCTCTAACCATTCAAGTAAAAGGGATGAGGCATGACGCCGAAGAATAGAATGAGTTCGAGGATAATCCCGTCTCTTTCTCTCTCTCTATGAATGAGGTCGGTTTTCGCAGCCCTTTTTGCCGGGGCGCAATCAATGTGTGAATGAAATTTTTCGGCTCACCTGTGAGAATGATTGCCCGTGAGGCTGTTGCTCTGTTTTGGACTGAGGAATAAAACGCAGAGGCGAAATTGGGCAGCGATTGTTATGAAATTGAGAAGACTTCAAGAGCAGAGATTGCGCTTTTTCTTCTCGGAACAATTTTGTCTCAAAACACGCAATTTATGACTCACTTATTCTTGGAGAAATCATTGAGTTATTTAAAAATGGAATATATTATTATTATTATTATTATTATTATTATCATTTTTTTTTTTTTAAATATATAATGAAAATAGATGTTTTTAATTTAGTATTGCTATAATTTGTTATAAAAATATAAAACAATGAAGGATTATTTTCTTTATATATGATTATAACAATTTTTAAAGAATAAATTCACTTGATAGATATATATACTCTATAACAAGAAAAATAATCTGGTGTGTCACTCACACTACTTTCTCTGAACCTGAAATTTAATACTATAAATACAGGTTGGAAATTAAGAGGTGACATAACGAGTACTGTTATGTAAACCTATGTTAAACAATTAAAATTAGGCTTAGGAAGAGTTTTATGTGATAATTAGTTCTGAGTGAGGGGGGCTAAAAGACAAGCGATGAATATTTAGCTTAAAACATACATAATTTACCATATTTCTATGAGGAATTTATTTCAATCCCCGAACAGCTTTCCTGGAAATGGTAAAATATTATTAGTAAAGCACATCCTCTAACAACAAATAACTATGTGTTGTGGCCCCCACACGACTTTCTTCTATATTTTCCTATACAAATTCACCCAGTAAAAATAGTTTATTAAAATTATTATTTAAAAAAATTATCTTCCATGATAATGAACACTGTTTCCACATTAGAGAAGTAGTATAACACTAAATAACCAAAAAAAAGTTAAATTTATTCTCAATATTACATAAAAAAAAAAAAAAATGAAAAATGAAAAATGAAAAATGAAAAAATCGATAACTTTATTTTAAATTATTGCAAATCGATGGTTCAACCATACGTTTTAAAGGTATTGGCGAGCTCTTTTGAAAGATACCCATCATGAAAATGTACTCCCTTCGAGGGGGAACTTCTCCCCCCCCAGGGGGGGAGGCGAGGCCCCTACATACACAAAATTTTTTACCAGTTGACTATCTCTATTACAAAAAAAATATGTATTCGTTTCATTTTGTTTAGTGAAGTCTATAGATGTTAAACTCTACTTACCTGCAATTTCCCCCATAGACGTAATGTATTTGAATACTTTTGAGTGTCCCTGTACACGAACCATTTGCTTCATCTCAACGAAAAGCTTAGTGTAGCATCCCTATAGGATACACATTTAGAATACCGAGTTTGGAATTTCTGCTACTATTTGTTCTTGTTCTGCGTGCTGATAACAGACACACAGACAATTTGCTAAAAACATGATTTTCGTATTCAGGGGACCTCAGAACATGTAAATATAGCAAAAACTCACGTTCGAAAATTGGACCCTAAAACAATACTTTCTCGTCTCTATGGGTAAGAGAAAGTAAAAAATGACGCACCAAGAGGAAGTGGGGACAAAAATTGGTAGATGGGGTGTAATAGATGGTCCGAATGGGACAAAAATTGGTGGATGTGATGAACATGAGGAGAAAAACAATTGATTACAGTTTCAGAAAATTTGAATGATTTAATCAAGAGAAAGGGCCTCACAAAGTAAACAAATCAATAACGCGTTGGTCCACTTCTGGCTCTTATGTACGCAGTTATTCGGCTTGGTATTAATTGATAGAGTTGGCAGATGTGATCCTGTGAAGTATCGTGCCAAATTCTCTCCAATTGTTGCGTTAGATTGCTAAAATTCCGAGCTGGTTGTAGGACCCTTTTTATGATGATCCAAACGTCCTCAGTGGAAGAAAGATCCGGGGACTGCGCTCAACCCCACTGAGCCGCCTATTAAGGATATTTGAAGTCACTGAAGTACCAGTTGCCCGTAGGATCGACGATAATGATGAATTGGTGCTTGATTCCATCAAAACCTGTATGGTTGTCAACTTGTGTCCAGTTTCTATTACTCCTTCTTGGTGCGTCACTTTTTTTGTTATAGAGTATGTACATATATATATATATATATATGTATATATATTAACCATAAAAGATTCCTTATAGTAATTTTTATTTTTAACAGAAAAAGTACTTACACTTGAAAAAAAAAAAAAAAGAGCCGCCTTCATCTAGAACGAATAAGAAGTCATTTTCTGAATCCCTTGTACTAGAAATATAGATTTAAAAGTTATGCGTATATAGCAAACAAATAACCTGTATGGAGGAAATAATCGAGAATTTTTAGTCTATATACTTTTTAGAGGGTGAAACGTTATTATGAAAGTGACGAATCATTTGTATTGCGGGAAATCCTCGCTTGTTTTCCTAGAATTGGGTCATAAACTAAAATTATAGTAACTAAAACTCACCTCTTGCGTTCGCATTTATTTGCAGTGATTTTTACTTTCTTTTACCCGTAGAGTCCAGAAAGTATTGTTTTAGAGTAAAATTTTCGAACGTGAGATTTTGTTATATTTACATGTTCTGAGGTCCCCTGAATACGAAAATCATGTTTTTAGCGAATGGTCTGTGTGCCTATTATCAGGACATTTCAAGAGCAAATAGTAGCAGAAATTCCAAACTCGGTATTCTAAATGTGTATCCTATAGGGATGCTACAGTAAGCTTTTCGTTGAGATGAAGCAAATGGTTCGTGTACGGGGACACTCAAAATTATTCAAATACATTACGTGTATGGGGGAAATTGCAGGTAAGTAGAGTTTAACATCTGTAGACTGCACTAAACCAAGTGAAACGAATATATATTTTTTGTAATATTCAACTGGGAAAAAAAAATTTTGTATGTAGGAGCTTCACTTCCCCCCCCCCTCGAAAGGAGTAAATTTTCATGATGGGTATCTGTCAAAAGAGCTCGCGATACCTTTAAAACGAATGGTTGAACCATCGATCTGCGATAATTTAAAATAAAGTTATCGATTTTTTTCATTTTTAATAATAATAATAATAATAATAATAATAATAATATTGAGAATAAATTTAACTTTTTTTTTTTTTTGGATATTTAGTGTTATACTACTTCTCTAATATGGAAATCGCCTGCATTATCATAAAATATAAAAAAATTTTAATAATAATTTTAGTAAATTATTTTTTAAAAACATCATTATTTTTTAATAATCAAATTAAATTCTGTTGAAATGCAGGTGCATTAATGATACGGGGGGCTGAGGGGTACGGTAGCCCCCCCCCTCACATAGAACTAATTATCCTATAAAACTCTTCCGAAGCCTAATTTGAATTGTTAACCATAGATCAACATAACATCGTTATCTTACCTCTTAATCTCCAACCTGTATTTATAGTATTAAATTTCAGGGTAAGAGAAAGTCGTGTGAGTGACACACCACATTATTTAAATAAGAATGATCACGATAATATAAGAAAACGTTCTAGAATTCTAATAGGGGTTTTTAGAACTGGCTAAGCAAAGGGAACTAGAATTTATAAGGATGTACATAATGGCGTGGAATTTTTTTTACTAGAGTCGCAATTTAGTTTTTAGATGTCTGTCACAGATTTTATTATCAGTACAGAATGTTATTTTCCTGATAAATAACAAATCATTAGAGTATTAATGTATATGTACTTCAATCCATTCAAATTTACAATTTAATTGATTTCCATGGTTAAGAAGAATACAAACATATCGTCAGGAGGTTTTACATATGCAATTATAATATAACACTCACAACACACACGTTTCAACAAAGTGGATGCAGGAAAAGCGATGGTGAAATGCCACCATAATCCACAAAAACCAAAATAAATCAACACATAACTAAAATAAAAATAACGAATATTACTTTTGATACATATATGAAAACAATCACAATGATCACGGGAATATCATTCCTGAAATCCCGTAAAACAAATAAGGATGTCCATCCATGACGTGCTTTAGCAATAAGGATCTGATTTAAAAATAGATTGTGAAATTACACATTGACAATACAGTGCGTCCCAAAAGTTTATATACAACTTTTTTTTTTTTTTTTTTTTATCTTGCAATTTAAAAAAAAATGAATAAAGATTTCAAAATCATTTTTAATTATAAGTAATATGAAGGCAATAATAATATTACACAAAAATAACATCATACAATCACAGATATTGTAATAGAAACTAAAACTGAAACTTTACTGTCCCAAAAGTTTATAGACAACTCATTTTTTCTTTAACATTCAAATTTTTGAGCCATTTTTTCTAATCACTTCAAAAACTCGATATTTTTGAGCCATTTTTTCTAATCACTTCAAAAACTCGATCAGGCACACTCAAAACAATAGTTTGGAGAATTTCTGACTTTAGAGAAAACCAATTTCTTTCAATTTGCAGCATTCGATCTTGAACTGATGCAAATTGACGCCATTAGCATACACGTCTCTAGCTAACATTCCCCAATGGTTATCCATTGGGTTCAGGTCATGACTTAGGGCTGGTCAGTCCATAACAGTTACTTGTGGTTTTGTCTAAACCATTGCAATGTAGAGTTTGACACTTGAGTGGAGCAATTGTCTTGCTGATATATCTATTCTCCCCCACCTAGCAACTTTCCAAATAGAAGTAACCGTACTTCTAGCATTTTCTGGTAATCTTTGGAACATTCACGACTTTAAAAAGAAACAATATCGGTAATGACGGTAGTTCCTTTAAAGAAAAATGCTCCCAGAACCATGAGTGAACCCCCTCCTTGTTGTTTGCTGAAGAAAGTTTGTGGTTCCTTGCGAATATCGTACCAGTAATATTCCCAACCATCGGGATCATCTAAATTGAACTGCTTTTCATCACTAACCAGAACACTCAACCATTCATATGTCCAATTTATATGATTCCGACCCCACTAAACACGAGCGTCTTTATGCCGTTTTGTCAACTTTGGTAAACGATGCATTTTGCGACATGCAAGCAATTTACTTACCTGCAGCCGTCGGTTCACCATGGATTTCGATACTGGTAAAGTCACCTCTCTAGAAATTGACCGTACAGACAGATTCTGGGTTGAAACAAATCTGAAAATCTCTGTGTCTTGTCATTTAGTTGTTTTCTTTGGTCGCCCAGAACGCGATTTTGTTTCAGTATTGTCACCTTTTGACAGAATTTGGTAAATACCAGCCCTGATGCGTCCAATTTTTCTTGAAATGTCCACAACTTTCATTCCACTAGCTTTGAAACAATAAATTTTCAAGATTTCATTATTGGAAAACTGCACGTTGCGAGGCATATGTACAATCAGTCGAGAAAAGAAAAACAACTTCGCTTTTATCTCAGAAATCTATTACGTCACAAGTACATGACCTTGGAATATATTTTGAAATCAGTACTTCAATCAGCTTTTAACACCGGTTGTCTATATATTTTTGGGACAGGATTATTTTCTTTTTTAATTTTTTATATTAAATTTATGTATGTTTAAAAGTCTTTAAGTATTTCATTATTTCTATTACGTCAATACATATTTAAATAATTTATTTCGTCACTCGTTTCATTAGCTCTTAAATCAAAAAAAAAAAAAAAAAAAACAGTTGTCTACACTGTTAAAAATTTCAACAGTTTCAACAACAAATTTCTCTGTGTAATCTATTATCTCAAGTCTTACGTAAAATTACAGAGAAAAATAAACGGAGATGTTAAAAAACTTATTTTATACATTCATTTTAATAACTAATATTAACTTAATTAATTATTGGTGAGAATATATTTCGGACTTGGAATGCTTTATCAAAAGTAGAAACAGTCATTTTTAATTTTAATTAAAAAATTAGATAATAAAATTAGGTAACAATACAGAATAAAGATTGAGAATCTCGATTATTCACTTTTAACTAAGAATTACTGTAAATTTACAGAGACTCTGAATAAATATTTACATTAAATTTGCAGAAATTTTTAACAGTGTATAAACTTTTGGAACGCACTTTAATCATGCACGTCAGACTTTAAAAAAAGGGGGGAACGGTAAAAACTTATTAAAAAGTGAAATAGTTGGAAAAAACGCCGAAATGAAGCAATATGAATATGGAGTATATGGAGAGAAAGAGAAAGAGAAAGAGAGAGAGAGACCACAATACTCACCCTGTAATGAAAAATGAAACCCACTCACACCAATAATAAAATGCAATAGAACTATTAATATCAATAATAAAGAATATTCACCAATATGAAACTTTTAACAAATATGAAGAACATCATAAATTTATTATCAATTGGAAAAGTGCTCAAAAATAGAAGAATTTCTCGTCAACATCAAGGAACGTACATCCTTCATAGAGCACTGAATCTCGAGATTTTGAAGACTGTAGAGCTGTTCTGAGCCAATAATCGACAGTAGTATGTGCCGAGCATGTGATAAAATCCAATAATTAAAAGAAATGGACAAATAAATAAACAAAATCCAAATAGAAACAATTACAGAAAACTAAAAACGTACTTAACTTGTTTACATATTATTAAATGCATTTAATTTGCGTAATAAGTTAAGTTGCTATCAGCAATTTACTAAGTCGAGGAGAACAATACATTTTGTATAAGAATTAACACAATTAACCACCTATACTAAACTTAAAAAACAAACAAATAAAGCATTAATTGACCCGGGAACCCGGTATTGAAAGGTAACACTGTGCTGAGAGAAAAAAATATATATATAAAAAAAATCGAGCCCTGATACCATTCCTTCTGTTCTCATGCAAAATTACTTCTGAATCCGAATATAACCCTCATTTGTCCCAATCACCCACCATTTCTCTGGACGCCACCTCCTCCCGTAATTTTTATCACTGTTCGGTAATTTTATGGCCATGAATTTGATTTGGAGAATGGAAAAGAATTATTTTAACACTTAAAAATAAAAAAATATATAACGTATAAATAATAATAATAATTGGTTAATAAAATATAATAAATGTAATTCGTAATTTCAATGGCAAATCCCGCACCTCCCCCGCAAATTTTCCCCTTGCCGCAAATGTTCATGTTTTAGAATTTTTCACTTCTGTTGTCCCTCGGAAGATAGTAGCAGTAGATGGAAGTAGTTAAAATAATCCCCCCCCCTTGCAAATAAAATTTTAGCCATAAAATTACCGAAAAGTGATAAAAATAGGAGGGCGTCCCCAAAAAACGGTGGGTGAAAGGGTAAAATGGGTGTCATATTCGGATTCAGAAGGTCATTTTATGTAAGAATTTACAAAAATTGGTGTTGGGTACCTATTTTCATGCAGAGCATTGTAATAAATTATAAACTTTGTAACAAAATATAACAAATTATAAAGTTTCACAACAATTGATTCAGTACGCTGCTGCTTTTATGCTACACTCGTGCTTACTTTTTTTTTTTTTTTTTTTTTTTTGCCTAATGAAAGGCCATACTATTTTTAGACTCGAAACAATTGTTGTGAATGTTTGGAATTTGTTACATTTTCTTATTAAGCTTTATACTCGTATTATTATTATTATTATTATTATTATTATTATTATTATTATTAAAACATTACATTTATCAGTATTGATCCATTCATTAGCAATTTTAAATGAAACGTGTACGACATTGCTAATTTTAGAGAGAAACGTTTTTTCACTGTTGGGACAAATATAAAATTCTTCTTTAACCTACGCGTCATCAAATATTCAAAAATATTGTGACTCTTCAGCCCCCCCCCCCCCCTAAGACATGAATGAAATTATTTGGAACTGTACTATCAAGCATGTGCCGGCATCCACCCCCGCAATAAAAGTGTTCCCATTCTGCATTTTCCCATTCATCTGGTGGGTTGCCCCCAAAATGTTCGCGTTCCTCAATTAGCTCTCCTTTTACGTGGGATGCAGATCACGAGTTATTTTTAGATCCAGCACTTGATGCAGGAGAGAGAGAGATGCGTGGTAGGAGGAGCGGGATTTCCCTGGCAAGACTTGCTCCACGTGATGATAAGTCGTTGCCGGCCATTTTTTTTTTTTTTTTTTTTTTTTTTTTCCAGATGAAAAAAAATAAAAAAAAAAATGTATTAAAGAATGCTTAAAAATTTATTAGATTTATAAAAATGCTAACTAAATTTTCATAATTCTTTTCTTTTTTCTCTAATTTAATGTATTTATTTATTAATTTATTGCGAGATGATCCGAACGAAAAGAAAACAAGGATTTAAGCAAGATTTTGTTATTTTATAAAAAAAAAATATATATATAAAGGTGCACGAACGTAAATCAAGGAAACATTTGCAATCATTCAGTATTTATAGCTTCAGTTTTTGAATTATTATGAGCATTAATAAATAATAATAAAAAAAAAATACCTTTAGAGCTATAATGTCGTCAATTTTACCCTGCAAGTTTAACTTTTCACAAAGTTTCATATCAATTTTAATATTTACGCGTGAAATTTTTTTTTCCCATGAAAAAAAAAAAAAAATAATAAATAAATAAAATTAAATTAAATTAAAATCAACTCGTAAACATTTTTGGCAACAATTAAAATTTAATTTTTAATTAAATTATGCATTTTTGTCCAAAAAAGAGCTTCTTCAAATTTTCTGTTACTGTCCGTTTCGATACTGATTATTATTAATTTTCTTTTCTTTTCTTTTTCTTTCAATAAATAAATAAATAAAAATAAAAAATAAAAATATTTTGATGAAATTCTGGTAAAAGCAGAATTTATTTTAGTACGGAGGACTATTAGTTTTTTTTTTTTTTTTTTTTTTTCAAATTATAACATTGCTTTCAAATTATTCAATTTTATTTTAAATAAATTTTCGATTTAGATAAATGCCCAATCATCGTAAAACTGGCGACAACATTTTATGTGTAGATTGAGACTAATAGTCCTCCGTCCTAATACATTAACCCTTTATCTACCGCATTATGAAAAAACAAAATATTTATTTCAAACATATATATATACACACACACATATATATATATATATATATATATTAGTTATATAAGAGTATTTTTTAAAGATATATGCAAAGAAAGTTATGCATATCACCTCATCACAGAAATTAATGAAGAACATGCGAGATGATGTACTACTTTTGTGTACCACTGATACAAAAAATGTATTTGAACCTTAAAAAAGTGTAAAGAGGTATTTACTTTTGATATTCCTCATATTTTTTTTAAGACTGATGGGAGGGATTCTTGAAGTAATATAGGAATTAATTATAACACAAGTGAAGATCGCGAATCATGCCAAGCAAAAACAGAAACAGCACTCTCAGAAATCCTTTCTGAAACTAAAAAATCTGGAGTGACTCCACTCGACTTTCCGAGCATTGAGTCATTAACAGTTTTGTAGAGAAAGTAAAGAAAGAGGAGTTGTTAAACAAACAAAAGAGAGAAAACCATAATAGAGTGTTTGAGTATTTTTCTCCATCTATTACACGATGTTTTATTTAACGCTGCTGAACTTTGAGCCCATGGATCATAATGATAAAGAATTTTTCGTTGTGTCCCTGTAAAAACTTATAAATGCTACATTCACCGAAATGCTCATAGTCAGTGCAACAGTGATTTATAATATTCATATAAATTTTCAGCTCAATTGAATAAGGTGTTTAGATGCTATCGCACTTTTAAAAATATGGTCCCGTAGGCCATAATGATAAAGAATTTTTTTTGTGTCCCTGTAAAAAAAAACTATAAGAGCTAGATTCATCAAAATCAATAGGGTTCGTGCTACGGTGACTTGCAACATGCGTACCAACTTACAGCTCATTCGAGCAAAGCGTTTAGACGCTAGCGTGTTCACTCACACACATACACACACCCATACATACATCATCGTAAAAATAGTGAAAACGGACTCAGGGGACCTCGAAACGTATAGAAACATCAAAATCTCAAATTCGGATTTTTGACATGATTACAATACTTTTCTCACTATAGTGTTCGGAAAGTAAAAAGGCTACATGTAGCTTATAGGTAGCACTGTAAAAAAAAAAAAAAAAAAAAAAGATTTTACAGCAGAAAGCGCTAGCAATATGGGTGCCAGCCCATTCTGCTGTTAGAGAGAACGTACAGCAGATAGAAATAGTTGTCAGGTTTATCAGTCTCAGCTACCAGGCTTTACCTGATTTACTGGCTGCAATATTTAAATGACATTAAAATAATAGTAATAATTCAAACGTTTAAATAAATATATTTCGATTGGCGATTATTTTCAGAAATTCAAAACCATGGCCTAATCCTGCTATATACGTTCGTTAACGAAATGTAAAAGACATTTAATTATTTGTGTTTGATTATAGTGAATAAAAACCACGGTTAATATATATAAATAAAGAGAAGTATCTCTGCGTGTACAGTCGGTAACAAAAGTATCCGAACACTAGCATAAATTCCTATATAAAACTAGTATGTTGTTGCCACCGCATAACTTTCTTCCATATTTTCCTATACAAATTCACTTAGTAAAAGTAATTTATTACAATTATTATTTTAAAAAATTATCTTTTATGATAATGCATACGATTTCTCTAATAAAGAAGTAGTATAACACTAAATATCCAAAACAGTCAATTTTCTTCTCAATATTACATTTATTTTATTTTTTATTTATTTTTTGTTAAAAAAGAAAAAAATAGATAACTTTATTTTAAATTATCTCAGATCGATGGTTCAACCATTCGTTTTAAAGGTATTGGCGAGCTCTTTTGAAAGATACCCATCATGAAAATTTACTCCCCTCGAGGGGAGACTCCCCCCCCAGGGGGGAGGGAGTATGGCGAGGCTCCTACACATGCAAAAAATTTTCCCCAGTTGATTATCTCTATTATAAATAATTCTTGTAGATTCCATAATGATTACTAAAAAATTATTCTCTTTATGCACATTTATACAAGATTTTGTCCTATATCACCATGTTAAAAATTTAGAAAAAGTGGGGTGGCAACGCAACCTGTAAGGCATTTTTTACCAAAAGTTGATAGGCACTAATTTATGTTAAGGTGCAACTACATACCAATTTGTATGAAATTCTGTGCAGTAGTTCCTGAGATACAGTTGCCACAAAATTTTGTCACACACACACGTCACACACACTGACAGACAGACAGACGTTTTCCAAAAATGGTCAAATCGTGTTCTACAGCTCTCAAAACGTGTAAATCCGTCAAAAACCCGAGGTTGAAAATTTTTACGAATCCAATACTTTCTTCTATTGAATATAGAAGAAAGTAAAAATCTGGTGTGAAACAACCACACGACTTCCATTACCCACTATTTACACATATTATACGTACTTTTTGGAGATAATGTGATAGACATAGAATTGACCTAATGAAATAAACAACTAAAAATTTTTTCAGTGAGAGAAAGTTAATACACGTATAAAGAGACATACAAAACAGAGTTTACATATAGCGAGGTTTTTTTTTTTTTTTCTTTTTTTTTTTATAGGACTGAAGACTGCTGGTCTCAATCTACGGATTTTTACGATATTAGTTTTACGATAGTTGGACATTTATCGAAATCGGAAATTTATCGAAAATATAATTGAATAATTTGAAAGCCATGTTATAAAAAAAAAAAAAAAAACTAATAGTCCTCCGTGCTAAACTAAATTCTGCTATTGCCAGAATTTCATCAAAATCTTTCTTTTTTTTTTTTTTTTTTTTTTTTTTGAAAGAAAAAGAAAAGAAAATCAACAATAATCAGTTTCGAAACGAACAGTATCAAAAAAGTTTTTTTTTAATTATTACTTTCTTCTATATTCAATAGAAGAAAGTATTGGATTCGTAAAAATTTTCGACCTCGGGTTTTTGATGGATTTACACTTTTTGAGAGCTGTAGAACACGATTTGACCATTTTTAGAAAATGTCTGTCTGTCTGTGTGTGTGTGTGACAAAATTTTGTGGCAACTGTATCTCAGGAACTACTGCACAGAATTTCATACAAATTGGTATGTAGTTGTACCTTGACACACATTAGTGCTATTAACTTTTGGTAAAAGTTGTCTGACAGGTTGCGTTGCCATCCCGCTTTTTCTAAATTTTTAACATGGTGATATAGGACAAAATTTTGTATAAATGTGCATAAAGATAATTATTTTTTAGTAATCATTATGAAATTTACAAGAATTATTTATAATAGAGATAGTCAACTGGGAAAAAAATTTGTATGTGTAGGAGCCTCGCAACCCCCCCTGGGGGGGGGGGGGGGGGGAAGCACCCCTCGAGAGGAGTAAATTTTCAAGATGGGTATCTTTCGAAAGGTCTCGTCAATACCTTTAAAATGAATGGTTGAACTATAAATCTGTGATAATTTAAAACAAAGTTATCGATTTTTTTTTTTACTTTTAACGAAAAAAAACTTAGAAAATAAATCTTATTTATTTATTTATTTATTTTTTAACGAAATTGAACCAAATTTGGTATTTAGCTGGTCCCCGACATAAACTGGTGCTGATTACATTTGGGGATCAATAGCTCAAAAGGTGGCGCTGTGATCGCATTTTTTCTAAATTTTTATCATGGCGGTATAGGACAAAATTTCGTATAAATGTACATAATGAGAGTTATTTTTAACTTGTGATTGTAAAATAAATATGAATTATTATTCATAATAGTAGTAGTTAACTAGGAAAAAAATTCTGTGCATGTGGGGTCAGCGCTTCCCCCCCCCCGGGGGGGGGGTTAATTTTCAAGATGGGTATCTTTCGAAAGGTCTCGTCAATACCTTTAAAACGAGTGGTTGAACAGTGATTCTGTGATAATTAAAAACAAAGTTATCGATTTTTTTTTTACTTTTAACGAAAAAAACTTACAAAAAAATCGTAATTTTTTGTTTTTTCTTATATATTTTTACTGAGTGCATTTGTATAGGAAAATTCAGAAGAAAGTCTTGTGGTGGCCACAACATACTAGTTTTTAATTAGGAAATAAAAAGCTCGCATGCTAAATGAAATAAAAAATAAAACAAGATAATTAAATTTGAGTTTGAGTAGGTAATTTTTCTTTTTTTTCTTTCCTATTTTTCATTGTTTTATAATTTATTGAAAACTAGAAAAGAAAGGAAAGGAAAGGAAAGGAAAAAGAAAGAAACAGAAAAAATAATCGCATAAATTATGTATTTTTGTCTGAAATGGAGATAAAAATTCAAAAGTCGCCAAGGGGAGCTATATTAAGGCTGTACTATGATCAGGTTTACATAATTAATTAATTAATTATTATTATTTATTTATTTATTTTATTTTATTTTATGGGTTCATGCAACAATTTTCAAGAAAATCGTTAAAGCCGTTTTTGAGATACCGACTTTTAAAAAAACTTGGCATATTCAATTATTGACCGGAAAACAACAATTACAGGCAGAAGGATATTTAAAAGAGAGTTAATATCGCAAGTTTGTAAAAAAATCCAAACAGCCGTTTTGAAAGGAACGCACTGGCAGTGCCTGAAATTGAGCTATTTATACAGGACGCCTATCAATATTCCTGAACTAACCAACTATATCATTCGAAAGGACATCTAATAGAATGTTTATGCAGTAATTTTGAAGGAAATCGTTAGAGCCGTTTTTGAGATACGGACTTACGGTCGCACTTCCGGTTTTCCAACTTTCACCAAAATTTAGAAAATTCATCTGTACACCAGACCTGTCTCAATTTTGAAGTTTCGTGGAGTTTATTAGTTTCGGAGATTTAATAGTCAGAAGATTCCCCACATACATACATAACACACACACACACACACACACACTGACCAATTGACAAAAACCACTTTTTTGGACTCAGGAGACCTTAAAACTTGCAAATCGGTAGTTGGGTAATGGAAGTAAAAATAAAATAAATAATAATATTTGAAGCAGTCTTCAGCAAGCAGAGTGCCCTATGTATTTTTTGCTAATAAAACTTTTTTGTAAAGTGGGGGAAAAAAGGTCTACACTGTGATGTAAGAATAAAATTTTCTATAATCTTCTCAATTTAGTAAAATGTCTATATTTTGACTAAATTGAGAAGAATGTTTATCTATTGGATGTTTTTAAATATAATACGTTGGTAGAGAATGTATTGATACGTTCAAATCAACGCTGATTCAAAATTCAAAACCTGCTATACTCTCTAAATATTGTAAAAAATGTTAATTACACATAATTCAATTCCATTTATCTCTAGAACTAGTCAGCCTTCGCCCGCCTAACACTATTTCCAAACTTGCTGCGTGCATATTTTACCGGCAAGCCATATCTTCCAAATCAAAAACTGTGGCCGAATGCCGCAATAAATAGCTCGAAAAAAGAAAAAAGATTATTTAAATTTTAATCGTGTTTTTTATTAAGATAACAGAATCCAAATAATGAAATCCAATTTAAATTTAATTATTTATGAAATTAAACTCCAGTACAAAATCTTTAAAATCATCACTAGTTTATTTATTGATGGAATAATAGTACCTAAATATCACAAAATTATTACTTTTTTTTCCCCCTCATTCCAATTTAAATTGATTATCCTCGATTTACATGATAGTTTTTTAATGACGACAATTTCTTGTATTTTATAATAAATCTGCTTAGACTTATGTAACCCAAATTTTTATTTTAATCGTGTTTATGTTCCCTTTTAATTACCTTTACTTATTTTATTTATTTAAAATCGCGGGTAAAGTTTTATTTATTTGCTTATTTATTTAATTGTTCAAAATCGTGAATAAAGTTTATTTATTTATATAGTGTTACAGTTTTTTTTTTCATTCTTTCTTTATATCAATACATTGTTCCAGCAACAATGAGCGTTCGAGCGTTATTGCTAGGAAAATTTGGCTTTTATTAGTAAGAAGACAAGAAGTATTTTCGATAAAAAGCGATTGTTGGTTATAATAAATTTCAGTTAAAACATACTTTTGCTATTCCGATAAATAATAAAAAAAATAAATGATAAATAAATGATGAATAAAAATAAATGAATAGAAAACGAAATCATATCTTATTTTAACTCTTAGATTAGTATATTCTGTCTGTCTTTTCCAATTAGGCGTTACAGCCTTTCGTTTTCCATTCATCTTTGTGGAAATGTCCAAAAATATTTGTTCTTCCAGTTATCTTAACACTTTTTGAGAACAGAGAGGATGAGCTATTTTTAGATGCAGCATATCGGAAAGAAGAATTGCGGAAAGAAGGAATAAAACATTCTGTCCAGTATCCAGCTGTCCGTGCATCTCATCGCATAATTGTGATGACCAGCTATTCGAAATTCTATATTGCATATCTCAAATGCAGACATGTTAACCTGATTAAATTTAAATAATACTTAACTTAATAAATGAATAAATTTGTAAGTAAACACTATAAAATTTAAAAAAAAAAAAAACCTCGCAACAGTTATTTCAGGTTAAAATAATAGCACATCCTTTAATCGGGTGAAAAAAAGGCAAGAGTGAGTCATCAAAGCATGAATGTGCGCTCACGCTTACTAAGAAATGTAAAGTGACTTCTGAATATGGCTTCCTCTAAAACATCATTTCGGAATAGTGCTGCTATCTACCAAACAAAGAAGAAACAGAAGTTTTAAAATCGACTCTAGCATTTAAAAAAAAAAAAAAAAAAAAAAAAAAAAAAGTTAAATATTTGTTTTTATTGCGAAACCAGTGAACATGAAAGGGTTAAAGTAATCAGGTGGTTTTAAAGCTTTTATATCTTGAGATAGGATTTTTCCTGTTCGCCTTTAGAATATTTTAAGAAAGCAAATTAAAAATGTATTTTCAATGAAATTGGAAGATCTCAAAACAAACTCAATATTTCCATTTCTTTCAAAATTTCTAAAATTCTTCTATGTTTATGCCATCAATAAAATTACATTATCTTATCTTAAAGATCTCATTCCTGCTGAGAATTGATGCTGCGCCCCCCCCCCCCCCACACACACACACCTTCCTTTTTTTTTTTTTTTTTTTTTTAAGTACAGGTTATATTGTCCAAACTAAGCGAGGTTCGAAATACAGAGTTAATTTGCAATTATTAAAGAATCATAATTAAGGAATTTTCTATTGCTTTCCATTGCTCATCTGTTAGCCATTGCTTGAATTTCTATTTTCTTCTCTTTCTCTCTTTTGCACGTGGATTTTCACAAAACTTTTTACAAATGCCAAAAATCTTGTTAGTAATTTTTCTTTGATGAATTTCATACGGGGTGCCTAGAAATTATTTGCATAACCTTTTCTTCCCCTCATTGTTATTCATTCATAGAGAATAATTTACTTTCTCTTTCTCATGTAATGGTAGAGAAAGTACTGTGTTTGGGTTAAATTTTCGAAATTGAGATTTTGGTATAATTACACGTTTTGAAGTTCCTGAATCCGAAAAATAGGTTTTTAGCGGTGGGCCTGTGTACCTATTGTCATCATATCTCAAGAAAAAACAGTAGCAGAAAATCCAATCTCGTTATTCTAAACCTGTATCATATAGGAATGGTACACTAAATTTTTGGTCGGGATCAAGCAAATGTTTCGTGTACAGGGACATCCAAGACAATTCAAATACATCACGTCTATGGGTGAAATTTCTGGTCGAACTGCCTTTAGACTGCTCTAAACAAGTGAAATGAACAAATATTTTTATATGCGTAAAAGCATTATTTAGTATAGGATATAATATAGAAATTATTTACCATTTGATTACAGGACCAGACAAAAGAATTCAGGCATATTGATATTATGCCTATACTTTGAACTGCGTAAATTGCATTTCAAGTTGTGTTGTATTTTTCATACTGGGCTGTATGTAATTATGCTATGTGGTATTCATATATTTTATATACAATATACAAGGCTATCCAATAAAAAACGAAAACATTCTTTTCTATGGCATCTAATTGATAAAAGTGCTTTACTAAATTTTACCAACTTCGGGAAAAAGTACTGATTAATGATAATTACTTTCGCATGACCTGTGGTAATATATATATATATATTAGTTTGGAGTACAATTTTTAACTCTGATTTTTCGTTATAACTACGCGTTCTAGGGTCCCCTGAATAAGAAAATGAAGCTTTCAGCGGTTTATTTGTGTATATGCTAATTATTAGCATAACGTAAGAACAGATAATTGCAGGAAATTCAAATTGGCATTTTGAAGATGCTATGGAGTTTTCACTTGAAACTTTTTACCGAGATGGTAAGTTTCAAGAACTGTTGTTGGTAAAATACGTCAGAATATTTTGGAAAAAACTTTTAAATTTAATAACAGCTTTAAAACTTTTATGAATATATGAAAAATGCTCAGTCAGCGGATTTAGGCTACTCCTCATACAGAAATATATATCTGATAAAACACTGTTTCTAAAACTATTTTCGATGGGCTCTTCCCACCTGACGTCAGAGGTCACATGACATAGCTAAACAAAGAGCAGATGAAGTCTTCTATTTCTATAGCGATTGCTAAAATAACACATTTTCTGTTCTTATTTTTGATCAATCCGATTTAATCTGCGTTATTTTTGAATACATCATCATTTTTATTCCATTTTATATCATTATTCATCATCATTTGTATGATGTATACATTTACAATCACCATTTAGTTTATATTTGTTATCAATGTTGATGAAGAACATGTTAATTACTCTGATTTTTGGTACTTATATCATTAACAGTACAACATCGTACGGTGTAAAGCAATTTCGGCACAAGTAGCTAAGTTAATTAACTTGCTGTAACACCTTTACCCGATAAATTTAACTTCAAACATTTTAAATTAATTTTAAGTTATAATTTTTAAACATTCCACTATTTACTTCTAGATCAGTTAATGTAACAGTTACACTACGACCATTGCGCTATGACTACAATCTACAAAAATCGATTCTTACTTGTGAGAATAGATAAATATGTACAGTGTTTTTCAAAAGATATTAAACTTACAAATACAATTATTCTACTGTTTACAAATGCACAATATTACATTTATTTTATTTTATTTTAAATATTAATGTGTTTGTTCGTAAGAAAAATATTTAACTGAATTCGATTCTTTGTTTTTCTTTATCACGTTATTGAGCAGATAACGCTGGAAAGAGCCCATTGTTTTAAAAGTAAGATTACTTGTTACCTTACCCTTTAACGTATAATCTGCCTTCATAGTCTTCAAATGCTGGGTAAGAGAAAGTCGGGTAAGTCCCACACCAGATTACTTTTTACCTTAAACATCTTTTGAAAAATGTTTTCAAATTGAGGATTTGAATTGATTATTTCAGGTTTGTTTGTTTGTTTGTTTATTGATAACACATATACATCAGATTTGTATGCTTGACTCGAAGTCCGCTTGTAAATCTTCGTCAGATAGCACATGACACAATTACAATACGAAGAACTGGAAAAACACCCAGGATCAGTACGGGAATCGAACCCGCTCTCCTACGCTCGAAGGAGATTAGCAGTGTGGTGACATAACCACTCGGCTACGGAGGGCCCATTATTTCCATAGATATATTAATAAGACATAGATTGATCAGCGAGAGGAAAAAATTGATACCTTTTTTTTCGGGAAAATCACTCTAATGGCTGCCTTTCCCCGAGTAAATCACACACAGGAATACACACGGATAATTTAGTCAATAAAATTTATGAATAATTTATTTACTAAAGGCGAATGAAAAACTCCAGATACAGTTTCAAATACATTTTTCTTTTTATTCTTTTTTTTTTTTTTTTCAATATTCTCTAATAGCTAATTTTAGAACTTTTTTCCGGCCGCAAAATTTTTTGCTCGATAACGTGGGGATGATACATCTATATATATTACTATATCTATGATTATTTCAAGTTACGAAAAATTTACTATACAAAAACCGGCAAGAGTTACAAAAACATTAGTTATAAAGTAATTAAGATGTTGCTTATTTCAATGTTATTTGAACAAGTATAACCTGAAAATCTCAAGATTTTCCAAATTAAATACATTTGCAATCCTCCCCCCCCCCCCCCCCCCAAAAAAAAAAAAAAAAAAAAAAAAATATGAAGCGAGTAAAATACGAAATTTAGCTAGTAGCTTCAATAACGGAATATCTAACTACTAATTTAGATAATTTTTAGTAGTCTGGCGCATCAAACAAAAAGAAAATTTTATTATTATATTATTCACCAAACACCGCCTCCATCCTAATATGAATGAATTTTGCCGATGCTTTACTACTTTTGCACGCACATTTGAGAGGGGCCACCCCCGTAATAACAATACCACGTTTTGCATTTTCCCATTCATGTGTGGATGGTCGTTTTTCCAATTAACTCTCTTTTCGCGGGGGATGCAGATGAGCTATTTTTAGATCCAGCCCTTGCTGGGGGAGAAAGATGCGGGGAAGAAGAAGTTCGAGGATGCTTGACACAGACTTCCCTCTCATTTTGTTTCGAACGGAACAAAATGAAATCACCAATAAAAGGTATAAAAAAATATATATGTTTATGCGGTTAAAGCAGACTATACGACTGTAAATTTTCTGGAGATATAATTAAAATGTTAATGTTAACATCATAAATATTTACAGCCATTAAAACTAATGTATAACTATCAAAAATAAAAGACTATTATTTATACTTATATATAAATATTGACAGAAACAATATCGGAGTAATTTAAATACAGTTTGAAAAATTATTGAAAAATTAATTAATTATATGGAAATATATATTTAAGTTTTACTATAATAATAATAATAAAAAAATCGATAAAAACGTTCAATAACTTTATGCTGAACAAAAAATGTTTTCCTAACTGAAGCATTTTCCCTCAATATAAAGTTGTTCATTCTTCTATTCCAAATTTCTTAATTAAAATAGAAGTAAACGTGTAAGTTATCTTCATTTGTCCCAATCTATTTTTTTTTTTTTTTTTTTTTTTTTTTTTTTTGTATGTATTTTCTTTCAAGTCTGTTAAATTAAGAATGTTTTGAACGCACCAACCTTAATTTAGAGGTGTCGTCAGTTCAATATGTGCACTGTTTGGAATACTTTAGTGTTAGAGCACTGGCATTTTAAATTATATGTCCATCCCAGGTTCAATTCCTAGCTGGGTCTTTTTTCGCTCAATATAAAATTTTTCAGCTTTCTGTTCCAAATTTCTCAGTACAAACAAACGTATGCATACTATGGATTGCAAAGCTGCGTAATAATAATAATAATAAATACTGAGTTCTATAAAATCAGTTAAAGTACGGGGATTCAGTTTCAAGAATTACAAAATTTAAATTTGCATACGATCTCCATACAATAAAAATAAAAAGTGAGGAAAATATGCCTTATACACTAATAAGGTTACACAAAAAATTTCCCCACGGAATCAAAATTTTTCCGTGATATGACCAGGGGTGGCGCCAGCTAGGGGGGCGGGGTGCACAGATATCTATAGCTGTGCCTCTTTCTTTGAATCACTAAATGAACTACCGTTTTAAGGATATTGAGGATAACTAAAATCTTTTATCAGTGCATGACCTCCCATCTAGTATTCCCCGCAAACCTACTATCATTGAGTATCGTTATTAGTATATGTCATTTGGTTGAAGCGTAAATAACAAAATTTTTTACTTCATCGAATATGTCTAACTTTGTGCCGGATAAAGTGTTTTTGCGGGGAGTTCTACTTCAGTACTTTAACATGAAGAAAAGCGCTGCCGAAAGTCATCGAATTTTAGTGGAAGAGCATGCACTAGTAGAACAAACTAGGGATGGGCGTTATTTCACGTAACACAATAAGTAATATTATTATTGCATTGTAGTCTATTAGCACTGTAATATATTACAAAAAATACCCTATTAAAAAAATAATATTTTCAACTTTATCTCTGCACGCGAAATAGACAAGAAATTTCTGGAGATAAAACTGATATAATACACCGTTATACAAGTAAAAAGCTTGAATTATTTCTTTTATATAATTACTTTTTTATTTTATTTTATTTTATTTTATTTACAAAATACAAAGTAATATTATGAACGCCGGCTAAAGACTCGCATCAGACTTTCCGCGCAGATGTTCGAATCGATTCGTTACTTCACGTCTGAAAAAAATAGGTCTGAAATCTCAGTAAGGAATACAGACGATTTCATGCAATCTGTTACTCAGTGATATTCTGAATCAATAATATCTTTCCATTTCCAAGTTCATAAAATTATCGTTAAAAAAATATTACAGCTGCTGATGTGTTATTTTTTTAACGATAATTTTGTAATGATAATATTTTCTAGAATGTATTACGGAATATTCCTTGTAAAATATATTATTCAAAATAATTTTAATAAGCAATATAATTTTAACGTTTAGGACAAATAACATCGTGCTCATATTAATTTAGAAATGTTTTTATTTGGTGTTGATTATTTTTCATGGGATAATAAAATCGTTTGAATAAAAAACTTTGATACCACGGTTTAACGAAATGGTGTTAATTTATGCAGCTAGCGTGAGATAGGTAAGGGGTGATTATTAGATGTTGATTACTATTTAGTCATGAAGGTGAGGAATGACATTACACTTGCTAGGTTTGGATTCGCTTGCGTATTGGAAACAGATGTTTGACAATTGAAAGGAAGGAGTGTTTGTTTATATTTTAATTGCTTATAGCAGATGGAATTGAAAATGCGTAATGGCATACAGCATTTATTGTCGCTTTATTAAGAATAATTTGAGAAGAAAATTGAATATTTATTTATTTATTTATTTATTTATTTTTACTGTTTAGCTTTTCTTCACTTTTTTTTTTAAATCTGATTTTCTCTTGAAACTATTCTTTTAGATTTAAAATGAGTAAAGGTGTTAAGAATGGTTGTATGCTTTTATGTTAAAACTAAGTGTCTGAGAAAATACATCATTTTATGCAATTTTTGCAAGCAAAATCTATATTTTTTAACAAGTCTTTCTAATTTTAGAAAACATATTCAAAGTGACTGTTTGCTAAGTATGAGTGAAAAACACTAATTTTCTTGTCAATCTGGAAAGTTCAAGTTCTTCGGAAAATCAAAAGAAACAGTCACTCGGTAGTTTAAAATTTGGGATGCCTTAAAGATGTTTCTTAAAAATTTGCTAATATTATTTAATTGTTTTTTTAATTACATATATGGTTTATAATATGAGAATTCTTTTTTTTTTTTTTTTTTTTTTTCTCAGAAAACGGCTCTCGTGTACGTGTTTCTTGATATTATTTGAAATATTCTGTTTTCGTGTTTAAAGGAATTGGTTTAATGAATCTTAAGCTTACTCGATTGGGACAAACGTTTGTGTAAAATTTTGACTCTACCACTACTTCATATCAGAGGTTTTTTTTTTTTTTTTTTTTTTCTAATTGAAGAAATTCTAGTGTGAAGATTACTATTCGAAAGCATTGGGACTTAAAAACATGAACCGCATCCACTATGTAGGACACATGTATATATTGTATATCATCCAGAAAGGATTAGAAAGACATTAGCCATATGTAAATTAAAAAGTAATATGTTATAAAAATATTATGTTGCAAAAACCTATTACCAAAGGAAGTATGGAACGAAGTAACCTATTACTGAAAAGTAACTATTTATCCCATCTCTAGAACAAACGTGTCGGAAATGGTTTGCTCGATTTAAAACTGGTGATTTTAAGCTGGAAGACAAGGAACGACCTGGGCAGCCGAAAAAATTCGAAGATGAAGAATTGAAGTCATTGCTCGATGAAGATCCATGCCAAACGCTTCAAGATTTAGCTGAATCATTAAGAGTTGACTTTTCAACATTCAGCAAACGCCTGAAAGCCATGGGAATGATCCAAAAGCAGGGAAATTGGGTCCCATGCGAACTGAAACCTAGAGACGTGGAGACCGCACGTCGCAAAACCGCTCAAAACCTATATCGAACCGACCAAATGGGAGGTCCTACCTCATCCGCCGTATTCTCCAGACATTGCTCCATCTGATTACCACTTGTTTCGATCGATGAGCCATGCCCTGTCTGAGGAACACTTCACTTCTTATGAAGATTGTAAAAAATGGGTCGATTCTTGGATTGCCTCTAAAGACGATTCGTTCTTCCGACGCGGAATTCGTATGCTGCCAGAAAGATGGAAAAAAGTAGTGGCTAGTGATGGTCAATACTATGAATAATCTATTTGTAATTATTTTTGCACAATAAAGCCTCAGTTTTCGAAAAAAAACGCGACGAATTAATTCAAATACCCAATAAATATTCGAAATCTATATAGATAAATAATGTAAATTAGAACAATTAAAACCATTTGATTCATAGAATTTATTACCTTAATTAAAATTTTCATAACAATATCTATTAAAAGGTCCCCTCTCTGAAGGACCAATTTTCTCTGGCCCGATAAATGGTTCTTTTAGGGAAGTTTCAATGTACTTATTTGCGACCAATGGATGAAAAGGTAGGTGTTTCTTAAAAACTTTCCTTCATACGCCCTTTATGGAAAGAAAATAGTATTACTCTCAGAGAATGGCACGATCATCTCCAAAAGCTCAAACAAATTAAAGAGTGCAAAAAATTAATAGTAATATTATTAATAACAATATTGCAGTGCCCATTTGCCATAGTAGATAAAGAAAAGGCATGACACGGCACTGCATTGAATAGTTGTATAATAAGTTCTCTCCGTATAGTGCCCCCCCCCCTCCACGCACACACACCTCCTGCCAGGAAATTTCTGGTGCCACTATTGGATATGACAAGACAATAATGCTGGCTTAAGGGCCCGCTTCACTCACCGCCGCCTGAAGCCGAAGCTAATGTTTTTCTATGGGAAATTTTTCTTTACAAATAACTTATTAAGTAATACATATTTTTAAATTTTGTTTTCACATTCTGAAAATTCCCAGCTGTTCAATGGACGGACCTTTTTTAAAAAATTATTTTTCTAATTTTTTTATATTTTATTTTGAAGCTGCAAAATACGAATTTTCAATGTGTAATTTTTTTTTCATTTTGCAATTTCAAAATGAAATATTACAAATTAAAAAAATACATTTTTAAAAAAGGTCCGTCCATTGAACAGTTGGGAATTTTCTGAATGTGAAATCAGAATTTAAATATATGTATTAGTTAATAATTATTTGTAAAGAAAATTTCCTCATAGAATAACATTGGCTCGGGCTTCCGGCGACGGTAAGTGAAGAGGGCCGTTAAACCAATTTCCAATATCTCGACATACGTTCTCGGAATTAAAAGCAGAAAGTCGCCAGATCTCGTTTTAAGAGTCAAATATAAATTACAAGTGAAAGCAATGAAAATTGAAAACGTATATAAATGCACGTTCATATTTTAATTTGCAACTGAACTCGAACAACTGTTTTTAAGCACACGTTTCTTTGAGACTTTGTGCATGATCCCTTTAGAGTATATGATACACTCGTTAAATATATATTTTGCATAGGACCATATAAAAACTAAAAATACTGTAATTCTAGAAACTAAATTCGATGAAATTAGTTTTATTGACTTTCTGTTAACCCTTTCATTCCCAACTTTTTCCCTCCATAAAACAATAAATCTTATATTGAGTCATAAATTTATTTCGAAGGTAATATATAAATATTTTTTTTTTTTTTTTTAAATAGGAATAATAGCAGAGTACGAATTAATATAGCTAACAAAGCAACTGATGGATGTTTATTTATGTTTAATATAACCACTGATGCCATTAAAAATCATAACTTTTCAATAAATAAGAATATCAAAATTTTGGAAGAAATACATATTGCAATTAATTAAAATACATATTATAAACATTAAAGAATAAAATAAAAAATATTTCAAACAGTTAATTTACTTAAATTGCCCAAAACAGGAAACTGATTCCGATATTATTATCAAAATAGCGTAAAATATATTTTCAGTTATCAACAAAGATAGTGAAATCATCTAAAATAGGTATTTTTCGGTGGGAAAATGTATATGGATTTTAATATTGTTCATTTTGAATCAGCGGGAGTGTTAGATGGTAAGAAAGAAAATCTGAAATGTTATGATTCCAATTGGAATCACGGGGATGGAAAGGGTTAAAAAAATAAATAAATAAATAAAAAAAAAAACTTATAAAAAAATTTTGTAGTTTTTTTTTTTTTTTTTTTTTTTTTTTTTTGCTTTAGGACTGAGTCTAAATCTGGGATTTTTACGGCGTCATTTTTCGATAGTTGGACATTTGTCGAAATCACTTTTCGATAGTTGAACATATATCGAAATCTAAAATTTATCGAAAATATAATTGAATAATTTGAAAACGATGTTATAATTAAAAAAAAAAAAAAAAAAAAAAAAAAAAAAAAAACTAATAGTCCTCCGTCCTAAACTAAATTCTGCTTTTGCCAGAATTTCTTTTTTTGAAAGAAAAAGAAAAGAAAATTAATAATAATCAGTATCGAAACAAACGATATCGAAAAAGTTTTTTTAAAGTTTTGAGTGCATCATTTCATGCTAAATTTTTGAAATAGTATGAAAATATAACTTATGGCATATTTGAAATAAGAAATGTTAAGTTGTATCTTTTAAAAATGTATTTAGTGTTTGAAGGATTTTTTTTTTTTTTCATTTATAAAATGAATTGCATTGCCGGTTTATAAATTTAAACAAATTAGTAAGTGTATATTTCTGTCTAATTGTCTCTCTCTCTCTATATATATATATATTCATGCTCACTATTTATTATTTTATTCATTTAAAATCACGGATAAAATTTTATTATTATTATTATTATTATTTTGGAGAAAAAAAGAAAAGAAAGGAAAATTAATAATAATCAGTATCAAAACAAACACTATCGAATAAAAACTTTCACAATAGCTCACGACCCGATGACAAGACAATACTTCCAAGTCCAATTTTTTATGTATTTATTCAATCATTTATTTATTTTTAAAGATAACTTTCTTAATTTTTATTTTAACACTTTGTTGTCATTTGTTGTGTTGTGTAAGATCGGTATGCAAGGGGGAAAAAATCCAAGGTCACGATTTTTCGAACACCCTGTATATAAATCATTGCAAAAAAAAAAAAAACTATGTCCCTCCAACTGAGTTAAGTTTTCTTTCCGTAGCACGAAGCAACAATATGGAAGTATAGTGGCTCTGGCTGTCTCAGCTTTCGACAGAACACGGACTTAGTGTACATCCATGCGACAGAACAAGGAGCTTTCGCCCGGTGACTTTCGTGAGCTGAGCATGTTTTCCGCGCGATCATTGAATTTTAATGCTTGCCCATTCATCCATGCAAAATGCGTGGGAGAGAGTTTCCAAAACAACGACGAAAAAATTGTATCGGCTAAGCTTCATAGTTGATTAAACGAAACTATCAGATTTTACAAATATAAAAACTGAATAAAAGGCACGTATTTTTTTTTTTTTTTTTTTTTTTTTTTAATTTTCTCTTATCCATGAATGGTAGAGAAGATATTGACTGAATCGAAGCAGAATTTTTTATATATTTACACTTTTTGAAGTCCCCTGAATCTGAAAAATAATGTTTTTACTCGTTTGGACTGTGTGTGTCTGTTAACAGCTTAGACTAAACTATCTCAACTTTGATTAAACTAAACTATCAGATTTTACAAATATAAAAACTGAATAAAAGGCACGTAAAGTCAAGATTTTTCTTAGCTCAAGAAAAAATTAGCAGCCTCGTTATTCTAAATCTGTATCAATATTGAATGCTCAAATACAGTACTTCCTATGTTACACCTTAAGCTGTAATAAAATGTTTATTATAATGAAAATAAGTAGACGATAATGAATTGTTTGATTTCTTATGTATAAGAATCGAATTTTAATTTTGCAGATGAATTATTTTGATCTCGGAGGTATCGATTTTTCAGAATTTCAGTAAAATTCAAAACTAGCATGTTGTGGCCACCACAAGACTTTCTTCTAGATTTTCCTATACAAATTCACTCAGTAACAATATAAAAAAAAAAAAAAAAAAAAAAAAAAAAAAAATTACTATTTCCCCCCTCCCTTTTTTTAGGGGGAGAAAGCGATGCCTCCACATGCACAATTTTTTTTTCCAAATTAACTACTACTATTATCAATAATTCATATTAATTTTACAATCACAGGTTAAGAATAATTGAATTCTCATTATGTACATTTATACGAAATTTTGTCCTATACTGCCGTGTTAAAAATTTAGAAAAAATACGATCACAGTGCCACCTGTTAAGCGATTGATCCCCAAATCTAATCAGCACCAGTTTATGTCAGGGGCCAACTAAATACCAAGTTTAGTTAAATTTCGTTGAAAATAATAATAACAATAATAATATTTATTTTCAGTTTTTTTTTTTTTTTTTTTTTTCGTTAAAAGTAAAAAAAATCGATAACTTTGTTTTAAATTATCACAGATTTATAGTTTAACCATTCCTTTTAAAGGTATTGACGAGACCTTTCGAAAGATACCCATCTTAAAAATTTACTCCTCTCGAGGGGAGGCTTTCCCCCCAGGAGGGGTGGCGAGGCAAATAATTTTCCCAGTTGACTATCTCTATTATAAATAATTCTTGTAAATTTCATAATGATTACTAAAACATAATTCTCTTTATGTACATTTATACAAGATTTTGTCCTATATCACCATGTTAAAAATTTAGAAAAAGCGGGATGGCAACACAACCTGTGAGACAATTTTTACCAAAAATTGATAGGCACTAATTTATGTCAAGGTGCAACTACATACCAATTTGTATGAAATTCTGTGCAGTAGTTCCTGAGATACAGTTGCCACAAAATTTTGTCACACACACACACACACTGACAGACATAGAGACATTTTCTAAAAGTGGTCAAATTGTGTTCTACAGCTCTCAAAACGTGTAAATCCATCAAAAACCCGAGGTCGAAAATTTTTACGAATCCAATACTTTCTTCTATTGAATATAGAAGAAAGTAATAAGCAAATTAAAATGTCAGTTAAAAATGTTATTATTAAAATTTAACACGTTCATTGTCAGTCACGCGATATCGCGTGATGCGAGTTTTCACTAAACGGCTGATCACGCGTCATCGCGTGGACGTCTCTATCAATTTTCTAAGCGAAATTGTATAGCGGCCACAGCGAAACGGCACGTAATATTTATCAGTACAAAAAACCCTTAACGGGTTAAAAGTTTGTGACGCCGCTACTTTATGGCTAGAAGAATTTGAAATATGAACCTTAAAAATAATGATATGAAATTTTAAGTGACGCTTTGCAATTAGTTAAAATATACATAGATTTTCTTATTTGATCATTTACTTTCTACTTTTATTTATATTTATAATGCAAACGTAATATTTTTAGCTTCAACATCAGACAGATATATAAAATACACTCACTGATGCTTTTTCATTCACATTTCAAAGTCAAAATAACAGTTTTAAAAGGAATGATATAAAAATTCCAGTGGCGCCTCGGTGTTATTTTAAAAGATTTGTTTTTAGATTCCATTAAAATTACTTTTGTTTTGTCTAATAAAGTATATTTACATAGTGAAACAGTGCTTTTAATTTTCAAATATACTGTCAAATAATTATACTTTCACTGAGTTTGCATTATAAATTAAAATTATTTATTTCAATAAATTGATTTATCTTTTGCATCACGCTATCCAAAACATAGTATCATTATCATAGTATCCAGCTGAGTGAAAATTTGCGCAAAGAGGTAGTGTGACGTAAGGAAAATATTTACACAGATTTTACTTGCAGTTTTGGATAGCGTGACGCAAAAGATAAATCAATTTATTGAAATAAATAATTTTAATTTATAATGCAAACTCAGTGAAAGTATAATTATTTGACAGTATATTTGAAAATTAAAAGCACTGTTTCACTATGTAAATATACTTTATTAGACAAAACAAAAGTAATTTTAATGGAATCTAAAAACAAATCTTTTAAAATAACACCGAGGCGCCACTGGAATTTTTATATCATTCCTTTTAAAACTGTTATTTTGACTTTGAAATGTGAATGAAAAAGCATCAGTGAGTGTATTTTATATATCTGTCTGATGTTGAAGCTAAAAATATTACGTTTGCATTATAAATATAAATAAAAGTAGAAAGTAAATGATCAAATAAGAAAATCTATGTATATTTTAACTAATTGCAAAGCGTCACTTAAAATTTCATATCATTATTTTTAAGGTTCATATTTCAAATTCTTCTAGCCATAAAGTAGCGGCGTCACAAACTTTTAACCCGTTAAGGGTTTTTTGTACTGATATCATTACTTTTTAGGGGTTATTGATCAAAAAATTAAAACAAGTCCTTCTGGCTCCTAGGAAGGGTAAACTGATTTATCTTTTATAATGAAGTTGCCACCATTTTTTTTTTTTTCAAAATTCTACAATTCTACAATTTTTCAATTCTACAATTTATTAATGGACTTGATGGATTTATTAATGAAGTCTTGTATATATGGAGTTTTAACATAGAACCTTTCTAATGTAAATTTGAAATTTTCAGTGGGCTGGCACAGGGAAACAAGAGGGTAGATTAAGTTGGCAAATGAACATAACAAATACATTTCTGAGATAAATCCACACTACAAATTTAGTTTGAATTAATTCAGTATTTCAAACGTTATCATGCCGACAAATTTTCAAGTAGCCTGCCACTTGGAAACAAAATGGAGAAGCTTCGCACTAGAAAAAAATATTGAGTGGGATTCTCAAACTCTTTAAAATAATAATAATAATAATAAGTGGGAAATTTCAAATTTAAGTTAGAATTACGGAATTTACATTTTGCAAGTTTCTTTTTAGAGAATTACAAATGCAAATTAAACAATTTAAAAAAATCAAGTTAATGTTAAAAATGGAAATTTATTTATTTTCTTTTCCCTTTTGAGGCTAAGCTCCAATATTCACAATTTAAATTTTCATCAAAAGTGCAGGTAAAAATTATTTCATAAAAATATTTGGTGGAAAAAAATAGACAAAATATAAATTAAGCTCTATATTTCTATAATTTTAAAAATAAGATAAAATCATTTGGAGAAAAAATTATGGAAAATACAAGTTAAGCTAAAGTTAATACAAGTTAATAAGTAAAATACAAGTTAAGCTTAAGTTTTGTGGAAAATACAAGTTATATATGTATATTTCTTTTTAAAAATTAAAAATATCTTTTTAAAATACAGTTAGAGTTTATTCATATATTTACTTTTCAGATTTTAAAATGATACATATTTTAAATATTAACATAATCAAACTAATTTTTTTATTATTATTTAAAGCAACAATGGATAGGGGATGAACGATCGGATACGCTATATATATATATATATATATATATATATATATATATGAAATTAGAATTAAAATTGATGAAAAATGTGTCAAATAGCAATTATTGAAAAACACGTCAAAATAAATAAATAACATCTTTACTTTGAAACCCATAATAATTTATTAAAAAAGTATAATTCTCTCTTTCTTTTTTTTTAATTAATTAATTTATGCATGAAAAATTCCATTTCATAAATATATTTACAACTAAAATAAGCAAAAAAAAAACCCTCCTTTAATTTTAAATAATTATTTCTACATGTTTCTAAGCAATTAAAAGTGTTTCTTTTTTTTTTTTTTTTTTTTTTTTTTTTAGAAAAATAAATTAAATATAGGAATGTATATGGTTTTAATACAAACTACGAGATGGCGCCACTAGATGGCCAAATTATTACCTTCATGATAAAACCATACATTCCCATATTTAAGCTATTTTTCTTAAAAAAAAAAAAAAAAAAAAAAAAAAAAAACACCACTTTTAATTGCTTAGAAACATGTAGAAATAAATATTTAAAATTAAAGGAGGGTTTTTTATTTATTGTAGTTTTAAATATAGTTATGAAATGGAATTTTTCATGCAGAAATTAATTAATAAAAAAAAAAAAAAAAAAAGAAAGAAAGAAAGAATTATATTTTTAAAATAAATCATGGGTTTCAAAGTAAAGATGTTATTTATTTATTTTGACGTGTTTTTCAATAATTGCTATTTGACACACTTTTCATGAATTTTAATTCTATTTTCATGTTTTTTTTTTTTTTTTTTTTTTTTTTTTCTTTCATTCCCTAGTCATTATAGCTTTAAATAATAATAAAAAAAATTAGTTTGATTATGCTAATATTTAAAATAGGTATCCTTTTAAAGTCTGAAAAGTAAATATATGAATAAACTAACTGTATTTCAAAAAGAGATTTTTAATTTTTAAAAAGAAATATATATATATGTATGTATTTACGAAAGAGTATGTTTTAAATAAAAACGATAGATGGCGCCAAAACTCTATTTGCTGTTTTTTTTTTTTTTTTTTTTTCATTCCCGGCGCGTAAGGATACATGAATAGAAATCGCAAATCATTGAGTTATTATAAAATCGATGTTCATGAATGATTAAACATTTTTTCAATTAAAAAAATTGTAAATTCATCATTAATATGATAAAATGGAATATCTAAAATTACAAAATACTTCCTTATTTAAAATATTATCTAAATAATTTTTTGACTAAATATGAAATTTTGAAATCAAAAATATCTTTTTCATAGCAGAAGAGAAAATATATTTAAGTGAATTTGACTTAGCATATATACAATAAATATATAAAAAATGCAATAAAGTATTTTTGCGTTAAAAAAAGGAAAGTTTAAATAATTCATTGACTGCATTCACGTTGATCAACCAACCAACATGGCCTTCTCAAGCCTTGCTAGTAAAAACCACATCACGACGTTTTCGCCGAAGGAAAGCATGCAATTGGCGGAGTAATATAGTTCCATTTTTAAAACAACTTTTATAAAAAACAAGAGTTTTCCTGAAAAAAACGAAGACGTTACTAGATTCAGAAAGATCCTATTAACAACATATATTTATTATATGAAAATCCTTCGAGCCGTTTTAGAGATATTTTTCAGAATTTCAGTCCATTACTCCAACCGTTTTCCCATTTTGGCTTTAAATTGAGATTCAGATCTCAAAACATACTGCATGTAGAAATGTAAAAATTTCAGGATAGATTAAGACCGAAGATAAAGGACTATTTTGAAAAGATCAGAACAAAATATGGTATATTTGCTGAGATATTAAGTGTCGGCTTTTACAAATCTCTTTGAAGTCAAACTAGCCGTATATATGAGTTCGCAGCGTCAGTTTGGGCTTCCGCTTGCGTCACTCGAAAAACTGCCACTAGGGAAGGGAAAGGGATTTTTATTTTTTTCTATTTGTACAAAATTCCAATTTTCAGCTTGGCCACGAAAGTGCTATTTTAAAGAAAAAACTAGTATGTTGTGGCCACCACAAGACTTTCTTCTATATTTACCTATACATATTCAATCAGTAACAATATTTAAAAAAAAAAAAAAAAAAAAAAAAAAAATAGTATGTTGTGGCCACCACAAGACTTTCTTCTATATTTACCTATACATATTCAATCAGTAACAATATTAAAAAAAAAAAAAAAGTACGATTTTTTTTTTCTAAGTTTTTTTTTTTTTTTTTTTTTGTTAAAAGTGAAAAAAATCGATAACTTTGTTTTAAATTATCACAGATTTATAGTTCAACCATTCGTTTTAAAGGTATTGACGAGACCTTTCGAAAGATACCCATCTTGAAAATTTATCCCCCCCGGGGGGGGGGTACTTCGCCCCCAGGGGAGGAAGCGATGCCCCCCCATGCAGAAAATCTTTTTCCTAGTTACATACTACTATTATCAATAATTCATATTAATTTTACAATCACAAGTTTAAAACAACTCTAATTATGCACATTTATACGAATTTTTGTCCTATGCTGCCATGTTAAAAATTTAGATAAAATGCTATCACAGCGCCACCTGTTTAGCTATTGATCCCCAAACATAATCAGCACCAGTTTATGTCGGGGACCAACTAAATACCAAGTTTGGTTAAATTTCGTTAAAAAAAAAAAAAAAAAAAAATGCGATATTTTTCTGTTTTTTTTGTTAAAAGTTAAAAAAATCGATAACTTTGGTTTAAATTATCACAGATTTATCGTTCAACCATTCGTTTTAAAGGTATTGACGAGATCTTTCGAAAGATACCCATCTTGAAACTTTGTCCCCCCCGGTGGGGGAACAACCGATGCCCCCACACGCACAAAAATTTTTTCCTAGTTAACTACTACTATTATCAACCTGATCTTTCAAAAGATACCCAATGTGAAAATTTACCCCCCCCCTGGGGGGGTATTTCCCCCCTAGGGGGGGAAGCGATGCCCCCCATGCAAAAATTTTTTTTCCTAGTTACATACTACTATTATCAATAATTCATATTAATTTTACAATCACAAGTTTAAAACAACTCTAATTATGCACATTTATACGAATTTTTGTCCTATGCTGCCATGTTAAAAATTTAGATAAAATGCTATCACAGCGCCACCTGTTGAGCTATTGATCCCCAAACATAATCAGCACCAGTTTATGTCGGGGACCAACTAAATACCAAGTTTGGTTAAATTTCGTTAAAAAAAAAAAAAAAAAAAAAAAAAAAAAAATTGCGATATTTTTCTAAGTTTTTTTTTGTTAAAAGTTAAAAAAATCGATAACTTTGGTTTAAATTATCACAGATTTATCGTTCAACCATTCGTTTTAAAGGTATTGAAGAGATCTTTCGAAAGATACCCATCTTGAAACTTTGCCCCCCCCGGGTGGGAACTTCCCCCCCCCGTGGGGCGGCAACCGATGCCCCCACATGCACAAAAATTTTTTCCAAGTTAACTATTACTATTATCAACGAGACCTTTCGAAAGATACCCATCTTGAAAATTTACTTCCCCGGGGGGGGGGAACCGATGCCCCCCCATGCACAAAATTTTTTTCCTAGCTAACTACTACTATTATCAATAATTCATATTAATTTTACAATCACAAGTGTAAAATAACTCTCTTTATGCCCATTTATACGGAATTTTGTCCTATGCTGCCATGTTAAAAATTTGCATAAAATGCGATCACAACGCCACCTATTGAGCGATTGATCCCAAAATCTAATCAGCACCAGTTTATGTCAGGGTGCAACTAAATACCAAGTTTGGTTAAATTTCATTCATTGGTTCGTGAGATACAGCGTCCACAAAAAAATGATACAGACAGACAAACAGACATACAGACAGACAGACAGACAGACAGACAGACATTTTCTAAAAACTATTAATTCGTGTTCTCCATATCCCAAAACATGTAAATCCATCAAAAAGTGGACTTCGAAAATTTTCGCGAATCCAATACTTTCTCTATATTACATATAGAAGAAAGTAAAAAAAAATGTACGTTTTTTTTTTTTTTTTTTTTTTCTTAAAAGTAAAAAAAATCGATAACTTTGTTTTAAATTATCACAGATTTATAGTTCAACCATTCGTTTTAAAGGTATTGACGAGACCTTTCGAAAGATACCCATCTTGAAAATTTATCCCCCCCCGGGGGGGGGGGGGGTACTTCCATCCCAGGGGGGGGAAGCGATGCCCCCCATGCAGAAATTTTTTTTCCTAGTTACATACTGCTATTATCAATAATTCATATTAATTTTACAATCACAAGTTTAAAACAACTCTTATTATGCACATTTATACGAATTTTTGTCCTATGCTGCCATGTTAAAAATTTAGATAAAATGCTATCACAGCGCCACCTGTTGAGCTATTGATCCCCAAACATAATCAGCACCAGTTAATGTCGGGGACAAAGTAAATACCAAGTTCGGTTAAATTTCGTTAAAAAAAAAAAAAAAAAAAAAAAAAAAAATTGCAATTTTTTTTCAAAATTTTGTTTTTTTAAAACTAATAAAAATCGATAACTTTGGTTTAAATTATCACAGATTTATCGTTCAACCATTCGTTTTAAAGGTATTGACGAGATCTTTCGAAAGATACCTATCTTGAAACTTTGCCCCCCCGGGTGGGACCTTCCCCCCCCCCGGTGGACATGTACAAAAATTTTTTCCTAGTTAACTACTACTGTTATCAACCTGATCTTTCGAAAGATACCCAATGTGAAAATTTACCCCCCCCCTGGGGGGTGGGGAAGCGATGCCCCCCCATGCAAAAAAAATTTTTCCTAGTTACATACAACTATTATCAATAATTCATATTAATTTTACAATCACAAGTTTAAAACAACTCTAATTATGCACATTTATACGAAATTTTGTCCTATGCTGCCATGTTAAAAATTTAGATAAAATGCTATCACAGCGCCACCTGTTGAGCTATTGATCCCCAAACATAATCAGCACCAGTTTATGTCGGGGACCAACTAAATACCAAGTTTGGTTAAATTTCGTTAAAAAAAAAAAAAAAAAAAAAAAAAAAAATTGCGATATTTTTCTAAGTTTTTTTTTGTTAAAAGTTAAAAAAATCGATAACTTTGGTTTAAATTATCACAGATTTATCGTTCAACCATTCGTTTTAAAGGTATTGACGAGATCTTTCGAAAGATACCCATCTTGAAACTTTGCCCCCCCCGGGTGGGAACTTCCCCCCCCCGTGGGGCGGCAACCGATGCCCCCACATGCACAAAAATTTTTTCCAAGTTAACTATTACTATTATCAACGAGACCTTTCGAAAGATACCCATCTTGAAAATTTACTTCCCCGGGGGGGGGGGGGAACCGATGCCCCCCCATGCACAAAATTTTTTTCCTAGCTAACTACTACTATTATCAATAATTCATATTAATTTTACAATCACAAGTGTAAAATAACTCTCTTTATGCCCATTTATACGGAATTTTGTCCTATGCTGCCATGTTAAAAATTTGCATAAAATGCGATCACAACGCCACCTATTGAGCGATTGATCCCAAAATCTAATCAGCACCAGTTTATGTCAGGGTGCAACTAAATACCAAGTTTGGTTAAATTTCATTCATTGGTTCGTGAGATACAGCGTCCACAAAAAAATGATACAGACAGACAAACAGACATACAGACAGACAGACAGACAGACAGACAGACATTTTCTAAAAACTATTAATTCGTGTTCTCCATATCCCAAAACATGTAAATCCATCAAAAAGTGGACTTCGAAAATTTTCGCGAATCCAATACTTTCTCTATATTACATATAGAAGAAAGTAAAAAAAAATGTACGTTTTTTTTTTTTTTTTTTTTTTTCTTAAAAGTAAAAAAAATCGATAACTTTGTTTTAAATTATCACAGATTTATAGTTCAACCATTCGTTTTAAAGGTATTGACGAGACCTTTCGAAAGATACCCATCTTGAAAATTTATCCCCCCCGGGGGGGGGGGGGGTACTTCCATCCCAGGGGGGGGAAGCGATGCCCCCCATGCAGAAATTTTTTTTCCTAGTTACATACTGCTATTATCAATAATTCATATTAATTTTACAATCACAAGTTTAAAACAACTCTTATTATGCACATTTATACGAATTTTTGTCCTATGCTGCCATGTTAAAAATTTAGATAAAATGCTATCACAGCGCCACCTGTTGAGCTATTGATCCCCAAACATAATCAGCACCAGTTAATGTCGGGGACAAAGTAAATACCAAGTTTGGTTAAATTTCGTTAAAAAAAAAAAAAAAAAAAAAAAAAATTGCAATTTTTTTTCAAAATTTTGTTTTTTTAAAACTAATAAAAATCGATAACTTTGGTTTAAATTATCACAGATTTATCGTTCAACCATTCGTTTTAAAGGTATTGACGAGATCTTTCGAAAGATACCTATCTTGAAACTTTGCCCCCCCGGGTGGGACCTTCCCCCCCCCCGGTGGACATGCACAAAAATTTTTTCCTAGTTAACTACTACTGTTATCAACCTGATCTTTCGAAAGATACCCAATGTGAAAATTTACCCCCCCCTGGGGGGTGGGGAAGCGATGCCCCCCCATGCAAAAAAAATTTTTCCTAGTTACATACAACTATTATCAATAATTCATATTAATTTTACAATCACAAGTTTAAAACAACTCTAATTATGCACATTTATACGAAATTTTGTCCTAAGCTGCCATGTTAAAAATTTAGATAAAATGCTATCACAGCGCCACCTGTTGAGCTATTGATCCCCAAACATAATCAGCACCAGTTTATGTCGGGGACCAACTAAATACCAAGTTTGGTTAAATTTCGTTAAAAAAAAAAAAAAAATGCGATATTTTTCTAAGTTCTTTTTTGTTAAAAGTTAAAAAAATCGATAACTTTGGTTTAAATTATCACAGATTTATCGTTCAACCATTCGTTTTAAAGGTATTGACGAGATCTTTCGAAAGATACCCATCTTGAAACTTTGCCCCCCTGGGTGGGAACTTCCCCCCCCCCGTGGGGGGGCAACCGATGCCCCCACATGCACAAAAATTTTTTCCAAGTTAACTATTACTATTATCAACGAGACCTTTCGAAAGATACCCATCTTGAAAATTTACTTCCCCGGAGGGGGGGAACCGATGCCCCCCCCATGTACAAAATTTTTTTCCTAGCTAACTACTACTATTATCAATAATTCATATTAATTTTACAATCACAAGTGTAAAATAACTCTCTTTATGCCCATTTATACGGAATTTTGTCCTATGCTGCCATGTTAAATATTTGCATAAAATGCGATCACAACGCCACCTATTGAGCGATTGATCCCAAAATCTAATCAGCACCAGTTTATGTCAGGGTGCAACTAAATACCAAGTTTGGTTAAATTTCATTCATTGGTTCGTGAGATACAGCGTCCACAAAAAAATTATACAGACAGACAAACAGACAGACAGACAGACAGACAGACATTTTCTAAAAACTATTAATTCGTGTTCTCCATATCCCAAAACATGTAAATCCATCAAAAAGTGGTCTTCGAATATTTTCGCGAATCCAATACTTTCTCTATATTACATATAGAAGAAAGTAAAAAAAAATGTACGATTTTTTTTTTTTTTTTTTTTTTTTTTTTTTGTTAAAAGTAAAAAAAATCGATAACTTTGTTTTAAATTATCACAGATTTATAGTTCAACCATTCGTTTTAAAGGTATTGACGAGACCTTTCGAAAGATTTCCATCTTGAAAATTTATCCCCCCCGGGGGGGTACTTCCATCCCAGGGGGGGGGGGAAGCGATGCCCCCCCATGCAGAAATTTTTTTTCCTAGTTACATACTACTATTATCAATAATTCATATTAATTTTACAATCACAAGTTTAAAACAACTCTTATTATGCACATTTATACGAATTTTTGTCCTATGCTGCCATGTTAAAAATTTAGATAAAATGCTATCACAGCGCCACCTGCTGAGCTATTGATCCCCAAATATAATCAGCACCAGTTTATGTCGGGGACCAACTAAATACCAAGTTTGGTTAAATTTCGTAAAAAAAAAAAAAAAAAAAAAAAAAAAAAATGCGATTTTTTTTTCTAAGTTTTTTTTTGTTAAAAGTAAAAAAAATCGATAACTTTGTTTTAAATTATCACAGATTTATAGTTCAACCATTCGTTTTAAAGGTATTGACGAGACCTTTCGAAAGATACCCATCTTGAAAATTTATCCCCCCCGGGGGGGGGGTACTTCCATCCCAGGGGGGGGGAAGCGATGCCCCCCATGCAGAAATTTTTTTTCCTAGTTACATACTGCTATTATCAATAATTCATATTAATTTTACAATCACAAGTGTAAAATAACTCTCTTTATGCCCATTTATACGGAATTTTGTCCTATGCTGCCATGTTAAAAATTTGCATAAAATGCGATCACAACGCCACCTATTGAGCGATTGATCCCAAAATCTAATCAGCACCAGTTTATGTCAGGGTGCAACTAAATACCAAGTTTGGTTAAATTTCATTCATTGGTTCGTGAGATACAGCGTCCACAAAAAAATGATACAGACAGACAGACAGACAGACATTTTCTAAAAACTATTAATTCGTGTTCTCCACATCCCAAAACATGTAAATCCATCAAAAAGTGGACTTCGAAAATTTTCGCGAATCCAATACTTTCTCTATATTACATATAGAAGAAAGTAAAAAAAACTAGTATGTTGTGGCCACCACAAGACTTTCTTCTATATTTTCCTATACATATTCAATCAGTAACAATATTTAAAAAAAAAAAAAGATTTTTTTTTTCCTTTTTTTTTTTTTTTTTTTTTTGTGAAAATTAATACATATTCAATCACTAACAATATTTAAAAAAAAATAGAATTTTTTTCTAAGTTTTTTTTTTTTTTTTTTTTTTTGGTTAAAAGTAAAAAAAATCGATAACTTTGTTTTAAGTTATCACAGATTTATAGTTCAACCATTCGTTTTAAAGGTATTGACGAGACCTTTCGAATGATACCCATCTTCAAAATTTAACCCCCCCCGGGGGGGGGGGGGGTACTTCCCCCCCAGGGGGGAACCGATGCCCCCCCATGCACAATTTTTTTTCCTAGTTAACTACTACTATCATCAATAATTCAAATTCATTTTACAATCACAAGTTTAAAATAACTCTCATTATGCCCATTTATACGGAATTTTGTCCTATGCTGCCATGTTAAAAATTTGCATAAAATGCGATTACAGCGCCACCTGTTGAGCTATTGATCCCCAAATCTAATGGGCACCAGTTCATGTCAGGGTGCAACTAAATACCAAGTTTGGTTAAATTTCATTCATATGTTCGTGAGATACAGCGTCCACAAAAAAATGATACAGACACACAGACAGACAGACAGACAGACAGATAGACACACAGACAGACAGACACACAGACAGACATTTTCTAAAAACTATCAATTCGTGTTCAGGACATCCCAAAACGTGTAGATCCGTCAAAAAACGGAGGTCGAAAATTTTCGCGAATCCAATACTTTCTCTATATTACATATAGAAGAAAGTAAAAATGTACGCAAATGCTATAAATCTCAAAATAGATATTATAACGCTGTTAAATATTTGACATCGGTGTAATATATAATATAGGGAGAAGTAGGTGAATATGGAGTACCGTTTCTACTTTAACTGATCATTATAAACTGAAGTATAATATTTTGGATCATAGTGGATTCGATTATTGCAAACTTTCAAGTGTGTTTGGATGGTTTTATATTACAAAAAATAAAGTTTTCATCCAAAATTTTTAGTTAAAAAAAAATATTTTAAGGTAATATGGACCAAGCGAGTAATATAGAATAGTTATGATGGAAAATATGAAATACTCATTACCTTAAAAGACAATATTGAAATAGGGTAGTGTTTTTACAGAAAATCATGAAGAATTGCGATACAAACATTTTATTTTGAAATTATTTCTGAAAATAAACAGCACTGAAAAAATTATCAGCATTTAAGTTTTACAAAAATTGCAAATACTGTGGAATAGTTGGTATTCCATATTACCCGAATCGCCATCTTAAAGATTAAATCTACCTTAACAGAAGCAAGTTTATAAGAATCAGACTAACTCAATTCTCCTACCGCAAATGACACTAGGTCATTTGCGGTATATTTTATTACACTGCGCTGGAAGAAAAAAAAGAGCTCTGATATCATTTTTGCTGATTATTATGTAAAATGACCATCTGAATCCAAATATGACTGCCATTTTGTCCAGTCACCCACCGTTTTCTCGGAACAACACTCCCTCCCCCATTTTTCATTACTGTTCAGTAATTTTATGGCCATGAATTTGATTTGGAGAACAAAAAAAAATTAATTTAACACTTAAAAACGAAAAAATATATAATGTTTAATAAATAACATTAATAATAGATTAAAAAAGTATAAGAAATGTAATACATTATTTCAGTGGCAAATCTGCATTAAATTTTTCCCTTGCCACAAATGTTCACGTTTTACAATTTTCTAATTTTGTAGCCCCTCAGAAGATATTTAATAGTTAAAATAATCCCCCCCCCCCAAGCCCAGTCGGTAGAGCGCCGGTCTCGCAATTCGAAGATTGCGGGTTCGGTACTCGAGCCGGCCAAAGACCGTCGTGTACACTAATGGTGGCTGGTGCACGTAAAATCTGTCGTGGCCGCAATGTCCTCCATGTTCCCATAAAAAATTATATCTCTGGGGCTCACCGAAACGGGAGAGCCATCCCTTCCGTGGAGGATCAAAATTGCGATGGCATGTCTCCGGACCACGTCTAGGGGTGAGTCCCAGACCGTCGCCAATTGCCCATCTGCGCAGCACTAGTGCGACGTAACCCCCCCCCCCCATAAAAAAAAAAAAAATATATATATATATATAGCCATGAAATTAACGAAAAGTGATAAAAATTGGGAGCCGTCCCTAAAAAAGTGGGAGGTGATATTGCAAAATGGGCGTCCTATTCGGATTCAGGAGCCCATTTTACATAAGAATATGCCAAAATGGTGTTGGAGGGCAATTTTCATACCGAGCAGTGTTATATTAGTGCCTCGTAAACAGATTAGAGAATTGGTAATATTTATCTTAAACATGCTACTTTAAAAATTTCGCAAGTTATTGGATATTTACGAATTTCTTAACATGGCAGAATAAGTTAGAATTTCGCGTAAACGTCCATTTTGGGGGATATTTTCATCCTTAAGATGCCATACCATTTTTAAAATAGCATTTATTATACTGGCTTGAACATCGTTGACTACGAATATTCTAATTTGAAAACTTTGCAAGTTATTCGAAATTAAAGATTTTTTTTAACATTGCAGAACAGAGCAATATTTCACATAAACTTGCATTACGGGAATTGTTGCATTGGAAATAGTATGGATTAGCATGAAAACTAAAATACGAAACTGACCTCAATAAAATTAACTAACAAATTAGCATAAAGTAAATGAATCGAATTGAACGGTAGGTAGTCTATTAGGCGGGGAATTTCAGTCTGTGGCGGTGTCGAGCGATCTTCATTTCTCTTAAGGCTCCTACTGTCGGAGATGATTTTTTTTAGTTGAAAAATTACCTATTTATGTACATTACATAATAGAATATTGTTAAAAACAGTGAATAATATGAAAAAATATGCAAAATTTAAAATATTTTGATATTTAGGCTCAAATTTTGAAAAAAAAAACAAGCACTTTTACAAAACATCATAAGTCAAATTTAAATAAAGGTATTTTTATTCTGTAAATTTTATTTTGAGTATTGAAAGATCCTTAAGGGAGTGAACTATTCTCAAAACTATAACCATGTTATTTAATATTTTAGAGAAGACAACATTTTACATGCTAAAAAAATCATGATAGTTCATAACCTCTATCGAAAAAAAAAAAAAAAAATTAGCTAGATTCATTGTCGTAGTTCAATCCCAAAAACAACTTCTCTAGAGTACTTTGTCAAAGTTTCATAAGGTTTCAATTACAACTTTTGAAGTTATGATGTTTTGCGATAAAGTAAAATGTTAAAAATCTCATTCTGAGAAAAGCAGAAAACGTGATTAAAAACCAGATTTTACCTATTAAATAAAAAAATAATTTTAATAAGTTTCCTGATTTATTTCAAAGTTTTTTATTTATTATTATTATTATTATTATTATTTTAAAATTCATTTTATATGCAGTAACAAATTTCTATGCTTATATTGAGTAAAACATTTATGTAAACAAACATTTACGGTCACTTCCGGTTTCAAAAACTTGCGAGTGACTAACATTAAAATGCCTGTAACTCAAGTTCTGAGCAAGATAGAAACAAAATTCAAACTGATTTAGAAAGCTAAAATGTCAGGCTTTAATACTAAACCAAAAACAGAAAATCGGAGTTTTGACTGAAAATTGCATTTTAAAGGTAGGCAGACACCTTAAGTCTGCTGGAAAGCATCACAAGGAAGAAACCTTCAGGCCCCGATCATGACAGATTGGGACCCTGGGCAAAGCGAAATTAGGGGCACCTCTCGAAATTGTCGGAAAATGATTTATATACGCTACGATAGATGTTGATCAATCGTATGTACAATGCATAAACAATATTTTCGACGCTGGATGTTTAAATATATTAATACCAGCTCCACGTCCACACAATCCAATATGGAATGGGTTTGCTCTGCTGATCTCCTTCATGGTATCGTGTCTGAGAGGCGACCGCAAAGAAGCACTGTATAGCATATTTAATTTACCGTAATTTCGCGTATATAACCCGCGGCGGAAGGTAACCCGCAGCATAAAAAAAAATCATTCAAAAATAATTATAACCGAAAGATACCCCGCACTTCTAAAATCACATGGTCGGCAATCGCCGTTTATAATTTCAATACTAATTGCTATTGTTTTAATAATAAGTAGGAAAAGAGACAAATAATAAACAAATTTACGACTAAATATAAATAATAAACAAATAAATCTACCAATTTGTATGAAATTCTGTGCAGTAGTTCCTGAGATACAGTTGCCACAAAATTTTGTCTCACACACACAGACAGACAGACATTTTCTAAAAATGGTCAAATCGTGTTCTACAGCTCTCAAAACGTGTAAATCCATCAAAAACCCGACGTCGAAAATTTTTACGAATCCAATACTTTCTTCTATTAAATATAGAAGAAAGTAACAAATGTATATTTAAATTTTCATTAAAATAAAAGGGAATATTTTGCAGTTTAATATTATGGGATTTGGGGGGGGGGGGGGGGGGGCTTAATGCCTGGGGCCCCTGGGCAAAGTCCCGGTTTGCCCATGCCATAATAGGGGCCTGGGTACCTTAACACGAATACAGTATGGTGTGTAGTAGAAAATTGTGAGGACAAATATAGGATGGGGAACTGAGTAGAGTTTGCGAACTAGTTTGAATGTGAAAACGGAATTTTAAAAAGAAGATTATGTAATGAATAGTACTGATTATAAGTTTCACCCTAGCATTAATCTTCTACTTGGCTGTCGGTGACGATAGGCTGAGCATCCCGACTACGTTTAATGGTGAACTATACCTGTAACGTTTTATTTCGACAAGTCAAGTAATATGATAAACAAATCGATTACAGTGTCTGGCCGCTTCGGGAAGAATGACCACACCGTTGCTAGGATATTCCAGAAGAAACGGGGGAAATGTGGCGGGGGATATCCAAACAATAATCCGCCAAAGAGAAGCTGTAACCCTATTAGGATTATATACAGGGTGCTTTAATGAGATTTTTATCCTAGGAAAGAAAAGCTAATTTCGCTTCATAGAATTTTATGGCTACGGAACATAATGGATATAGATTGGATAAAAATATAAGTCACTTTTACCGAGAAATTGTAATTTATTTATTGTTTGAAAACAACAAATAGATTATTTTCGTGAAATTACTTTTAAAAAGTCTTAGTTTACATTGGTAAAGTAAAAATTGAAATAAAATATTAAAACTTTTACAAAAATAATATTTATAATTTATATATATATATATACTAGTATATAACCCCGTCAAAAATGACGGAATGTGAAATCAGTTAAGGTAGTGAATCAACGAATGCTTTGCCAGCTTCGCTGGACACTATATTTAAAGGGGACTAATGTGCAAGTTGCACCTGACGGGACTAATACGCAAGTTGTACCTGACGGGACTAATGCGCAGGTTGCACCGAACGAACAAACCATTTCTTTTAACGAAAATACCTACTAACCCTGGACGATAGATCTATAACGTATCATATTATACAGTAAAACCTCTCTAAGTTGGGCACCTACGGTTCCAAGAAAAAGTGTCCAACTTAGAGAGATGTCCAACTTATAGGGGTTAGACATAATGTTAATGGATACATTCCGTTCAGAGAAAAAGTGTCCAACTTAGAGGGGTGTCCAACTTATAGGGGTGTCCAACTTGAGAGGTTTCACTGTATATCGTATTCATCGTAATATAACTCAGTACTTATTTCGCTTCCTACTTTGACTCGTTTTAATAAGTATTTTTTATATGTATGGGCAAATTTAATATTTTTTAATTTTTCGCATGAAAACATTATTTCATCTTAAAACAGGAATAAACTACTACGTCAGAAAGGCCAAAGAAAAATGATTGAGGTGCATACAGCTGTTTCGGTAGCCTAAAGCGTACCGTCTTCAGTGCAAAAAGAATTCTGAATCTGGAGAAGTGCTCGTATATAACGGGTGATCAATAAAAATCCGCAATATGTTAACTTTATTATATTTTTTATTAAACGCAATTATGATACAAATAAACATATGCAAATTATAAGGCTGGATAAATACTAAATACTGATAGTTTTATCTCTGTTCTATTACACCATTTCTGCGGATATAATCAATTCTTTTCTTTGTATCGACTGCGAGCTTCTGTACAAGGTCTAAGTTAATTTGTTTTATGCAATATCTGATGCGATTCACAAGATGATCGACATTTTCTGCCCGCCATGCCTTTGCATAAACTTTCCCTTTTAAAATTGACCAAAAGTCCTCAATTGATCTTGCCTCTGGAACATTAGCGGGATTATCTTCTTTAACCACAAAGTCGGTTGATTCTTGAAGGAGATACTTGGTCACTTTTTTAGCATAATGAGAACTGGCCAAGTCTGTCCAAATTATATAATTTCTTTGGTAATTAGCTCAAATATAGGGAATTAGTAGCTTTTTGATACATTCCTCAAGATAAACATCTTGAATGATCGCTATATTTGAACTTAGAATGAAAGGCTTGCTCATTCCTTTTGGACCAATGGCAATCCATACAAGAACTTTGCTTTCGAACTTTTTTTTTCGTTGAATATTTAACATTCGGGGATGTATCTGATATATTGGAAGAATAGAAATGATTATTGCCATTTATTGAGGAATTTGAAAGAGTAAAATATGATTCATCATCAAGAATCCAAGATCTTTTTGAAAATTTTCGATAGAGACGTCCACACTTTGTTTTTGCTGAAATTTGTTGCTTTTCATTTCTTTGTGGAATTATTTCTTCTTTCGGCAACTTACCTTTGCTTTCTTAAGGACATAATTAATCATTGATTGTGAACATTTGTACTTTTTTGCTGGTTGACGCTCAGAAATTCGGTCCGTGTGATCAAAATCCTTTTTAAAATTTCCGATTTTTTTACGTGTGAAGATTTTTGCAACTCTTCCAGAGCCAGATTGGAGAAAAGCACTCAAACCCCTTTCATAACGTTTCAAAATGTCATAAATAGTTCGTTGTGGTATTTTTAATTTCTTCTATATGTAATATAGAGAAAGTATTGGATTCGCGAAAATTTTCGACCTCCGTTTTTTGACGGATCTACACGTTTTGGGATGTCCTGAACACGAATTGATAGTTTTTAGAAAATGTCTGTCTGTCTGTCTGTCTGTCTGTCTGTCTGTGTGTCTGTATCATTTTTTTGTGGACGCTGTATCTCACGAACATATGAATGAAATTTAACCAAACTTGGTATTTAGTTGCACCCTGACATGAACTGGTGCCCATTAGATTTGGGGATCAATAGCTCAACAGGTGGCGCTGTAATCGCATTTTATGCAAATTTTTAACATGGCAGCATAGGACAAAATTCCGTATAAATGGGCATAATGAGAGTTATTTTAAACTTGTGATTGTAAAATTAATTTGAATTATTGATGATAGTAGTAGTTAACTAGGAAAAAAAATTTGTGCATGGGGGGACATCGGTTCCCCCCCTGGGGGGAAGTACCCCCCCGGGGGGGTTAAATTTTGAAGATGGGTATCATTCGAAAGATCTCGTCAATACCTTTAAAACGAATGGTTGAACCATAAATCTGTGATAATTTAAAACAAAGTTATCGATTTTTTTTTACTTTTAACACAAAAAAAAAAAAAAAAAAAAAAAAAACTTAGAAAAAAATTCGATTTTTTTTTTTTTTTTTTTTTAATTATTGTTAGTGATTGAATATGTATTAATTTTCACAAAAAAAAAAAAAAAAAATCTTTTTTTTTTTTTTTTTTTTTCCTTTTTTTTTTAAAATATTGTTACTGATTGAATATGTATAGGAAAATATAGAAGAAAGTCTTGTGGTGGCCACAACATACTAGTTTCTTTCATAAAATGCTTCACAGTAAAAGATTTACTTGACGAAAGATTTTCTGAATAGAACTCGTACACACGAGATCGCAGATTGTCTTAATTCGAAGTCATATTACCTGAAAAAAAGGATATATTTTACAAATGTGAATATGTCTACAGTAACTAGTAAGGTTAAGTAATAATTCACATTAAAATTTTAGCAATTTACATCATTTATTGACAATTTAAATTCATTTAAATTTATTGCGGATTTTTATTGATCACCCGTTATAGGAGAGGGACCGGATTTAGTTCAACCAATAGGAATACGGAAGAGGTGGGGAGTGTGGCCAATAGGAATTAAGGAATGTGTAGCTGTGTAAACAGTAGAAAAATTAAGGAAATGTGGACTGAATGTAAAATTTCCAACAATCAGACAAATAGGGAACAGCGAAATCACAATTTACAAGGTTTTTAAAATTTTTATAAATATGAAAAGCTTCAAAGAAATCGAGTTCATGAATGGATTTAGGTCTGCAAATTATTTTAGCTGAATTAAATTTAAAATTATGATTTCCCTCTCAGCAATGTTTAGAAATAGCCGATTTATTGGTTTCTTGTTTGCGGACGTAATTCATATGTTCTTTTAGACGAAATTTAAGACTGCGTTTAGTTTGGCCAATATATGATAAACCACACTGACAGGAAATACTATAAATGCCCCAAGAATTATGCATATCAATAGGTGCTGAGAATAGGTGCTCTATCTTTTAACTGAGAAAAGGTGAGTTTAGATCCTATTGATATGCATAATTCTTGGGGCATTTATAGTATTTCCTGTCAGTGTGGTTTATCATATATTGGCTAAACTAAACGCAGTCTTAAATTTCGTCTAAAAGAACATATGAATTACGTCCGCAAACAAGAAACCAATAAATCGGCTATTTCTAAACATTGCTGGGAGGAAAATCATAATTTTAAATTTAATTCAGCTAAAATAATTTGCAGACCTAAATCCATTCATGAACTCGATTTCTTTGAAGCTTTTCATATTTATAAAAATTTTAAAAACCTTGTAAATTGTGATTTCGCTGTTCCCTATTTGTCTGATTGTTGGAAATTTTACATTCAGTCCACATTTCCTTATTTTTTCTACTGTTTACACAGCTACACATTCCTTAATTCCTATTGGCCACACTCCCCACCTCTTCCGTATTCCTGTTGGTTGAACTAAATCCGGTCCCTCTCCTATATATACGAGCACTTCTCCAGATTCAGAATTCTTTTTGCACTGAAGACGGTACGCTTTAGGCTACCGAAACAGCTGATGCACCTCAATAATTTTTCTTTGGCGTTTCTGACGTAGTAGTTTATTCCTGTTTTAATATTCCAACGCCAAGTCTCCTGCTATTATTATTTCATCTTATCCCCCCTCCCCCCCCCCTCATATATATATATACATATAACAATAACTGGTAAATTTTTTTGGCAACAATCATAAATTTAAATTTCCAATTTTGAAATTATTTTCATATTTTAATTAATTCTAAAATATCTAATCAAAACTTCGTTACAAATAAGGTATCAAGTGAAAGGTACTTTATTTGTAACGAAGTAACTTTAGGTACCTTATTTGTAACCTTTTTTGTTTTAACTAATTTGATAAATATGACATCACAATCAACTGTTTGTTTATATCAGATAGGTACATTATCATGATTGCAAGAAAATGATGTAATAACTATTAGCCCATAATTTTTATGATTGAATTTTATATATTATATTATATTTAAATTTTATCCTCCATGGGTATTTTAGAATTGCAATGGTAGTTATAAACTTTCGTTGAAATCTTTTTACATATTGAGATTAAGGGTGTAAGCACATAGTGTAAGCACAAAAAATTTTTCAGTTTTGAAAGATCTTTGTAAATGATGTAACATTTATGCAGATTAATTAAAAAAATAAAATAAAAATAAAAATACATAGCATTTCTAAAGGGGAAAAAAAAAGGCTACCAAAAGTCTCTGTTTTGAAGCGGTCTAACAGGAATCGTTCCTGACAGATGATGCTCATTATTATTATTAATTAACATTACTTTAACTACGCTAATATCTTCAAATACTGCAGGTTTAATTCCTTTTCTTCGGTTTTTTAGATTCGAAATTAAATGATCGATTGTTTTCCACCCTAGCTAATTTCTGATTCTCAAGATCCTTGTGAACTTTTCTACTGAATGCAAACATAAGCCTGAGAAGTTTGGAGTTTTCTCTGCAGTGGTCACTTGTGAAAGATTTTATGATGTCATACCGATAAAGTCCATTTCAGTTGGACTCACTAACATTGAAATATATATGTGTGTGTGCGTGTGTGTGTGTGCGTGTGCGTATGTGTGTGTGTGTGCGTGTGTAGCATTGTGCTCAGTCCTTGCTTAATATATATAGACGATTCTCTGAAAAGAAACACAAAATTCAGAAAATTATTATTCACCAAAATATAAACAGTTCATGCGATGGTGACCTATAACATGTATATAAACTTTCAGTTCAATCGAATAATAAGACATTTAAACGCTTTCGCATTTTAAAATTTTTTCAACCGATAGGCCATAACGAGAATGGATTTTTTGTTGTGCCCCTGTAAAAACACTATTAGTGCTAGATTCATCAAAATCTATACAGGTCGTGCAACGGTGCCCTATAATACGTATATTATAGGTCATCGTCGGATCATTTTCAGATCACTTGAATAAAGCATTTAGACGCTATCGCACTTTAAATTTTTTGAGCTCTTTGGCTATAATGATAAAGAACTTTTTTTTTGTGTGTGTATGTGTCAAAAAAATATAAGTGCTAAATTCACCAAAATCTATACAGTTCGTGCTACAGAGATCGATAATATACAAAATTCTGAAACAGAAGTGAATTAAAAAATAATCACAAGATTTGATACAGGCAGATAGGTTTTTCATCTAGTACTTGCCCCGATGAGATAGGACCCTGAAAATATTACCGCATTGTAATGTCATCGATTATGGATTCGTATATAAAATTTAAATAAAATTTGTTCAGAAAACGTGTATTAGTAACTAGTAAGGTTAAGTAATAATTCACATTAAAATTTTAGCAATTTACATCATTTATTGACAATTTAAATTCATTTAAATTTATTGCGGATTTTTATTGATCACCCGTTATAGGAGAGGGACCGGATTTAGTTCAACCAATAGGAATACGGAAGAGGTGGGGAGTGTGGCCAATAGGAATTAAGGAATGTGTAGCTGTGTAAACAGTAGAAAAATTAAGGAAATGTGGACTGAATGTAAAATTTCCAACAATCAGACAAATAGGGAACAGCGAAATCACAATTTACAAGGTTTTTAAAATTTTTATAAATATGAAAAGCTTCAAAGAAATCGAGTTCATGAATGGATTTAGGTCTGCAAATTATTTTAGCTGAATTAAATTTAAAATTATGATTTCCCTCTCAGCAATGTTTAGAAATAGCCGATTTATTGGTTTCTTGTTTGCGGACGTAATTCATATGTTCTTTTAGACGAAATTTAAGACTGCGTTTAGTTTGGCCAATATATGATAAACCACACTGACAGGAAATACTATAAATGCCCCAAGAATTATGCATATCAATAGGTGCTGAGAATAGGTGCTCTATCTTTTAACTGAGAAAAGGTGAGTTTAGATCCTATTGATATGCATAATTCTTGGGGCATTTATAGTATTTCCTGTCAGTGTGGTTTATCATATATTGGCTAAACTAAACGCAGTCTTAAATTTCGTCTAAAAGAACATATGAATTACGTCCGCAAACAAGAAACCAATAAATCGGCTATTTCTAAACATTGCTGGGAGGAAAATCATAATTTTAAATTTAATTCAGCTAAAATAATTTGCAGACCTAAATCCATTCATGAACTCGATTTCTTTGAAGCTTTTCATATTTATAAAAATTTTAAAAACCTTGTAAATTGTGATTTCGCTGTTCCCTATTTGTCTGATTGTTGGAAATTTTACATTCAGTCCACATTTCCTTATTTTTTCTACTGTTTACACAGCTACACATTCCTTAATTCCTATTGGCCACACTCCCCACCTCTTCCGTATTCCTGTTGGTTGAACTAAATCCGGTCCCTCTCCTATATATACGAGCACTTCTCCAGATTCAGAATTCTTTTTGCACTGAAGACGGTACGCTTTAGGCTACCGAAACAGCTGATGCACCTCAATAATTTTTCTTTGGCGTTTCTGACGTAGTAGTTTATTCCTGTTTTAATATTCCAACGCCAAGTCTCCTGCTATTATTATTTCATCTTATCCCCCCTCCCCCCCCCCTCATATATATATATACATATAACAATAACTGGTAAATTTTTTTGGCAACAATCATAAATTTAAATTTCCAATTTTGAAATTATTTTCATATTTTAATTAATTCTAAAATATCTAATCAAAACTTCGTTACAAATAAGGTATCAAGTGAAAGGTACTTTATTTGTAACGAAGTAACTTTAGGTACCTTATTTGTAACCTTTTTTGTTTTAACTAATTTGATAAATATGACATCACAATCAACTGTTTGTTTATATCAGATAGGTACATTATCATGATTGCAAGAAAATGATGTAATAACTATTAGCCCATAATTTTTATGATTGAATTTTATATATTATATTATATTTAAATTTTATCCTCCATGGGTATTTTAGAATTGCAATGGTAGTTATAAACTTTCGTTGAAATCTTTTTACATATTGAGATTAAGGGTGTAAGCACATAGTGTAAGCACAAAAAATTTTTCAGTTTTGAAAGATCTTTGTAAATGATGTAACATTTATGCAGATTAATTAAAAAAATAAAATAAAAATAAAAATACATAGCATTTCTAAAGGGGAAAAAAAAAGGCTACCAAAAGTCTCTGTTTTGAAGCGGTCTAACAGGAATCGTTCCTGACAGATGATGCTCATTATTATTATTAATTAACATTACTTTAACTACGCTAATATCTTCAAATACTGCAGGTTTAATTCCTTTTCTTCGGTTTTTTAGATTCGAAATTAAATGATCGATTGTTTTCCACCCTAGCTAATTTCTGATTCTCAAGATCCTTGTGAACTTTTCTACTGAATGCAAACATAAGCCTGAGAAGTTTGGAGTTTTCTCTGCAGTGGTCACTTGTGAAAGATTTTATGATGTCATACCGATAAAGTCCATTTCAGTTGGACTCACTAACATTGAAATATATATGTGTGTGTGCGTGTGTGTGTGTGTGCGTGTGCGTATGTGTGTGTGTGTGCGTGTGTAGCATTGTGCTCAGTCCTTGCTTAATATATATAGACGATTCTCTGAAAAGAAACACAAAATTCAGAAAATTATTATTCACCAAAATATAAACAGTTCATGCGATGGTGACCTATAACATGTATATAAACTTTCAGTTCAATCGAATAAGACATTTAAACGCTTTCGCATTTTAAAATTTTTTCAACCGATAGGCCATAACGAGAATGGATTTTTTGTTGTGCCCCTGTAAAAACACTATTAGTGCTAGATTCATCAAAATCTATACAGGTCGTGCAACGGTGCCCTATAATACGTATATTATAGGTCATCGTCGGATCATTTTCAGATCACTTGAATAAAGCATTTAGACGCTATCGCACTTTAAATTTTTTGAGCTCTTTGGCTATAATGATAAAGAACTTTTTTTTTGTGTGTGTATGTGTCAAAAAAATATAAGTGCTAAATTCACCAAAATCTATACAGTTCGTGCTACAGAGATCGATAATATACAAAATTCTGAAACAGAAGTGAATTAAAAAATAATCACAAGATTTGATACAGGCAGATAGGTTTTTCATCTAGTACTTGCCCCGATGAGATAGGACCCTGAAAATATTACCGCATTGTAATGTCATCGATTATGGATTCGTATATAAAATTTAAATAAAATTTGTTCAGAAAACGTGTATTATACATGAGTCGTAAGATCTAATAAAGATAGACAGATTTTTTTTTTTTTTTTTTTTGTCCCTGGAATCTCTTTGGAGATCCTCTAGATCCCTGAATGTGTTTGCATGTTGTATTGTGATCGATTTTTGTCGATAATTAAAAATGAATTGCAAAATTTGACATTTTGTAGACAGATTCTTTTGTGTCTGGAACCTGCCCCATATTGAAAAAGATTTCTTAAAGTGCTGGCATATTGCATGGTCATCGACTATGGACTCGTGAGCTGGAGCAAAATTTGAGAAAAATCAATTCAATAGAATAAAAAATTGCAAAATTGTTACAGGCTGTCAGATTTTTTTCGTTGTTAAAACTAGAGATCTGGACGGGTCAAGAAAACTTGACCCGCATCCGACTCGTGTTTTATGTCATAAAATACTGAATTAAAAATCTGTTATACAAAATATATTATTAAACAGATCTTTTCTAAAGAATTAAATGATAAAGAAAATTACAAGTACATATATATATCGAATTATAAACAAAACTTCAATGTACAACATAAGAAATTTTTAAATGTATTGAATTTTTCTTTTAAAAAAATTCAACGTTCCAAATAGTTTGTCAATTTAAAAGTTAGGTGCAGACAAAAGCTTTCGCATATAAAACTTTAAACATTAAGTATTAATACTTATATAATTGTAATTAAATTCATGCTATGAATCATGTAGCGTCCAATTACCGTAGTAGAAAAGAATATCATCTAATGTCTTTATGCAAAAGGTACTCGAGCCGGCCAAAGACCGTCGTGTACACTAATGGTGGCTGGTGCACGTAAAATATGTCGTGGCCGCAATGTCCTCCATGTTCCCATAAAAAATTATACCTCTGGGGGTCACCGAAGCGGAAGAGCCAACCCTTCCGTGGAGGATCAAAATTGTGATGGCATGTCTCCGGACCACCTCTAGGGGTGTGTCCCAGACCGTCGCCAATTGCCCATCTGTGCAGCACTAGTGCGACGTAAAACCCAACCAACCTTTATGCAAAAGGTTTGTTTCATTAAAAAAAAAAAAAAAAATGCTTAAAAATATTCTCTACAAAAATATCCACTTGCGGGTCAAAAACTAATACAAACACGACCCGCACCGGATGTACCCGATCAGATGCAGGATTTTACCAGGAACCCCTGATAATATAAACCCCTGAAAATGCTTTCCTATTGCATTGTGATCGACAATGAATACGTGTGCAATCTGTGAGCGAAATACATTCGGTAGAAATGGATTAAAAATTGACTGCAAGGTCTGTCCCAGGCACAGATAGACAGAACAACCACGTTAAATAAAAACGTGTAAAAATATTGAAATGAGTCTCGGATAGAGTTTGATTAGGATATTGAAGAAAGCAGAATAACAGAGAGTTTAACCCTTTATCTACTGAATTAGGAAATAGACAAAAAAAATTTATTTGAAGAAATCCATTTCTTTTTAGTTACCTGCTAAGAGTATTGTTTAAAGACAAAAGCAATAAAAAGTTGTACATATCTCCTCATCCTAGCAATTTATGAGGATTTAGTAAAGTGGTACTTTACTGAACCATTGGTACATAGAGGTCGAGAAAAAGGTCAGGACCTCTAAAAAAATGTAAAAAATTATGTATTTTTTATGTCCTTCATATTTTTTTAAATATGAATAGATATAGATTATTAAAGTTACATATAGATTATTGAAGTTATATATAACACCCGTAAAGATCAGGAAAAGTGCCAACGAAAAACAGCGACAGCACTGAATAATATCTTTTCTTGAACAAAATACGGCTACATGTAGGATACATGTAGCATCTCTTCCTATAGAGTGAGATTAAAGTAAGGTATATACATTATATTCTTATAAATATCTTTGATACATTTTTTTTTTCTTTTTCTTAGCCGTAAGGTAAAAAGGGCGAGTTTTTGAAATTTTCGAAAGCGAGTTTTTGTTATATTTACACGTTTTGAGGACCCCTGATTTCGAAAATAATATTTTTAGCGGTTGGTCTGTGTATGTGTGTGTGTCTCTGTGTGTGTGTCTGTTATCAGCATATTTTAAGAACAAATGTTAGTAGAAAGTCCAAACTTGGTATTCTAAAATTGTATGATATACAGTGCGTTAAGAAATTATAAGACCACAAGCATAATGGTGCATTTCTGAAGAAAAGAGCATAATATGCAAAAGTTTAGTTGCGTATTTAAAACTGATAAGAAAACGCATCCTATACTAATTCCAACTTTTAAAATTAAATTAAATTTCATTAAAATTTATTCATTTTTCTAAAAATTAAAAACTGTGACTGTTAAGAAATTATAAGACCACCTGAGAAAATTAGCATATTATACATGACGTCATACTCAATATAAAGCGCATGCGTCAGTATTTCGTAAAAGCATTATTTAAGAAAAAAAGGCTTAGGTTTTGAATGTGTTATCTACGATTAATTTGACGATGCCTCGAGGTAAAGAATTATCGGAGTGCGAAGTGAGAAAAATTTCATTTTGTAAAGGTTCTGGTAAATCTGAAAAAGATATTGTGAGGTTAATGAACCGTTCTAAAACTGCCATTCATAATGCCATAATTAGAAAAGATATTTCAAACAAAATAAAACAATCTGGTAGAAAAAATATTTTTACAGCAAGTGATAATAGACAAATTTTTCGGCTGCCAACTAAAAAAGGTCTTTCAACTCGTGAAATTTCGAAATGTTTCAGCAAGAAAACTTCACATGTTACAGTCTGGAAGAGTCTTAAATTAAATATTAGCACGAAATTTATGAAATTGAAGAAAAAATCAAAGTTATTGAAATGCCATAGAGAAGAAATATTAAAATGGGCTAAAAATGTCATGTCATGGAATGATGAGTGGAAACAAATTATATTTTCTGATGAAAAGAAATTTAACCTTGATGGTCCCGATGGTTACAAACACTATTGGCATGACTTGAGGAAAGAACCAAAAGAATGCTTCAGTCGACAAATGGGTGGAGGATCAGTAATGATTTGGGAAGCTTTCAGTTATCAGGGGTTGTGTGATTTGCAGCGTATTTCGGGTCATATAAACTCTACGCAATATCAGTCTATGCTATATGATCATATGATACCGTTTGGACCATTATTACATGCTGCTAACTGGATATTTCAACAGGACAATGCTGCTGCTCATACATCTAAATCCACATAGGAGTAGTTTAAAAAAGAAAATAATAATGTTTTGCCATGGCCAAGTCGAAGTCCAGACTTGAACACCATGAAAAACCTATAGGGTATATTATCTTGCAAAGTTTACGCTAATAATAAGTAATTTTCATCTGCCAATGAGCTGGGAGTAACCATTGTAAAAGAATGGTACAATATTTCTATAACTGAACTTAATCACCTGATTACTTTAATGAAAAACAGAGTGTTTGAAGTCATGAGGAAAAATGGAGGAACAATATCATATTAATTTTTTATACAATTTTGTTTTTTGACAAGTAGTCTTATATTTTCTTAACAGGTTATTTTCCCCTTATTTCTAATATATATTTTAATTAACCATTTATTGCATTACACCAAGTTATTGGAAACTAATTATAAAAAAATATAGATCAATATGTTATTTTATGTATTTAAATTATGGTAAGAATCTTTATTTTTTTTTAATTTGCAAAATTAAAGTGGTCTTATAGTTTCTTAACGGACTGTAGTGATGCTACACTAAGCTTTTCGTTGAGATGAAGCAAATGATTCGTGTACAGGGACACCCAAGACAATTCAAATACATTACGTCTATGGAGGGGGGGGGGGCGGAATTGCAGGTAAGTAGAGTTTAACACCTATAGACTGCACTAAAACAAATGAAATGAATATATATTTTCTATATGCATAAAAACATGTCTACATGTCTCATTTAGAATATGGTTGGGAAATCATTCACTGTTCAATTACACGGTTACACAAAAGAACTGGATTATAGTGAGACAATAGCTGAAAATTGATGGAAGTTTATTTCAGATTATGCCGTGTGTTATTACTATAGGATTATATTTAGGTACACCATGTGGTCTGTACATAATCTTCAAAAGATATACAGAGCTGCAAATATTTAAGCAATAACACTCTTTTTTATTTTTAGTGGAAGTGCTTTACTATAATATTTTACCATGTCCTGGAATGCTGCTGAGGAATTGAAATGAATTCCTCATAGACATATGGTAAATAATATATGTTTTAAAGCTAAATATTCATTGCTTGTTTTTCGTATATTTACACGTTTTGAGTTTTCCTGCTTACCGAAGTTAAATTTTTAACACTTGATCTTTGTCTGTGTCTGTGTCTCTTAGAGTAACTTAAAAACGAATAATTTCAGGAGATCCAAAAGTTGTATTTTGAAGTTAATATAAGTTTGTTGCTAGAAAATTTTGATCAAGATTGATAAGTTTCAAGTAATGTTGCATGTGAAAGTTGTCTGAATAATTTTAAGTGAATTTTAATTTTAATAACAGATTTATATGCTATATAAATGTAGGTGCAGTAATGAAACGGGGGATTGAGGGGGCGGTAGCCCACTTCACACAGAACTAATTATCATATAAAACTTTTCCGAAGCCTAATTTGAATTGTTTTAACATAGGTTTGCATATCAGTTCTCGTTATCTTACCATTTTAATTTTCAACCTATATTTATAGTAATAAATTTCAGGGTAAGAGAAAGTCGTGTGAGTGATACACCAGATTATTTACATCAATAAGATTTCATACGCCTTTTAATATAATGGTATTTTGAAGTAACGTCAGTATAGAAAAAGGGTTAAAACTAACCAATTGTGCATTTGTAAGTAAAATTTTATAACCATTGCCACCTAAATGTGAACTGTTTCTCTGTATATCGAACATTTCTGAAATGCCCCACCTGTAATCAATATATATATATATATATATATATATATACACTAAGCGACAAAAAAAAAGCCGCACTTGGATGTTTTCCTTTTCGCCTTCTACAACCGCCAATTTTATCGTTTAAAAAGCAAATTTTCGAACAGATTTTACTATGTTGTCCTTCACATACACTTTAGCTTTGAGTCTAGTGTTAAAAACAAAATGCATTTGTCAGGAAAATGGTAATTTTAGAATTTATTTCAAAAATGGTAAGAATAAGGCAGTTAACGATGCCACAAAAAGTATTAGTTTTTAAATGAAAATTGAAAAATATTTTAATACGTGAGATGGCAAAATAATTAAATGCTAACGAAATATTGGTAAAAGGAATTTTAGCAAAATATAAATTTTTTTGGCCGTTTAAACTGGGAATTTGGCTTTAGGCGGTCATGTTGCTCATCCAAGCAAGATAACCGCAAGTTAAAATGCGAATGTTTAAAAAATCGATTTGTATCATGTTCAGAACTTAAAAAAGATTTTTAAAAAGTGTATAGTAAATTACTTTCTTCAAAAACAATGCGGGAACAATTAAACAAAGCGAGTTAAAGAACGGAAGATCTGCGAAAAAAGCCATTATTAAAGAAAATAATTAGAAAAAACAATACTTTAGTTGACCAAAATTTAAAAACATTATCAGTCAATTATTAGGCTGAACTGGTTTTCTCTGATGAATCAAGTTTTCTTTATTTCGTGCAGTTGAAAAAAGCTAGAATGAAGACGAAAATATGACCGACTTAATGAAAATCGCACTTTTAAAACAGTGACACATTCTCCGTACATTATGGTACGGAGGTGCATAACTTTTCAAACACTAGGGGAAATTTTTATGCTCAAGGGATCAATTAACTCGAAATAAAACACAATCTGCATAAAAGTGGTGCCTGACCGACTATTTTGGAGGTATCTTAGACATTTCCGTAAACAGCATTTGAAGATAATAAGGCACCTTACTACACGGCGTCTGTGGTAAGTTTACTCACCTCAAATTGTCAAAATTTCTTATACATTCCCATGAGAACCTATAATTCTGTAAGTCATCATACTTTTTTTCACTTTAAGTTAAATACCACAAAGGATATAGTAGAATTTCTTCTTTACCAGACATGGAAATGGTCAAAATCGCGATCCGCTCGAAAATGTTTCGTCTATAAAAAGGCGGGGGAGAGGGGAGAGGATTCGAAATTTGCAGCCTATAACTCTACCAGAACTAGAAAAAATTATTTGTGATATTTGACACATTGAAATTTCTGAGATTTATATTAAAACACTGTATAAAACTATGCCATTGCGCATTAATGCAGTAATTCCATATCCCAATGCAAAATACATATTTTTAACAAAAAATTGCTTAGATCTAACAAATAAATAGTTTTACTTCATATATTAAAATATAACTTGTTTATTTCATATAATAAATCATAATAGAATGCAAAGTGTATAGTTATTGCATTATGTTCAAAAAGAAAGTTTTATGCAGATTTTTAAAAAGTACTTCGTAAAGTGCAATAAAGCGAATTATTAAATCGAAAATATACATAGGTATCATTTCATACCTTTGGTATTATGCAAACAAGACAGTTTTATTTGTTTCAAACATTAATTTTAAAGTTATTACAAATAAAAAAGGTAAAAGTCATTTTTTCTGCAGTGCGGCTTTTTTTTTGTCGTTTAGTGTATATATATTAGTTGTAGAAAACTAAGTTGAAGTTTTTTTTTTTTTTTTTTTTTTTTTTTTTTTTGCTGTTAGAAAATAACTTTTGAAGCTAAGGTGTTATACAGGCAGTAGAAAAAGTATTTTACTACTTAATTTTCTAAAATTATTTTTTCAATTTTCGTAACGGGTATGGAAATTCATGGAATGCTTGATAAGTATGTAAATCTTATTTAGAATAAAATATAATGTATAAAAATAAAATATAATAAATTTCAAGTACGAAATTGGAAATAGTTCAAGTCATCTTGAAACATGCTGCAAATTCTGAATGCACACAGGCACACATATTTGCCAATATCCTCATTAATATTCCGTAGTGTTACTAGTCCGGCCCTTTTTCTCACACCAGTAAATTTGTAGAGTAATATTCTCCAAATGCAATTATGATCAAGTAAGACGAAAAGTACTCTAAAATAATACTGGTGTAAAAAGGAAGGCGTGGCTAACGATACTACGGAATATTAATTAGGATGTTGGCAAGTATGGGTACACGTATACATGAGTATTTAACAGCGCAGACTAGTCTTTTAATTACTTTTTCTATATGAATTACACAGGTCGACAAAGATGAAGTCGGCAAATTTAATTTGATGATTTTAGCTGATCTTTAAGTTTTTTGATGTGCTAAAACCGAAAATGCAGCCCATTTTTCTCTATCACGTATATATTTTTGGCAGTACAGGATGTTTACCGACACAATTTCTTACATATACCACCATAACAATAGGTTGGTTGGTTGATTTGTATGATTTTACGTCTCACTAATGCTGCGCTATTACAACAATAGACATCCATGATTAATTAATCATAGTAACATACTATAAAACTTACCCTATAATTATATTGGTGGAAGTGTAATGGAAGAAATTGTATTGGTAGGCACCCTGTATTGACAAAAATCTATACGTGATAGAGAAAAACTAACTTCATTTTTGGTTTCAGCACATCCAAAAACATAAAGATCAGCCAATATTATAAAATCAAAATTTTACATGTCGACCTGTGTTATCAGTTTTAAATTAGTGTAACAAAAAACATGCCGTGGGACGAAAATAAATAAGTGCAACATTAAGAACCAAAAATTCGGAATTTTCAGTTTTACCTAATTATTAATGTTTATTATTGTATTCTCATGCATATAATTCAGAATTCTTGGTATATCTTCGAAAATTTTTTTAAATAAAGTCTTCTAAATAAAGCCCGAGTCCATTGAATTTCATAAGGCCAGCTCAATGAAAAGGCAGCTGAATGAAACGCGGAATCATTGAGCATGCTTTTAATACACGGTTGAATGATTCTTTCTCCACCGCGCATTTGTATTCACGCACAATCGAAGTTCAAGAGATATGTTTGATCTGGTGGCGGGATAATGTTTAATTTTCCATTAAAATCTCTCGCCGAAAGATCAACGAGAACAAGAAATCGATCAACAAGTGCCTATTCGTTGTAAAAATAGAAATGGTTGGCTCACGCTTTGAACACCGTTGCTAGGGCAAGTATCCCCGGCAGAATTAAATTGCATTCATGGAATTTTCTCTCTCTCTCTCTTTTTTTTTTTTAAACTTATAATCATTTGTGAATAATAAAAAAAAAGATATGTATATATATTTGTTTTACTCTCTTTGTTGTTTTTTATATGGTTTAAATTTAAATGACCTGGTTTTTACTATTCTAAAACATACGAGTATTTCAATTTTTTTTTTTTTTTTTTTGACAACTGAGAAAGCTATATTTTTAATAAAAATATTTTCTTTGTTATTATTTTTTTCTTTCTTTCTTTTTATTATTATTTTTTTATTATAGTTTTATTATATTGTATTTATTGTTATTTTTAAGGGTTCGTATGATTCTTGACATTTTTCTCTACTATTAATTTTCTATGACTTTTTATATATAAAACTATAATAATTAAATCAGACTTGTGTCTATAAATTTCTTAGAATAAAAAATTTTACAATATATTCACGTTTCACAGATTGTGAAAGCCAAAATTGACTTCAGAAATTTGTGTGTGTGTGTGTGTGTGTGTCTTTGTGTCTGTACGCCTGTAACGCTATTTTTGTCTAGGTATCACATGAGAACGGCTGGACAGAATTCAACAACACTTGGCAGGAAATTAGTTCTTTACACAACTTAAAATTATATCTATCAACTTTTACGAAATTCCCCTTCGTTCTCACCATTCCCCCAGGGGACAGAAAGCAAAAGCACGTTTGTAAGCATAACTCGGCTCCAAATTACTTCAGGGTGAAGAAATTACGAATGGCGAGACTAGACTTGAATATAAATAAAACAATATCTGCGATTTAGGAATTTTCGATTTTTAGGGGGAGAGAGGGAGAAAATCGATTTTTGGTGGGAAATTTCGCAAATTCCGGGTTTTTGAGTAGAACTCTGCCAAAATGGAACAAAGATGTTGAAAACAGCCATGCGTCTTCTTTAGGCCATTTCCAAAAAAAACATTTTGGGTTTTTTTTTGTGATTTTCGTTTTTTTTTTTTTTTTTTTTTTTTTTTTTTTGGGGGGGGGGTTTACAAGGGGGCAAATTCGAGATACCCCTTTTAGCGCTAAAATTGTCCTGGGAAATCTATGGGAGCTGCGGTCACGAATTTTGGTGAATGCATTGTTTATATGTATTCGACACCTAAAGTAACGGAATTAATCGAAATCCCCCTATCTCCCCTGGGGGCAGGACTCAAAAAAAATTGTAAGCATAGCTCGGCCCCAAATTACTTCACGTTGAAGAAATTGCCCATGAGGAGACTGGACTTGAATACAAATAAAACATTATGTGGAATTTTGGAATTTTTGATTTTTAATAGAGGGAAGGGGGAAATCGTTTTTCGGGAGAAATTTTCACAAATTCCGCATTTTTAATAGAATTCTACTAAAAATGGTACAAAGATATTGAAATATCAGACAATTAAAATATTTCCAAAAATTCTTTTTGGAAATATCCTTTTTTTGGGGGGAGGAGGGGGATGTTACACTAAGTATTTAGAATTTATAGTAGTTTCTATCAAATGCTCAAAATTCGAATTAAAATGTAACATACAGAATTTATTTATTAATTAGAATTGTTATTTTTACTGTGTATGTGTATTTTAAGATTTTTTTTTTTTTTTTCTGACAGTCGGGGAGTTTAAAAGCCTCGGCTCTTCTGAACTGAAACTTAATGAGGTTTAAAGCTTGAACCCAAACAGAGTAATTACAACATATGATTAAAGTAAATTAAACAAGGTTTATTTATTTGTATAATCTATTTATTTCACTCCTCATCACGAACGGTTTGTTTCAAAGTGAAATCATACGTAACGGAATTTTTACTAGAGCTAAAATTTATTCAAATCTTTGTTTATATGTTCTCGACCTTCAAAATCCTACACGACTAAATCTAATGGTGCCCGCTTTCTCTCGCATGTACTTTTACTGCGAAAAAAGTTGTTTTATAGACATTTTTGAAGAACAAGTGTATGGTATTGATTCGAATATGGATCGACCTAGCAACTTTCACCCTATGTAGAAAAGTGTTTAAACTATAAATTCTTGTCGGAAAGTATGATGAATATAAACTCCAGATAAGATTATTTATAATACCTTTATTTAAAAAAAATAATAATAAATAAATAAATAAATGCCAGCTTCATCTATCAATAGTTTTCTTTTAATAAGCTACTGTGTGATAAAAACAACTCATTTTCGTCACAAATACTGTAACATTTTCTAGGCACCTTTTCCATATGTTTGAAAATTTTCTTACAAGACTTGGAACGTATGTGCAGGATAAACATTATGTTTGTTTAGCCTCGAGAAGGAGTTTTACTGATGAAGATCTGGCTGACCTTAATTAGATAAAATACAGAAGCAATATACTGGCTGACCAATTTAAAAGAGTACCCCTTGGTTTTTCTTATTACCCTTAAATAGGACGGATGTGGCAAATATTCTAACACTGAACTGTAATTGTTTGAACCTTGTTTAAGTGTGGGAGACAATTTCCAACACTGTTGGACTGTTACAACTTTATTTGTGAGGTAAAACAGAAATGGAGACGCACATTTTTTTTTTTTAATCCTGCAATAATTTTATTTATAAAAAACAATATTTAATTAAAATTTTTTATATTATCATTCCTACATTACATTTACATTATCATTATCATTTTTACATTATCATTTCATAGGCTTTTCTAAAGAAATCCTGCAAACATCGTTGAGTAAACCCTTTATCTACTGCATTATGATACAGACAAAAATTGTGTTTGAAACATGTATTTTTCGTTTATAAGTGCATTATTTAGTTTTCAAGTGCATTATTTAAAGATATATATGTTAAAAATTATGCATATCACCTCATCATAATAATAAATGAGAATTTTGTGAGGGCGTACTTTAGTGTACCACTGGTACATAGAGGTCGAAAAAATTATTTCGACATGAAAAGTGTAGAGAAATATTTACTCTTTATGTTCCTCATATTTTTTCTAAGATTAATGGGATATTCTTGAAATAATATAGGAATTAATTATAACGCACATGAAGATCGTGAAAAATATCAAGCAAAAACAGCAAGTGCACTCCATAAAATCCCTTATGGAACAAAAATGGCTGTATGTATCGTCTAATGTTTTGTAGTGAGATTAAAGGGAGGTACATCTGTTCCCTTCTTATAAATATCTTTGACATTTCTTCTATAAATTCGATTTTATACTCTTTTTAAAGTAATGGTACTTTAAAGTACCGTCAGTAGATAAAGGGTTAAAACAGATCATAACTGAAGAAATATCGTCAATAACACCAACAATGCTGCGAAGTGTGTCAAAGACCTGGTTCGACGTGTTCATGTTTGCATTCAAAATGGTGGCGAACATTTTCAGCATTTTCTGTGAGGAATGATAATGTAAAAAAAATTGAATTAAATTATGTTTTTCAAAAATAAAATTATTACAGGATTAAAAAAACTGTGCGTCTCCATCCCTGTTTTACCACACAAATAAAGTTGTAACAGTCCAACAGTGTTATAAATTGTCTCACAAACTGAAACAAGGTTCAACCAGTCACACTTCAATGTTAGAATAGTTGCCACATTCGTCAGATTTAAGGGTTATAAGAAAAACCCATGGGTACTCTTTTAAACTTATCACCCTGTATTAGAGAAGTTGGTTTATTTGACATTGGATGATTTTAATCTAGATTTTAATTCTAAAAAGCGGAAAAGAATTCATCGAAGGATTAAAAATATGGACATTGATTTGCGAATTAATCCGAAGCACTATGTGACGAGAGGCCGCATGACAATAGATGCAATATTTTCCAATAACGGTACACGAACGTGAGTTTATGCCATAATTATAGCATTTTATATAAGTCTATCCTCCCCATGTTCTCGACCAGAGATTTTTAATTGCAAGAGGAGAACATGACAAAGCTGCTAGAGAGGAGGTAGAAAAGAAAAGCTTGTTGATTTAATGAATGGCGTGTCAAAAATTTATTAAAGTTAAAAATAATTTAAAAAAAAGAGTTGATTTATGAAACTTCTTATTTTTTATTTCCAATTTTTTATTAATCTTATATTATTAGTTTGAGATTTATGTCAACTCTAACTTGCATTCATATTTTTAATGTAAAGCTTAATGCATTTTAATTAACTGTAAGTGACTATTTATTTTTTTTTAAAACTGGAATAGTTGTTTTGCTGGCTAATAGAGTGTTCTTAAAAAATGTATATATATTTTAATTATTATGTCTAATTTACGTATCGCTAAATAAGCTCTGTTTTTTTTTTTTTTTTTTTTTTTTTTTTTAAAGCTTTTATTGTATAATTACTGCTGAAAATTCTATCTAGTCCATATTCTTGGTTGCATCGATGGATCGAAGTTATTTTAATTGTTTTCGAAAATATTCAGAACAAACATCTTCGCGCTTTTCCAAAATTCAACAACGCGCCTTCTAAAATCAGTATATGTGCCGTATTCTCACCTTCACCTACATCTAATCAACATCTCAGCAACGTATTAATTAAACTGAACTTTTCCGAACAAGTTAAGGCAGTTTTACTGCTCTTTCGCACATCACAGATTAGCCTACAGCTACGACAGTGGAAGATTAGGAGCATCCCACATCATCCGCTTCTTCTCTCTATCCCCAACGTTTTCTCTTTTAGATGTCGGCTCATTTATAGGTGCCGTCCAGAAATAAAAGGCTTCAGGCTATGAAGCGAAAATTCGCGCTCATGATTGGACAGAAAATACAAGGGCAGGAGGCGATGTCAGTCTTTATGAAGTTCTTGCCCGGAGTTTCATTTCCTATTCCTAACCTAATATGTCAATCATTTGAAAGAAAGAATGATTACTAAACTCTAGAAAAATGTTGTTGGAAGTCTTTTTCTCCCTTAGGCCTCTTTTTTAAAAAAAAAAACATAAAATAAATAAAAACACTACTTGCATTAGAGAAGTGACATTTTTTTCATCAAACATGTCGATTGAAAGTATATGTTTAATCGAATATGTAATGTCTTCATTTCTTTCTTTTTACTCTCTCTTATCCAAATAGGAAAGAAAGAGTTTTGTTTTTGGGGTGAATCTTCGAAAGTAGGATTTTGCTATATTTACACGTTTTGAGGTTCTTTGAATCCGAAAAACAGGTTTTTTTTAGTGGGTGGTCTGTGTGTGTGGGTCTGTTTGCAGCGTAACGCAAAAACAAATATTAGAAGGAAGTTCAAATTCGATATTCTAAACCTATATAATATAGGGATACTACTTGAAGGTTTTTATTGAAATTCCACGAATGGTTCTTGTGAAGGGGCTTACAAAGGTATTTAAATGGGCGAAGTTTCTTGTGTATGGGCGTTACGTCTATGGGCGAAGTTTCTTGTTCTTTCAGTTTAAGAATTTAGGCTGCACTAAGTAAACTGAAACTGACATGTGTTTTTTACATGCCCCAAAGCATGTTTTACATAGAATATGGTATAAAAAATATTTATCTTTCATTTACAGGACGCACAGAAGAATTCTGGTACATTAGTACGACGTTTGAAAATGGTTTGAAGTGCATTTCAATTTGTGTTATACTTTTTTTTTTTTTTTCATCTGACAGCTGAAGAATAGCATGTGGAAATCAGTATTTGTTTGGTGAGAATATTTTGTCAGATGAAAACAAGTAGGGGCAGGAATAAGCTTCTGCTATCGTGAGTTATGTGTCTCACACCTTCCTCCTCCGTCTGGAAACTTTGTTTATTCCTCGCATTAGTGGGCGTGGTTTGTAGCTTCTTTTTGCAGTTACAGAATCTTTATGCAGAACTGTCATGTAAATAACAGTAGTGGCACCAGAAATTCCCCGACGGGGGGGACATCACCTCAACGACAGGGGGGCACTACATAAAAAGAGTTTATTATATGAGTATTTATCAAAAACTGCAATACTTTTAATAATATTACGGTTAATATTTGTATCATTCCATTTGTTAGTACTCCTCGTGGTTTTGGAGATCATCGTGTCACAGACAGACATTTTCTAAAAATATCGTGGTCAAAACGTGTTCTGGACCTCTCAAAACGTATATATATATGGAAAACTATTATTTACATTTATGGATTTAAATAAATTTTTCAGCATTAAAATGGGGGTTATAAATGCAAATGATATATAACCTAAGTTTAAATAACATCACCGTTCCAGTATATTTAAAAAGTAGGTTTATTAATCAAAGTGTTTAAGATTATAGTTAAATTATTGCATTAAATTGAAATTTATTTTAATGAGTGTTTCAAATAATATGATGTATTTCCTAACACAATTCTTGATATCTTTAAAATTATTAAACTTGTCTTAAATCTTATTAAAAACCAATTTCTTTATTTTATGGTCATATAATTACTATGTTAATGAATTAAATCTTTCATAGATTCCTCGTTAAGTTTTAATTTTTGTTTGCTTGATCTTTTTTTTTTTTTTTTTCCAGTAATTATTATTTTCTTTTTAATTTTTTTTCTTTGTTACCAATATGGTCTTGCAGAGGTTTTGAGGAAAGTTGGTTCGAGTTAGTTTAACCCGGTTTTTTAACCCGGTCACCAGTGGATTCTTCTCATTTTTCTTCTTCAAGTTATTATTATTATAGCTTTCTGTTATACTTTGTTCATATTTCTGCGCATTTTTCTCCTCATCCATCAACATTTCAGAAAAAAACTCATATTAACTTTTTTCGATATCTTTTGCCTTGTGTAAGGCTTTACTTCCATATATGGTTGTTTGTTGATTAAGTCAAATCTTACTTTCTGTTGTTTGATCATTATAATGATGAAATATATATTTAATTATTATTATTATCATCATTATTCAGCAATTTATTTTAATGATAAAAAAACTAGGAAGGAAAACTTGAATTAGCATGATATTAATAAATTATTGCGCATGGAAATGAAGATTTATACAAAGATAAAGGTGTTGAAAAAGTTAATAACTGTGAAAAAGTAACTTTGAAATTTCACATAAAAAAAAAATAAATAAATAAAAAAATTATATCTTTATCAAGGTCAATTATAGCAGCAAGGTACTATATAATGAGTTGTTTCTGAGACAGTGACACATGAGATCATATAAAATCAAAAACTCAAAAATTTCAACGATGAATTAAAAGACATAATAGGAACAGAAAAAATTAAACCAAAAAATTTAAAAAAGTAGCGTATCATGAAAAATTTGCTATCATCTACTGGTATGTTAATTCGTATGAGCCAAGAATAATTTACGAGTAGTACGCACCAACTGGATAAATAAAGTTGAGTGCTGATTCAATGGATAAAAGATTAGCTTTCCGTAGTTCAACATGAATCACGTGATGTGAACCAATAGATTGCTACGTTTGGCCCTTTATCGCTATTTTGGCATTTAAAATTTCAGTTCGGCAAATTATCATTATTATTAGATAACACTACAGTCTTATGACCGAAATAAGTTGTTTTTAAAATAATTTTTCAGATATTTCACATTATAATTAATATATATAATGATCCTCATCTGTCATGAACGAATCCGGTTAGTACCGCTTCAAAACAGAAACATTTGGCAGCCATTTTTTTTTTCCGTTTGTTCAACTCACTGAGCTGGTTCCACTTACGGAAACATACATATAATATGTTTTGTATCGCACGTATTCTTATTTATTTTCACTAAAACCTTGAAAAACTATTCAATTGTAATGTTTAAAGATCTAAACTAAATATAATGGATCACTGGCTATTATAAACATGAATCTATAAATAGAATTACGTAACTTCATGATTGTAAGCAACGGAATACCAAATAAAAACAAACCAAAACTGTTGCCATTCAGAAAATACAAATTCCAAATGGATTCCGAATGAACGACTCTTTGACTGTTTCTACGAAAAAAAAAAAAAAAAAAAAAATCCGCTTAAAGTATTTCTAAAACATATTAAAGCCTTAAAACTCTTAAAATATTTGTAAAAGCATATTAAAGTCTTTAAATATTTTTATCAAGCTTCATTGTTTGTTTACATTGTAAGGTATGATTGGCGTCGAGTTCAGTACGTAAATGACGCCAGTTGATTTTAGTTTTGAAATTAGTGTAAATTTATAGTTGGGATAGAATTGTTTGATTGGGCAAGTAAAGGTCACCAGTTGAAATGCGTATTGAAAGTAGAGTAGTCTAAGGTGATAATGTCGAGTCAAGATAAAATGTTCGGTTGAGAATGAGAAAGTCCCTAGCTGGATCCCGGATATTTTGGCGATGTTGCGGGTGAGATAGCTGGTTGGAAGTATCGAGTAGAGTTGAATTTCGGTTAGCATGGAGTGTCTTGTAATTATTGGATAGTTAATTAGAAAATACGCAAGCAAAGTGATGACGTCACTGGCCGTCAGTGGATGCAAAAAAAAAAAAAAGATTTCCTATGTTAATCGCCCATTGGATTTTTGTAAAAAATTATTAAAAATTGAGGCAAATTATTTCCCGATTTTAATCCCCATATTTCGGTATAGATATGTATTAGTTATCGTCTGCATGCGTTAGATTAAGTTGTTTTTGCTATAAAATTGATAAAATTTAAATTTTAAATTTCAAAACTCTAGGAAAAAAAATGGCAAACTTCCATATTCGATTCCAAACATAAACATTTCATTTCAAAGGATGATATTTACACAATAAATATCCAACTAATATACTAATTAAAAGGAAAATGATAAATATTCTATCATAATTTGAAGTCAAATTTGTTTTCAAATGTCTAAATAAAGTGTCTGATATAAGATACTCATATGTTGCAGCGGAATAGATTTAATATATCTGTCATCCTTGGCGGGGAAAAAAAAAAAAATATCGCCAAATTATTTAGGCGAACATATTTAATTCCTTTCAAAAATCATGGTTATTTTAACAACTTATATTAAGAGAGCGATGAATTATATGAAACAATATTTCGTACAATACATATTACGAAAATAAACATCTGTCATGTATATTTTCGTATTATGTTTTTATTCGCCAAATACAAAAAACGCCAAAGATGACACAGTTTTGAAACTTAAAATTTTGTCAATTTGACAGCAAAATAACTCAATCTAACACATGGATACGATAGCATATCTATACCCAAATACGGGTATTAAAATCGGGAAATAATTTTTCTCGATTTTTAATAATTTTTTACAAAAAATTCAATGGACGATTAACATAGGGAATCTTTTTCTTGCATCCACGGAAGATCAGTGACGTCACACTTCGCTTGCGTATTTGAAAACAGGATCTTCGATAGTCTTAAAAAAAAAGTATTTTGGTAAAATGAAGTGAATAGTTTTTTACTTTCTCTTACCCATAGGGTCGAGAAAGTATTGTTTTAGGGTCAAATTTTCAAACGTGTGTTTTTGTTATACTTACATGTTCTGAGGTCCCCTGAATACGAAAATCATGTTTTTAGCGAATGGTCTCTGTGTGTGTATGTCTGTCTGTCTGTCTGGATGTCTGTGTGTCTGTTATCAGCATATCTCAAGAACAAATAGTAGCAGAAATTCCAAACTCGGTATTCTAAATGTGTATCATATAGGGATGCTACAGTAAGATTTCGTTGAGATGAAGCAAATGGTTCGTGTACAGGGAAATTCAAAAGTATTTAAATACATTACGTCTATGGGGGAAATTGCAGGTAAGTAGAATTTAACATCTATACACTGCGCTAGGCCAAATAAAACGAATATATATTTTTTGTAATAGAGATAATCAACTGAGAAATTTTTTTTTGTGTATGTAGGAGCCTCGCGGCCCCCCCCCCTCGTGGGGAGTAAATTATCATGATGGGTATCTTTCAAAAAAGCTCGACAATACGTTTAAAACGAATGGTTGAACCATCGATCTGCGATAATTTAAAATAAAGTTATTGATTCTTTTCAATTTTAACAAAAAAAAAAAAAAAATTTTTTTTTTTTTCACTTTAATATTGAGAATAAATTCATTTTTTTTTTTTTTTTTTTTTTTTTTTTTAAGTGCTAGAGGCCTATTTCAGTCGGTACAGCGTTTTCGAATTTTTATACGTCACTCTTAATAGTGCTAAGGGCCTATTTCAGTCGGTTTATTGAATGGGGATTTATTGAATGAAGATTTTGTAGATAATTTGATTACTCATAACGAAGGTTACAAGTTTTTAAAAAATATAAAAAATTCTCCCAAGGCACAACTTTGACATGAGTCCCTCCCCAAGGTACAACTTTGACATGAGTCCCCCCAAGGCACAACTTTGACATGAGTCCCCCCCCAGGCCCAACTTTGACATGAGTCCCCCCAAGGTACAACTTTGACATGAGTCCCCCCAAGGCATAACTTTGACATGAGTCCCCTCCCCAGGCACAACTTTGACATGAGTCCCCCCAAGACCCAACTTTGACATGAGTCCCTCCAAGGTACAACTTTGACATGAGTCCCCCCCCCCAAGGCACACCTTTTACATGAGTCCCCCCGAAGGCACACCTCCCCCTCATTGGGAAAAAGAGAAAAAACGTTGTTTTGCGGCTATAAGACAGTTTGGACTTCCAACGTTATTTGTTACAGTATCTGCAGCTGAAACACATTGGTTTGATTTAATGAAAACTTTATCATGGAATTTAGATCGTCACGAATTAACTAAAGAAGAATTTGTCGATATTAACAAGTTTAGCAGTAGGCCTCTGGCACTAAATTAAAATCTGTCAATGATTTTCATGTTTTAAATAATGAAATAATGTCGCGTCTGTATATATATATATATATATTTTTTTTTTGGGGGGGGGGGGATATTTAGTGTTATACTACTTCTCTAATATGGAAATCGTCTGTATTATCATACAAGATAAGTTTTTTAAATAATAATTTTAATAAATAATTTTTTAGAAACAGAATTATTTTTTAATAACCGAATTAAATTCTGTATAAATGTAGGTGCATTAATAAAACGAGGGGTTGAGGAGGGCCAGAACTAATTATTATATAAAACTCTTCCGAAGCCTAATTTGAATTGTTCAACATAGGTTTACATAACAGTACTCGTTATCTTACCTTTTAATCTCCAACCTGTACTTATAGTATTAAATTTCAGGGTAAGAGAAAGTCGTGTGAGTGACACACCAGATTATTCTTATTATGAGGACTTTAAATAGAGCACTTAATGGAACACTGGGATCTGTTGTTGCTGTTGTGGTTGTCGGGCCTATATTTTTTGTCAGCGAGCAGTTTTTTTATTGTCATTCATATTTATTGATCGGGTAGAATTTGTTTAATTTCAGAACGAAAATTATAAAATATCGAAACACATTTGATTTATAAACAAAAATTGAAACTACATTTAAATGATCACTTGGTAATCTTCATGTTCTAAACATTGTTTTCAAGATTTATTGTTCACATTCCGTCATTTTTGACGGGGTTATATACTAGTAAATAATAAAATACTTCATTTTTCACTACTTCCCACCAAAGTTTAAAAGTGCTTATAAAGGAAAGTTAAACTTTTAAAAGAGCTAAATTTAAAAACAAATAATAATTCCTCAACTATTTTTAAATATTTTGTCGGTTAAATTTTGACTACAAGAAATAGAAAGAAGTAAAGTAAAACTAAAATGATTTAGAACAAAATAAAATATTAAATTACGTAAGTAAACAAAAACATTAGCAGTTGTGACTTTCTTCAAGTACAATCTCCAAGCTGTTGCTATAGAAATTTATAGAAAACAAGCTGTTACCAAGGAAACCAATGCATCCATACCCCATGCATGGGATCCGGACATAATATCGCGGGACAAAATCTCGCCGGACAAAATATCGCGTCAAAAAAATAGTATGATCTATTTGATTTTGTGTCACGTGTAATCTCTGGAGGGGGCCACAGGTCCTTATAAATATTAATTAATTAATTAAAATGAATAATTAAATAATTAAATAAATTATAGAGTTGAATTTTATTATTTTATCTATGTTTATTTTTAAGTTATTTTATCTTTTGCTTTTCACTATTCAAAATACATTTTAAAAATCGTATACATCACTGCTGACATTAAAGCTGAACACTGTTCACAAACTTGAATTAAAAATTTAAAAATTAATAAGCACGATTGAATTCATTATGACTAATTTTGACAAAAGTTAATAACTATAGTTTTTAAACTATTTAAAGTAAAATTTATAAAAAATTTTGTTGTAGGTTTGTCAGAATGTTAGTGCTCTGACTAAGGTATGTGTTGTCATGAAATTTTATAAAACATTAATACAGTAGAACTTGGATAATTCGAAGTTGAAGGGACCTGAGAAAAATTCGAAATAACCAAAAATTCGAATTACATATACTATTTCATACTTGCCAACATACTAATTAAAATTCCGTAGTATTGTTAGCCCCTCCTTCTTTTTCACACCAGTATCCTTTTTAGAGTATTTTTCTTCTTATTTAATGGTAACTGCATTTTCAAAATATTACTTTAAAAATTTACTGGTGTGAAAAAAAGGGCGGGACTAACAGCACTACAGAATATTAATTAGGATGTTGGCAAGCATGCTATTTTGTCAAAAAGAACAGATAAATAAAAAAAAATTAAAACTCAACGATCAAAGATTTAACATATAAACTTTATATCTAAGAAAACTGCTACATACCCCCCTCCCCTTCCATTAAATCAATATTTTTTACAAGCTTAATTATTCAACACTTTTTTTTAAATAGTCAGATATTTTTTATTGCTTCTTCAAATACAATCTTTGTGCCATAGCATATGACTTCAACCTATCAGTTGATACAAAAATAGAATCTTCTACATCAGACATGACTTTCAATTCAAAAAACCCTCAAAGTTTATGTATATGCACCATATCTTCTGATGCACTAGGTAGGGGCTATTCTTGTATTTCCTTATCTTTATTTTGAAAAACAATTAAAATAAATAATGCATTTTAGCTGAGAAAAATCTTGGGAAAAATTTTTACTGTAATATTTTTAAGTTAATCGTGTGAAAAATTCGAATTATCCAAAATAGAATTCGAATTATCCACGATTTTTTAACATTATTTTAATACAAAATTCAAGGGACAGAGTAAAAAACTCGAATTATCCAGAATTTCGAATTAAACAAGTTCGAATTATTCAAGTTTCACTGTAATAATTACCAACTCCTTTTTGCTTTGTATTCATTCAGTCGGCGAGATTTTGGCCTCGCGAGATTTTGTCCCGCGAGATTTTGTCCCCAACCCCCAATGCATAGATGGTTCATCTCAAAAGACTCATGTTGGACCATGTCAGGGTTATCACTCTACTTTATTTATCTCATTGGTAAGCCCAATTCAAGACTAATGCTACATGTGATAAGATCATAATTTTTAAAAGTTAACATAGTCATACACAACAAGAACAAAAAATCATGTGGTTTTCATTGATTATTAACACTTTCCAACTGTATGTACTCTTTACATCGTTTAACATTCAATGTTCTTTGGCTACGTCATTATACAACGGACAGATAGAAGAACAGAAAGGCAGACTAGTTGAATTCAAAATCAATTTTAAATATTTTTGGAAAGTGTTAAAAATGCTTAACACAAACGGAAATGCAATTCCAGCAATTTTCAACTTTAGCCCTTAAAGTATCTGAATATTTTAGTAAAGTGCTGTATATCATAACGTAAACATATCATATTCTTTAAAAAAAGAAAAAAAAACATTATTTCAGCATATTAACAGTAAATGTCAATTTTATTATAATTTTGCCTTAGAATGTTACTTAAATATGATTTATAAAAATGTCTCTCATAAAACGCAATGCATTGTCATTTTTTTGGATGTCCCTGTGCACAAACCAGTTGTACAAGGGCTATCAACGCCATTTTAAATAGGGAAAATTCTGTAGCAAAATTTAACAACATATGTCATTTTGAAGAAATTCTGAAAATAATTACGGACACTTAAGGCGGCAGACGGACAGATATACAGATGGACAGTCAGACAAATACACGAAATAACTCAAATCATAATAACACTTAAACATTGTTGAAAGTGTTAAAATGCTTAATTAAAAATTAAATGCAATTCCGGTTATTTCCTTACTGAATATTTGTAGACGGCCCTATAAAATCTTAATGCTAAACATACAATATTTCATAGAAAACATTTTTTTTTTTTTTTTTTTTTTTTTTTTTTTGGTGCATATGAATAATAAATGTCAATTTAATTAAGATTTGCGCAAAGTAATATTAAAATTATTTCTTAATATTAGGCGTTTCTTAAAATATGATTTTTAGAAACACCTCTCGTAGAATACAATGCTATGGTGTTCCTGTAAAGAAACTAGTCGTGGTATTTACTCCATTTTCAATAGGGAGCATTCGACAGTGATTTTGAATAATATATATTAGTATTGCGAAATTTCATCAATATTTCCGGGAGCTAGAATGATGATAGACAGACGGACAGACAGACAAACGGAAGTCATAAACATTTTTTAACTTTGTTGAAAAATGTTTTTAAAAAAATAACAATTAGATTGATCATCAATAAATTATATATTATACAATCAATATATTATACTTTTATAATTTATTGATGATCAATCTAATTGTTATTTTTTTAAATGATTATATATATATATATATCTATATATATAATCATTTTAAGTTGTTTGTTTTATCAGGATGCGAAAGGAAAAAAATATTTTTTATTTGGTTTATTTTATCTGAAAGAAACAGACCTCTATCTTAAAATTCTGGAGCGATTCAACACGACTTTCCAAACATTTAATAACTAACGAGTGTTAAAATAAATTTAATTAAGGGGTGTAATTAAGTAAATAAAAGTGAAGATGTATGTCGTATAATGGACCGTAATGTATCCAAATTCTTTTGTGCGTCCATGTAATGAACTATTTATGGTCAGCTCACAATATCAAATATTTATCCATTCTTTTATGTTTTAAAGAATTTAACATTCCTAAAGCAAACTTTAAATAATTTGAGCCCGTAGACCGCAATGTATAATCTATACTTTGTGTATCTATACTTTGAATAGATGTATCAAATACTTTGTATAGATGTACAAAGTATACTCATATATACTCAGATGTATACTTATATATACAAAGTATACTCATATATGCAAAGTATACTCATATATTCAAAGTATACTCATATGTATATACCACTCATCGTATAAAGTATATCAAATACTTTGTATAGATGTACAAATCTATACTTTGTATAGATTATACATCAAATATCAATATATAATCTATACAATGTGTATCTGTACTTTGTATACCTGTAAAATAACTATAACTCCTAAACATAAAAACCTGTAGGGTTCTTGCAACGATAACCTATAACATGCCTACCAATTTATATTTTAATAGAATGTAAAATTTAGATGCTAGCACACTTCAAATATTTTGAGTCTATAGTCCGTAATGATAAAGAATTAATTTTTGTAACTGAATTAGTAAATGAATTTCTGTAAATGAATTAGTTCTTCAATTTTTAAAAATTTGTACAAATTGTGCGATGGGGACCTCAAACATATTTACTAATTTTTAATTCAATCGGATAAGACATTTTGACGCTATTGCATTTCAACTATTTTTAGTTCATTGACCGTTATGATGAAGAATTTTACTTTTTTGTGTCCCTGTAAAAGAACTATAAGTCTTGAATTCATTAAAATCTTTAACAATCCTGGAGCAGTAGCCTATAACATACCTAATAATTTTTAATTCAATCGGATAAGATGTTTAAACACTATCACATTTTAAATAATTTGAGGTCATAGGCCATAATGATAAAGAATTTTTCTTTTATAATCTTAAAAAAACTATAATCGCTATATTCATCAAAATCTATATAGTTCGTGCGACGGTAACGTATAGCATGCCTACCAACTTTCAACTCAATCTATCAAAGTGTTTAGACATTATCGTGTTCACACACACATACATACAACACCGTAAAAGTTGCAAAAATGACCTCAGATGAACTTAAAACATATAGATACACAAAAATCTCACAGTCAAATTTTTCATGATTACAGTATTTCCCTTCCATAATATATTTTCACGGAAAGTAACTATGATAAATAGAATGAAATGCGGATAGAAATATTTTAAAACCTCTGTTCCACTCTTTAAAAGATAAAAGACGCCAACAATTTCCAAGTCTATTTCATCAAAATATTATCAAAGAATAAATAATAATTAAAGCACTTGGAATAATGTATTGAGAATTAATGGCATTAAACTACATTAATTTCATCTGACACTCATTTGAAAGCACTCTAAAACCAATCAAATAATTCTAACTAATGCAGTTGATTTTTAACTTCTAAATTATTTATCAATGTCTGCCTTAGTGTCTAGACGATAATTATGTTAATTATTTCTATATTTCTCCTTTAAATTATTCCAAATTTTCTCGTGTTTGTCAGTATTTAGACTCCAGGAATAGTTTATTAAGGTGAGCCAGCTTTAATTTTTATCGACGTCTTTTGTTTTCATTTAGTACTAATTAATATAGGTATATTTAAAGGTGCATTTCTGAGTCTAGGGACCTAAATATTTGTACTGATATGAGAATTTATTTTAATATATAAATAAGTGTATACAGTGTGTTATAAATTTTTGACTTTAAAAAATTATCTTAGATATATAAAAGGGTGAAAATTGTGAAATTAATTGTAAATTTTCATTTATTATTATTCATTGAACAATTTATGAAAAACTCCCCCCCCTCGAGGGGAGGAGTAAACCCTCACGACTCCCCCCCCCCAAGGGGAGAAGGCGAGGCTTCTACATACACAAAAAACTTTTCCCAGTTGACTATCTCTATTACAAAAAATGTATATTCGTTTCATTTGGTTTAGTGCAGTCTATAGATGTTAAACTCTACTTACCTGCAATTTCCCCCATAGACATAATGTATTTGAATGCTTCTGAGTGTCCCTGTACACGAACCATTTGCTTCATCTCAACGAAAAGCTTAGTGTAGCATCCCTATAGGATACACATTTAGAATTCCGAATTTGGAATTTCTGCTACTATTTGTTCTTGAGATATGCTGATAACACACACACAGACACACAGACCATTCGCTAGAAACATGATTTTCGTATTCATGGGACCTCAGAACATGTAAATATAACAAAATCTCACTTTCGAAAATTCGACCCTAAAACAATACTTTGTCTACCTTATGGGTAAGAGAAAGAAAAAAAAAAGATCTTTCTTTCAGATAATTTCTATTAAATTCTTCAAAAACTATCTGGCAACTATATATAACAGTTATATTGATTCTTCAAACAGTCAATGCGTTCTAATTTGCAATGAATATCAACCACTTTTCCAAAATAAGGTTGCCAACATATGTCTGTAACAGCGTCTAGACTATTGATGTGAGGAATGAATATTCTATTCCTTCACCTTTTGGTCGTTTGTTCAATATTAGTATCGTGTGAATTGAAGCGTAGAATTAAAAAAAAGAGAATAATAATAACTTTTTTTTTTTTTGGTAATACAATAATTAAGTGAAGTGTTTATTTATTTATTTTTTATTTATTAGTGCTAGAGGCCTATTTCAGTCGGTACAGTTGTCGAATTTTTATAATACACTCTTAATTAGTGCTACGGGCCTATTTCAGTCGGTTTATTGAATGGGGATTTATTGAATGAGGTTCCTCCAAGGCACAACTTTGACATGAGTCCCCCCCAGGCCCAACTTTGACATGAGTCCCCCCCAGGCCCAACTTTGACATGAGTCCCCCTCAAGGTACCCCTATTTCAGTCGGTACAGCGTTGTCGAATTTTTATAATACACTCTTAATTAGTGCTAAGTGCCTATTTCAGTCGGTTTATTGAATAGGGATTTATTGAATGAGGTCCCCCCAAGGCACAACTTTGACATGAGTCCCCTCCCCAGGCACAACTTTGACATGAGTCCCCCCCCAAGGTACAACTTTGACATGAGTCCCCCCCCCAAGGCACACCTTTGACATGAGTCCCCCCCAAGGCACACCTCCCCCTCATTGGGAAAAAGAGAAAAAACGTTGTTTTGCGGCTATAAGACAGTTTGGACTTCCAACGTTGTTTGTTACAATATCTGCAGCTGAAACACATTGGTTTGATTTAATGAAAACTTTATCATGGAATTTAGATCGTCACGAATTAACTAAAGAAGAATTTGTCGATATTAACAAGTTTAGCAGTAGGCCTCTGGCACTAAATTAAAATCTGTCAATGTCAGATTTTCATGGGTTTTTTATTATTATTATTATTTATTTATTTATTTATTTATTTATTTATTTTGAGACACTACATTACATGAATGCTTTGGAAAACATATTAAATTAAAATTCAGTGCTTTTAAACTTTTTTTTTTTTTTTTGAGATGGTTAAAATTTAAACTGCATACGTAAGTTTTCTCTGTTTTTTTTTTTTTTTTTTTTTAAGGTAGCAAGTGTATCTTGAAATAGAAATCTTTTGATTTTATTCGGAAAAGGGGGTTTATAGGATGTAAAACAAAATTTAAGTTATTCAAAATGTTTAGTGTATATTCCAATCAAAGAAAATTCTAAAAGGCAAAAGATTAAAAACAAATTAAAATACACAGGAAGTGGAATTTATTCAATTCAATTGTGGATTATTCAAAATATTAAGTATTTTGAATATATGTTTAATTTCATTAAAAATTATGGAGATGATGCTCTATCCTCGAAGTTGGTATACGATAGGTGCCATATTCGAATGCAGGACACGCTCATCGGCTTAGCCGTCCGGGCTTTCCGTAGTTTTCTCCGAAACTTACGTAATTATAAGCTAGAAACTTCTTATAAATCCCCCTTATCATGGAACACCTACATAACCCATAAAAAATATTTTGTTAATAATAATAATAACATAATAATTTTTAGTTCCCCATCATACTAGAGGTATTAGAGATGAGACGGGCTCAGCCCGCTCGGATTCAAGCTAAAAGTTCCGTTTATTTTATTCTTCACTAACAGGAAAATGTAAAAAAAAAAAAAAAAAAAAAAAGATATTTTATTCATTTTGAGAGTATTTTTAGTAATGCCATAATAGTCATGATAAGTTATAAATCACAAAATAATCTTGCAAACCTTAGTAGCTTTGACTTTCCTTTTTCTAAATAGAACTTTTTTTTTCAACGGGATGTATATTATGACATAGTGTTATACAGTAATCCTTCCTCCTTCGTTATATTGGGCCTCATTACATCACTCATTCGGATAATTTTTTTCCCCCCCGACAGGCGCGTTATAAACAATGGGCTGCACTATAAATATACATTATAAAAATATATACAAGTATACAGAAACACAGACATTATAAATTGTTATAGGGGAAGCCGGGGTAATAAGAGACAAAAGGGGTAATAAGAGACAAAAAATATTAATAAAATTTATACTATTAATCTAAATAACTTGAAATAAATGTCTCGTATTAATTTCATTAAATGGACTCCTCTTGATTTTTTAGGTGATTTTTTAACTTAAATTTTTTGTTAATTTTGTTTTTTAAATTTTCATTAAATCCTTGTCTCTAATAACCCCACGTGGGGTAATAAGAGACCAGGCTTGTAACTGTCCATATATAACAATGTAAAAACATGTGGGATAATAAAAGACATCTGGAAACAATTCTGAATCAGCCAATAGTTTTTAATTTTTATTATTTACATCCATCCAAAAAATATGTTTTCTCGAAAATTAACTGTCATAAATGTGTTTGTGAAATTCATTTATTTTAATATTAGATCCTAAATAATATAATATTGTACTTAATGATAGTTCTACATAATCAACATAACCTAGGGATTAACCAAAAACATCAATATAATTTTTAAAATGGGCAGAAAATATTTTACCCATTTTCTAAAGTGTAGGCAAAAAAAGACGTATCTTTGAAGTGTATACAAGCGAACAAAATGTAATAAACGATTTTTCTAGTAATTATAAATGAACTTATTTATTATGTAATGAAGTATTAATGGCTAAATACTAACTTATACACATTCTAAACATAAATTTACATAATCATAACAACTAAATATGGTCTAGCCAAATCAGTAAAACTGCTTTTTGATTTAAAGTGAAAAAAAATGTTCTCTTGGTAAACTTAGACTGGGCCTAACACTTCGTAAACTCTTCGTAAACTAGTCATTCAGAATTTACAGAAACTGCAATGGGGGGTGGCGGGGGGCACAGTAATTAACAGTGGGGGTAATAAGAGACTCATGTCTCTTATTACCCCCACAAAAAATAAAAATGGGGAAATAAGAAACATGCCTAAAACATGTAAATAAATAATACTTTCAAGGTTCTAAAAAATTGTACATCAAAGTCATAGTCTTGGTCAAAAGGTTACACATTAATAAATCCCAAACATCTAACCCACAAAAAAAAATTACAAAATATTTAGAAAATGTCACGAACTTTTAGGGTAAGTTCAAAGCGAAGGTTTTTTAATTCGTATAAAAAAAAAAAAAAAAATTCAAAATGTATTATAAACTTCTCAATTAGTGTATTGTAGTAAAGAATACACATGATACTTAATATTACATATTTTTAAAGTTGTCTAAGTATATTTTTTGGAGGTTTTTTTGACTGCGTCTCTTATAACCCCTGTCTCTTATTACCCCGGCTTCCCCTAACATTTATAGTTATTTAAATTGAGGATTGATAATAAGAAAACTAATTTGAAAATTAAAACGATATTTAATTTTACTATTGTGTATGAGTTGCATAGCGTACCACTTTCAATATCGAGCTCGGGCTCTGATCACACAAAATTTTTCGGGCTCGGGCGAGCTCAGTTCAAAAATGTTTCGGGCCCGGAAGGCTCGAATTGCCTAAATAGAGCCCGAACTCACCTCTAATAGGTATGGGGAACATTAGGTAATCGTAAAAATTCTCGATCTCGATTTTTTGAGTTTTTAATATGTTTTGAGGTGTGATGGATCCGAAAATCATGAAATTCGTATAGTGTCCGTCTGTAGGGTGTCAGTGTGTTAGTGCACTAATCTGTGACTTTGTTAGTCTGTGTACGCGATATCTTAAGAATAAATGATAGCAGAGTATTCGGACAGGTTTCAAAATATCACTTATGACATTGGCATGAATCCTATTGATTTGCAGCATTCTAATTAAAAAACTGCGTCAATAAACGTCAATCTTGAGGGATATTTTCATCGTAAAGGTGTCAAACCACTTTCGAAATATTATTTAGGATACTGGCATGAATATCATAGACTATGATTTTTCCAATTTGAAATTTACGATTTACTTAACATGTCAGAATAAGGCAAAACTGAGCATAAACTTCCATTTTGAGGATCATAAATACATTAGACAACTTCAAAATTACATCTATGATATTAGTTTGAACATGATTGAATACAAATATTCTAATAGGAAAATTTCGTAAATTATTCGTAATTTACTATTTTATCAACATAGCGAAATTGTAAATTTTTCATATAAATATGAATTTTGAGGATTATTGCATTGGAAATAGTAGCATGAAAACTAAACAACGGAATTGACCCTGATAAAATAAATTAATAGATTAGAATAAGATAAATATATCGAAGTGAACGGTGGATAGCCTATTAGGCGGGGATTTCATTCTGTCACTGTATCAAGCTTTGGTCAAATTCGTTTCTTTTAATATGATTATAATAGGTCTCGCGCTAGAAATTTATGAGAGTATAAATACGATGGGGAACTGAGCAGAGTCCACCTATGCCAACTAGTTTTCATAACTTGGAAGAATAGGGCAAAACTTCGCTTAAACGTGCTTTAAAAGAAATAATATTTTAATTGTAAAAATGTCAGACCAGCTTTAAGACATCAGTTATGATGCTTTCTAGAATGTAATTAACTATTAAAATTCAACTTTAAAAACTTCGCAAGTTATTTGAAATTTAAGAATTTTTTAACATGACAGAATAGGGCAAAATTTCTCATAATGAGGGATATTTTCATCGCAAAGGTGTCTGACCACTTTCACAATATAATTTAGGATATTAGGATGAACGCCATTCACAATATATATGTATATTAATTTAAATCAATATTTCTTCTTTTCTTAAATATCTGCAGACGTTTTAGCATTTTAAAGGTCACAAGCTCATTAAAAAAAAAAAAAGAAAAGAAAAGAAAGGAGGAATGAAAGAAAATGTAAACTTGTAAACTGATAAAAGGCAATTTAAAGATTTCAAATCTGTAAAAAATGTATCAAAAACTATAAGAGTTGTTGCCTGAATATATATCTTCTATTGAACAAACCAAGTCTAGTTCAATTTACAAATACTAAATAAAAATATAAACTTTCATGAAACCTTCAGGGATGAAGAACCCTTAAGAAGTGAAACTCATGAGTGAGTTAAATGAAGTAGAATGATAAATGGTAACCCTGACATGATCCAACACGAGTCATGTGAGATGAACCATCTATGCGTTGTTTCCCTAACAGCTTATTTTCAATAAATTTCTATGGCAACGTTTTGGAGATTGCACTTGACGAAAATTATAACCACCAATGTTTTTGTTTACTTATGTATTTTAATAATTTTTTTGTCCTAAACCATTTAAGCTTTTATTTTACTTCTTTTTTACTTTCTTCTACATGTATATAGAGAGAAAGTATTGGATTCGTGAAAATTTTCGAACTTCAGTTTTTGATAGATTTACTCGTTTTGGGATATCCTGAACAGGATCCGACTGTTTTTAGAAAATGTCTGTATGTGTGTGTGTGTATCACAAATTTTGTGGACGCTGTATCTCCCGAACCAATGAACGAAATTTAACCAAACTTGATATTTAGTTGTACCTTAACATAAACGGGTGCTGATTAGATTTGTGTAACAATGGCTCAACAGGTGGCACTGTTATCGCATTTTCTCTAAATTTTTAACATGGCAGTATAAGACAAAATTTCGTATAAATGTACATAATGGGAGTTATTTTAATCGTGTGATTGTAAAATTAATATGAATTATTGATAATAGTATTAGTTAACTAGGAAAAAAAAATTGTGCATGTGGGAGCATCGTGGGGGGGGGGGAGTAAAATTTCAATATGGGTATCTTTCGAAAAATCTCGTATATACCTTTAAAACGAAATACCTTTAAAAATATACCTTTAAAACGAATGGTTGAACTATAAATATGTGATAATTTAAAACAAAGTTATCGATTTGTTTATCTTTTAACGAAAAAAAAAAAAAAAAAAAAGAGAAATAAATCTGATTTGCAAAAAATTGACATTTTTCGGCATTTAGTGATATTATAATTCTGTCAGATAAAAATCATCAGCATTTATAATGGAAAATAATTTCATAATTTAATAAAAAAATTGTATTCAATGGGTTTTTTTGTAAAATTATATAGAAGAAAGTCGTGTATTGGCCACATCATAGTTATTTAGTGTAGTCGAAATTTAACCGACAAAATATTTAAAAATAGTTAATAAATTACTATTTGTTATTCAATTTAGCTCTTTTAAAATTTTAACTTTTCTTTATAAATACTTTTAAACTTTGTTGGGAAATGATGAGAAAAAGTATTTAATTATTTATTATAATGTGAAGTATGTGAAAAAATATTTTAAAAACAATTTATTTCGGTCATAGGACTGTCATGTTACCTAATAATAAGATAATTTGCCGAACTTAAATTCTAAATGCCAAAATAGCGATAAAGGGCCAAACATAGCAATCTATTGGTTCACATCATGTGATTCATGTTGAACCATGGAAATCTAATCCTTTATCCATTGAATCACACTCTACTTTATTTATCTCGTTGGTTTTAATGGTAATATTTTCAAAGAAATTTAACATATTGTTTTTCAAACTGTAAGTAATTGTGACGCTATAACGATAAATAGACACTATATCTCTGATAAACATATTTAGATTATGTTTCTCCATCAATCTTCTCTATGGTAAGCTATTTTGAAGTTTAATTTTAGGGACCAGCGTTAGTTTAGATAATATTGTGTAATAAATAAATGAAATGAAATGAATAAGTAAATAAATAAAAGCTATTGGTATTATTTATTTATTATTCTGACAGGATTATTGCATTTATTCGGACTTTTCGCTTCGTCATCATTTGCTGTGTTTCACCATGAATATTTCAGATCAGAGGATTTTTTTCTCCTTTGGCAAGAAGTTAAAAAATATATTAAATTAAAACTGAGATAAAACTTGAAGATGATATTTTGAGAAATGAATATAGTAACCGTTACTAAGGAACTCAACTCAATGCTTTAAGGTAAAAAAATCAGCTATATATTTTAGTTATTTATTTATTATCTTTGTGTGTGTGTGAGAGAGAGTGTGTATTTAGGACAATTAAAAAATATTTTTTTCTGCTTATATTATCACGAATCAATTTAAAAAAAAAAGATATGTACCTATATATAAAATAAAATTGAGAAAAATCGTATTAAAGAAATGGAAAACTTTAAGTAGGATAGCACCCTCTTGGCGAAATTTTAAATTTGACCAAAGGGGTCTCGGACGTTTCTCGCCAACATTTTTAAGCAATCGTGGTAGACAAATTAATTGATCGCCAAAATGGCAACAAATTTTTAAAAAACCCCAAGGGCTTTCCATACTAAAGCTGTACAAAAGAAGTATTTAAAAAGATGAATAAAGTAACCGTTGCTAAGGAACGCAATACAGCTACCACATGCCTTTATATGGAAAAAGGAAGAAGAATAGATTTGAAAAAAAAAAAAAACTGTCGTACAAGGTTAAATTCTGATTTGCATAGAATTTTATGTCTGTCACTTGAAAAACAAAATTAGACTTCTGTTTTTTATTCATTTATTTACTTTATTTCACAAATATAATTTTCGAATTGTGTTATTCGACCTTTAAATTACGTCACTGATAAGAAGAGGAAGTGAAAGAAAGAAATTATTAGCAGTTGAATGCATTTGTAAAATTAAATATCTGATAACTGATTTTATAAAATTTTGACTTGAACAGCGTTAAAAAAAGTGGAACTTCAACAACCTAGTTAATTGTTGTAAAAATTCACGTAAACTCTACGAATAAGAAATTAATCTGTGGGTTTTCTTATTGTATTTAGGAAAAAATTTCTTTTGACATCTTCCCATGTATCTAACTTACCGCACCAGAAAACCTGTTTTACAGGCAAGCGAAAAAATGCACTAAAACTGATGTTGAATGATAAAGAATTAAACCTTTCTTAACAAGAATCACAAACTGTAAAAGCACACAACAATTGTTTCAATATACATATTCTATCATGACTCTCCATCAGGTGAAAAAAGGAGTCAGCCTAAAAGTAGCAACACACAGTATGAAGTCAATCATATCAATATCTTCAGTTTGTTTTACTACGGTTGAAATAAATAAATAAATAACGGGTTTTGGCGGGTTTTGAGGAATAATTTATTTTCCTATTTATTTATTTATTATTTTTTTAACTTGAAGTATATTATTAATAAGATCATTCTAAAAAATCAAATGTTAATTATTAATTAAAATCGAAATTAAAATAATAATAATTACAGGTTTTCTGAAGGTTTTCTTTTTCTTTTTTCTTTTTAAATTAATTTATAAGGAACTTTTTAAATGGTTAAATAAATGGGCTTTAAATATTCTAAAATTCCGTTAAAATAATTCTTTTACAAAAAAAAAAAAAAAAAAAAAAAAAAAAAAAAAAAAACTGGATTTAAATAATTATTTAGTGTTGCTTTATTAAATTTTTCATATTCAATATATTTTCATTAAATGTTTTGAATTATTGTCCCTATTTTAATTAGAAATATTTCACTGTTAAAATTTCCATAAACTTTATTTATTTATTTATATTTTACATTCCTTGAATCACATAGTTTTCCCTATATTGCAAACAATTGCTTTTTCTTGCTTTTATTTGTTTATATAATTTTTTAATTTATTAGAGAGATTTATTTAAGATTATTATAAATTATTTTTCATGGTTTTTTTTTTTTTTTTTTTTTTTTTTTTTTTGTTTGTTTGTTTTTTTCAAGATTTTGTTCTATAGAGCAATTTCAGTCCCTCCAATATTTTTGAAAATTCTTTGTCCATGTTATAATAATGTATATTATATTTATTTTATACTTATATGTTTATTATGAAGTAGATAAAAGCGTAATTTTAAATAAGGATTTTGAAAAAACCCACTTGGGTTTTATCTTAGGTTTTTTTTTTTTTTTTCAAGCAGATTTTATTGATAAAACCCGCCCGGATATTTTCAGGTCTAACAAAATCAATCCAACCCTGCTATCAACTCTCTGTTTTCCTCGGGAAAATTTATACTAGAAATTTTCTGTAACAATTTTTTATTAATTAATTTATTTTATTTTATTTTTAATTGTAGAAAACAAATATTTCGGATTTCTATTTTAAAATAATAGTGATGAATCCCATTTAAAAATTCGAGATATCGGCTGTTGTGGTTTTATTAAATATTCAACTTAATAACTACAAAGTAACTGCGATCAAATCCAACTTGTTAATTTTGGAAGAAAAAACCCGGTATGATTACAATTTTATCGATAGTTAAAAGTATGATGTATCGGTATGAAGGTAATTTTACAGACAAAACCTAAAATTATTACTAGTACATCAATGTAATAAATAAACTTACGTAGAAACTTAAGAAAAACAATAATGCAACAATACTATCACAAATGTTGTACTTTAGTTAAAATATATAAGATTTAAAAATAGCAAACCTAATTTAAGCATTTTTAATGATAATTACTGCAATTTATAAAGTTTTTTTTTTTTTTTTTTTTTTTGTTTGTTTTTAATGAAATAATAGGGTGTAATTAATAATAATCCCACCGTTTAAAACGTGGAATTATCTTAAAGAATGAATTTTAATTTTTTGTCAGTCAGTAATGTTTTTATATGTTTTTCCATTTCTCATATTTTTTTCGATATAAGGTTGTAGTTTTTAAATGTTTAATGTTGTTATTTAAAATAAGGAAAAGAAAGAGACTATAACTTTGTGATTACTGCATTAAAATATTTAGATGATTGGAGATACGAAAAAAATTACAAGTACAGTCTATTTAAATACAAAATTATTATTATTATTACTACTATTACTGAGTTTATTATAATTTGTGATTGTAGCTCTTTAGAAAAAAAAAAAATATATGTATATTTTACTTTTAAAAAATCAAATTACAATTAATTATTATTATTATTATTATTATTATTATTTATTTATTTTATTTATTTATTTATTTATTTATTTTTGGCCTATACATTAAAAAAACTCTGCATTTATTCTTAAAATTTTATGCTGGTAATATATTTAACACATCAAATATCTAAAATCCATGCAAACTTTTGTGTTATATATATTTATCAGTAAATTTACACCTAAAATTTAAATAAAAATATAAAAATTTATAAAATGAACAACTGAAATATATATATATGATAATTTTGTATCGTAATAGAGTGAAGTTAAATTCTTTTATCGTGAAAGTTTTGAAGTTTTAGCATAATTATCTACAAAGTAATCTACTTAATTTAAAAATGTAAAATATGCTCAAATACGTTTCATGAGATACTCTTTACCTTATACATTAAACTCAAGATAACTGAATGTACAGTTAAAAACAAATTTTATAAAAGAAAGAGTAATTTCTTAAACATATCATGGAGTGGGAATTTTTGAATCAACCGTCTACTGGGGAAAAAACATTTTCGAATTCCATTTTACAATTTCAAATGTTTTATTTGAAAGAGCGAAATTTATGTAAGATTATTTATTATAAAAAATAAAACTTACCGATTCACGCGTCTTTCTTACTCTCTATCCAAACTTCCACGCGGCTGTCCCGTTACATCAGCTTGGTAGATTCCGGTGCATTCGTGCAACAGGTGGGTCTAACGAAACATACAAATGCACAAAACAGCGGAGAGAACAGCAAGATGCGCTGCGATCTTCATACGTTTCCCGATCGGAGTCTCTACGCTGTCTCAGCTTCCTACCTGTCACAAGTATTTTAAAAGATTTGGCGGGCTTGGCGACTTTATTTGTTTATCTTGATTATACTTCATAACTGTTGTAGAAACGTAATCTTATTTGATTGAAATGTTATGTGTATACTTTTTTATTAAAAATTCCAATTCTTCAGTTTCTCAAATTCTCAAATTTTCCTATACAAAATTAATCTATAATTAACCGTATTTTATTAAGAATAAGATTTTAAATATTATCATGAAAGATATTGTAGACGGCCTGAATCTTTTTTTACTTTCTCTTACCCATATACATATGGTAGAGAAAGTATTGTTTTTAGTTCAAATTTTCAAAATTGGGTTTTTGTTATATTTACACGTTTTGAGGTCCCCTGATTCCAAAACACATGTTTTTAGTGGTTGGTCTGTGTGTGTGTGTGTGTGTATCTGTCTGTTATCAGCATATCTCAAGAATAAATACGATCAAGAAGTTCAAACTCGGTATTCTAAATCTATATCATATAGTGAGGCTGCACTAAACTTTTCGTTGAGATCAAGCAAATGGTCCGTGTACAGGGACATCCAAGAGAATTCAAATACATTACGTCTATGGTGGAAATTGCAGGTAAGTAGAGTTTAACATCTATAGGCTGCACTAAATAAAATGGGATGAATATATATATATATATATATATATATATTTAATATTCGTAAAAGCATATTTTGTGTAGATTGTGGTATAAAAATCATTCATCATTCGTTTACAGGGCTACCCAAAGTATTTGGATATATTGGAATTATGCTTCGAAATTGCTGGAAGTGTATTTCATTTTATGTTATGTGTGTTTCATATAAGACTAAATCTCAGTACACAATGCAATAAGCACATACTTTATAGACAGGGCTAATAATTACAAAACTTTGAATAAGCACCATAAAATGCAATAAACTCGCAACAATTGTTTCAGGTTGACGAATGTGTCGTGTGTTCTTTTCGACCTGAAACAATTGTTGCGAGTTTATTGCATTTTATGGTGCTTATTTAAAGTTTTGTAATTATTAGCCAATACAATAAATGACGACAAGGCAAAATCGCTCTCTGAAAGAAATAGTACGACTTGTACTATTAAGAAGTTTTATTTATTTATTTAATGGGTATTGTTTATGATGAGAACAATTGCATTTTGAAACAACGACTACTTTATATTATTTTTTTTAAAATAACAGAAAGAAAATGCGCAGATATTTATTCAGTTCCTACTATTAGTTCACACTCTCTCTATATCTTGTACAAATCTTGTTCAATTCCTACTATTAGTTCACACTCTCCCTACATATATCTTGTACAAATCTTGCAATCTATTTTTAACTAACTTCCCGACTAGCTAGAAATTTGAAACTTTCAGGATTGCTCAGAACACGGTGACAACACAATACTTCGAAGTCCGATTTTCGAATTTTTTTATTAGTTTTCTTATAATTAATTAAAATATGAAAATGATAACATCCTAATAGCGTTAATATAGCCATTAAAATATTAGCTTTAAATTTAATTGTTGCAAAAAAAAAAATTACGAGTTCATTTTCTTTCGACCTAGAAATAAATACATTTAATTAAACGTGAACATTAAAAAATTATAAAAAGTTAAATTATGCAACTCACAAAAATGGACCTCATTATCACTTTAAAAATTTTATGCACATTGATAAGAGCTCTATGATTCGTCAGAAAATTTAAAACATGGTATATAAAAAGTTTTTTTTTTTTTTTTTTTTTAATCTGATAATTATTTTTATTTCATTTTGCACGCGCTCTTTTTACTTTCTAATTCAAAATTATTATTAAAAATAATAATAATAATAATAATAAATCGATAGTATTTGTAAGTAGGAATTGACTTATTATTATTATTATTATTACTTGTTTTTTCTGAAGTTTTTACTTATTCATTTTGAAGTAAAACTGAGTAATTTTATTAAGAAACGAGATGAAAAATGGTTCGGATGAAAAGAGTCTATAAAGGAAAAGTACTGTTATATGTATATACACTGTGAGACCCTCCCCCTCCCCCACTAAGAAAAAAATAATAATAATAAGCCGCACTTGGATATTTCCTTTCTCTCTTTCTGCAACCGCCAATTTTTATATTTAAAAAGCAAATTCTTGAACATATTTTATCACGCTGTGTTCCACGTACACTTTAGGATTCAATCAAGTGGTAAAAACAAAATGCAATTGTCAGAAAAATTATAATTTTAGAAAGAATTTCAAAAATGGCAAGAATAAGGCAATTAACGATACCAAGAAAGGTATTAATTTTAGAATGAAAATAAAAAAAAATATTTTAATACACGAGGTGGTAAAATAATTAAATGTTATATTATAAATATTATAATGTTATATTATAAAAATAATGAAATATTGGTGATATGGTTTTTAGCAAGATATATATATATATATATATTCTGTTTAAACTGGAAATTTGGCTTTAGGCGGCTACGTTGCACACCCAAGCGAGATAACCGCAATTTAAAAAGCAAATGTTTAAAAAATCGATTTGTATCATGTTCAGAACTTTAAAAAAAAAAAAAAAAAAAAGTATTTAGCAAATTAATCATCAAAAACAGTGCAACGACAATTAAACAAAGCAGGGTAAAAAACAGAAGATATACAAAAAAAAAAAAAAAAAAAAAAAAAAAAAAGCCATTAGGGTAGGTGCTCCAGTGATTGGCATGCTTCAGTAGTTGACATCTATCCCGAAATAATTAATAAATAAGAAAAATACTAAATTCATATATTTTACATATAAGAATTTAACATTTTATGTCAAACACTGGAGCATGGGGTGCTAATAACTGGTACAATGAATAACAAGCAGTGTCAAACACTGGAACATAGAGTGTCAATTACTGATGAAATTAAAAACTGGCAGTGCCAATTATTGGAACATTGAGTGGGTGTCAAACAAAAATTCATAATTAATAATTAATAATAATAATAATAATAATTGTTATCAAATGCATATATTTTAACATATATGTGGTTGTAAATGTCTTTCATACCCTATGTACAAACTTAAGATTTCTAAAAATATTTTCTGATGACTAGAACATTAAAAACATCAGAGATTGCTCTAAAAGTGTCAATCACTGGAGTACTACCCTATTAAGGGAAAGAATAATAATAATAATAAAAAAAGACTTTAGTTGGCCAAAACATTTGAAATATGTATATCAGTTAATTTTTGGGCTGAACTGGTTTTCTCTGATGAGTCAAGTTTAATTTATTTCGAACTAACATAAAAAAGCTAGTTGGACGACTGGCTTAATGAAAATTGCACTCTTAAAACAGTGACACATTCTCCGTACATTATGGTACGGAAGTGCATAATTTTTCAAGGACTCGGACAAAATTTCCCGCTCAATGAATCAACTAACTCGAAATAAAACACAGTAATTATAAAAGTGGTGCCTGACCCACTATTTTGGATGTATCTCAGACTTTTCCACCACAGTCAGCATTTCAGATTATAATGCACCTTGCTACACAGCGTTCGTGGTACGTTTATTTCATTCAGACTGTTAAAATGTTCCACGAGCACTTATAATTCTGTAATTAATCATAACGTTTTCACTTGATGTTAAATCCCACAAAAGAATGTCGTAGAATTTCTTCTTTGCCAGACCTGGAAATGGTCCTAATCTCAATCCGCTCGAAAATGTTTAGTCTATAACAGGAGAGGTGGATTCGAAATTTGTAGCCTACAACTTTGCAAGAACAAGAAAGAAATATTTATGATATTTGGCACAGTGAAATTTCTGATGTTTATGTTAAAAAACTCTCTAATAATATGCCATTGCGCAATCAAACAGTAATTCCATATAAAGGTGGAATTACCCAATGTAGAATACACATTTTTCTTAAGTAATTCTTTAGACCTAATAAATAAATAGTTTTATTTCATATATTAAACTATAACGTGCTTATTTCATATAATAAATCATAATAGAATACAAAGTATGTGTTTATTATATTACGTTTAAAAAGAAAGTTTTACGTAAATTTTTATTAAGTACTTGGTAGAGTGTAATAAAGCGAGTTACTAAATCAAAATTTGCATAGGTATCATTTTATCTCTTTGGTTTTATGCAAGTATGACAGTTGTATTTGTTTCAATCATTGGTTTTGAAGTTAGTACAAATAAAAAAAAGGTGTAAGTAAATTTTTCTGCAGTGCTTTTTTTTTTTTTTTTTTTGTCCTATACTGTACATATGCATAAGAAATGAGTACATGCATTTGAGAGATTAAAAATTTGTGAAACAAGGGCAATATCCAAACAAATGAAACTGAAATAACAATAAGAAGGAGCAGAGGCTTAATATGTGTGGAGTGGGTTTATATTGTATATATAAAAATTTTATATATTTGTATATATAAAAATTATCCTTACAATGCAAAACTTTGAAAGTTTTATTTATCATGAAACATTCTTGACCAAAAAAAAAAAAAAAAAAAAAGGAAGAAAATACAAGAAACATATTTTGTAAACTAAATTAATTTTAATAATTAATTTAAATTTGAAAGAAAAAACTATTAAAATTAATTTAATCATTTATTTTAAGAAAAGTTAAAGCGATTAAAAAGCAGCTGAAAATAATAAAAAAATATTTTAAAATAATAATAATAATTAATTAAAACTAAATTAAAATATGTAAAAAATAAGTATTATACAATCCGATAATCTGCATTAGCGGTATTTATTGGGTATGGATTCAGTGTCGTGATACAGCTTATGTTATAATGATAAAATCTGCATCTATAAATGCTATCATTTTTAGGAACGTTGGAAAAACATTTTTTCTCGTCGTAAAATTTCTTAAAACTATATATATTTAATACAACTTTTTAAATTTGCTTTATGTTATTATGGTAGCAAACTATAAATGTGAAGCAAGTAAAAGAAAATAATAATTAATTAATTAATTAACTAAACGTAGGAAAAATAAAATCGCCAAATAACAGCTAATAATATCAAAATTCGATTGAGCAAAATTTGAATGCAATGCTCAATGAAAACTATCATTGGAAGCCGAGATATAATTTAGACACCTATTCCGTTTTCGCGGCAGTTGGTGGCGGAGAAAAGAATCTGGGGCGCAAATGTTGCCGGCCCCACCTGTGGCTCCTCCCGCTCCCTCCATCCTCTCTTCGAAGGTATCGATCGTCGAGGTCTGTTCTAAAGATAGTAACCTGCTTTTAGCAGTAATAAATAGCAGATGCGCTCTAGACCCCCGCCACTCGGTCAGAAATCGCTTCCAGCCCCTCCCGCCCCCTTATCCGTACAGGCCCGGGATTTTTTGGAGGGAAAATCTTCTCTCGTTTCACAGATTCCTAGAAACAGTATTTCATTGTGAATAATGAATAGGAACAAGGTATGTGAAAGAAAAAATTAAAAAAAAAAAAATTGTCATGAAAGGCGCAGCTGAAAAAGAGGTTTTGTAAATTCAAATTCGTATTTAATTTATCCAATAGCTTTGCAAAAGCTATACAAAATAAAAATGCAAAAAAGTATTGGTATGTTTTACAAATGTATGTTTGGTATTACAAATGCACATTGGTATGTTTTTATTATTAATATTATTGTTATTATTTATTTATTTATTTATTATTTTACTTTTGAAATTGCATTGTACGATTTGGATTAATTATTTAGACAAAACTGCAAGCATAGGGTTAAATATTTAATTGATTAATTTGTCTTGTAATCTTTAAAATAGATTATTTTAGACGAGAAATAAAACCATTTTTTAAACACAGCATGATTGGAAATACCATAAAATGTAAGTTTACTTAATAAATAAATAATAAAAGTAATTTTTGCGAAGAAATATGGTATCTTTAAATATAAATGGAATTTTAATATGCAAAATGTTGCAGAAATCTTTTTATAAATAGAAAATTAATAACAATAAAAAAAGGTATGGGGGAAGGGTCTAACAGCTAAAATATTTATACTTATTTGCAAATACTTCTGTTCTTCTGACATCTTTCAGTTAATTTGATAGCGTGATATGTAACCCCAAAATTCACATTTATTTTCAAAAAATTCTCATTTAGAAAAACAGACGATATTTCAGATGCAGCCACATTCTCAAAAGAAAAATTAACGCAACACACAATTTTTATCAGTTTCTTTACTTAAAAATAAATAAATGAATGAATGAATAAGTAAGTTAAAAGTAGAGGCGGCACTTTTTACTTTCTCTTACCCATAAGGTAGAGAAAGTATTGTTTTTGGGTCAAATTTTCGACGCGAGATTTTGTTATATTTACACGTTTTGAGGTCCCCTGAATACGAAAATCATGTTTTTAGCAAATGGTCTGTGTGTATGTCTGTGTGTCTGTCTGTCTGTATGTCTGTGTGTCTGTCTGTGTGTCTGTCTGTTATCAGCATATCTCAAAAACAAATTATGGCAGAAAGTTCAAACTTGGTATTCTAAATGTGTATCATATAAGGATGCTACAGTAAGCTTTTCGTTAAGATCAAGCAAATGGTTCGTGTACAGGGACAATCAAGAGAATTCTAATACATTACGTCTATGGGGGAAATTGCAGGTTAGTAGAGTTTAACGTCTATAGACTGCACTAAACCAAGTGAAACGAATATATATTTTTGTTATAGAGATAGTCAACAGGGAAAAACATTTTTTGTATGTAGGAGCCTCGCCTCCCGCCTGGGGGGGGGGAAGTCCCCCCACGAGGGGAGTAAATTTTCATTATGGGTATCTTTCAAAAGAGCTCACCAATACCTTTAAAACGAATGGTTGAACCATCGATCTGCGATAATTTAAAATAAAGTTATCGATTTTTTTTTTACTTTTAACGAAAAAAAACCTTAGAAAAAAAATCGTGTTTTTTTTTTTTTTATTGAGAATAAAATGGGCTTTTTTTGGATATTTGGTGTTATACTACTTCTCTAATATGGAAATCGTCAGCATTATCATAAAAGATAATTTTTTTAAATAATAATATAAATAAATTATTTTTTAAAAACAGAATTATTTTTTAATAATCGAATTAAATTCTATATAAATGTAGGTGCATTAATGAAACGGGGGGTTGAGGGGGGCGGTAGCCCCCCTCACACAGAACTAATTATTATATAAAACTCTTCAGAAGCCTAATATGAATTGTTTAACGCAGGTTTACATTACAGTACTCGTTATCTTACCTTTTAATCTGCAACCTGTATTTATAGTATTAAATTTCAGGGTAAGAGAAAGTCGTGTGGGTGACACACCAGATTATTTCTTTTAAATTCTAAATTATTTTGTGTAAAATTGTTATACAAAATTTTAATTTAAAAGATATAAAAATATCATCAAGAAAATACCATTGTAAGATGTTTTTCTCTGTAAAGCATCTATAGTATTAAAACATATTCTGTAAGACCAAAATTGTACGATCTGGGCATGCGCGAGAAAATTTTGAACCAATTGGGAACGGGAAATTCCTTTTTTTTTTTTTTTTTTATGCAGTGCTATACGAATAGTACCGATGGTAGATCAAGCAGACGACATTAATATTGATATGTCTATGGCAGACGCCTAATTAAAGTTAATATTACTCCGTGGCTCAATCATACAAATAATTCACACGATTATTTTATATTTTCCAAAGAAGTATATTTATTGAAAACAATGCAATTCGCGAATACGTATCGGTTACCATCATATGCATTTTCGCTCGCCGAAAATTTCTTTATACTGGATGTAGCGCCATCTGTTGCCATGTCAATGTATTATTATTTTTTTCCATTTCTTAAAAGAAAGAAAAAAAAAATCTTTTAAAATTAACAGATTATCAGTGTTTATTGTTCTTTAAAAGTTAGCTTTTATCAGTTGAAAACTTTGTTTAGAAAAGATGGAGATAAATATTTAAAATCAAAGGATGTTTTATTTTATTTTATTTTATTTTATTTATTTATTTAATTATTATTTATCTAATTATTATAATTTCTGATATTTCATTTCGATACTATATTAGAGTAAAAATAATTTAAAAAGAATAAGATTAAAATATTGATATTTTATGCGAGTAAAAATTTACATAGTATAATTCATTATTAAAAATTTAATGAGCAAATTAATTTGCTGAAGTATTAAATTCATTCTTATTTATTTATTTATTTATTTTTAACAGTATAATTTGTTGAAATGTACTATTTTGATAGAATAAAGTGTTATAATACTATTCCAGTAAAAACAAATTTTAACTTTATTCCGATTTTCAAATTATTTTTAGAATACAATAACTTAATATTTTAGATTATATCCAAGCGGTTTTACAAATATGGGAAATTGATTAAAGCAGGGGATTTTTAAACTGGTTAAGAGCAATCTGAAATATTAAAGCAAGGGTGCTTTAAACTTTATGCCGTGAAAAGATTTTAGTTGCACATCATCCGTCAAATTTTGACGGGTATTAACTAGTAATAACAGGAGACTTGGCGTTGGAATATTAAAACCCAAATAAACTACTACGTCAGAAACGCCAAAGAAAAATATTTGAAATGCATACAGCTGTGCACTGAAGACGGTACGCTTAAGGCTATCAAAACAGCTGTATGCATTTCAAATATTTTTCTTTGGCGTTTCTGACGTAGTAGTTTATTCGGGTATTAACTAGTTTTAGTTTAAATCTCTCAGATACAAGATTAAAATTTTTATTTTATTTCGGCATTGTTCTTCTAAAAAAAACTACTGGACGAAATGGCATTCAACTTCAGACATGGAAAGAACATTTTATCTTTATACTCGCACTTTCCAGTATCGATTAAGTCACGAGCGCAGTTAGGGGACCAACCACAAATTTAAGAAAAGCACAAATAACCATTTGGATTATCCACATCATAAAAATCTTCAAATAACTTGTAACTTTAGCACATGATTTTATTTTCTATTTGCAATATTTGCATACCTTTTTATGGGAATTTGACGATTATTTAAATAGACAAACTTCTTTTTCTAAAATAACAAATTTTAGGGCAAGTTTTTTGCTTATAACAAGAATGGGTTTCAACAAAATTTTACAAAACTTGCAGAAAAATTGACAAAGCATTAGAGAAACATGTTTCTTAAACACAAAATGCACACGTTCATTTTTTGCTGAGATATGAGTATTTGTAACAAATAGTTTTTTACTCCGCATGCGCAAAATATAGCCCTTTTTTCTTTTATTACACAGGTTGAAAGCTAGATATATTGAGCAACTTATGTTGAAAATTAATTTGGATAGAGTCAAAATTAAGTAAATTATCATTATTGGCAAAAGAATGGGCTGATTTTAGATATTCTCCAGAGTTGAAACTTCATAAGGGTTTTTTCGCACTCTACGTATTTAATTTGGAGATTTGGAAATTCAATTATTTCAATCACAGTGCGAAAAATCCATTTTATGAAAAAACTCTTATGGACTCCCAGATATTAATAAATATATAAAAATATGTTAGAATTGCAGGCCTATAAAGGAATTTTTGCGAAAAAGAATAACTTCTAAATTTAATATTATTTAAAAATCGCGGCAATTTCTTAGTGGCCTGAGTAGAAAAGCCAGAATGGAAATGGAGTCTGGGGAATCCCTCTGAGGGACTCAGACAAGATTTTAAGTAGTAGGGCTCAACCTCACCATAAGGCAAATCCAGGAGTTCAACATGACTGAAGGACTGTGTTTCTTCAGTAGCTGACTACTACGCCAGTTATTTAGGTACAGAGAGGTTTTATTATGCTAGCCATAGCTAGAAAGTTTGTTAAAATAATTGGCGAGGTTAGCCTTTCTTCCAATTTGGAGAGGTTGTAGTGTAGGATAGCCTCATAGAGAACATTTTTAATTGGACAGCTACGTCTCAATCCAGTAATTATTCTAGCAGCACTGAGTTGAACCTTCTCCAATTTATCCAACTTTGTGGCTGATGCACAGCAATAAATAGGAAAACTATACTCCAGGATGGGCCTAATAAGTGTCATATATGTATTTCTTAGAGTGTTACGGAATTCTCTCCACAAGGGGTCGCCGTATGTCAAGACACGGCGATACATGTACTGTTTTTAGTTAGTATGTGGCAGGCATCTGGTGTGGAATGGCAGGGTCTAAATAGGAGACCCTAAATATGTTAAATTGTAGTATATGTAAATAGTTGTGAATTACATGTAAATAAGTCATTAAATCTTAGTTAAGAAAGGTGAATGTTATTTTTCACCTGATATATTTCTACCACTGAACTATCGGTCATATAGAGTGACTGCTTCGGCTCCTCAGTCTTTACCCGCTATATATTTAAGAATATTTAATCGTCTTCTTCTCTTTGTGACAATATGTTCTATGTGCTTGTTGCAGTCAGCAGCAAAAGTATCCGAGCACTAACAAAAATTCCTATATAAAAAAGTACATTTAATACCGTTTTGTTAAATAAATCCTTGTCGAAACCTGTTCTTAGTCAGTCTAAGAACATGATTCGACAAGGATTTATTTACCAAAACAGTATTAAGTGTACTTTTCTTATATAGGAATTTTTGCTAGTACTCGGATACTTTTGCTGCCGACTGTACTAGTCCATTCGGGATCTAAAATATATCCCAGATATTTAGGGTTTTTCTCATAAGCAAGGTCCTGGCTATCCACCTTTAATTTTGGCTGATAATTGTACAGAGTGTCCTAAAAGTTCCAGTACTGACGCTGATGTATTTTTTATTTACAGAACAACAAACCTTAAAACGATTATTTTTACTGTAATGATAAAAGGCACATTTAAAATAACGGAGGAAAAAATACAGAACTTGCATTTATAATAAATGTTCAAAATGTCCACCTTTTCCTAGGAGGCAACGCTAAACTCGTTTGCGCATGTATTTAGAAACGCGTTTTAACATGCTGGGAGTGACTTCTTGTAGAGAAACTTGTACCCACCTGCACAAAACCTGTATTATGAAATTGTCGAACGAGCTGATATAGCATATTTTTACTCGGTATTGCACCATCTGGATATTTATATCGCCAACCATCTTTGCATCTTTCATACGATTTACAGTCAAAATAAGCTTCAAACAGCGTAATTCTCTGAATGCGTGATAAACACATTTCACTATGAAGAACAAAATAACATAAAACTTTATTCTCACACAACTTGAGCAAGAAAAGAAACAAACTATAAAAATTAAAGAACTGATGCAATAATAAGCAGACGATAAAATTTAATATTAAAAAAAAAAATCATGGACACAATGAGTTCTTTAAGTTGGAGTACTGGAACTTTTAGGACACACTGTATAATCTTTTATTTATGGTAAAGAAGGTAACAATGGACTTGGCGGGATTGAAACAAAGTTTAAACTCCGAAGTAAAGTTTGATAATGCAGAGAGAGTATTGTTAAGATTCCTCTACGTCTACATTTTGAAAAAATCATTACCAGAGCACCAGAGCACGATGTTATCAGCAAACAAACCCATCCCCAACCCATTAGGAGGCGCTTTCTCTATGCCTGCTAAATATAAACAGAAGAGTGTGGGACTGAGGACTGAGCCCTGGAGGACGCCCTATCCTAGCTGTACAGAGTCCGAAAAGGTCTTGTTAAATTTCACTCTGATAGATCTGTGATGTAGGAATTCTGAAAGCCACGCCAAGGTGTTGCCACAAATGTTGAAAGTATCATGTAGTTTAATTAACAACTTCTGCCTCCAAACTCTATCAAACGCTTTCGTAAGATCCAAGAGTGCAGCAATTGCGTGATAGGTAGGCCTGAGATTTTGTGCATCCCTAATGCTTTTTCAAAAAAATAGAATTTGATCAATAGTACTATGGCCCCTTCTGTAGCCAAACTGTTTACATGGCATTAAGTTCTTACTGTACAAAAAGTATTGTATTCTAATTAATATCATTTTGTCCATCATTTTTCAAGCTGTACTAGTCAGTGCAATAGGTCTGAAATCCTTAGAGGCCCAAATCTTTTTACCAGTTTTCTTGATAGGGATTATAGCTACTCTCTTCTAGTCAATTGGAAGACGTCCTGTTTTCCAAGAGAGATTGATAATATCAAGAAGTCGCCGTTTCCCTCGGTGGTCGAGGTTTTCAAGTATTTGGCCAAAAATAGCATCCGGGGCAGGAGATATAGTCAGATCCAGCAAGGTCATTGCAAGGAGCAATTCCTGCAGTAAGAAGTCTTTAGATAAGTGTCGGTCACCCACATCAGAGCTTCGACAGTCATGAATGATATTTTTAGCTTTTCTCAATATAGGTTTATTCTCACTCGTGAAGTCCAACTTGCTAATCTCCTGGTAGTAGGCCGCAAGGCCATTTGCTGTTGCTTTGTCATCAGGAAAAAACTGACCATTTGTGTCTATTATCGAGTTACTCTCCTCCTACTGTTCCTGCTCTCTATTGATATTCTTGGCAATTCGCCATAATTTAGAGTTACTTGTACTACAGTCCAAATTTTTATACATTTCTTTCCATCTTGATTTCTTCAGATGTGCATAAATTATGTTTATTTCCTCATTGATTTTATTGATTTCTGTCCTAAGGCTGTAATTGCTGTCATTTAAAGGCTCAAGCAGTTGTTTTCTCCTATCAAAAATTGGTTTTAAATTTGAAGCATCATGAGTAAAGAAAGGCAGGCTTAACATTACCTCTAGGAACGAAGATCTTAGCATTGTCAAAAATAATGCTCTTGAAATTCGTCCAGTTATCTTTAAGGTCATTTGAAATGGGTGTTGAGGACATGCTAATATCAACTGAATCTCTGTAAGAGTCCCAGTTTGCCCTTTTAAAGTTCCATGGTTTATCCCGTGTGACCTGCACTCTCTGTCTTTTCTTAAATTCTATGAGGACTGGACGGTGATCACTGTCAATAATGTCTAAGACACTCCACGAACATTGGGGGGAAATTTCCGGGCTAGTGATCGCTATGTCCAGTGCTTTAGAGGTGTCATAGCTGTAGGAGGAGAAAGTATGAGTACGAGTACCGTCATTAAGAATCATAGCTTGTGTATCATCTATCAACTGAAGGATTTCCTCTCCTCTTGCATTAGGGCAAGAACAACCTCAAATGGGATGTTTGGCATTTAGATCGCCCAAGATAATGGTGTCCAGGAGACGCTTATCATATATCATAACATAATTGATGTATTTTTTAAAAGGAAAAAAGTATATTTTAATAAGGAAAATTAAATGAATATATATATTAATAAGCATTTCATACAATCCAAAATTCTGAAAATAAATAAATAAATAAATAAATACTTATTTATTTACGGAATGGGACGTTTTGGCGCGGCCGTTTTGGCGCGGCCGTTTTGGCGCCGCCGTTTTGGCGCGGCCGTTCCGGCGCGAAACCCATTTCGGCGCGGCTGTTTTGGCGCGGCCGTTTTGGCGCGAGATCCATTTCGGAGAGGCCGTTTTTGCTCAGCCTGTCCTTCACGAAATGGCCGCGGCTTTCGTCTCAGCCTTTTCAGTTAAAATTTATTTAATGATAGATATGATTTCATTTTTATTTATTTATTATGCGTGAAGAAAAAACTATTTTGAATTATTTATTAAATACATTAATGATGAATAGAATTTTGCTTAATTTAAAGGAGCCAATGATAAGATTAGAAACTTGTTTTTTATTAAACTTAGTCGTCAGATGGCAACACATACGCAGCAATTCTAAAGATTCTAACCAATCTGGTGATAGAGGTTCTTTGGGGAATAAAATAAACAATGTAATTTTTGACTTTATATATATATATATATATATTATGCGTAAACAAAAAAATATTTTAAATTATTTGCTAAATATATTAATGATGAATAGAATTTTGCGTGATTTAAAAGAGCCAATGATAAGGTGAGAAACTATATTTTTACAATTAAAAATTATTAAAATTAGTCATTTGTGTATGTAGGAGCCTCGCCTCTCCCCCTGGGGGGCAAGTCCCACCTCGAGGGGAGTAAATTTTCATGATGGGTATCTTTCAAAAGAGCTCGCCAATACCTTTAAAACGAATGGTTGAACCATCGATCTGCGATAATTTAAAACGAAGTTATCGATTTTTTTTTACTTTTAACAAAAAAAAAAAAAACTTAGAAAAAAAATCTTTTTTTTTTTTTTTTTTAAATATATATATACATATTTATAGAGAGAGAGAGAGAATAAAGTGGACTTTTTTTGGATATTTGGTGTTATACTACTTGTGTATTATGGAAATCGTCTTCATTTTCATAAAAGATAATTTTTTAAAATAATAATTTTAATAAATTATTTTTTAAAAACAGAATTATTTTTTAATAACCGAATTAAATTCTATGTAAATGTGACGGAGGTTCTATATAAATATGACAATGAAACGGGGGGTTGGGGGAGCGGTAGCCTCCCCCCCCCCCTCACGCAGAACTAATTATCATATAAAAGTCTCCCTTTGAATTGTTTAACATAGGTTTACATAACATCGTTTTCTTACCTCTTAATATCCAACCTGTATTTATAGTATTAAATTTTAGGGTGAGAGAAAGTCGAGTGAGTGACACACCAGATTATTATTATTTTTTTTAATGCTTAAATCAAGAAATATTTTTAATATTTTATTAATGATATTAATGATGAATAGAACTTTTCGCAATTTAAAGAAGCCAGTGATAACCTTAGAAAAAAAATCTCGATTTTTCTAGTTAAAACTTATTAAACTTATCGTCGGGCGGTTCTTTGCGTAATAAAATAAACAATGTCATTTCTGATTATTATTATTTATTTATTTATTTATTTATTTATTTTATGCATGAACCAAAAAAATATTTTAATTATTTATTAATGATATTACTGATGAATTAATCGTAATGTAAAGGAGCCAGTGATAATCTGAGAAAAGAACTTGATTTTTGTAGTTAAAATCTATTAAACTTATTACTATGAAAATAATAATCTTATTTTCCAATTTTTTTTTCTTTTTTTTTTTTTTTTTTTAAGATTGTCACATTAGCCTTTTATTTCAACTATTGAGTGACAGAAAAAAATGTTTGTAACTGATAAAGGGTTAAACTGATCATGTAATAAAACAAATTTCATGACGTCAACATTGCTTTTTTTTATTTATTTATTTTTATTTTCAAAATATTGTTGTTAGAAATGGATGAAAGAATGGAAATTTCATAGTAAATAATATTGGGAAAATGAGAACTAAAAATTTTAAAATATGTCCCGAAGGTTTTTGGGGGTAAATTAAAAAACAAAAATAAATAAAAAAATAAAAAAAATAAGAATTTTATTTTTTTTGAAGGTGGTAAAAACCATGGGAAAAACATGTTTTGGCCCAGATAGTAAAAACCGGCAAAAACCTTTACACGGTAAATACACACCTGCTTCAATTTTTTTTTTTTTAAATAACTTACTTAAAGCTCGCATTGCTCTAAATTTCTGAAACTTATTACACATAGTAGAATAGTTCCATACAACTTATTAATTTTTAATACCATCCCCCCCCCTCAGCTTACTATTTACTTTATTTATTGTAACTTAGTAACTCCCCACAGTTAAAATGTAGACTTAGGTTCATTAATCACTAAATCAGTAAAAATCAACTGTACAAAAAGAAAAATGAGCAATTTACGTTTAGAAGTGCCAGATGAAAATATCCTGTACTTTTAAATCTCCACCAGTTATTAAAAAAAAAAAAAAAAAAATTCATAAAAATAAAAAATAACTTTCTATAAAGTTTTCATTATCTTAAAGTTATCACTGCTATTCTTCTTCTTCTTCTTCTTTTTTTTTTTTTTTTGTTGTTGTTACACAGAATTTAATTATTAAAGACTTCTGTTTATTTTTATTTACAGTTTGCGTATTAAAATTTCGTATATAATAAAGCTTGCTGAGATAAAATAAAAGTTAACTTTAGCAAGATACAGGATAAAGAAAAGGTATGCATTCTTAACCAATTCTTAAATTGCCTTCACTTAAATAAAGTCAATAATGATTAACTCGCGGGTTTATTTTAATCCATATAATAATAAACAGTTATAAAATTCTTGAATATTCCCGACTATTTATTAAGTTTTCGAAAAAAAAAAAAAAAAAATTCTTATACTTAAAAAGTTCGGAATGTAAACATCTGGCGCCGAAACGGCCGGCGCCAAAACGGCCAGCGCCAAAACGGACGGCGCCGAAACGGCCGCGCCAAAACGGCAGCGCCAAAACGGCCGCGCCAAAAAGTAACAAACCGTTTATTTAACACTATCACTTTTAAGAATACTCACAAATACCATAACTTTACGTATTTCGTACACATTTATGTATTGCACACAAAATACGTATTGCATTTTTTTTTAAGTTTTTAGATGTTTTCGAAATATTGTGTATGCAGGTTGCAAGATGACCTTTTTAAAATAACAAAACGATTTAAAAATGAATCTTCTTTATACAATTACTGCAGATTGTTAAGTCACGGGATTTTATATATATATATATATATATATATATATATATATATAAATTGATTCTTTCGAAAAACTGTTCACTCCGTTTTAAATTATTGATTAAATTATTGATTTTAGGTGTATATAAACAAATAGAATATCCGACAAGTTTCTTTACGCTAACTAAAACGCGGATTGAGTCGAAAATTTATAACATAAACAATTCAAAGGAGAAGCTCAAAGATTCTGAAAAAAAAAAAAAAAAAAAAAATATATATATATATATATATATATAATAATAATAATAATAATAATAATAATAATAATAATAAAATAAAACAAAATTTTCCGCTAGGAGGCGATTTACAGTCAAAATGCTTCAAATGATATGCAATAAATAGCTACGGTCTATTTTAACATTTTCAAACTTTACGACATTTAAAACTATTATTTATTCTTACATTTCGCAAAAGTTTTTACTGCAAAATCGTACAGATGACAGAATGATGAGTCGTTCATTTTCCACTCCTTGGCCGGCCCATTCTCCCGATCTCAATCTCTGTGATTTTTGGTTATGGGGCCATTTAAAGAGTTTGGTTTATCATACAAATGTTGCAACTTTGGCTGATTTTAAGAATTGCATTACGTTGCGTTGCATGTTCGGCATATCAGTGGGCGATCAACTGCGGTCACCTGTTCTGTTGAACACACTGTTCATCTTGGCTGCAGATTTCACAACTTAATGATGGGGGTCCACATTGAACAACATGTTTTACACCGCTACTCTAAACAGTAAGTGTAAGTTATTACTTACAAAACTTTGAATAAACACCATAAAATGTAATAAACTCGCAACAATTGTTTCGGGTCGAAAAAGCACACGACCCTTCATCAGGCGAATAAAGTAAGCACGAGTGCTGCAGTCAAAGCTCTTTGACTTCAGCATTCGTGCCTACATTGTTCGCCTGATGAAGGGTCGTGTGCTTTTTCGACCCGAAACAATTGTTGCGAGTTTATTGCATCTTATGGTGCTTATTCAAAGTTTTGTAAGTAATAATTTACAACGCCAGTTCTGTGGAGTTCTTAAGTAAGTGTAAATCTCTAAAAAATAACGAAAATGTCGTAATAATAAATAAAGATGTTTGTACTAAAATTTGTAGCTAGTTTTTATTTTGATGTACGCTTCCCCCCTTCCCCTCCTAGCGAAATTTTATTTATTTATTTATTTTGCCGAATCTTTGAGTTCATCCTTTGAATTTTCTTTATACAAATTTCTGATTTAATCTGTACTTTAGTTACCGCTACAAAGGTCGCTGAATAGGCCATGTTTAATTATAGCCATCCTGAAGATGGTGATACGTCAATGTTTTGAATACCTGCCAACATCCTAGTCTGGGGGTCACCGAAGCGGGAGAGCCATCCTTTCCGTGGAGGATCAAAATTGTGATGGCATGTCTCCGGATCACCTCTAGGGGTGTGTTCCAGACCGTCGCCAATCGCCCATCTGCGCAGAACTAGTGCGACTTAAAACCCAACTAACCAACCAACCTAATTAATATTCTGTATTATTGTTAGTCCCGCATTTTTTCCCCATCAGTATTTTTGGAGAATACTTTTCTTCTTATTTAATCATTATTACATTTGCAGAATATTACTGTCCAAAAATACCGGAGTGAAAAAAAAAAAAATAAATAAATAAATAAAACATTAAAAATTCTGTCAAAGGCAGAATTTATTTCAGTACGGAGGACTATTAATTTCAATCTGTAAAATTTTTATTTTTTATTTTAATTTTTAATTTATTTTTTATCTCATTTTTTGACCGTAAAACTAGGTCACGTACTTTGAAGTGTTTCCACCTAAATTTCATGCTTTCGTTAATTTTAAAAAATCTAATTGTGTCGAAAAAAAAGTTTGCACCCCTGAATTTGTAACGAATTTGGTACCGAATTCGTAACGATAGGACTGATATTTCTAATTTATTTTGGTGTTACACAAAACTGGTCTACAAAAAATCCAGATTGAAACTAATAATCCTCCGACCTAAAATAAAAAGGGGGGGGGACTAAAAATATTGCGGAGTATTAATTATTAGTTCCCCATCATACTATAGGTATGGGGAACTTAGGTAATCGTGAAAATTTTCGACCTCGGTTTTTTGACTTTTTTACACGTTTTTAGGTGTGAGGAATCCGAAAATGACAAAATTTGTATGGTGTCTGTCTGTAGGGTGTCTGTTAGTGTGTCAGTCCGTTAGTGTGTTAGTCCGTTAGTTTGTTAGTCTGTTAACACGATATCTCACGAACAAATGATCGCAGAGAGGTCAGATCAGTTGTAAAATATTACTTTCGATACTGGCAAGAACCCTATTCATTTGTAACATTCGAATTAAAAAACTTCGTAAGTTATGAGAAATTTACGATTTTCTTAACATGGGAGAATAGTACAAAAAAACGTGCATTAAATGGAAACTTTTTACTGTAAAAATGTCAGACCAGTTTTAAAATATCGGTTTTAATGCCGGAATGAACATCAGTAACTACAAATAGGCTACTTTGAAAATTTCGCAAGTTTTTGGAAATTTACGAATTTCTTAACATGGCAGTATAGGGCAAAATTTCACATAAACGTCAATTTTTAGAGATATTTTCATCGTAAAGATGTCAGACTACTTTTGAAATATTATTTAGGACACTGGCATGAATATTAATGACTATGAATTGTCAAATATAAAAATTTCGTACATTATTGGAAATTTACGAATTTCTTAACATGACAGAATAGAGCAAAATTTCACATAAACGTCAATCTTGATGGATATTTTCATCGTAAAGATGTCAAACCACTTCCGAAATATTATTTAGGATACTGGCATGAATATCATAGACTATGATTTTTTCAATTTAAAAAATTTGTAAGTTATTTGGAATTTACACTTTACTTAACATGTCAGAATATGGCAAAATTGAGCATAAACTTCCATTTTGAGGATCACAAATACATTAGACAACTTCAAAATTACATTTATGATATGATTGAATACAAATATTCTAATAGGAAATTTTCGTAAATTATTCGTAATTTACGATTTTATCAACATAGCGAAATTGTAAATTTTTCATATAAATCTGAATTTTGACGATTATTGCATTGGAAACAGTAGCATGAAAACTAAACAACGGAATCGACCCTGATAAAATAAATCAATAGATTAGAATAAGATAAATATATCGAAGTGAACGGTGGATAGCCTATTAGGCGGGCATTTCATTCTGTCATAATATCAAGCTTTGGTCAAATTCATTTCTTTTAACATGATTATAATATGTCTCGCACTAGAAATTTATGAGAACATAAATATGATGGGGAACTGAGCAGAGTCCACCTATGCCAACTAGTTATGTTGGTAGATAGGATGTTTTGGGACACTGATGAACTGAAAAGTCAAATTACAGCGTCAATCCAGACTGTTGATTCATGTTATGACGTTCACATTGACATAAGGAACACAGCAGAGTGTCTGGAGCAAAAAACGTGGCTCCTTATTTCTGATATAAATTTATATGGAACAAAAAAAGAAACTTTAAATTAGAATTAAGAATAAACTGACTGCATTGTTAAAAATTTCTGTAAATTTAATGTAAATATTTATCCAGAGTCTCTGTAAATTTACAGCAATTCATAGTTAAAAGTGAATAATCGAGATTCTCAATCTTTATTCTGTATTTTTACCTAATTTTATTATTTAATTAAAATTAAAAATGACTGTTTCTACTGTAGAAAAAGCATTCCAAGTCCGAAATATATTCTCACCAATAATTAATTAAATTAATATTAATTATTAAATTGAATGTATAAAATAAGTTGTTTAACATCTCCATTTATTTTTCTCTGTAATTTTACGTAAGACTTAAGATAATAGATTACACAGAGTTTTCTGTTGAAATTTTTAACAGTGTGTAAAGCAAAAGAAGGGAGTTAATTCCTTCTCTTATTCATTCTGCAATAACGTGAATTACTTTTAACATGAACTATTTTCACAATCCCAACCAAAATGAAGATTAGTTTAGTTATGAAGATTAGTTACTGATAGCATGAACACATTTTTTATTCCACTTGAGATTCACATTAACGAGGTTCAACTGTATTTCTTGGAAGGTAGTTTAAAATCTCGTATAAATTCGATGCGTCGCACTATTGTTGCGCATATGGAAATCGCGAAATAAAGCATTGCAAAACATTTTAATAGAGCATACAACAACGTATGTGCATATCCTTGTTTGTGTAATTTTAATTATTTTTAAATGTGATTTAACTAATTTTTTAAAGTGTTCGTTTCTATTTTTCTTCTATATGTAATATAGAGAAAGTATTGGATTCGTGAAAATTTTCGACCCCCGTTTTTTGATGGTTTTACACGTTTTGGGATGTCCTGAACACGAATTGATAGTTCTTAGAAAATGTTTCTCTGCGTGTGTATATCACGAATTGTCCACTGTATATCACGAACCAATGAATGAAATTTAACCAGACTTGGTATTTAGTTGAACCCTGACATAAACTGGTGCTGATTAGATTTGGGGAACAATCGCTCAACAGGTGGCGCTGTGATCGCATTTTTTGTAGACTTTTAACATTGCAGTATGGGACAAAATTTCGTATAAATGTACATAATGAGATTTATTCTTAACTTGTGATTGTAAAATTAATCTGAATTACTGATAATAGTAGTAGTTAACTAGGAAAAAAAATTTGTGCTTGTGGGGGCATCGCTTCCCCCCTTCCCGGAGGGGAGAGTAAATTTTCAAGATCGGTATCTTTCGAAAGGTCTCGTCAACACCTTTAAAATGAATGGTTGAACTATAAATATGTGATAATTTAAAACAAAGTTATCGATTTTTTTTTTTTTTTTTTTTTATCGTTACTGAGTGAATTTGTATAGGAAAATATAGAAGAAAGTCTTGTGGTGGCCACAACATACTAGTTAATTATTGTTTAAAAGTGTTAAGGTATACATTTCGGATACCCTGTATTACAAATTCCAAAGTTGAATAGAAAAAGATTTGAAGGATTACAAAATTTAATTTTTTATACAGTCTTCAAATAAAAATTTTCTGATGAAAGCGTAATTTTATTTGTACGATTTGTTGCTCTAAATTCAGAATTTCGTTAATTACACATGATGCATTTAAAAAAAATAAATAAATAAATAAAATAAATAAATCTCTATTCAATTTTTAAAAATGTAAATTCTACTTGATAATATGTCAGACAACGCACCTTGTAAGTTATGTATTTTAGAATGCTTAGATGAGTACATATCTCCATTTATATTTATTTCATCATTTTGTTCAGAAATTTATCAATAAATTGTTCCATTCATTGAATAAAAATGAAGTTGCCACTTCATAGGGAATTTTTTCCCTACTCGAAATAATCTTCATAGAATAGTCAGGGATTTTCTAATCAGATCTTGTATGCCTAAAAACTTCTCTTTTCATTCGAGAACATTTTCAAGATCTTTTATCGAACATTCTCTTTTTCTTTTTGTTTCTGCTTTCTGAATTGCGTGGGCGTCAGGCAAGAGAAGCGAGGAGAAACAATGAATGTACTAGTTTTCATTCACTGCTGAAGTTTTCTTTGAACTAGGCGGGGAAAAAGTCATGAATGTAAACCGTAAGCAGGATTTTTCTGAAGTTGAAGCAGGCGTCCATTTATAAAAGAGAATGGCGTGGGTGTAGATAGGGATCGTCTTTGTCGTTTTCAGTGAAAATATTTTTCTTGTGGAAGAAATTTTTGAGTGAAATTTTATAGCTTATACAAATATACGTTGATGAAAGGATTTTGAATATGGGAAGCAGTGTTTTTCATCTTTATTTCGCAATATAAAAGAGGCCGCTGATAATTTGCCAGTTTTTTAATATTTTTTAATGGAAAAGAAAAAGGTGCCAATTATTAAATAATAAAGAAGAAAAATGTGTAAATTCTAACGTGTTTGTCCATCTTTAGGCAAATGTCATTTAAAAAATTCTATAGAAACAAAAGTTATCTTAATTATGAGATTTTTGGTATAGAATTTTAAATATCATATATATATGAAAAGCTAACACTTTCGTCATATGGAAAATGTGAACAAGAAAGAAAAATCATGTGGTTTGTATAGATTATAGAATGTTTTCTAATGGTACTCAACCGTTACATAATGGCATAGCAGTGGCGGATCCAGAACTTAACTTTTGGGGGGAGGGGGCTAAGATTTTTTAAGATATTATTCCAGATCAATGAAAAATTTGCAATTTTAATCTTCAATTGTGAATGTCAGTATTTTTTTTGGGGGGGGGGGAGAGGGCTTCAGCCCCCTAGCCCCCCCCCTCCCCCCTAGATCCGTCACTGCCATTAAGAGAAGGAAAATAGATTTCGGGCAATTTCCATTCATATCCCACAATGTACCTGAATATATTTGTGCGATACGAATCATTAATGCTAATTACACCATATTCTACAGAAAATATGCTTTTGGTTTCAAATACCGTAATTTCGGGGAGATAAGCCGCCCCTGCATGTACACCGCATCGGTGGAAATTGATTAAGACAAAACAAAAAAGTCATCGGATACGTCGCATAATTTCTTACTACAATGTTTACTAACAGAACGTAATGTTTATCAGATGTTTGTAACAGAATGTTTGTAACAGAACGTAATGTTTCTCATCATTTTAAATTGAAATAATTTTAAGCAATCTTACTTTAAATTCGCAATCGCAAACTTCCGTAACCCTCTTCATAAAATTATAAAAAAAAAAATAATACCTTTTATTGTTGCTAAAGAATTATTTATTCAATATTAACCAATTTTTTTCAAAATTTAAACTAAGCCATCAAAGTGAGAATTGTCACTTCCTGAATCGAACGGATTTAAAAATTCATCTTTCATTCCTTCATTTTCACTTTCGTCAAAATTAATAACCATGCATGGTATTTTTTTGCTCTGAAGAGTCAAAATATTTATAATTTTTTCATACGCTAAAAGAAAATAACAAATAAATAAAAAAATAAGAACTCCAATGCGGGGCAAAAAATTTTACATTGCAGACTGCATGCGCATGTTGCCTGAGAGTGTACATCGCTGATTTAGGCCGGGAGAAAATGTGATGCCTTTTCATTTTGGAAAAGACGACCATTTTACTCTCTGATGGATGTCTTTTCCCGAGTGAATATACACGGGAATACACACAGATAATTTATCAATTAAAATTTATGAATAATTTACGTACTAAAAGAGAATGAAAAACTCCAGATATCCATTTTAATTTCTTTCTTTCTTTCTTTCTTTCTTTCCTTTCTTCTTTCTTTCTTTCTTTCTTTCTTTTTTTTTTTTTTTTTTTTTTTTTGGTTTTACTATACTCTAGTATATTCATGTCTGCACAAAACTGACTTTCTTTCGGCATTTATTATTATACTTCTTCGAGATAAAAATCGTCTGCATTCGTCATGGAAAATAAATTTAATAAATTATAATTTAATAAATAATTTGTATTGCGTAAATTTGTATAGGATTATATATGGAAGAAAGTCTTGTGGTGGCCACAACATACTGGTTATATTTTAAAACTTTCGCGGCTGCTAACTGAATATAAAAGAATTTTGAAAATTCCATATTATTTACTAATATAAAATATTAAAAAATATTAAAATTTAAAAAAAGTATTCCATTAAATATGAAGACAGTAATTATTTCATGATTAGTAACAAAGCAACTGATTCTAAAAATTATATTTTTCATAAATTACTTGAATATAACTTATTTATGAAAACTTCTCCCATTTCTTTTCATATATTTATTAGAACCATAGATATAGTAATGTGACATAGATTGGTCACTTTGTAAAGCTTTGATTGGGGAAAACAAATGATTTCTTTTTACTTGGAGAAAAGTTCACAATATGACCGTCTTTCTCCGAGTGAATACACATAGATAATTTAGAAAATAAAATTTAGGAATAATTTATGTACTAAAGATGAATGAAAAACTGCAGATACAATTTCAAATTCATTTTTCTTTTTCTTTTTCTTTTTTTCTTTTATATATTTATTAATTTAGTTAATATTTAAAGCTAAACTCTTTTTATGTACTAAAACTAACGTTCTTTACCTACGCCACTGCTAACCATATTTAAAAGAATTTTGAAAATTCCATATTACTTACTAATATAAAATCTTTAAAAATATCAAACTTTAAAAAACGTATTCCATTAAAAATCAAACCAGTTTTTATTTCATAATAATAACAAAGCAACTGATTATAAAAATTATATTTTTCATAATTTAGTCAAATATGATTTACTTTTAAGATAACTCATCCATTTCTTTTCAAAAATTTATTAGAAGAATTAAAAGACGCAATATTTCGACATTTTGAAAATTCATCAACATTCTATTCCATTCTATTACAATTGCCGAGTTTCAATGGTTTCAATACCAGTATATGGCTGATGCCAAAGAATGTTTTCGGCATAAAAAATTTTTGCATCATAACAATGGGATGATAGATCTATATAAATTACTATACCTATGATTAGAACACTTAAAAACCGCGCAATATTTCGGCATTTTCAAAATTCATTAACATTCTATTCCACATTACTATTTCCGAGTTTTATATTCCCTAATGGCTCATGCCAAAACTTTTTATCGGCATCAAAAATCTTTGCACGATAACATGGGCATGATAGATCTATATAAATTACTATATCTATGATTCAGTCAGCGTTGTGCATTTATTGTGGATTCCTTTATCAAGCAATTTTTTTTTTTTTTTTAAACACTGTGCAGCAACGCCTCTTATTAACATCTTAAAAAAAAAATGCTTTATATATATATATATATATATATATATATATATATATATATATATATATATATATAATTTTAACAACTTGATTTGAACGTATAGGTAAATTTTCTTAAAACACACTCATATTTAAAATAAAAATCCAAGGAAAGAAGCAATGCTCCTACACACACGCACATATGTATATGCATAGTTATATATAATATATACATTCTTGGTTAAATATTATTATTATGGACAGATTTTTTAAATTTCCCAGTAATTTATTAAAAATATTTTCTGTTTGGTAAAAATATTTTGCTCATTTATACGTAATTTTGACTTATGCTGCCATATAAAAAATTATGAAAAAATGAGACGATAGCAAAAAAAAAAAAAAAAAAAAAAAAAAAGTAGTAATAATAATAATAATAATGCGCTATGCACTAAAATTAGGCGATATGTACCAAAAATTAATAAATACTATTTTATGTCAAAGTGCAACTAAACTTGAAATTTAGAAAATTCTGAGCATGTTTTTTCATAATATATATATATATATATATATATATATATATATATATATATATATATATATATATATCTTTTCATTTATACATTCTATATTGATGTAAATGCAAATCAACACTGTATATAACATCTAGTATCCATAGATATAGTAATATATATAGATCTATCATCCCCATGTTATCGAGCAAAAATTTTTGATGCCGAAAAAAAGTTCTAAAATCAGCCATTAGAAAGTATTGAGAAAAAGAAAAATGAATTTGAAACTGTACCTGGAGTTTTTCATTCACCTTTAGTAAATAAATTATTCATAAATTTAATTTACTAAATTATCCGTGTGTATTCCGGTGTGTAATTTATTCGCGAAAAGACAGCCATTACAGTGACTTTTCCTGAGAAAAAAGATATCACTTTTTCCCCCTCCATGATCAGTCTGTGTCTTATTGCTATATCTATGGTAGTATCATCTGTAAAAGCTAAAAGTAATATCTTGATTTTTTGGTACACAGCGCAATCAAAAATATTTTACTTTCCTTTTCCGTTTTGTTGATCGTGTAAAAGTACGCGGGACTGAATCTTCTCTGGATAAAGTGAATTTAAATATGTTGTTTACGTGAGAGAAATTTTTAATTATAACAGAGATATAAAAGTCAGAAATTCTCCCACACACACACAAACACACAGACCAATCGCTAAAAACATTTTTTTTTTTTTTTTTTAAGAGGATCTTAAAATGTTTAAATATAAGTAAAACTCAATTTCGAAAATTTGACCCCAAAATTATTTAAACAATATATATATATATATATATATATATATAAACAAAATTATTTAAACTGGAAAAAGAATAAAAACATTTTGATACAATGTAAAGCTTCTAAGAATGAGAGGAGAAAGGTTTTAAATTAAGGCTCTCTATATGGTAAGAGAAAGTAAAAAAGTGATGTTTGTTTTAAATTATCTCAGATCTATGATTCAACCATTCGTTTCGCAACTATTGTCGAATTATTTGAAAAGATCCATTTTGAAGATTTACACCTCCCGGGAAGGAATCCCCCCCCCCCCTCCCAAGAGAGGGGAACAACTCTTATACATAACACATGTTTTATTTTTATTTATTTATTTATTTATTTATTTTTTATAGAGGACCTTAAAATGTTTAAATATAACAAAAACTCAATTTCGAAAATTTGACCCCAAAATAATACTTTCTATATAGTTCTATAGAAAGTAGTTACTTTCTATATATACTTTCTCTTTCTACATGGTAAGAGAAAGTAAAAAAAAAAAAAAAAAAAAAAAAAAATGCTAAGTTTGTTTTAAATTATCACAGATCTATGATTCAACCATTCGTTTCACAGCTATTGTCGAATTATTTTAAAAGATCCACTTTCAAGATTTACACCTCCCGGGAAGGAATTTGCTCTCCCCCCACCCACCCACACACACACACAAGGGAGGGGAACAACTCTTATACATAACACTTTTTTTTTTTTTTTTTTTTTTTTAAGTTTTCCATTACCGTAGCTGACAACACTAATTAATATTCCACAAAATTGTTAGTTTCGGTCTTTCTCTTTCACGCCAGTTTTTTTTAAGAGTATTTTTCTGATTATTTAATCTTAATTACATTTGGAGAAATTTACTCTAAAAATAAAGTGGTATAGGAAAAAGGGGCAAATACTAACAATTTTACGGAATATTAATTTGAATGTTGGCAGGTATGTCATTTACTTTTATCAATAAATCAATAATTCTTATTACTTTCACACTTATTAGAAATATTTTTTTTTTTTTCTATACAGCCATATTAATTTTTTTTTTTTTAAAAAAGGGGGGGGGGGGAGGCATCGCCACCTCTTGCGAAATTGATTCCCCAGTAATGCAATCAACACCAATTTAGGTCTAAGTCCTCTAAATACCATATTTGATTAAATTTCTTTCATTGGATTGTGAGATACAGCTGTGTTCACAAAATTTATGATACACACCGATAGATTTAATAAAAAGGCACCACAAAACTGGCGTTGTAAAAATATTACTTACAAAACTTTGAATAAACACCATAAAATGCAATAAACTCGCAACAATTGTTTCGGGTCGAAAAACACACGACCCTTCATCAGGCGAATAAAGTAAACACGAGTGCTGCAGTCAAAGCGGCACAGGTGTCAAAGTTGCGTTGCCGCTTTGACTGCAGCACTCGTGTTTACTTTATTCGCCTGATGAAGGGTCGTGTGTTTTTCGACCCGAAACAATTGTTGCGAGTTTATTGCATTTTATGGTGTTTATTCAAAGTTTTGTAAGTAATACACCGATAGATGTTTTCTAAATATGGTCAAATCATGTTCGGGATATCTCAAAACGTGTAAATCCACTGAATATTTTAGTGAATACAATAATTTATTTACGCACACACACACACATATACATATATTGGAGAAAATAAAAATACTAGTTGATGTTATATATAAAAGTATCCGAGGCCTTCTTTGTCCACTTCCATTCTGATGCTGAAAAATGAAATGTCGTACCAAAGAAATATTCAGTTTATTGAAAAAATATTTCAAGAAACTATAGTTCAAGCAATATATTTAAGAGGAGAGGATCTTGGAAGAAAAATAAGTCGCTGAAGGCAGCCTCAGAATGGAGATGTTAAACCTCTCCACCACGTTAAGGTGAAGCCTCTTCGGAGAGGATGGTATTTTTAATTGTGTATTATGTTGTACGTTTGTGTATCGAGGACATTGTTTGTGAAATAAAATCAGCCAGAGACCTTTAAAAACCCTTTATTGTATTTATTAAATATATAGTGAATGCACTTTGTCAGTAACTACATAGTTATGTAATCAAAAATATATAGTAAAGTAGGAGATGCAATGATTCAAATATCTAATATAATTCTTGTGTGATGTAATTTCCAGTAACGGAAGAATACTTTTTTGTTAAGTGAGCATGATCATATTATGCTTACTTGTATTATTTCATGCGGAGTATTTTTTAAATTTAATCGTTTAGTGACACCTGTGTGAATGAAAGTCCTCCACCAAAGAAAAGGCGGCGAAGATAAAAACTTGACAACTGTTAATCTTTATTTATTTATTTATTTATTTATTTATTTATTTTGTGTGTGTGTGTAATTTCTTACTAAGTTTGGATTGATTTAATGGTAAATTATTAAAGTGGTGATGCAATCAATGTAGAATTCTTTTCAAAATTTTAATCTTATTGTTTAATGTCTAATTGACTGTATTTATCGCTTGTTTTCATTTACCCTTCTTATAGGAGTGCTCAACGAACCCCTTTGCCTTGCTTTTAGGAGAAAAGAAAATTAGATTTGTTGTATGAGCATAAATACGTTATTTTTAATACCAAAACTCTTGAAATAATAAATTTGATTTTGTAGATAATTATATTATTAAATTGTTGTTTTCTTATGTAATACTTTGAAGAAAGACTCTATGTAACGTCTTACTGAATGGTGTGTTCGATTTCGAAAGCCATTGGTGAAGCCTTTTCGGAGAGGGTCCCACCACCACCCGGAAGAGATGATCAAGATAACGGCTGAACATGTCTTTTTTTTTTTTTTTCCTATGAACTTTTTTTTTTTAAATCAGTTCTGACAGATTTGACGCTGAACCGTTAGGATGCGATCTACATAAAATTCATTTCATAACTACAGACTATTTGTTTCAAGTTTATTGATTAATATCCGGGTGTATTTTGCACGTATTTCATTCATTTTGCCTCTATGAGTGTTCACTGCACCTCTTTAGCTGAATTTTAGAGAAAGAAAAACCACATTTGTTGTATGGGCGTAAATACATAATTTTAAACAAACACCTATTTCAACAAATTTTGTAGAAGTTTTTTTTTTTTTTTTTTTTCTTTTAATGATTGTTTACGTAAGTAAATTTTTGAGAAATTTCAAGTCTAACTGACAAAGATATACCAAAAACTGGTTAACAAATTTATGTGTATCGTTTTAGTGAAAGATCTATTAAATTTCAAAAAAATATTTTTAGTAAATTTCTAACTCTTTTTTTTTTTTTTTTTTGATTAACTTCTTTTTCTTTTTTGTTTTAAACATCTTTTATTTTCTATATTTTAAATTTCGCACCTAAATCTTTTTCTTGCCTACAAATATTTCTATTTATTTTTTAATAAAGTGTATTTTCATAAGTGTCGGAGAAATCTGCGAAGAAATCTTGAGAAATTTGCTTCAATTTTTTTTCAAAAAAAAAAAAAAAAAAGCAGTGAGAGTATGAAGACTGCGCTTAATATGTGTATTTCTTAAAATCCGGTTAACTGCATTTGCACATGTTTTAATTTATTTTGCTACTATGAGTGTTAAGTGAATATCTTTGCTTTACTTTCAAAGAAGGGGTTTTCTCAATTTTTATTTTATTTTATTTTTATCTTGGTTCATTTTGAAATGGATATTTAAATAATTTAGCTGCCTCTTAAGAGTTCTGCGCAAATGAGTGCATTTTTATCTCAACGTGTGTCATTCAGCCGTTTTGATCACTCTTCCAACGTTTTCATTTTTTTTCGTTTGCGGATTGTTTAAAAATTGACTAAGTAGCTTGATTGATATTAGAGGTTAGGTATTAGGATTATTTTAATTCAAAGTTTAATAAATTCATTGAATGTAAATACATAAAACTAAGTATTTAAGATTAGTGTCTTATTAATAATGTATTATAAATGAGTATTCTATCACGTGATTGCATAGAGGATATAGAGTGCAAGTGAGAAATAAATCAGACTGGGAATTTTCAAAAGCTATCATTTTATTATTTAAATATATAATAAATACATTTTATCAATAGATAAACAAATGTTTCTACAATCAGTAAAAAATATAATAAAGTAGGAAGGATATGATTATTTTGCCTGATGTGATTTTTACCTATGCTGTATATTTCTTAACAGAAGAATATGTTTTTTTAACCATTAAAGCATTTATGATTATATTATTTTTCACACGTTTTGTGTTAAGTTTATCATGCTGAATATTTTTTAACTTCATTGTTTTAATGACACTTTATGGAATAAAACGTGGAGGGCTTTATTTCCACCACGTAAATGGAAATTCTTTTATAATGGGGTTCCATCACCACCCGGAAGAGATAATCTAGATAACGATTAAACAGTTATTAATAACATTTCTTTTCGTTTTTTTTTCCCACATGTAATTTCTTCTGAATGTTCAGATAGATTCAACGCCGTATCAAAACTTTTTTTTTTTTTTTCAAAAATGCTATTAAAGGCGTGTAACTACGCATTTTAAATTTATTGTTTAATATCCACTTTCCTGCCATTTCGCTTTTTTTTTTTTTTCACTTACTTTCCTTCATGAATGTTAACTGTATACATTTTAATTTACTTTACATTTTAGAGCAAAGAAAAATATATTTTTATATAAGTATACTGTGTCTCATTCTTAATGCAAAATTTTTTTTTCAAATGCTAACTGCAATTTTGTACAAAATTATACACTTTTTTAAATGACTATTTTTTCACGTAATATCGTAAAGAAATTTCAAACCTCGACTGACAAAAGCATGTTAAAAGAGGGTTAATCTTTCTATGTGTTTGTTTTAATAAAAGATGCATTAGATTTCAAAAAATATTTTTTGCGTTACTCTAATTTTTTCTTTTTAATTATGGATAAAGAGGATAAATTTTAGAAAGGAACTTCTTTTATTTTCGTATATTTTGAATATTACACCTAAATACCTGTCTTGAAATATTTCTTAATTTTTTTTTTTTATGTGGTTAAGTGGTAAGCATGGGAAATGCAGTCGGTTTGATCACTCGTGCAACATTTTTCATTTATTATTGTTATTTTTTTTTTTATGTATTTTTGTAATCTATCAAATGTTAGATTGTGTGATATAGGAGTTACTGTTATGATTATTATGGTTTGAGGTGTAATAAAGTCAAAGAATGAGAACTCTGGATATTTTAAAACGTCTTCTGAATTATATAGTATAGTATTATAAATGTGTATTCTGTTATATAATTTGTCTAGAAAAAAGTGGTGCAAGTGTAAAAAAAAAAAAAAAAATGAACCAGGGAACTTTAAAATTCAATTATTTTATGACTTAAATATTTAACAAATGCACTTTATCACCAACCAAGTAATAATATACAGACTTTCGTAATCAATAATAAAACACTGAAGTAGGAGGTATAATGATTATTGTATCTTCTTTCTCTTTTTTATGTATAACTATTTTTTTTTTTTTACATAATTCAGATAGGTATAACAATGAATCATTAGGATTATGATGCAATCTGTGTAAAATTACTTTCAAAATTACATTTAGAGGATTAAGTGTATTAAGTTTATTGTTTTCATATCCAATTGTCTGTATTTCGCTTTTGTTTTAATTTTTTTTTTTTGTACGTGTTAACTCTCTTCATTATTTTGCTTCAAGTAAAAGAAAAAATATGTTCTTTCTTTGAGCATTCTCAATTCAAAATAAAAATATTGATGATGATGATAATAATAAATAATAGTATTAGCTATTAAAAAAGTAATTTTATTTTAAATATAGTTAAGTAACTTCTTTTTATGTAAATAATTTCCTTCTTATTAAATTACATCTTAATTCCACAGTAGATTAATGCATGCAAAAATCTGGTTCATAGATCTTAAGGTTTCATTTTAGTGAAGTATTTATACAGTCTAAGATGAAATTTTTGTCTATTTTGTTCTGTCTTGTCTTTTGTTTTTAGAATTACTTTGGTTTTTCACTTTTTTGTCTTTAGGATTACTGAATGCTATATACACACGAATTTCTCTCCGGCTTACTTATTTCTGTGTTACGTTTCGTATGTGCATTTCGTCTAAAACTCTAGATGTCCATCCGTTTTGACCATTCTTCCAACGTTTTTCATTTTTATTCTCTCTTCCCTTTTTTTAGAATATAATTTTGTTTGTCTATATAATATTGTCTTAATCGAGGCAAAATTAACGTATGTAACTAGATATAAGTAGGAAAATTCAAAGTTTTTGTATTCTTAATGACAATTGTAAATGAGTAATCCGTTGCAGGTTTATGTAAAGAGGAAATAGTGCAAGTGTGAAATAAAATGAGACAGAGAAATTTGAAAAAACATCCATTTTATTACATTAATATAATAAATACACTTTATCCATAACTATATCGAAATACATAGAGTTGTAATTATTAAAATAAGATAATAAAACATAAAATGAGTGTTTTTAATAAGGAAAGAAAATATCATTTTTTGTTCGTTAAGTGTGTATTGTTATATTATTTTTTATGCATTACATTATTTTAATCATGTTGAATATTTTTTAATTGCATGTTTTAAGCGACAAGATTTTAATTCATTCTCCTGCTTAAAAATGCTTGAACTGTCTTGTTGCGCGTTAGCATACTATATTATATTTTTGAATGATGTGCATTTTTTTTTTTTTTTTTTTTTTTTTTCAAACTTTTCTCTGGCAAACAAAATCTAGGGAATTTTTTTTAACAATGGTATGTTTTCACAAGATGTTACCACTTTAATAATATTTTATTATATTTTGATAAATTTTTTGAGTATTTTATCTTAGCATTTGATACATTTTCAATTAAAATACTTTGTTTAAATTACCAAGTTTTTCTCTATTTTATTTTTATATTTTTAAATCTGGTTTCCAAATATGTCCAATGCTATATCATACACTTGAACATATGAAATAAAATACCAGGAATTGGCCCTTTTTTACTGTATATATTAATTAGTCAATTATTCTGAATTTACAACACTCGCTAAGTTCTAAAATACTGAAGGTAGCGCAAAATACACTATGATTTTAATTTAACTTTTTATTAAGAATATTTACCGTAATTGATGAGGGGAAAAAGATCTTTGAAACAGATTTATTTCAATATTCTCAGTATTTTGAAAGCTGTCTAATTTTTTTTTTTATTGTTCTGATCATGTTATGTTTTCTAATGCTTAATTTAATAAATATATATTTTTAAATGTAATTGCGGTTTATTTTTATCTTTCGAGTTTTTACCCCTTGATATGTAAATTAAGTAAAACTATATCGTGGATTGCTCCTAAAGTTTTATATTTGAGAAAAATGCAAAGCAGTAAAAATGTGTATGATATTTTTTTTTTTTTTTTAAATAAAGCACACAAGAAAGTTATCATTGAAGAATTTATTATCATAAAAATAAGAGTACAATAAAAACATCAACAAAAACACCGTGTTACCGATAAATTCGTATAACATCTCCAAAGCATGCGCATCGTTATAAATCACCTCCAATAAAAACAAGTCTACCGCAAAAAGAAACAAGAGCATATTTTATGAAACTTTGTTGTTATGGTTGTGAAAAGAGCTATATTAGTTGAAATGTATTGTTATGATTTTTAGAAAGAACACTGATACATCATTACAAAAAGATTTATTATTACAAAAGATAGAAATGTATAACAAACACTTAAAAACATGGCATTATCGACAAGATATCTAAATTCATATAACGTCTCCAAAGCACACACAGTGCTATCAGTCATCTCCAAAAATACGCGTATTCGTTGTTATTCATATCGCAACCCGAAATAAAAAACAAATCGCAATACTTATTCGCATTTCTAATATTTTCCAGTTCCTTATTCTTGATTTTCGGATTCCATGAATCATACTTGAAAAAATCCACTTGATTCTTGCACAACATTTCTTAATAAATACCATTTTCGCGCGTAACGAAGAACATGGAAGCCACAGAGAAAGCCGGACGCCATGAGAATTCAAGGGCTATTTTTTTTTTTTTTTTTCCAGTGTAATCAGTCATCTCCAAAAATGCCGCGTATTCGTCTCTCTTCATATCGCAATCCGAAATCGCAATACATGTTCGCGTTTCTTAAATTTTCTAATTCGACAATCTTGAATTTTCGATTCTGTGAAGCATGCTTGAAAAAATCCACTTGATCCTTGAGCAATATTTCCTAATCAATGTCATTTTCGTACGTAACGGAGAACGTGTAATCCACAGAGAAAGGCAAAAATCATGAGAAGTCAAGAGCTACATTTTTCAGACCCAAATAAAAGTCAGAGCAAAGTGTCAGAAGCTTTTCAATTCATAGTGAAGGTTTTCCGTAGATTATAGGAGCTGCCGAAATACTGAAAGAGCATACACAGGGAATGAAGAAGAGGGCACATGAAAGACACATATTAAATGGGAAGTTATGCGTCAGAGGAAAGACAGGTTCTAGATGATTTTACTGTCCTGAGATTATAGATATTTCGACTGCCTGCAGAAGAGGAAGCCACATGAAGGATGTTATGCGTCAGAAGAAAGCCAGATTGTAAATGATGTTTCTGTGCTGAGATTATAGATAATTTGATTGCTTGCAGAAGAAGCCACATGAAAGAAGGATATGTTATGCATCAGAAGAAAGACAGATTGCACATGGTTTAATTGGCATGATATTATAGATATTTTAACTGCCTGCAGAAGCAGAAGCCACATGGAATAAGGAGATGTTATGTGTCAGAAGAAAGCCAGATTCTAGATGTTATCACTGCCCGCAGAAGAAGAAGGGAGAAGTTATGCGTCAGAAAAAAGCAAGATTCTAGATGATTTGACTGCTTTACATATTTTTTTATTGGTAGAAGTTGCTTAAAGATGGAATAAGCTTGTGAAGGTATGCGTATGTATGAAGCTTAGTATGTATCAGAGGAAAAGAAGAAAATTATCTACATATTTATTTTATCGCTATTATTAATAATGCAGTTGCGACAGTAATTCTTTATTCAAACGATTAAAACCTATTTCTAGATCAAGATTCTATTAATATTATCGAAAAATGAAATAATTATGTAGAACAGTTAAATAAATAAATATATATATATATATATATTACTTTCTATGCATATATAGGATCTATTACTTACAATTTATTTATCTATTTAAACTATTTACCTATGGAAATTTTGCAATTAAATAACAAACCAGAATATGTATTCAAGAAATTTCAAAATAAAATTTAGTTTTAATCCATGAAATCCAAAAATTTTGATACAACTTAATTATAAAATTTAAACGAAATGAATAATAAATTATTCAATAATTTTTATATCTAAATAAAAAGCCGAAGAAACATTTCAAAAAATATATTGTACAGATAAACTTAAATATACTTACTTCAAGTGCTATGATCGAGCTGCAAAATAGATTCATGTCAAAGATGTATATATAATTAAAAAAGCAGAAGGTAGATTTGTTCGTAATCTCTGCATCTCACTCAGAATTAAATATCTCTTTTAATTACTTTTATCATTAATCCCCACATTTATTAAATTGCTTTTTATTTTTAATATGTACTAAGCCCATAATTTTAATCTTTGATAAAACTAAAATTAAAAATGAATATATTTAATTAAATACGTTTGGAGGTAATTAAAGAAAGGTAAAATTAATTATAATCAAGACAGTCTGTTTCTGCAATATTTATGTCATATAAGCAATCTTTTTTTAAGCAAGCTAAACTATTCAGGATTTAGAAAATAGTAATAATAATAATAACAATAACAATTAAAACTACGTTTAAAATATTATCTGGAAGTATATTTTTTACGGGTTGCACAATTTCAAAAATTACCTACATAAGTTTTTACAAAGTTTATAGTAATCATATTGAAGGTTAAAAAATTTTTATTTTATTTATTTATTTACAATAGGTGATCAAGTTATTAGATTTTTTTTTTTTTTTTTTTTTTTTTTTTGACATTTTTTCGATTATCTAAAAATATGCTAGACGAAATAGCCTGAAACTTCATGCATACAAAGAATATTTAAAAACTCATACTTTCCACTATCGATATAGTCCAGAGTGCAATTAGGGGAACAACCACGGATTAAAGAAGAGCGAAAGTATTTTGCTTATAACTAGAACAGATTTTCATAAAATATAACAAAACTTGCTGAAAAATTGTCAAAACATCAGAGAAACATTATTCTGAAACATAAAATTCACACAAAACCTTTTTAGGCTTGTAACTTGTAATGTTATTTATTTACTAAGATTTGTGAGTTCATAAGGGGTTTTTCACAAAAAGAACTTTTGCAACGTGATAGAAATAATTGGATCTTCAGATCAAATACGCGGCATGTGTAAACCCCTTATGAAATTTCAACTCTGGAAAATACCTAAAATCTAGCTCGTTCTTTTGCTGACAATTTGCTTGATTTTTACTGTATTCAAATGAACTTTTGACAAAAGTTACTCAATATATTTAGCTTTAACCTATGTAATAAAATTTTTCCCATCTTTCTCGCATGCGTAGTAAAATAACATTTGCTAAAAATACTCATATCTCAACTAATATTTAATGTGTGAATTTTATGTTTCAAAATAATGTTTCTCTTATATTTTGTCAATTTTTCAGCAAGTTTTGTAAAATTTTATGGAAATCCGTTCAAGTTGTGAGCAAAAAACCAATGAAGTGAAATTTTTTGTTAACAATCTTTTTGCATAATAAGAGAAATATATATTTTATAACTAAGTCCAGGCAGATTCGGATTCTCACAAAGGGAAATGTGTAATCAGAAATTTTATATATTAATTTTATTAAATAAATATCAATGAATAGCAAAGTTTAAAGTTAAGTCTTAGTAAAAATAATGGTTTAAAAAAAAAAAAAAAAAAAAAAAATGCTGACAGACCTGAAAAAAATCTCTCTGTCTACTCGCCAAGTGATGAATAACAAAACAAAATGGCGGCTTATAAAATGAAACAATTCGCTACTTTTCTTTTCTTTTTAAGCTAAACTGGAATTTTATTACTCGACAACTTAAAACTCATGCATTTTACGCATTAGCGGTAAAGTAACTATTTCAATATTTGTTGGAGTTAAAAAGGCATGAATTTAATCATTTGCATTTAAAGTTAGTTTATTTTAATCAGCAGCGAAATAGTTCTGTATTTCGGAAATCAACCGCAAAAATATCGGGTTTTATTTATCAATGGATTACAAAATAGTGCAAATTTCCTCAACTGACTGTAGAAAAGAGACGTTCTCTCGAAAAATAAATTCCGGAAAAGGACCCTTTACAAAAATCTACGATCTTGAATTGAACATTTTACTAAGGTAAGCGAACTTATATCGACACAGCACGAAAATCAGCAAACTTAGATTGGACTCTTCAGAAAAAAAAGTCGAACTTAAAACGAGCGTTTCATGGTAATCGCACAATTTAAAAAAACTTCTTCGAAAAGTTTGAACAGGGATATCACTTATTTCGATAATCAGGCAAAACATTTTAGAGAAAATGGCGAGTAAGTTAAAAGATATACTAGATAATGACGAATAGCGTAAAATTTTAATTTTCAGATCTTCATTGTGATATTCTTAGGAAGCAAGAAAAATCTTGTAATCTAGCAGAAAACCTATATACTAAAAAACGTTGATTTGAAAATAAAAAATAGTTCTAGGAAGACAAAAAAAAAAAAAAAAAAAAAAGAAAGAAAGAAAGAAAGAAAAAAGAATTAATGCAATATTTGATGAGAATATTGATTACAGAAGATTATATATCAGTTTCAAAATGTTATTGATAATGTTTTTACAGTAATTAATAATAAAACTAATAATGCAGAATAGCTTCCAGTCTGTACCATTTAATACTATATTAACATAACTGAAAAAAAAAAAAAAAGTATACACATCGCAAAACATTTTTTAAAAGATTAAAATGTTTCATTTTCGTATTCAGAGAAACGAATGATGGCACAAAATTCGTCCTTTCTCCAATAAAGTCATTGAAATTTAAATGGTGACGGCTATATTTAAAATCATGAAATATTTTTAAATTTTTTGCGCCTGATTTACGATTTTATGATTTATGTTTCAATACAGATTTATTTTTCATTTATTTTTTAGCTTTATTATTACGGATGCAATAAAATATTGTAGAACGAGGAGCTTTAATATAGGACTTCCCTGCCGACTTTTGAAGTTTGGCGCTAATGCACCTCGGATGTTTTTCGACAAAGGAATTTAATTGCACGACCTCAATAGCCATTTTAACCCTAATCGCGTGTCAAAAATGCAAATTGTAAAGTATGACAAAGTAATAACAGTAATAATAATAACAATCATAATAAAAATAATAATCATATATTAATAATAATCACTAAAATTATTTATTTTCAATGTGTCTTACTATATCATTTTATAGAAAAAAGGTACGTTTGTGAAAAGTGCGTATTTGTTTTTGCAAGTGCTATTTTAAATTTAAATCTAGCCGTACTTCAAAAGTATTGCAATAAATTAAACAAAAATTGAAAAAATAAAATGTATAATCAAAATAGATATTTTTTATACCCCCCCCCCCCCCCCCCTATTTTTAAAGAAATTGTTTTAAAAAATCGCCAAAACCTTAAAAGTTGCCAATGGGCTCGTATGCTAAAGCTGTACAAACTAATTTTTTAATATAAGAATTTTTTTTTTTTTTTTTTGGAATGAGCATCTTTCTAGATCTAATGTTTTACTCCTCAAATCAACAGTGATTTTGAAACCTTCACCATAATCCACACTTGGCGACAACGACATAAATTGGTTTCCAGTGAACAAAATACTTTTTAAACTGCCTATACATTTTCGAATAAAAGGTTGTTTATATAAAAAAATACAAACATATCATACATAATCAATCTAAAACTAATTAAAAATTATTGTAAGTTAACTACAAAAAACAATTCATATCGGGAACTGATCTAATTTAAGCTGAAATCAACGAATATTTAATTAGCTCTATATCTGAAATTTAATGCAAATAAAAATAATTCAAGAAATAATAGTTTATTTAAAGTCTTAAAAATATAATGCATTTGGGTATTTGAAGAAAGAAATTGTGACTTAAGAAGAAGAGAAACGCAGAGATATTTTTTTTCATAGAATAAACCGCCTTATATCAACAAAATATATTTTAATTTTAGGTTAATTAAACAAGAAAAAAGGAAAAGAAAAAGAAATACCCATCAATGATCTTTTTAAATACCTCATTAAATATATATATAAATAAATATTTACAAATCTACCTTCTGTTTAAAAGAAATTATTTAAAGATACCTTTTTCGCAGCTTCTTTCTGAAGCAGAAACACGAAGACCAAAGACCAAGAAGGCGTTTCTTCAGACTCTTCTTTTTCTTTGGAATGAAAATCACTTCTTCCAACGGCTCGCTCCAGCATACACTTTTCCTCCTCAGCTGCTTTCCATCACCTGAGCAAAAGTTGCACAAAGAACCAACATCTGCAAAAACATGCAAAGAGGAAAAGTCACATACCTCTTGTTCCGCTGCATTTTCTGTTCCATCACAGCCAATCGTTTCAGGAAACTCCTCCTCTACTTCATCTTCATTCCCACCAGTAGCTCCAGGAAGCTCCTCTTCAATTTCCTTTCCATCATCACCAACTGCATCAAAATACTTCTCTTTTTCTATTTCATATCCAACAGCTTCATAAAAGACATCTTCTTTTTCATCGTCTTCGACTACCTGTGAGTTCCTGAAACAGACTGCAAAAGAGGAAAAAACAAATTGGCATACGTACTCAACTTTCCTCTTCTGTTAGCCCTAACGCCATCCTGGTCTTCAATAATGTCTCTAAAAATATAAGACAAAAGAAAATAGGTAGCAATATATCCAAAATAAAAAATAAAAAGAAAGAAATAACACAAAAAATCAAACATTTCCATCTTATAATCACTTATAGCAGCACAGTTATAAAGTTCAGATTCTAAAGAAGTGAAATATTTTGAAAGTAAGAGGTTGAGTTGTATTCTGAAAACTTTCTTGAAAAAGAATTGTTGCCACAAATTTCTAAAATAATTACAATAAATGTTAATTGATTTTTATTTAAAAACACATTGTTGTCCCTTAAAATTAGGTTTTCATTGTTATGCGGGAATAAAAGTTCCGCTTTTTTGTTATCGCATTTTTTAGATGGTAAGCTTTATCCAATTTAGCCACAAAATATTACTGGAAAGATACGATAAAAATTTCTGAATTGAAATGTAGTGATACTAGAAAAACGGAAATATTTCATATCTGCTTACTTGAGAGAAAACTTGTCAATGACAGTTAACTTCCAATTACGAGCAGAATTGGCTGGCTTAGCAAAAGCCAATATTATTAATTTTCCTAAAAAAAACTAACTATTTTTACTTTCCGAATGAATTTAGCCACAGTGAGGAAAGTATTGTAATCATGTCAAAAATCTGAGTTTGAGATTTTGGTGTTTCTATACGTTTTGAGGTTCCCTGAATTCACATTTACTATTTTTACGATGATGTATGTGTACGTATGTGTGTATGTATGAGAGTGAACAGGATAGCGTCTAAACGCTTTGTTCAAATGAGCTGAAATTTGGTATGTATGTTATAGGTCCCCTTAGCATGAACTCTATTGATTTTGATGAATCTAGCACTTATAGTTTTTTTTTTTTTTTTTTTTTTACAGGGATACAAAGAAAAATTCTTTATCATTATGGTCAATGGGCCCAAATTTCGTAAAGCGCAATAGTGTCTAAACGCCTCATTTGTTTGAAATGAAAATTTATACACATGTTATGAGTCATCGTCACACAAACTGTATAAATTTTGGTGACTCTATCGTTTATAGTTTTTTTTTACAGAGACACAAAGAACAATTCTTTATTATTATGTTCTATATAGTCCAACCTTTTTTTAAAATGCGATAGCGTCTAACGCTTTTTGTTATAGGTCATTTTTGCACGAAATGCATAAATTTTGGTGAATCTAGCACGTATAGTTTTTCACAGGGACACAACGAAAAATTCTTTATCAATATGACCTACGGACTGAAATTATTGACAGTGCGATAGCGTCTAAATGCCTTATCAGAATGAGCTGAAAATTTATATACGTGTTAAATGTCACCGTTGCTCGAACTGTATAGCTCTTACTGAATCTAGTACTTATAGTTTTTTTTTTTTTTTTTACCTGGGTCACGACGAGAAAAATATTTTTATAATTATGGCTTATGGGCTGAAACCATTAGCGTCTAAATGCCTTATCCGATTGAGTTGAAAATTTATGTACATACTGTAGGTCACTGTCGCCTGAATCATAAAGATTTTAGTGAGTTTGGCACTTATAGGTTTTTACAGGGACACAAAGAAAAATTTTTTATCATTATGCCCTATACGCTCAAATTATTTAAAGTGTAATTCCTTTTAAACTCCTCATTTGAATGAACTGAAAATTAATACACATGTACACAGTTGCAAACATCATATAGATTTTGGTGAATCTAATTGTAATAGTTTTTTTTTTTTTCTTTTACAGGGTCACAAAGAAAAATACTTTATCTTTGTGGCTTATGGACTCAAATTATTTAAAATGCAATAGCGTTTAAATGCCTCATCTGATTGATCTGAAAATTTAAATGCATGTTATAGGAAACCATAGTACGAGCTTTATAGATTTTGGTGAGTCTAGCACTTATAGGTTTTTACAAGGATACAGCGAAGATTTATCGTTATGATTTAAAAGCGCAATAGCGTTAAAATAAACAACATACCATATGAAGAAAAGTACTCATATACCCTATTATAATTTTCTCTTTTGTATATTTAACGATTTCTCTTACTTTAATCATGAAAAACGGCAGTTTTTCGAGTGACGCAAGCGGAAGCCCAAACTGAACGCTGCGAACTCATATATACGGCTAGTTTGACATCAGAGAGATTTGTAAAAGCCGACACTTAATATCTCAGCAAATATGCCATATTTTGTTCTGATCTTTTCAAAATAGTCTTTTATCTACGGTATTAATCTATCCTTAAAATTTTACATTTCTACATGCAGTATGTTTTGAGATCTGAATCTCAATTTAAAGCCAAAAAGGGAAAACGATTGGTGTAATGGACAAAATTCTGAAAAATATCTCTAAAACGGCTCGAAGGATTTTCATATAATTAATATATGCTGTTAATAGGATCTTTCTTAATCTAGTAACGTCTTCGTTTTTTTCAGGAAAACTCTTGTTTTTTATAAAAGTTGTTTTAAAAATAGAACTATATTACTCCGCCAATTGCATGCTTTTCTTCGGCGAAAATGGCCGTAAATCGGTTCTTACTTCTTGCTTGCAAGGCTTTGTTGGTTGGCTGACCAACGTGAATGCAGTCAATAACTTTTTGTTATGAAGAAAATATTTTTAATTTTAAAATTTCCCATTTCGTCAAAAAATTATTTAGATAATATTTAAAGTAAAAGAAGTATTTTGTAATCATAGATATTCTATTTCATCGTTATTTATAATGAATTAATTTCTTTTTAAAGCGAAAAAGTTTATCACTCATGCACACAAATTTATACCATGGTTCATGAACTTTGGAGCGCATGCGTACATCCAAAATTTTTGGCGCTCGCTGTCTCGCTGTAGACAGGCGCTAATTGTTTACCATCGAGGTTTGCACTGTATTATTCCGCCCATTCCGCCTATCAAGCTTTCAGTTTCATTACGTTACGTTTTTCTATTTTATTTATTACTTCGAAGAGCATTATTTAATCAAGAAAGATGATATTCTAGTTGAAAACCCTAAATTAATTGATACCGGAAGGTTTAAATAAATGATTTGATAAAAGCAAAATTTAATACTATGTTTGCATCTAGAGGTACGTGTTTTATTATGGTTACATATTATTTTTCGATTAGTCAATAAATGTGTTTATATATCTTATCTTTGATCTGTTTGCACTGCCAAGCCTAAACAAATTATTACTCATAATCGCCTGTAATTTTCAAAATATGCCTGTTTTTTAGTTCCATGTTTATGTATTGCTCGGTAACCTAGAAAATAATAATAATATATACTTTTGTTTTAATAATTAAGAGGGAGCTTTCTAGCAGCAAGCGCTGCAGATTATTCCGATAAACTTATTATGGACAGCAGTAAAGTATGCTTTTTGGATTACTAGTTTAATAGCTTAATCACAATTGCTTACATGCTGTTATTTCGCTGCTTATCAATAAAATTTGCACTTTTTTTTTCTTTTTCAAGCTATTCCTGAAATATTTTTTGCTTACATTTCGCCATAATACACAATTATTTTTATTTTTTATCTATAAAGTCTGCGATTTTTTGAAAACTATTTTGAATTGAGCGATAATTTTACAGTTTGTTAATAAAATATGGAATCATATTGCTGCTTATTGAGAAACTTTATTTTTCACAATACAAATAATTACTAAGAATAGAGTATTTTATTGCAAATTGATAAAATTCTTTTTTTTTTTTTCCACCAAAGCTATTTCTCAAAATCCATGATAATTTTGTGGCCTGTTATTGAAATACAGAATCATTTGTATTTTCTGTATCTATCATCAAATTTTATGTTTAATAATATAAATAATTGCCAAAATTCATCATTATTTTGTTGCCTATCAATAAAATTTTTACTTTTTTTTTTGTTCAGTTCTGTTTACCAAAATATGCAATAATTTTGTAATCTGTTATTAAAATGCACAAGCATTTTGCCGCTAACAGTTCAAGACAGGCATTATTTATAAAATCAAGCATAACAGAATTTTACCCCAAAATGCAGAACTAAATTTGCTTTTATAAAATAATTAGCTAGTTATTAGGAATGTACTGAATATTCAGTATATATATTCGATATTCGACCGTAATGCTGAATATGAAATTATTTGGCTAGATGAATCTAAAGATTGATTTTGAATTTTATACTATTAAATAAATAATGTAAAAAACTATCATCTGTTCAGATACAGTCAACCGTCGAGCAAAAGGTGTGCTTATTTAGTATTTTAAGAACAAAAAAAAATGTGAAAAGAGGAGGGGCATTTATCTGAGTAAAGGATTTTATGGTATTTTACGGTATATATAAAAAAAGTAAATACACTAAAACGTTATCTAAAACGTATTTGCATAATTAAATCTGCTATTTTGCCAATTATGGCCATATTGTAAAATATTTTAATGTTCCCCTTTCATATGTAAATTTCATGTATCTTAAATTAAGTCTTAGAGCATAATAACTTTTATATTCTCTAAGAATTATCTGAGGATGATAATTTCGCATCTAAAAAAGATGTTAAGAATAATTCACTATGCTGTAAGTATCAAAATGTAGCAATGAACCTAATTATGTATATACACTACAAAAGTTCTGCATGAAAGCGTGCTGTTTACCATTTAACTAAATTTTATGTTCAAAAGCCTTTTTTACTTCCTTATACAAAGTATAAGGAAGTATAGTAATCCCGATTTGCGAAATGGATTTTGTATTTCACATTGCTCGAAAACGAATGATCGCTGAATGTTGCCAATTTATACGTGTGACTGTCATGATGTCTAGTTGCACTCCTGCAAGTGTCTTCTTAACACGAGCTCTCGTTTTAGATATATAAGGGATTTTACCCGATTTTTCGTGACGTCTGTATGTGTGTGTGTGTGTCTGTGTGTGTGTGTGTATGTCGCATAACTCAAAAACGGTTGGACGTAGAAAGTTGCAAATTGGTACATAGGTTTGTTATAACATCTAGTTGTGCACCTCCCTTTTTGGACTTTCTATGATTCTCCGTTTTGGAGATATTTAGGAAAATTAGGTTCATAATGACAAAAATACATAGGTTTTGGCCATAATGTATCAAAAAACGGTAATAACTCAAAAACGGTTTGGACAAATCTTGCAATTTAACTGACTTTCCGACTAGCTAGACATTTGAAACTTTCAGAAAAGCTCAGAACACGTTGACAATGCATTTTTTTTATATTTTTAGCCAACTGTTTCCGATACCTGCTGCCTTCAGCAGCGTTTATGCGATTCAACAGAAAATTTATTTAACTAACTTCCAGACTAGCTAGACATTTGAAACTTTAAGACTAGATCAGAACACGGTGAAAATGCATTCTTTTAATACTTTTAGCCAACTGTGTAGGGTCCCTGCTGCCTTCGGCAGCGTTACCAGTTCAAATCTTGGAATCGATTTTTAACTAACTTCCCGACTAGGTAGACATTTAAAACTTCCGGAAAAGCTCACACAGTGACACAGTGACAATGCATTTTTTAAATATTTTTGGCCAATTGTTTCGGGTCACTGCTGCCTTCGGCAGCGTTTTCATGGTTCAACAGAAAATTTATTTAACTAACTTCCCGACTAGCTAGACATTTGAAACTTTCAGAATAGTTCAGAACACGGTAAATATGCATCTTTTTAATACTTTTAGCCAACTGTTTCAGGTCCCTGCTGCTTTCGGCAGCGTTTATATGGTTCAACAGAAAATTTATTTAACTAACTTCCTGACTAGGTAGACATTTGAAACTTCCGGAAAAGCTCAGAACACAGTGACAATGCATTTTTTAAATATTTTTGGCCAATTGTTTCGGGTCACTGCTGCCTTCGGCAGCGTTTACATGGTTCAACAGAAAATTTATTTAACTAACTTCCCGACTAGCTAGACATTTGAAACTTTCAGAATAGTTCAGAACACGGTGAATATGCATCTTTTTAATACTTTTAGCCAACTGTTTCAGGTCCCTGCTGCTTTCGGCAGCGTTTATATGGTTCAACAGAAAATTTATTTAAGTAACTTCCTGACTAGGTAGACATTTGAAACTTTCAGAATAGTTCAGAACACGGTGAAAATGCCTTTTTTTAATATTTTTAGCGAATTTTTTCGGGTCCCTGCTGCCTTCGTCAGCATTACCAGTACAAATCTTGCAATCGGTTTTTAACTAACTTTCAGAAAAGCTCAGAACACGGTGATAGGTCATTTCTTTAAATATTTCCACCTGTTTCGGGTCCAATGTCAATTTGTTTTTTTAACATTATGTATATTTCTAAAAGTGTATAAGGAAGTCATGTGGTGCCCACATCAGATTTTTTTTTTTAAATTTTAAGATGTGCAAATTTTCATATATGCTTCAATTATTCTTTCTTGCAACTACTTGGTATTAGGTGCTCGTCCAAGCACTCAGCAACTACTCGGTCAAAGTGCTAGGTATTTGGTGTAGCACTAATATCTAACAAAAGTTGTTTTTGTTAACAACAGTACTTAAATAAAGATTATATCTTTAAAATTGAGTTAACAAGGAGTGCACGTATTTTAGATAATGTTGCCATCTAGGACATTTTAGGAGATCAAACAAATATTATGTCCACCCCCGTTAAAAAAGGTGATACATGATACAAGTAAAAAAATAGTGAATTTGAGTGTATGTCATATGAAAAGCCCAGTGGCAGAAACGCCGCGACACGGCGACATAGTCGCGGACACAGAAAAACGGCTTGCAGACAGTTTTTGTCTGCACTAATAAAAAAAATTGACCCTAACTTTCAGACACTCTTTGTCTGTACTACTAAAAAAAAAAATTTCCCACAACTTTAAGACAGTTTTTGTCTGCAGTCATTAAAAATTGTCTGCAATTTAGATATTTTTGCCCACGACAATGCGCTACTGATGTATGACGTCTTAGACGCTCTGTGGTAGGAACTCTTGAACTCCCTATAGGTGCCTTGGTAGGAACACACAAAACAGTGCTTAACAAGGGCGACCTAGGAGCCTAGATCTCCCTTGATAGGCAGTGTTATGCATGTATTCTTTTTCTCCTGTTACCTGTTACTGAGATTCTACGGGAATGTAGGAAAGTGCTAATTTCATTTAAAACTGCTCCAAAACTTCTCCTCCACTTCAAAATTCACTTATAAAAATTTCTGTATCAAAACTAAAATTAATACTTTTATTATTTATAATTATTTATATTGTGTTGTGTCAAACATTGCTATGAAATATTTAATTGAATGAGTTAAACTTATTATTTTATAATTGTTTATACTATATTATTTTGTAGTAAAATTGTATTGTGTATTGTTGCACGAGATCACCACTGTTGTTAACACCCCCCCCCCCTCCTCCCAGATTGCCGCTTTCAGCTTTCAGGCTTTTTGAGTACAGATTACGAAATTTTAAAAACCTGTCGCAGACAGCTACAAAATTTTATGTCACTGGGATGAAAAGTGTCCCACCTAAGCTATATCATGCAGTTTATCCACCTGAGTGAGAGGCATTTTTGTTAGTTTTATTGTAAGCTAGTCAATGCTTTATTGTTATCTTTAAGTTGATTTTTCTCAAAGATTATTTTTTATTGCTGGGGTGAACATGATGTTGTCATCTAAGAAAGTTTAAGTATTTATTGAGGAATCTAACAGTTAATAACTTTCTTTGCTGTGAGCTCAGCATCATGCCACTGTGTATTGTAATATTTTCTAGTAATTTTCTACATTTAAATCAATCACCATTTCTGAAAAGGAATTTTTTATGTTAATTTCTCATAATTAAAAAAGTAAAATATTACTAAATGTAAATGGTACTATTTAAATAGTTCGAAAAAAATTAGGAAGTTGACAGCTGATTGTCAGTAATTAGCTGGCCAAATATTCGGCATTCGGCCAAAATCATTAAATAAACAGATTAACCATGAAAAGTGTCTAAAACTGATTATTTTCGTAGAGCTAAAGTTTTAATTAATACAGACATGGTACAATCTTACAGAAAAAAAGGCTGAACTTTTCCCGATCCCCCCCCCCTCAAAAGTGGTATCAGGCAACTGACACAATATAAATTTTTCAATAATAAAAATAATGTTAAATTTGATTGCATACATGCACACACAATAAACAAAATCAGAACAATAAATCTCATATTGAATATCATATTAATTATAATTAAAATAGTTGTAAGTGCTTAAAAAACAGACAAACTTATTACGTATACTTGAAAACAAGTTTATTCTGTAGAAGCATTGTTTGCTGGGGCAATTGATTAGCAGAATAATGTAGTTCTAGTTTATTAGGAAAATGCAGTTGAAGAGCTATTTCTTTTTCATTTTCTCAAAGTTTGAATTTGACATTTCTTGAAAGCCAATCACATAGAAATTGCTAATAATATATTGCACAAATTCAGGCTGACCCCCCCCCCCCCTACACATGTCCAAAAAGTTTTAATGCAGATTTGCATTGATCCCAAGAATAATAATTTTCAAGCTTAAAAAGGCTGAAAAGTAACATGTCTGTTAATATCTTTACTTTTTCTTTTCCTCTTGAATTTCATTCTGTACACCACTGAAAACAGAAAACTCTCTTGCGGTAAACATTGCAAAAAGAGCCATTCTGCCACTTTTTCCTTTTTAACTGTGGTATGCTCATGCATGCAAGAACATAGCAGCGCCGGATCTAGGGGGGGGGGGGGGGAGGGAGGGGGGCTAGGCTAAAAGTACTGACATTCATAATTGAATATTACAATTGGAAATTTTTCATTGATATGGAATAACATCTTGAAAAATCTTAGCCCCCCCCCCCCCCCCAAAAAAAAAAAAAAAAAAAAAAAAAAAAAAAGTTTTAGATCCGCCACTGGAACATAGTGCATGAATAAGTTGTCTGCATTTTCTTTTTTGTTTAGAAACAGAATTTACTATTAATTAAAGTGAATTAAATTACATTTAGTTTAAATTAATATTTTGTATTTTAGAAGATTAATTTCTCAAGTAAATGTTTGAATATTGAGGTGTGGAACTTTAAAACAGGCATATTCGAAAAATAGAGGTTACAAGTGATTTGTTTATACTTGAAGATATTTTTGTTTTAACCAACAGATCAACAGACATTTATTTACTTTTCGGAAATATGAATAACTACATTTTAGAAAATAAAACTATAAAACACTTGCCTCTAAATCATAGTAATGGAAGTGTATATTTGTAATTTATTTTCCTTGTAGCTGCAAATCTTATGCATTTCATGAATTGCTAATAGAATAGGGATAATTTTGGATTTGGGTATGAATTATATTTCATGAAATAAAATGAAAACTAATAATTTCATATGCCTACAAGAATTCACATTTATATACATCATCATTACCTATAATTATATACTGAAAATATATTAGCAACATTGAAATTGAAATTGACACAAAAAATATTTTAGTTTTTGAAGATGGCAATTCAATCAAAACAAGTACTTTCAAACAGTGCTGCTATATATTTTCCAAATTTAGGTATATACTGCACATTATATATGTTTACTTTAACATTTTATCAAATTGAAACATTTGGGGAGCAAATGTTCAAATCAAGTTTTTTCTTAAAAAAGAAAAAAAAAGTTATTTTTTTAATTTATTAGTTATTATTATTATTATTTTTTTTTTTTTTTTTGGTCTGAAAAATTGTATCTAAAGGTGAAAACATGGTTTGAATGTTTGCTCCTCGTTTATGTTTTAATAGTTTTAATGTAATTAATGATTTTAAAACATGGGGTACTTTGGGACAGGATTGTTCGGTTTTTTCCATAGTGGAAAAAACCTGGTTAAAATCCCCCCCGACAAAATACCGTTTTGTCCACTATTAATTATTTGCGAGTCCTAAATTAAAAATTACCTTTATTCTTTCCATATATATAAAACAATTCTTTATCATTATGTGTAGGTGAGAGCTTGTGAAATACGGTCGCCATTGGGGACCAATATTTTTTAAAACTAGTAATAATGTTTTCAACTTTAAGGATTTTTTTTTTAATATATATATTTTGGTGAAAGAATTGGTCTCGAAATCGGGCTCCAATTCTACTTTCGCTGTTTCGCCCTCACCACTTTTTGAGACACTGTGTTGAATTAGGGAATTTACATATCTCCGTGCATGTTTCACAACTCTGTGTTAAATTATTGCACCGTTTTAGGGAATTGGTTTACACTGCTCCTGTCTGTGCATGCTATCGATCTGGTGCTGAATTTTTGTACCTGTGTAATGATGTACCATTGCCGATGGTGTATTAATTTAGTGAAAATAATAAAACCAGTTTCATGATGTTAAATTTAAACAAGTGTTTCCTGATGTAAAAAATAAATCATTCCAGCCTAATAAATAATTGATTTTTAGTTGGTATAATAATTGGTATATAGAATCGTAATTTCTATATTCCAGGGGTGCAGAAAATGTTCAGACCTCTGAAATTTTCCCAAAAATAACGCATCAACCTATTATCTGAAAGTTTTTTTTTTTTTTTTTTTTTTGGGGGGGGGGGGGGGGGGGGGTAACGGGTATTTAAAGGGAATACACTTGTAAAAGAAGAATACAGCTGTTAATTTGTAGTTTAATATTCGAAAATTTGTTTTTTCAGTAATTTTTTCTTACTTCCGTTTTCATTTTTATTTTATTCTAAGATAATAATTATTCAAAATTTCCCTAGACAGCCAGAATTTCCCCCGAACATCGTTCGCACGTTCGGACATATTCTGCACCCCTGCTATATTCAAGTAAATTTTGAAACGGAATAAAAAGAAAAAAAAAAGAAAGAAAGAAAATGTTGGAGAATATTTTTTTATGGGCTACCATAATTTTTTGTTGGCGACCATATTTTTTAATAAATTCCTGAACCCTGTGCAGGGTTTAAACTGCCATAAGTTTTTTTAGCATTTTGCTAAAAATTGTTGGTCAGAATTTCACTAAAAAGCTAAAACTGGATAACTATATAAAATATCTCTATATAATAACTCAGATTTTTTTTTTGTAATATTTGCAGGCAAAAACTACGAAAGAACTGAAATTTTTGGGAATCATTATTTGTATAGTAATTTGGATTTATTTTTAATGATTGAATTTAAATGCAAAAATATTTAAAAGTATGTCAGAATTTGCTTCATAGAAGCATTCTTAGCACTAGTATTTCACGATTATCTACCACTACACTTTATTTAATTTTTAAATTGCTTTTTCATTTTACATGTATGATATGAGTACCTCTTTTTCTATTGTTGAAATCAAAACATAGTTTTCCTGATTCATATTTTTAAAGTCACAAATATGGATGCTTGGTTAAAATCATCAATGAACAAAAGGAATAGAAAACAAAACTGAGGATAACAAAGCTAACAAGGAACACCGTGTCTGGCTGTGATTTTAATGAAACTTTAATTTCTGATAGAGGGCATGTACCAAATATTTTTTATCACAGAAATTTTTGCTATCATCCATGTTTTCTCTATTTATTGAATTTTTAAAATGTTAAAAACCACATCAGCCACATATCAACAGTAAGCTCCGCCTTTGGGTGTGACTTAAAAATACTAAATGATTTTGCGCTTTCATGTTTAAGTTACAAATGAAAATTTATAGTAGTACTGAAAATTATTTCAACTGAATTATTCATTTGAGTATTCACTTGCTGTATAAATACAAATTTTTCGCATATTTTTGAGTAAAATTTGATAGCATATCAAATATGAAAGAAACGCCTCTCTCTCATTGAAATCCGAGCCGGACGCTTGGGTGATGTTCCTTGTAAGTAAAAGAAATCAATGGTATCCAAAGAATTAATTAACTTTCAAAAAAGCTAAAATAGTGCTTGCCTATTTTCGCTAAAATGCTAAAGTAATTTTTTTGCCAGGTTAAACCTGTGTATGTAAATAAAATCAATTTAAATATTTCAAAATAGACATAAATGATTGAAATAGCCATGCAAAGTTAACAATATTTAATAAATAAATATATCTATTTCTAAGGGTGAATTGGGTGCAAAAGTATAGTTTATAGTTTCAATTTTAATTCCCCCCCCCCCCCCCACTGCTTTCAACTACATTATCATCTCCTCCCTCATAGTCGTAAACACCTTTAAAAAATTTGTTATTAAGCATGATGAAATGAATGATTCACATATATTTCATGGAATTTTTTACTTTCTGAAAATACATAGGTAAGGAAAGTATTGTAATTATAACAAAAATTTGACGTGAAGTTGGTGTATCTACATGTTTGAAGTTCCTTGAGTTCATTTTTGCTATTTTACGATAATGTATGTACATATCTGAGTAGAGTGAACACAATATTGTCTAAATGCTTTGTTCAAATGAGCTAAAAGTTGGTGCATATGTTATAGGTTATCGTAGTACAAACTGTATACATCTTGGAGAATCTAGCACAATTTTATTTATTTATTTTAACCAGGACACAAAGATAAATTCTTTATCATTATAGTCTATGGGCTCAAATAATTTAAAGTGTGATAGCATCTGAATTCCTTATTCAATTCAGCTGAAACTTTTATATACATGTTATCTATCAGTCACTGTTAAATGAATCGTATAGATATATTTTGCTGAATCTAGCATTTATAGTTTTTTTTTACAGGGAAATAACGAAAAATTCTGTAATATTATGGCCTATAGTCTGAATTTATTTAAAATGTGATGGCGTCTGAAGCCTCATTTGATTGAGCTTTGAATTCATATACAAATTATAAGTATATGTCACACAAACTATATACATTTTGGTGAATCTAACACTATTAGTTCTTTTACAGATATACACAAAATAATTCGGATGCATTCCATTCCATTAAACAATATATTATTTGTGAGCAAATAATCAAATAATTTTCTTGATTGTTTATTTAATGACTTCTCTTACGTTATTTTATTTAAACAACAGTGAATTACTTTCATGTTCAGAAAGTCGACTGGAGTCACTCAACATTTTTATTATTTCTCTTTTAGTTTCTGCATATCTATCAAATTGATTATATATATATATATATATATATATATATATATATATATATATATACAGTCATACACATGTCACATTTATATTATTAAAGACATTACTTTTGTGAAAAATAAATAAATAACTTTTCTATGTGGAAGTAAAATTTAATTTTGTATTTTTTTCATCTGGAATTTCTATTACCAAGTAATAATTTTTTTTTTTACAAAATTAAAATAAGAAATATATTCAGAAAATTCAAAGTCGTTAAATTAGTACCCATTTTCCAAAAATTGATTTTTTAAATTTTTAGTATTTCATTTTGTGGTTAAAAAAGCAATTTGTGTGAAAATTTGCATTTTTGAACGAAAAAAATATATAAAAATTTTTAAAAATCAATTTCTTCGAAAATGAGTACCAATTTAATGGTTGTGAATTTTCTGAAAGTGAAAACAGAATTTAAAAACTACATTTGGTAATGAGTAATCTCTATATATATAAAAAAAAAATTACTGTCGCTGGCATCAAATTTTTTTTGTCTGCGACAGCATCTTCTCGCGGAGGGCAGGGTCTTTCGCATCATGAGAGGTATCAATGTGTTCCGAATACTTCAAGGAAGACATTTCAGCTGCTTAGAAATTTCTATCATTTAATTAAAGAAGTTATTAGCTATAAACGACAAATTTATGAAAGTACTCTATTTGCCACCTTGAAAAAAGTTTCTCCCAGTGACGTTGGTCTTCTGTCATGAAGTCATTTTACACGGAAAAAATAAAATACGATCCATGGTTGTAGGTAGGTAGGTTGGATTTAACATCGCCCAAGTACTGCGCTATGGGTAATTGGTGACTGTCTGGGAAGCACTTCTAGGGATGTTCCAGAGACATACACCAGAGACATCACAATTTTGATCCTCCATGGAGGAGATTCCCCAGACGTATATATCCGATGGGAACATGGAGGACTTTGTGGCCATGACAGATTTTATGTGCACCAGACACCATTAGTGCACACGACGGTCTTTGACCGGCTCAAGTATCGAATCAGCAATCTTCCAATTATGAGCTCGGTGCTTTATGGACTGGCTATACCGCTGCTCGGAACCATGGTTTTAAAAAATAAATGTCAGTGTTGCTATTAATAACTTTTTTTCTCTACTTTTAGAAAGTAATTTTTCTTACATGGGAAAATTAAAATATCCATGGTTGTAGGTAGGTAGGTAGTTAGATAGGTTGGATATGACATTGGCCATTACTGCACTATGGATAATTGATGACGATCTGGGGCACACCCCTAGGTATGTTTCGGAGACATGCCATCACATTTTTGATCCTACACGGAAGAGATGGCTCCCCCGCTTCGGTGACCCAAAAAGGTATAGTTTTGATGGGAATATGGAGGATATTGTCGCCACAACAGATTTTACGTGCACCAGCCACCATTAGTGTACACAACGGTCTTTGGCCAGCTCGAGTACCGAACCCGCAATCTTCCAATTACAAGGTCGGCGTGCTATCAACTGGGGTGCCGCGGTCCTGATCTATAGTTAAAAAACAAAGGTGATATACTAAAGCTATAATAGAAAATAGTCTGGATATTACGGATTTCTTTCTATTAAAAAAAAAAAAAAAACTGATTTTAAGCATGATTTTTATAAAAATAAAATAATGTGCTATTAAATATTACATATTTCAAAATTTTCTGCTTTTGTCTTGTGTTATGCACTATTAACATTCCTATTCAGTGAAAGGAAAGCAGCGGATAGGCGGGCAGAGCTCTGCATGTGTTAACAAGTAAAGTGAGTCGGGGGAAGGCGAAGCCTCCCTCAGGGGTTGGTGAGCGGAGCGAGCAGGGGGCAGAGCCCCCTAGTTATGAAAATAGATCTTCCCATAAGATAGGCCATAGCTGTTGCCAAGATTAGGTATTGTCCTCTCTTAAGAATAACTTCTTCACATTCTACATCATTATCACTTAAATTAGCATCAGACAATTTGTTTTTAATTAGTTAATAGATTGTGAATAACTCCAAAGTCATGATATAATATCAAAGTTCACATACTCATCAAAATTTATATTTAGAATGGTAAAATAATGACCAGTCAAGAAATTTTGTGAATTTTAGAAAAGTGGAAAAGACATAACTAATATTGTGTGACTTATAAACAAAGAAATTTTTCATTCAAATGAATAGGAATGAATCAGGACTTCACTAAAAGGTCGTATAAATATAAAAGATGTATAAATTGGGTTTTTTTGTAATGGAAATTTTGTGATTACGATAACTTGACATAATACTCAAAATTGAATTGAACCAAAGTTATACAGCAAACTTATCGTACAAATATCTTAGATGAGTTCGTTAACTAAGTTGCTCTGCAGTTTGTTTTCAAGTGGCAGCTACGTGAACATTTCAAATCCACATTTTGAATTTTGATGTTTACATTGACCACATAAAGGTCTCAACCAAGTATTTATTAATGAATTTTATCTGCCATTTTTAACAAAATGACCGATATCTTTAGTACGGCCATTTCAAATCAGGATACCACTTGTAAATTTATCATCAGAATACCTTTTGAAATACTGAATCAGTTCAAGTTGGACATTGAACTTATCACACCAATATCTTGGATGAATTTTGTACCAATATTTAGTTTCCAAGTTGCAGCCGCTTGAAATCAGGCTGCTACTTGAAAATGCGCCACCATAGTAACTTTTAGAATACTAAACTGGTTCAAATCAAAGTTGGGACGTGAACTTACAATTCAAATATCTTGGATAAGTTTGCTAGGCAACTTGCTCCACCATTTTGTTTCCAAGTGGCGGCCACTTAAATTTTTTTTATTACAATAACTTTTGTAATACTGAATCAGTTCGAATCACGTTTGCACAGTTGACATATCATTCAAGTACCTTTGATAAGTTCACTGGGCATCTCAGTCACTCTGTCCTTTTGTTTCAAAATGGTGGCCACTTGAAAATTATCACAATAACCCTTGAACCGATTTGCTTAAAACTCCATGTATACATAGCCCTCATTAATAAATCCATCAAATTCATTAATAAAATGTAGCTGCCATTTTGAAAAAATGGTGGCAACTTCTTAAGAAAAGATAAATCAACCTAACCTTCCTATGAGCCGGAAGGACTTGTTTTAATTTTTTGATCAATAACCTCTAAAAAGTAATGATATCAGTACAAAAACCCTTAACGGGTTAAAAGTTTGTGACGCAGCTACTTTATCGCTATAAAATTTTGAAATATGGATCTTAAAAATAATGATATAAATTTTAAGTGACGCTTTACTATTAGTTAAAATATACGTAGATTTTCTTATTTGATCATTTGCTTTTTTCTTTTATTTATATTTACAATGCAAACATAATATTTTTAACTTCAAGATAAGACAAATATATTAAATATACTCACTGATACTTTTTCATTTGCACTTCAATTTCAAAATAACAGTTTTAAAAGGAATGATATAAAAATTCCAGTGACTCCTCGGTGTCATTTTAAAAGATTTGTTTTTTGATTCCATTAAAATTACCTTTGTTTTGTCTATTAAAGTATATTTACACATTGAAACAGTGCTTTTAATTTTCAAATATACTGTCAAATAATCACACTTTCACTGAGTTTGCATTATAAATTGAAATTATTTATTTCAATAAATTGATTTGTCTTTTGCGTCACGCTATCCAAAACTGCAAACAAAATTTGTGCAAATGTATTCTTTGCATCACACTGTCTCTTTGCACAAATTTTCACTTAGTTGGATACTATGATACAAAGTAACATTTACATAAATTTTATTCACAGTTTTGGATAGCGTGACGCAAAAGACAAATCAATTTATTGAAATAAATAATTTCAATTTATAATGCAAACTCAGTGAAAGTGTGATTATTTGACAGTATATTTGAAAATTAAAAGCACTGTTTCAATGTGTAAATATACTTTAATAGACAAAACAAAGGTAATTTTAATGGAATCAAAAAACAAATCTTTTAAAATGACACCGAGGAGTCACTGGAATTTTTATATCATTCCTTTTAAAACTGTTATTTTGAAATTGAAGTGCAAATGAAAAAGTATCAGTGAGTATATTTAATATATTTGTCTTATCTTGAAGTTAAAAATATTATGTTTGCATTGTAAATATAAATAAAAGAAAAAAGCAAATGATCAAATAAGAAAATCTACGTATATTTTAACTAATAGTAAAGCGTCACTTAAAATTTATATCATTATTTTTAAGACCCATATTTCAAAATTTTATAGCGATAAAGTAGCTGCGTCACAAACTTTTAACCCGTTAAGGGTTTTTGTACTGATTTATTTATACAACCGTTCATTACTTAATATTCGGAAAGTCGAGTGGAGTCACTCCAGATTTTTTTAATACTCAGTATTATTCGGTCGCCCATTTTTACAAAGACAAAACTGTAGTCAAATACGTGATGTACAGTCGGTATCAAATATAAATAAAATTAATTTTTGAGTGTTACTATTTTAATCAGAAATACAGTAAAATTTAAGAAAAATAAATAATTATTAGAAACGTACATTTCAATTAGCTTGCAGCCAATAATATATATATATATATATATATATATATATATATATATATATGTGTGTGTGTGTGTGTGTGTGTGTGTGTGTGTGTGTGTGTATAATCTAATAAAAATGAACATAATTTATGTAATTTTAATTTATTTTTAGTGTATAATCTAACTTACATCGCTATGTCTAAATGGTAGTGAGGTGTTTAATTTGAAAAACGTTCTAGTTGGTAATTTGATATTTAATATGAAAGTTCTTCATTCAAGTTCACATTCTTTACGCTGAAATTCCTTGAAGAGATGAAACGGTTTAAGAAAGAGGTTTATGTGGTGTGCAGTTTGTGGGGGAAATCACTTGAGTTATAAACGTAATATTTGGTATAAAAACTCTTCATTCAAATTCATAATTTAAAAATTAATCTTTACTTGAAAAAATAAATAAATAAATAAATAAAGATGGATTGATAACGCAATCCAGAAAATTTCAGGGTTGTTTGAAAAATGAAATTTTTTTTAAAGCTATTTCCTGTTCTTCGGTCATTTTCTCTTGTCATTTAAATTGATGTGTATAGAAAAACTTACTGTTGTAGAAATTTCGGCCTGCGTTGACGACAGGAATCATAATTGTAAAAAAGGGGGAAAAAATCGAAAAAATACGTTTATGTCAGATGAAATGAATTATCAATCACTTTTCTATAAAATGTGATTAATTATCTGTAATTTATCTACTGTATTCATCGTATTTTTTCTGCAATTTCTGAAATGAGACTTTCCATTATGGTTTTTATCATTCGATAACTTAAGACAAAACATAAGAAAGTAGTTTTAAACAGTGTTGTCAAATTTAGGAACTCTTTTATTCAACTACCACCAATAATTTTGAAGCGTGATATTTGATACACAAAATAGACGAATAACCTTCGAAGTTATTAGGCAACCGTTACAGCTAAAATGTAGTGGTAGATATTGAATAAAGTTCCTGGCAATACGGACCAGAAAAATAAAATAAAATTACATCTCTTAGACATTTTTTGACACAATGTCTAAATTTTGTACATCACTTATCTAAGATGTGGGGTTCAATTTGCTTAGATAACATTTTTTTTTTTTTTTTTTGTATGGAGCCCATTAAAAATTATTATTATTATTATTTATTTATTATTTATTTATTTATTTATTTATTTATTTATTTTTAGTTCTTAAGTTTGAATCATTATAAAGTATATAATTGATTTTATAAAATTATGTACTGCTCTTTTCCCAAATTTATGATTTATTCTGTACCTCGAAGACTAATATTTAAGGAATAAAAGTTGAGATTAAGGTTTTTCGAACACCCTCTATATTAAAATGTCAGTTCAAAATGTTTTTAAGCAACAAAAAGTAAAATTTGGCATAAATAGATGTCGTCCATATTTTTTTTTCTACTAAAGCTTTGACAATTACCTAAAACAGTAAAAGAACTCTTTCTATTATCAAGACTAACTGTTTAATAGATGTGCTTTGCTTATGTAACCAGTTCTTGATTACCAAATAGGCAGAAGAAACCCATATCTCACTTCGAAATTTTTGGAATATCCATGACATTGAGCTATAAAAAGTTTCTTAAATTGCAATTGTTCATTGACATAAAGTTACAATATTCTTTATATATGTTTTTTAGATTTTTAACTTCCGACCGAAAAAGAAAGGTGTTAAGAGTTTGAAGTCTTTATCTATCTGTCTGTGGTACTGTAGCTCCCACACGCACTCGATTGGACAGCATTTATGTAATCGGGGTGGTTTCTAGATATCTTTAATATGAAAATCTTTTCAATAATTTTTACTTTCGAACATATATATGAAAGGAAAGTATTGTAATCATGACAAAAATTAAATTTTGAAATTTTAGTGTATCTGTACATTTTGAGGTTCCTTGAGTTCACTTTTGCTATTTTTACGGTGATATAGGTACTGAAAGTTGGTATGTATGTAATACTCAAAATGTACTCAAAACATTATTAGAAATTTTGGGATGACCAGCATTGGCAAAACGAAATCTAGCAGGAGGTGGGGGTAGTTGGTTACGTCGCAGTTCCGACCGAGGTCAAAATCGTAGCACTTCCGACCGAATTCTTAAATTCATACACACCTGTCCATCGCAAGGTAGCTTTTCCGACCGCTATAATTAAAGGCATGACAATCGCTGCGTCAATGGATATATCACATTTACGAGAGGCAAAAGATCACCCTCATTCCTTTAGTAATGCCCATTAAATTTAATGAACATTATTTCAAAACTATCTATTTGTTGTTGAATTTTTCTCGCCAAAAAGATCAAATATTTTACTATGCAAAAATCATTTAAAATATGTTATAGTATAATAACATGGCCACAGTTTTATTAATAATTCCATAAATACAATGATGGTGCACAATCATTTTTGCAGTTTTAGTAAATATAGTGCCCAGTGTTTAGTAAATATAGTTTTTTTTTTTTTTTTTTTTAGTAAATAAATTCAATTTTGTTAACTCTTTTAATCAGTGAAACCTCCCCCCCCCCCCCACTCCTTACACATAAACACACTTCCTGTGTTGCACCTGCTGTCGGATAGATCCAGTCGGAAGTGCTACCCTCAAACCAAAACGGTCGGAACTGCGACGATTTTAACCCCGGTCGGAAGTGCGACACCACCGACCGGGTTAGTTATCTAGTGAAAACTTTAAGATTTAAGAGCTGAATAGCATTTAACATTTTCTATTTTTGAACAACATACATTTCCTCTTTATTCTCCTTTGAATTAATTTACCACAATTCTTTTGGACTTAAAATTTTTGAAAATGTATGCCGATCATTTATCCACACAAAAAAAAAAAAATAATAATAATAATAATAATAATAATAATAATAATAATAAATAAACAAATAAATAAATGAATAAATAAAAATCCATTTTAATGTGAAACGAACTTAATTATTTCATACAGCGAAGAACGAAATTTAAAATTAAAAATTCTGTCAATTTGACAGCAAAATAACTCATTCTAACACGTGCATACAATAACTAATACATATCTGTACCCAAATATGGGGATTAAAATCGGGAAATAATTTTCCTCGATTTTTAACAATTTTTTACAAAAAATCCAATGTGCGATTAACATAGGAAATCTTTTTCTTGCATCCACGGTCGGTCAGTGACGTCACACTTCGCTTGCGTATAGTGCAAAGATTTTTGATGCCGAAAAAAAAGCTTTGGAATCAGCCATTAAGTGGTATTGAAAAAAAAAAAGATGAATTTGAAACTGTAGCTGGAGTTTTTCATTCACCTTTAGTAAATAAATTATTCATAAATTTTATTTGCTAATATATTTGTGTGCACTCGGGGAAAGACGACCATATTTTGGTAAAATCACTGTCTTTTCCCAAGTGAAAAAGAATCACTTTTTTCTCCCCAATGATCAATCTATACATTATTACTACTAGCAGGCTTCGTTAAGCACTATATTTAAAGGATTTCTTTTAAATGAATAATTGAAACGTTTAAATAAATATATTTCGATTGGCAACTATTTTCTTCACAGTTTTAGTATGGGATCTCCTTGACAATAGCAAACATTTTTTGAACTTCTCGAATATGTGCAACAAAACTATTATTAAAATGAGAGAACAGTCAAATAGAAATGTTAATTCTTCGACTATTCTGGAAACAGTTGAAGCTGTTACTCGTACAATAAAAGTCACTATTCGATGAATGGTCGAATCAGAGAACGCACGTAAGTCGTTTTCGCAGCAATCACTATAACGCACGTATGTACGCTTCACGAACATAAAAAAAAAAAAAAAAAAAAAAAAAAAAAATCACTGGACACCCCTACCTTGCTGTACATGAATCTGAAAACGCACGTAACTCGGTTCCGCGGCAATTACTATCAAGCATGTTAAAACCAAAAAAACATCACTGGACACCCCTACTTCGCTGTGCATGAATCTGAAAAGGAACGAAACTCCTTTTCGCAGCAATCACTGTCAAGCATGTTAAAAAAAAAAAAAAAAAAAAAAAATCACTGGACACCCCTACCTCAAATCAATGAAAATCAAATAAACCAACCAAATCTCTCGTAATTCCTCATAACGTAGCTCTAGTTCAACGAAAAATACACCCAAATCAAAGAAAATCAAATAAACCAATCAAATCTCTCGTATTTCCTCAAAACGTAGCTCTAGTTCAATGTAAAATACACTCAAATCAATGAAAATCAAATAAACCAATCAAATCTCTCGTAATTCTTCAAAACGTAGCTCTAGATCAACGTAAAATACACTCAAATAAATGAAAATCAAATCTCTTGTAATTCCTCATAACGTAGCTGTAGTTCAATGTAAACTACATTCAAATCAATGAAAATCAAATAAACCAATCAAATCTCTCCTAAGATTCTCCATCTGCGTCATTATAGAATGGGAAATTTTATTTTCATATTCTTATTTTTATTAATTAAAAGAAAACTAATCAAAAATTTGAAAATCTGACTTCGATGTACACAATGACCCTTCAGAGGGCACCTTTGTGTTAAATCACGTGACTGTCCGAGCTACCGTTTTCGAGAACAGTGAAATATATTTATACATATACAAATGTTTCTCACTTAATAGTATAAGATATCTATGATTTTAAAGCTGTTATTAAGACTGAGGGCCTATTAGTCTCAGACAGGGATTTTTGCGTTGTCGTTTTCGATAGTTGGACATTTGTCGAAATCATTTTTCGATAGTTGGACATTTATCGAAATCTAAAATTTATCGAAAATATAATTGAATAATTTGAAAGCGATGTTTTAATTGGGAAGAAAAAAAAAAAAAAAAATTAATAGTCCTCCATCCTAAACTAAATTCTGCTTTTGCCAGAATTTCATCAAAATCTTTTTTTATTTTTTTTTTGGAAAGAAAAAGAAAAGAAAATTAATAATAGTCAGTATCGTTACAAGAGACATCGAAAACGTTTTTTTAAATAATTTTGAATTAGGAAATAAATAGTGCGCGTGCAATAATATGAAATAAAAATAAATAAAAATATGAATTTAATGATTTGATTTTTTCATATTTTAATTAATTTTTAAAAATCTCATCAAAAATCCGTTTCAAGTAAGGTAGCAAATGAAAGGGACGGTTTTTCTGAATCCGTCGAATGAAACAGCTTATCGATCGGCCAATTAGATTTTTTAAAATTAACTAAAATATGAAAATAATTCATATATTATTTATTTAATATTTTAAAGTGGCAACTTGCGTTTACACACAGGATACCAAGGAAATAATCGCCAATCGCCTTTTTAAGCGTGACAGAGTCAGGCACGGATGAGCGTAACTATATAGGCTCATTTTATTTCTATCTGACTTAGAACGAGAATTATAGCCTTATCATCGTTACAACGTTTCAACATATAAGTTAAATTTTATTTTTAGCGTTTTCTCGAAATTAAAATCGTAACATTTGGCGTTTATATAAAACGTCAGAAAATATTATAAATCAAATTTAATGAAATGTTTCATGTTATGTGTTTTACAAAGGGTGATGAAAGTGAATTAATTACGCTCATAACATAGTTGCATGCATTATCCGCGATTGTAATGAAATGCTCGCCCTCTGGTGGGCTAAGGTGAAATTACAATAAACATTGTTTAATTCGAATTCCATACAGCCGCCATTGCTTGCCGATATTTAGTTTCACATATATTTATTGAATAAAAATGAATAAATACGGTAAAAAAGATAACGCATACTTTTGTGTGCCACAGTGTAACTCCAAAGGATCAAGAAATCCAGAATTGAGCTTCCATTTATTTCCAAATGACAAATTTAAAATTTCAGTTGCTTCGGCTAATGGAAGTAAAGAATTAATCAGATGATTTGAAATTAATATTTGTTCAACTTCAGTTAAAAATCTACTTCCGATCGAACTTTGAATAAACTGAAGTATTTTTTCCAAAAGCAATCAATTTTCCATAATGTAATGGCGGAGAAATTATAGTACGAAACAAAAAGAACACTAATGGAACACACGTGGCTATAATGTTTACTAACAACTGCAGTGTTCACAAAGCGCCGTCTATCGATCATTACAAACGCGGATCGTTGATAAACTTTAGGATTTGCAATGCATTTTTAATAATTTTCGTTTCGTTGGTGATTTAACTTTTTGTTTTTGTTTTTAAATAAGGCAAATTAATTAATTGCACTCATAACTATAGTTGTATGCATTATCATTGATAATGTTTAGGATTTGCAATGTATTTTCCCCAAACTCTTACGTACATACTGTCATTCACTACGGTATGTTTGTAAATCTCAACATAATTTAATTGTTGCCATTTTTTTTTTTTTTTTTTTTTTTTTTCGGACAGTATTAAAAAATAAATAATTAAAAATAAAAATAAAAAATGTATTTAAAATGAGGAAAATAAATTAGAAATATCAGGCGTATCGTTACAAATAAGGTACCAAATGAAAGAGAAAATTTTTGTGAATCTGATGAATTAAACAGCTTATCGATTGGGCAATTAGATTTTTTAAAATTAACTAAAGTATGAATTTTAGGTGGCAACGGCAGAAGATTGTATGGAAACCGTTAGGAGAAAAAAAAAAATCTGCTTCACATTAAGTCACATGTTTTTGAAGTGGGATTAAAAATTGCAGTTTTCAATTTTTTTTTTTTTCTCTCACGAACACAAAAATATAATATACAGCCTGTACCCCACAAGACCAACTTGCATTTCAAATTTCATCAATTGTTTTGGTTAATAAACAAAAAAGTTACTTCTTCTTTTTTTTTTTTTTTTTTTTTTTTCAAATTAAAACTTCGAAAATATTTATGTGATACGATACATTAAGAATTTGGGTTTTAAACGTTGTTTTTTTTTTTTTTTTAAATAGATTATTAATAACTTTTGTTTCGTTGATGATTTAACTTTTTTTTTTTAATGCTCAAGTTACAAATATGAGAGTAATTCATGGAAAATGGTTTAGTAATAAGGGGGAAGTTAGAGGAATATCTTGGTTTATCTTTCAATATTTAACACAGTGTTTATTTATCTAACTACCTAACAGAAAACATGACGAAAATCTATCATCATTCGAGCATAAACTAATATTTTGCTTTGTTTATAACCTTAGCAGTATTTCATATAAAATTATTCCTGATTTACACGTTTTAAGGTCCCCTGAGTCCAAAAAAGTGGTTTTTTGGCAATTGGTCAGTGTGTGTGTATGTGTGGAATCTTTTGGCTATCATACCTCCGAAGCTAATAAAGACAGAACTATAAAACTTCAGAATTGAGATAGGTCTGGTGTACAAATGAATTTTCCAAATTTTGGTTAAAATTAAAAAAACAGAAGTGGGACATCGAAAACCAGAAGTGGGACCATAAGCCCGTATCTCAAAAACGACCTGAACGATTTTCTTCAAATTTGGTATATAAACACTCTATTAGATGTTCTTTCGAATGATATAGTTGGTTAGTTCAGAAAAATTGATATAGGCGTCCTGTGTAAATAGCTCAATTTCAGGTCTCGAAGCGCGTTCTTTTAAAAACGGCTGTACGGATTTTTTTCAGACTTGCCATATTAACTTACTTTTGTATGTAATTATTGTTTTCGGGTCAATAATTGAGTTTTGTTAAAAGTTGGCATCTCAAAATCGTCTCTAACGGTTTTCTTGAAAATTGTTATATAAAGCCATTCCTTTTTCACGTATTACGTGGTTATTAGAGGAAAATTAACAGTCATCCTGCTTAGGTATGTCAATTTTAGATCTCGGAAATTGGTGTTTCAAAAAATAACTCTACCATTTTTTTTTCTTCTTCTTATTTTTTACCTCGCTATATGTAAGCTGCGTTTTATATGTCTTTACATGTGTATAAAGTTTCTCTTACCGGAAAAAATTTAGTTTCCTACTACTTCTTTAGGTCACTTTTATGTTTTCTGATCACATTATCTCCAAAAAATGCATATAATACGTGTAATAGTGGGTAATGGAAGTCGTGTGGCTGTTTCACACCAGATTTTTTATAGCAATTTTTTCTTTATTTAATCACAGAAATTCGAGAGTTAAATAAAGCAAAATTTATTATGAATATAAATAATAGAATTCAAAATGTAGGAAGTGGTCTCTGTAGATATGTTTCGAAGCATACTTATGGAAGTTACTGCGATGGATAGATGAATCAAAGTCATACTTTTCAACTTTATTGTTGGAAAGTGTTTTTAAACGAAAAATACAAACATTCAAAATATTCCTATATTTTTGTTTCAATTAATTGAAGTAATGATAAACTTACAGAATTTAAATACCTTGATTCAAAGCAAATTTGTTATGTTTTAGTGCTTATTTTTGCTGTTTTTTATTCATTTTTGTAGCAATATATGTACGAAAAAAAAATATATAATTTGAGATATAAAGTTTTTATGTTATCTTAAGTTTTTAACAATATTTTAAAGTACAAAGCAATATGTTAGGTTTAAAGAAAAAGAAAACTCTTAAGTTATTTGGATACCTTAAAAAATTGTAATGATATTTCATCAATTTTCAAACAAATGTGTAAAAACGTCATAGGTATTTCTTGATCAGTATATTACTTGGTTCCACGATATTTCTGCACAAATCGAAACATACCATGGCTAAGAACCATCTAGAGTTAGTTCACATGAATAAATAATAGCATTACTATATATACAAAAAAAAAAAAGCACTATTACGGTATTAGAACCTATCAGCACAGTAATATATTAAGAACAAGACGTTATTTATAAATAACGTCTCTAACTTTTATTTCTCTGCACAAACAATAGTCCAATCTCTGGCAATATGCTAACACAACACAGATAGATAAATAGATTGTTTGTTAGAGTGAAAAATATTCCTTTACCTGTGGAAACCACTGAAATGTTAGAACAACTTAAAAAAGAAAATAATATCTCTGTATTCATATTACGGGGATGAAATTACTAAAAAGCCAAAAAAACTGAAAACAAAAATCTTAAATTTACATATGTGAAACATGTTTTATATAATATTTATGTGATTTGCACAATAAAGTATTATCTTCTTTCACTGTTACATTGTTATTTTTCTAGATTTATAATTTTTTTATTTTTAAATATTTTTATTGCTTTTATATTTTTAAATATTTTTATTGCTTTTATATTTTTCCAGGGTTGGCAAGTTTCTTCCAAGGCGGAAAAAACCGGCCGGAAGAAATAGGTTTCTTCCAAGTGGAAGAAATGGAAGAAACTGTTTTTCTTAAAAATTTATCCTATAAATTGCAGATTTGTAAGATACAATAGATGCATTTATCTTATAAACAACTTAAGTAACTTTAATTATACCTATAAAATTTTAATTACATATTTAATTATTAATTATGAGATTTTTACCGAAGTAGTCTTCAGTGTATCTGATGATCACGTTCCAAAATACTCAAAATCAAGTAAAAAAATCTATTTAAACAGTGTAAAGTTTTTTAATTTAGACAATTTATTTCTGTAACTGGTAATAAATAATAGTTTGGATCACTTGCTTATACTTTCTGATAAAACAGCTTTTAACAAACATCCAGTTAATTAAAAGAACCAGTATTCAATAATTACTGTATTACAAAATGTCATCAAAAACTTATTTTCCTTATAGTTATATACAGTACAGTCAACTCCCTCTAATCTGCAGATTTAAAATCTGCAAATCCTTCTAATCCGTAATTGATTTTTTAATGTAAAAGGAATTTACAACTCATATTTAAAAAAAAAAAAAATCATATTTCTCATGTTTTTACTTATTTTAATAAAATTTTTAGCTTAATGCTTGCTTTGAAACACAATTCGATAGAGGGCGGTGTGGGGGGGGCGTTCTTGTATTTATTATCCTGCAATTCATACAGATGAGTGCTTAAAACACACCACTATTACATCAATGTTTAACAAAATTAATCAGTGATGAATATTATTTCCGAACTTTCAAAAATATTTTGTTTCGTATATTTTAAATATGTTTGTTTACATTTTATAGGTACCTATTACTTGAATATGCTTAAATTATTTACCATCATATATGAATGTGATAGATTAGTTTTAATAATATTGAAGAAATACTTCATTCTAAAATTTATTAGAAATCATCTTTCCATTTTGATGTCTATTTATGAATTAAGAAGATGTCTATTTATGAATAAGAGTTTAAAAGTAGGATCTTACTTATCGATACAGTTCATTGGGTACCAGCTTTGAATTTATACAAAAAATTGTATCCCTTAAAAAAAAAAAAAAAAAAAAAAAAAAAAAAAAGTGCAAATATTATGGTTAAAAATTCTGTAATTATTATCACTTGTACTGTTTGAATGTGTAATAATATAAGATAGTATCTATGCAAAAAGTTCTAAAAATATTAGCATTGAAAAGTAAAAACCCATCATCTGTATATATTTAGTGTTTGTTATCAAATAACTTATTTTTCTAAAAATATTTTTAATATTAATTAGATTATAGTTTGGATTTGACATTATATTTATGCTTTGAGTTTATATAGTGCATAAATTTTAATTTTGAACATCTGTTTTGTCTTCTGGTTGGTTTCTTCCATTTCTTCCGGTTTTTTCCAGTTTCTTCCACTGTCCTGGAAGAAACCTAATCCTGTATTTTTCTTAATTCCTCTGATATGCTTAAGAATTTAGACTAAAAAATTTAATTTCATTTTAGACTGTTTCAATATGAAGATGCAGGCTTCTAGCAAATATTTTGTGGGTGTGATTCCGCTAATGACTAAATTTAAACTTTATACTTCTATGATTTCTCCAATTTTCAGCTTTTATTTATCTCCTATAAATTACACTTCAACATAAGATATTATTGTGCCTGTGTTAAATCTACATGCTGTGCCCATACAGAGTGCAAAATGTGATCATTAAACAGCCTTTATTTTCATAAGCATTTGTCAAAAGATCTTAATTCCCTTTACAATAGTATTTTACAATGAAGTAAGTAATGATGTTATGCTATGGAAAAATCCACAAAATTTAATTTTGTAAAAGTTTATATATTTAGTAGGTCCCTAAAGGTATATTATATATATATGTGACGTATTCACTTACTTTGAGTCACATAACAGCTATGAAGAAGAGAGGCTTGCACTCAATAATTAATCAAATTGAGAGACAGGCATTTATTGAACTATCTGGAACGATCAAACATCATGCCATCCCCGTGACCCTCTCGGGCCTGTATTTTGACATGGTTTTACTAAGCACTAGAGCACAAGAAGAGAGAGCTCATCTACGTGTGCTTTCCCTTAAATATCGGCATTTTTGGTGGGAAATCACACCACTCCTACATCTCATTATTGGATATTAACTCAATGATTGACAGCTTAGCTGAGGTCCAGATTGCCGGGATTCATTATTATGCAGCAACTAACCACAAGAAACTGCAAGTTGCGTTTATTCAGCACTTTATTATCTTAAAATTTGTTCACTTTTATGACTTTTGCATTGTACTCGCGCATTGTACTAAAACTTACTTTACAGGGGAAACTTTAGAATTAATTTTAAGTTAAGATTTTCTAATGGGATTTTCTTTAAGTTATTACTCACTATTAATTTAAAATAATAATTTAAAAACTTACCTCTCTTTATCCTTTCATATATATATTATATGTGTGTGTTTAATAGTAATAATAATAAACTTCTCACGTCCAATTTTCTCACATCCAACCTTAAAAAAAGTTTCAAAACCATCTTTAAGATTAAGACTGGATGAGTTTGTTAGATATATAAACTACTGCTTTTGCTTTTTCAGAAACATAGGTGTCTATTCTATTTGCCAGATTTAAGCATTGAAGGACCAGTTGAATTCTCTGAATCCCATTTTGGGGGCTTACTGTTGATAATAAAATGACCCATTGCAGAAATTCCTTGAATCATCAAGTACTGCAGAGGAATCTTTTCTTTCAGTTTTTCAATAACAGCAATTAGAAGTTCCCTGCATTGGAAGTGAAAGTTGGTAGCATCTTTCATATTTACTTTGGCTTTTGAAATAAATTTTTGGGTTGCAATATTATTTTTTTTATAGTGAAGAAATTTTTCTGATTGATATAGGCCAATATCAAATAGTTGTTCAGCAGTAAGTGCAACTTTCAATTTATCATCTTTCACAAGATTTCTGATTAAATCATACAAAGCTTCTTCTTCTTTCTTTTTCAGAAAGAAAGAATAATGTAATTTGAGCTCTGAAACCTTTAAATCTAAATTTTTTTCTTGATTTTATTTCAGGCTTTTCCCTGACTTTTAGAAAATATTTCTAAATTTCCCCGATTTTTGCTAAATATTCTATAGTTTCCCTGACCGTCCACAACTTTCCACTTTGTTTGGAACCCTGTATAAATTAGAAGGCACACCTTTCAGGGACACTTGTACAGTAGGGTGTATCGAAAAAAAAAAAATTTTATATCATATTTCCAACAGTGCGGAAAAGTTGTGTTATGCTATTGTTAGTATGTGTGCAAAATTTTGTTGATCTGAGTTAATATCTTCAGTTGCCTCTAGGGTCGTTCATTATACAAAATTCGTAATTTTATCGTTTTTACAATATATTTTTTATTTTTTTAAATAAGAAATTGGAATCCTTAGTTCCAATAGGGCCAAACAATTGCCATATGGTATCCTTAGAGCGTGTGCAAATTTTTATTGATGTGGGGCAATAGTTTCAGTTGCCTCTACAGGTCACTTATTTGGCCAAATTTGCTCATTTTAATGATTTTCCTTCAACACTTCTACGACTGTAATTCTTTTAATTATGGTTATTTCTATTCTTTTTTATTTTTTTTTTTTGCATGAACAAATTATGCAAGTGTGCAACATGTATACTGTTAAAAAAGCATGTAAATTTACATGCCTTCGCCCGTTTAATTTTTAAGGTCACAATTGTTTTTTGCCTACAAGACAGGCATACCCGTATTTTCTGATAAGACTTGATATTTTCCGCTATACCACAAGGTTTTTAGCAGTCTTTTACCACTTTTTTTTAATAGTAAACTTCATTAATCATTTGAAGTACTTTCTTTAAAGGAATAATACAAAAATTTATTTATATATAAAGTGGTATTCAAAATGATAAATTATAGGCAAAACATTAATTAAAGGGTATTTGGCCGGAACTTTTGTTGATAGGCAAAACCCCGTAAATTTTGCTGCAATTTTTTTACAGTGAACAGAATCTACAATGATTCATTCTAATAATTGTTTATTAAAATGCAAACAATAAAACATTCAGATTAAAAAGGATAGGATACAATTGAAGTATGGATCAATTTGTCCATACAAAAAAAAGTTAATAGAAATAACCATAATTAAAAGAATTACAGTCGTAGAAGTGTTGAAGGAAAATCATTAAAATGAGCGAATTTGGCCAGATAAGTAACCCGTAGAGGCAACTGAAGCCATTGACCCACATCAATAAAAATTTGCACACGTTCTAAGGATACCATATGGCAATTTTTCGGCCCTGTTGGAACTAAGGATTCCAATTTCTTATTTAAAAAAAATATATTGAAAAAACGATCAAATTACGAATTTTGTATAATGAACGACCCCATAGGCAACTGAAGATATTAACTCAGATCAACAAAATTTTGCACACATACTAACAATAGCATAAGGCAACTTTTCTGCACTATTAGAAATCTGATATAAAAAAAAAATATAAAAAAAAAAATTATACACTCTATTGTACAGACGATTACAGTAAGCAGGGCCACTTAATCTTAATGCAGCTGATTGGAGCATGAAGGACCGTTATCAAGGTTAATGTCTGTTTACACATATCTATGCTGTTCTATACTGGTAAAGAAAATCATCATTTAAGCTGTCACCTTGGGGCCAAATGATGTTCTTACTGTAAATGGTAAATTTAATAAAAGCTATGCAGATGTATGTAAACTTTGTTAATGTCCTCCGATACCCCCAAACAGCTGTATTGAGATTGAATAGCTCTCTTTTACCATAACCATCTCAGTCACCATTGTGAATTCATGAAAAAATACCTAAAATTTTAATAAAAGAGTTTTTGTATGGATAGAGAACATGTAATTTATTGCAATGAGAATATTAGTTTTAATTAAACTTAGAATTTGATATTTTAGTCTTCTTTTTATGAATTTAACAACCAGAAAAACTGGAATTCTGATATGAAAAGTGAAAAAAATACCTGAACACAATCACTCCTGCCAGCTGCATGAGTGCCTTCAAAACTAATCCTGCACAAAATAATATGACATTGTTTATGTCCTATTAAATAGAATTTAAAAGCAAATTATACAATTAAAAAGTTAAAAATCTAAACATTTACTTCATTAATGTTTTCAAAGATCCATTTTCAAAGCCTTCATCAATGGCAATGTGAGTGCTTCAGAGTACCTGCATATGGTTATGACCAATGCATCATAATTACTCCATCGAAAGTGTAAAAAATATAAAGATAATTTTTCAGAGGGAAAAAAAAAAAAAAATGGTTTTTATTTTGGAATTTAGTCTCTGAGAAAACGTGAGCAGAGATTTTTCAGAATAAAGCACCAGGACTAAACTCCCTGAGAAATCCTAAGTGCAACAAAGGATATGTTGCGTGCATTGACGAGACAAGTCTGAATGGTAAAAAGAATTAAGAATTGAGCAGGGTGTCCCAAGAAACATGGGAAACTGCTCAGAGTCCCATAATTAAGAAAAATGAAGCCATATATTGTAATAAAATAAAAGAGAATAAAATTCCTGCAGAATGTTAAACTCTGAACCTTGATCGGATACTGGGAAGTCAACCAGAAGCTGTCCGGAGCACCAATCAGAGGTCAGATTCCAACATTGAAAATTTTACAGCCTTCATCATCATCATCATCATCATGCTGTCTATGAGCATGCACCACCACCGTGCATAGATTTCTGATCGCTATTTGTTGTTGAATGTATCACACTTTGCGATATCCCAATTTCTTCACATTTTACAGCATAAAAATAACTATAGTAATTCGCTAATTTAGAAAAGTCTTCTAAATCTATTTTAATATTATTTGTGTATTGGATTTTAGTGAGGGCTATTGATAACTACAGCTATTGTTTAGTAAAAGTAAAATAATTTTAGCCTTTTGTTTATTAAAAATAATAAAATAACAACAATCTTCATTAAAATCCACCAAAGAGATATTATTAAAATAGATTTTGAAAAGTTTTCTAAATTAGCAAATTACCATATAGTTACTTTTATGCCATAGAACTTGAGAAACAATTAAGATTCTAACAAAACACAATGCATGCAATGACAAAGAGCCATTGAAAATCAATAAAAAATTATGCTCTATGCTCATGTGAGGATGCAACAAAGATGAAAGCAGAAGCCATTTCTAGTAACCCTATGTTGAAGATGTGCCAAAACATTAACAAAGAAACATTAGTGAAGCTAAAAAGCTGAAAACATTAGTGAAGTTAACTTTTATATTAACTTACAATTTTTTTATTGTTTCTCTCTTTATATTATTCTGCTTGATGAAAAAAAAAGATATATTCTAATATAAAATTTGCTGCATTAAAATAATAAACACTTAATATATTAAAACATTTTTTATTATTATTATCATCAAGTCAAAAATGTAACATATGAATAGGAAATAAGAACTAATAAACAACAATTGGGGGGGAGGGGGGACATAATTTTTTACGTCAACAAAATTTATTTACATGAAAAATTAACAAACTGACTGCAAAATTTAAATATGTATATAATAAACAAGATAAAAATCTCTTCAAAAATATGTATATATATATATATATATACTTTTTTCTTATAAACAACACTTATTTTTAACATAGACAATATTCATCACAGATATTTATTTATATTTTTTATTCTAAAACAGATTTTTTTTTTTTTTAAGTGGAATACAATAATACTTGCATAATGAGAAAGCTGTATACCAAATCCTCCTCGGAAATTGAATAGATAAGTACACTACAATCAAAAACTTTCAATCTTTTATATACATATACTTTTTTTTATTTAAAAAAAAAAAAAAAAAAAAAGATAGTGCTGATGCAAAAGTAAACAAGTTTATCTATTTTTAATGTATACATCATTAGATTTGTATTCAAAGTTATCAGGATAATATAAAATAAGCAAAAGTGCTGATACCAGAGCTTTCTGCAATTCTTCGTGGTTAACAAATTGTGTGAAATCAAAACCCAGGAGATTCTTTAAGACATTAATCATAAGTTATGATTAATAACTACAGTAATTCTCAAATTGACAGTGTTTTCCCCTAGCATTTGAATTTTAAAATTACGTGAATTAAACCAAAAAACATGGAAAGTTTTCATTAATAGTTTCTAATAAAATCCATGACTTTCTATACTTAGATTTTCAGTATAACAACCATGACTGATGATGACAAAAAGATAAAATAACCAAAAAAAAAAAATATTCATACATAACAAGTAAAGTAATAATTCTTTATCACAGGAAATTATCAGGAATGATTTTTTTTTTCTTTTTTTTTTTCTTTGAAGTATAAATGACAATAAAAAGCTGTTAACTACTGGACACCAATATTTTAACTTTAGCTAAGTGACAATTGTTTCTAAGCAAATGTAAAACTAACTATATGTATTTAATAAAATATTAAACATAATTTATACGTCTCACTAATATATTAAAACCAATGTAACATTTAAAATGAGATAATGAATACAAAAATTTTAAAACTTTAAAAATACATTTTAATTAAAAACATTAAAATACATGACAGACGTTTCGACTAGAACACTAGCCCTCCTCAGTGTCAAACATACAAGCACAACACTTACAAAAAATTCATAACACATCATCAAAATCATTTTTCTAGAGGGTGCTTTTACTAAAATGCAACATTCTGCCTTGAACGAAGCTAAAGCTATTCCTCCTGAATATGTAATCTTGTTATGATGTGTTATGAATTTTTTGTGAGTGTTGTGCTTGTATGTTTGATACTGAGGAGGGCTAGTGTTCTAGTCGAAACGTCTGTCATGTATTTTAATGTTTTTAATTAAAATGTAAAAATTTTTTTGTATTCATTATCTCATTTTAAATGTTACATTGGTTTTAACTATATATATGTATATTACACTAAGTTACAGTATCACAATCAACATATTTGTGTCATGGCAAATGGTGACCAAAACTGATTGTAAACAAATTTACTATACAAATGTGCTATGACACTGATAGTAACTAACACAATTTCAAATAAGCAAATAAATAATAATAATATTGCAGGTTTGTCGTTATATAGATAATTAAATTTCAAACTCGGAAAGACAAATAATTATGTAAAATTTCAAATGCAAAAATAAATAATCCTTGCAGTGTAAACAAAAACTTTTTAACTTACTCATTCAAAAGTTTAAGATAAACATGAATGCAATATGCAATGGTGGACACAATATAGCTACAGCTTAATTTTATATGGGAATTAGATCTATACAACTGAACATGCTACAATTTTCTCCGAACAGGTGTGAGGGGAGAGAATGAATATTTGTGCATTATTAGTTGCGTATTTTCTGCACTTGCATTCCCGCAGTGGTCACTTCCAGGGGAATTTTGTTTATGTTTAAATAAATTTCAAAATATCTGGAAATTTACTTGCAATCGCTTTCAACCTTCATCTTCAATGACTGAACTGATCTTCAACCACATCACTTCTTTTTTATCCTCTTCTATGAAACAGGGTTCCCACTCTTAAAAAGGAAAAAAATTCAAGGACTTTTCAAGTACTTTTTAAGGCCTACTCGAAATTTTTCAAGGACTATGAGGGAAAATCGCAGAATGCTAGCAGGGATTAATCCAGCTTTTTAAAAATGATACCCCATTTGTGAATTTATAAAATAATTTGTGAAAACATCAAGTAAGTTTGTGAAAATTAATAATACTTCAGAACAATTAACTAAAATACGTAAAGCAGTTTTTTTTTTTTTTTTTTTTTTTTTTTTTTTTAAATACATTTAAAAAATAAAATGAAACAGTTGTAAAAATAAATATATATATGGGCGAGTTAAGTTGTTTCTTATATGTAAGATAAGTATACTTAGATATTTATCATTGTCTCCAGTAAATATTCAAATTGGGGGTATTTTTCTGTGTTCAATGCAGTGAAGCTTATAAAATATTTTAGTTGCAGTTATATTGCTGAGAATTGACTTTGTGAAGGTACCTCTTTGCTGAAAGTTGAATTTGTGAAGGTACCTCATTGCTAAAAACTGACTTTGTGAAAGTGCCTCAATGCGGCACTAAATTTGTTCAAAATTAACCACTGGCTAGGTATATACACAAAACTTTAGTAAATCACAGAACACTAAGCATATGCACAAAACTTTAGTAACTACTTTTATTATTATTATTTTATAATTAGAATAATAACTTTGCCTGTTTTCACAATACATTTTTGATGGATTGACCAAATTAACTTTTACAAAAGTCAAAAAATGATTAGTTTAGGATTTGGAATTGGGATCATTATGATTATTCCAAAGTTCTTGGGTTTGAGTTCTAATCAAATCAATCACTTTCTGCTCAATATTAATGACTAGTCTACCAAACAGGTATGAGATTGACAAAAAAGACAAATAAGCTAAAACTGTATGCAAAAGCAAGATAATGAAATTAGAATTTTACAACAAAATGCATTATATTAGACAACGGCATGTCCGTGTGGAGATGGAGATAGTTTAGCCTTGATCGAGCGTTTGCTAGAGTGGAAAATTCAAGGATTGTCAAGTACTTTCAAGGGCCCTTGAAAAAGAAAATGAAATTCAAGTACTTCTTAAAGTTTTTCAAGGCCCATGGGAACCCTGTGAAAGCAGCAGCATCTTGTGTTTATCATCAATGGCTCAATATCGTTACATGCATTGTTTTGTGTTAAAATGCTAGCCATCTCATGTTTAATGGCATAAAAAAAAAGTAATATTGTAATGATTTGTTATTTTAGAAATATTTTAAAAATCTATTTCAATGTTCTCTTTTTTGGTGAGTCTCATTTAATAAATTAATTTTTGAAAAGGGGAAGAGTAATTTTGATTCTTATACATTGGTATGACCTAATAGAAAATAAATAACAGAATTAAAAAACATTTTAATGATATCAAAAACTAGTTTGTTGTGGCCACTACAAGACTTCCTTCAATATTATCTGATAAAAAATCGTACAAATTATTTATTAAATTATTTTTCATGATGAATGTAGACGATTATTATCGGAGAGAAGTGTAATAGAAAATGTCAAAAGAAATACAGAATAAATACAATTTTTTCCCCTCCTAAATGTGCGTTAAAAATGAAAAAAAAAAAAAAAAAAAAAAAAAAATGATAACTTTATTTTAAGTTATCACAGATCTATGGTTGAACAATTCATTCCAAAAGTATTGACAAGATCTCTTGAAAGATACCCATATTGAAAATTTACACTTTAGGGGAGGGGGGGGGGGGGGGAAGGAACATCGACTTTCCTATATATGTACAACAATATTTTTCCTAATTTACTACTATTATTATCAATCAATCATGTTAATTTTACAATCCTTTATTAAAAAAAACTCTCATTATGTACTTTTATATGAAATTTTATCCTATACTGCCATGTTAAAAATTATGAAAAAATAGGATGACAGCGCCACCCCCTGTCGAGGGATTAATCCCAAATTGTAATCAACACCAATTTTGGTCAAGGTTAAACTAAATACCACGTTTGGTTAAATTATGTTCATGGATTTATGAGATACAGCGTGCCCAAAATTTATGATATACTACACACACACAGAAGGACATTTTCAAAAAATGGTCAAATTTTGTTCAGGACATCTCAAACCATGCAAATCCAACAAAAACTGGAGGTCGAAAATTTCCAAGAATTCAATACTTTCTTTTTATACATAGACAAGAAAGTAATCAAATTATTACTGCACTAAGTAGAACGAAACAAAGAGAAAATATTAAATGTTTCTGAATTAGTGAATTATCACAATCATTTAATTATAATGCAAAGCAATGCATGTAATGATATTTAGTCGTTGTAGGTGGGTGTATGCAAGGTTGTGTTGCATATTTAGACATGGAGAAATGAAAGAAACAAAGGCATCAAAGACCAATTTACCATGGTGTGATAACAGCTGTGCTGAACAGTTGAAATTGTTTGCAAGTAAATTTATAAGTATTTTAAATTAAAAACTTTACAAATAAACAACATTAATTGCAAAAACATGCAAGAACTGTTTTAAGTTGAAATAATTAAAAACTAGCCCCTTTTAAAATAAATAATCAAGTCAGTTTGAATAAAATTTAGGAAAATGAAACAGCAAAAATAAATGATGCCGCAACTCCTCAACTAAAGGTCTAACTGAAAAAATTGTAAATTAAAAACACAAAAAATGAAAGAAAAATTAATAAAGTAACTGTTTCTAAAGGATAATGATAGCTGAAATGAAAGAACACACAGTTTGAATAAAATTTATCAACATGAAACAGATACAGTACATGATGTAACAACTTCCAATTGAAGATTTAACAAAGATTTCCACATTAAAAATGCAAAAGATTTATAAAAAAAAAAAAAAAAAAAAAAAAAAATATTCCTTTTTCAAAGAAAAAGGGAAAAAAATTTTTTAAATACTTTTTATACAATTAAATGAAAAGATAACACAAAAAACAAAGAATAAAATTTTTAGAAATTCAAATATAAAGTAAATAATGTCATAACTTTCAATAAGAAATAGAATTCAATATTAAATTGCATTTGTGTCAGAGTTTCAAGAACATGAAAAAATTGAACTTTATACTTTCATTAGTTTAAAAAAAAAAAACTTAAAAAAAAAATTCAACCTGAGCACATAAAGACACCTCTTACATAAGATGACTAGGGTTACTATAGATATAGTAATAAGACATCAATTGATCAGCAAGAAGGAAAAAGTTATACCTTTTTTCTCGGGAAAAGTCACTCTAACGGCTGTCTTTTCCCAAGTAAATTACACACGGATAATTTAGTAAATAAAATTTATTAATAATTTATTTATTAAAGGTGAATAAAAAACTTCCAGATACAGTTTCAAATTCATTTTTTTTTTTTTCAATACTTTCTAATGGCTGATTTTAGAACTTTTTTATGGCATCAAAAATTTTTGCTCGATAACATGGGGATGGTAGATCTATATATATTACTATATCTATGGGGTTCACACCAAAATGGTGACATAGCCAATTGTCACTAAAACACACACATGGTCAACAAGTTTATTGTGTAAAATATCTTCATAAATCTAATTTTTCTATTTATAGTTTAAAAATGGAAATGAATATATTTTAATATTTATGAAATTTCAAGTAATAAATTCATTCATAAGTCAAAATCCATATATTTTAAACAAAGCAAACTCTAACAGCAATTTTCATTGATTTATTTGGTCTTTTTTATCAGCATTCTCAAGGTAATCAGACTGCCTTTATTCCGTATGTGCATTTTGATGGGGACTTTAGCTTATGACAACAATCATTGTAACAGTTAGCTTTCATACATTTAACCCTTAGCGGCGCAATGTAATTCCGATCATTTAAATTATACTGCCACCGGAATTCACGAACAAAATTAAATTAAAAGAAATTTTAAATTTTTTGTTTTAAAAGAACACCCTTTTCTGCTATGTTATAAACGTAAATATTTGCTAAAAAATGTCTGGGATGAGTTTTTGCAGCTGGAGGTGGTTTCAAATTTATACCACCGCGCGTTAAAGGGTTAAGTCATTATCATTTACCATTCACCTCATTTGAAGCTTATTTCTGAAATCTATATATGATTCTTAACACTCAATTGGGTGTGCTGTATCTGACAGATACATTTCATAATTGAAGTCATTCGTAAATTTAATGAGCTTTAAACAAATTGTATTTTTGTTTTTGGTACTAGAATCTTCTTTTTCTACATCTGGACCTTACTTCAAATTATTACTTCTCTTGTATTTCCTTTGTTTCAATAAAAAAAATACAATGAAAATGACAAAATACAATACAGAGAATTACAAGCACAAGATAAAATGAAAAATAGAACATAGTATCAATTTTTGACAGGCATCTTTCTCTCTCTCTCTCTTTTTTTTTTTTATTTAATGGACTGGAACACTTATTAGTGTAGTTTAAATAAATATTTAACATTTTGACTGTAAAAAAGCAGCTACATGAACCGTGAATAATTCTCATTTCCTTAGCAGATAAAATTATTTTAGGTAATTTTTTTTATGATATTGCATTTTTTTTTTTCTCTGTATTAGTTTCACTCATTTTGTTGAATAATTTTTTCTTACATAAGAATCTGCTACGCATACATTATTGTCAAAAAAACTTCCATCACTTGCATTGCAGTTTTCAGAATTATATCCCGTGAAATCTTCCCCTTTGACACATTCATCAAAATTTTCTGCCTAAACATTCATTTCCACCAAAAAACAAAAATTCATGTTATCTTTCAAAAACTTTTTAATCATTTAAATCTAACAAAACATTTTTTACATATTTAAAAAAAAAAAAAAAAAAAAAAAAAAAAAAACCACTATCTAAAAATGGAAAAATTCAGAGCAAAGCAAACAATAGACGTTATTGAGCCCGTTGTATGACACAGATACAAAACAGCAAATTTACCCCGAAAACAGAAAAAAAAAAAAAAAAAAAAAAATATCCACTGAAATCTACCCCATGGGAGACATTCTAGGTGACCAGAATGGCAGCTTTTGTTCTGGTCAAGGTCGTGAGTTTCTGCCTTCTATTCAAAATAAAGGAATTCCAGATCTTTGTATCTGTGAGATACAAAGCCCCTAACGGAATGTTAAAGCCTCTAAAATACACTTCTTACGTTTATCCAGGAAAAACTTTTATTTCTTTCTAAATTTTACTGGCACATATTTTCTTTTTGTACTTTGTTTTTTGAAACTTTTCTGCTAACGAATCGCTTCCTTGCTTAGCTGATAAAACCTAATTGTTCATAGCTTGAATAATAATCAGCTGCATTTGTGATAGAAGTATTTATGCTGTTTTCGCATAAAACCACTAATATAAACAGTGAAAATATGCCTAAAAAGAGCAACTTTTTTTTTTTTTTTCTAATATTTTATATTTTTGGATTTGGATCAGTAAATCATAACATAAGTGGTTATTTTAGACAACTAAATTTTTTTTGCTGGCATGAACTCTAGTGCACTGTGAGTAAGATCTGTATGTTTAGTAATAATCAAATCTTATGAATATTACAGGTTTAATGCCCTATAAATAACCTCATGGAAATGTACCACAGTTAAATTTTACAAGAAATAAAAAGTAACTACTAAAGAAACAAGTAATAACAAAGAAATAACTAACAAGCAGTTTTATTAAACATAATGTAAATGTTTATTTGAATCACTTATTTTATAACAAGAAAAATGATTTATATATAAGAGGAAGCTGGAAAAAAGAGCTAATCTTTGGTCATGAAGAAGAGTACATCTTCTTGTCAAAAATATATACATGAAAGAGCAAACTGGACAAAAAATGTGAATATAAAATTATCACAATGTAAAAGTACAGGTGTATATACCTGGCTAAAAATTATATTAATCATACACATTTAAAAGTCTTTAATACATTCCTGTAAAACAAACATAAACAATTAAAACTTATTTACATGTTTTAAAAAGTATTCCATATTTAGAAACAAATATGTTCAATTATTAACATGCTTCATAAAATCTGTTCCGTTTTCAATGAAATTTGCTGCAAAAAAAAATTTATAATACAAATATATTAATAAATAGAAATAATATACATCTGAACATGCGTCATTATAAGAAAAAAAAGGGTCATTTTAACGATACAAATAAAAATTATTCCAAAAATAATAATATTATCACAGGTTTATTTTTTTATGCTTGTTTAAGTATATTTATACATGATATATTAATATTATGAAAATATTTAATTTGTTAATTAATATTAATTAATTATCTAAATAATAAGATATTTACACGCGTAAAAATATATTTATAAATGCATTTTTTAATCTTTCATAAGGCACACAAATTTTCTTACATTAGCAGGCATGCTGGTTACATAAATATTACATAAAGTTTTATGTATAATATTAGTAGGTCAACTCAGTGCTGCTCAAGTTGAAATAGCCCTGACGAAATTTTTGAATTAAAGAAAAAACAAAGTAAAGAAAGTATGAGATAAAATTAAATTAAATTAAAACCTTTTAGTTTTGTAATATTGTGAACGTTAGTTTATAGGACAATTGAATTTTAGTATCAAAATTATTTAAAAATTAAAACTGAGAGAAAATTTAACAGAATAAAAAGAAAGCAGTGAAATGAATCACTACATGTACTACCTCAATAATATCCTAATTAGAACAATTTGAACTCATTGTGGGAACTTAACCTGTTAAAGCCTGAATTAATTTTGCAAAATATATTTTGATGAATATTTCAATTCTAAATTAATATAGACAACTGACAGTAATATATATTAAATTAAACAATTCTTATGATAGTTTTAAATTTAAAGTCTATCCTCATTTTAGTACGCTTAGTGTTCTAGCCAAAAAACTTCTAGATTAGATAGAAAAACTTCAAGATAACACATTAATTTCCTATTATACACTGACAAAGACCTTGAAAGTAAAGTATCATAATATATATTATTATTTAACTTGACTTAAGTTGGTATATCTGCGCCAAAAAAAAAAAAAAAAAAAAAATATATATATATATATATATATGCAATGAATGAAAAATCATAAAATAACTATCCAAATTATGTAATTATAATTAATAGCAAGCACATAAAACTTTGAGGGTTCATTTAGAGTGATGCTATGAACTGTCATTAAAAAGCAGAAATCCTTCCAAGAAACCACAAAAATATATGTGCTATTTTATTAGCAGTCCTCAAATGAGGACACTGGGCATTAATGGTTTAAACAAATAAAACCACAAATAAACAATTTAAAAAAAAAATTTTTTTTTTTTTTTTTTTTTTTTCCCCAACCTAAAAAGAAATATATTTAAAAAAATAATGCACAATTTATTTATTTATTTTTGGTATCAATTTGTTTTTTTCTTTTTAATAATTTTAAAGTTAAAATGAAGTTTTTATTTAATGTTTTTGAACCAATTATCCAATAGAGTTAAAAATACAGCGTTAGCAAGATTTTGTACTGATTAATAAGTGCACCAAATCTCGTAGCGATCAGTTGAATGGTGTAGCGTTATGTAAACTAAAAATCTGGAAAGATAAGGTGACAAACTTTCAGCTTTATACGTACAAGAGACACCATTTCTATTATTATGTATCTGGTAATAACTAGTAGAAAATAATCCACAATGTGTTTACATATATATAATTTATCATGTTGCAATATAATGAGGGAAATTCAAACAAACATATTCACACAGTGGTTTACAATCACATTTTCAAGAATATTTACCATCTATTCCTTCTATTTATTAGTGCAATTAATCAATTTATCTATCAATTTTAGAAAAATGTTCATTCTAGAATAAATCTCCCTGCATGTATCATTGGCATTTCTATATTTCTGTTTTTTATTTTCTGTATATTTTGTAGTTTCCTTTTATTTTCGACTTTGAGATTTTATTTATTCATAAAAAGAAATGTCGCCATTATTACTTTTTAGTAATCTCTTCACATGCTGCACTTATTTCAGAGTTACTCTTGTGATTGCTTTTTAAATTTTTATCGACAAAAATCTCTGACAAATACAGGAAAACAGACAGTTTCTACAATACTACAATTATCGCTACCTTTTTAATCAATATTTTCATAAGATAACCTATCATTTCTTTATCATCAATAAAAAAATATATAATAAAATCTGATATAAATTTCTGATATTAAATAATTACAATTATTGTTAAAGTCTATTAAAAAATAATTTTGTATTTGAAACATAACTGCACACATGTTTTTAACAGAAATGTTAAAAATATAAAATAACTAAATGTTATTTTGTAATAAAATTATAAAGTACATAACATTATATTAAAAATAAATAAATAAATAAATGAAACATTTTAAAACTTGACACACAAACTTTAAATTATTTATTGAATTCACTATAAAAGAAAATTTAAATTACATTAATTTAAAACACACTAATTTGTGGGAAAATGTCTTTTTACCATTAAATATTTTCAAAAAACTAACTAGAATAAAAAAAAAAAAAAAAAAAAAAAAAATTAAAATAAATTTAAGACTGATTAAATTTAAATAAGCAAAACTTTTTTAAAGCTAAATCAAGTGAGGAATGTATAAAGTAAGATACTTTACATATTCCTGAACACAAAACTTACTAGAAATTGCTATAAGAATTCAACAGAGAAAATTCAACAAATAATTTGATCAATTAAAAATAATAATAAATAAATAAATAAATAAAGGCATTTACATAGGTGGCAATGACCACAATTTTTTAATACTAATTTTTCTCAGTAAAAACTTTTAACTTGTACAATTTACACAAAAACGGCTACAAAAATTTTTGAAAGACTAATTGAAGAATTTTTTAGTTAAAAACTACTGGTGACCCAAAATCAAAGTGATTGGCAGTTACACATTTAAAGACCCTAATAAAAGCTCTTTTAATATATTTTTGTAATTGATAAAAGAATAATGAGAATAATTACAAAAGGGTTAAATAATTTCTTTTGTCTTGTGTGATAGTTCCAAATAAAATAATCTCTGAAGGAAGATGCCATTCATAACATTCACAGACTAAGACATTTGATAGATTGTTCGAAAGCCGTGAGTGCACAGATAAAGAATATGAACAAAAATAACCAGAATGGAGGGTTTCTATCGAGATATTGGAAGATAAATATAAAATTAAGATGGGAATTGCAAATCTACAGTAGTGGCACCAGAAATTCCCCGACGGGGGGGACACCACCTCCCCGACAGGGGGCACTACATAAAGAGAGTTTATTATATAAGTATTTATCAAAAACTGCAATACTGTTAATAATATTACTGTTAATATTTGTACCATTCCATTTGTTAGTACTCCTCGTGGTTTTGGAGATTATCGTGCCACAGACAGACATTTTCTAAAAATATCGTGGTCAAAATGTGTTCTGGACCGGACCTCTCAAAACATGTATATTGATGGAAAACTGGAAGCTGAAAATTTTTACGAATCCAGTACTTTCTTCTACTCAATACAGAATGGAAAAACTGGAATGCTCCAAATTTGTACAAGGAAAGAAAAATGTTGCCAAAAGTAGAAAAACTGAAAATTTTGTATTTTTTTCCCCAAGAGATTTTAGAAGTATGCCCCGATGGGGGGTCACAGACTCCCCAACGAAGGAGAGGGGGGGGGGGTCTGTGCCCCCTCGGCCCCCTAGCTGGCACCACCCCTGCAAACTTATCATGAAGAAATATAAATACCTGAAGGAGAAGTGGTCCCGTCCACCTTAACACTTAATGGATGGGTCGAATAATCTGCTCTGCTTTTCTCAGTTTCCAGGCATTTTACAAACCGTGTGTGTAATGCATTTACAAATAACTCCGCCTACAGGTGTTTCTTTTACATATTGTGCACTATGTTTATGCGATAAAATGTGTCCAAATTTTGTATTCGTACAACCAGGGTAGTATGCATATAAATACTTTGACTAGAAACAGTATAATTACAATATACATTCATTTTTACATTTTTACTGATAACATAAATACATAAAATATGTTTGCTTTATATAATGCAACATTTTGGAGTAACACCCAAACACAGGGTTTTCTATACAAAATAGAAAAACATGCAGTTTTGAATATGTTAAAAATACTACCTAATAAGCAAAGCTATGCAGTAGGATGAACAGACAGATAGTACGATAACTAATGGTACCACGAAAAGAAATAACATAATGTGTCTAAAATGAAAAACTAACACAGCTTACTGAAAATTCAAGTAAAAACTTAAATCTAGGTTGCTCGGTGGCTTGTTTTAGGAAGTTACAATGAAAAATGTAAATTTACATGATTCATGTGTTAAGTGTTAATATAGAAACTTGCTGCTTTAGTTTTTTCATAGACATTGAATTGTTCCGAGAATTGCACATATGGTAACTTAAGTTTTTGAACTTGCAAACTCAAAAGTACTGATCTTCCTCTACAAATATCCACTCTTTCCATTCCAGTTACCTTTTACCGTATATTTCATTTAAATTGGTATGTTGTTTATGTGTGTACATTAAATCTCAGAACTGAACATTTAGTAACCTTTTATCATCCAAATGAACTGTAATTAGGCATAAATGTATAACTCTGACGATAATACATGTCCAGGTAATAACAGGAATGGGGTGTGGGAGCCCTGAGTGTGGGTCCCCAACTCTTGCTACTTCCTATCATCTGATTGAGATGAAATTTTGCATACACATATAATTCCGATTAGAAAAAATGCTCAAACAGTAACAGACTTGGGAGTGTGGGTGGATGCTAGGAGCCTGGGCCCACAACACCAGTTTAAAATTTGTTTTTGAATTTTAACCCTCTATCACCTGATAGAGCTGAAGTTTTTCATATATGTATATTATCCACATCCTCTGAATTGGAGTTTTTAGTACATTCTGAAGTAAAACTGTGTTTTAATTTTTTTTTTTTATTTATGTTTATCTCACATATTAATTAATTGTGTACTTATAGCTTTTCAACAATTTATAAACTATCTCGATCCACAAATGCTATGACTTCCACTACCTTTGATAGTTTAAATAAAACAAGATCTAAATATACAATTTTTGGAAATGTCCTATTTACTTCTAAAGTTTTTTCATCTCCTTCCCATTTTTTATTTTTTTTTTAATATATTTTAAAGTAACAGGTGCATGTAAAATATGCAGTTGTTTTGAATAACTTTTTAATCTAATCACATATATCACAGTAATAATAATTTAGAAAATAAATGGAAAATAATCATGACATTTTAAAAGGAAATATATATAACAAGTATATTTACATATTGATATCACTTATGAGCTGCAATAGTGGCAACACTCAAAATAATAATAATAATAAATAAATAAATAAAATAAATACAGGTCTCATTTAAAAAAAAAAAAAAAAAAAACAGTTCCTTCCAGCAGCAATACTAGTACATTTCATAATTCAATTATACACCATAAAGCTTATTTTATGCATTTTCATAGCAATAAAAACTTTAAACCTAATATAACATTTATCACAAAGCATGATTTTTTGAATTGTGCCACTATTGCAGCCTATAATATTCATTACAATTTTTTTTTCTTTGTAATGGAAACATTTAACATTACATGAACATGAATATGTACAAATGTAAAATACTTTCAAAATATTACATTTATCGTTGATATCTATAAATATTATAAATAAAATACTTCATCAGCGTAATAAAGGTATTAAAATTCCCTTATAGTCGCTTAATAAAAATTTTATGTATATAAATACAATATTAACATAAAAAAATATATAAAATATTTAACAGTCAATATTTATAAAAAATATTCTCATTCATTTTTATATTGATAAAAATATTCACAATCACTGCTGAGCTTTGGAGATTTCAGTGATAACAATTTTAGAAACAAATCCTGCTAGGATAGCAAAAACCACAGTAACTATTGTTCCATGTGTCATCCCAAAACCATAGACCTAAAAAAAAACCAGAAATGTATTTAAAATCTGACAAATAAAATATTTAAGGAATTATAAAAAGAAAATTTATAGAGAAAATAATATCCTAAAATTTGAAAACAATGAGTTTTTTGAAAGATTACACACGATCTTAACACATCCAATTACAGTTGTGCAAGCCCTATAACAGGATAGTTTTCAGTGTTCAGCAACAATTTTTCAGATGATACAAAATATTCTGCAGGACACAGAAGTTTAATCTCAAAATGTTAATAATATACAGATCATAGGTGTCAACTTTTTAAAAAATCTGGGGGGGGGGGGGGGGGCGAGTTTCAGTGGAGCTATGTTCAAATAAGATTTAAAAAACTTTAGAATTTATATAAATCGCATGTGATACCCCTCATGAGGGCCCCTCGCATGTGATACCAACAATACGGCTATTAAAATGCATTATTTATAAAAATTTTAACTTTCTATAAAGGGAAAAACAAAACTGATTTAATTGTGAAGCAATGAACAAAATAATGAAACAAATCAGTAGGCAAGAAAAAGGAAAACTGATCTAATTGTGAAGTAATGAACAAAATAATCAAACAAATCTGTAGGCAAGAAAGAGAAATATTTAATCCGAACTGATATCAATCTTATCAAAAAGTAATAAGGAAAAATACAATTTCCGTAACTTTAAATTAAAAAAATTCTAAAGGTGATAAATGACTGGATTGAACCTGGCTACTGAACTAATAAGTTCACTAATGAAAATAGAGACTAATTTCTTTTCATACATACATATGAAACTAGTATGTTGTGGCCACCACAAGACTTTCTTCTATATTTTCCTATATACATATTTAAACAGTAACAATATTAAAAAAAAAAATATATATATATATATATACGATTATTTTTCAAAGTTTTTTTTTGTTAAAAGTAATACATATTCAATCAGTAACAATATTTAAAAAAAAAAAAAAAAAATTTTAAAAGTAAAACAAATCGATAACTTTGTTTTAAATTATCACAGATTTATAGTTCAACCATTTATTTTAAAGGTACTGACGAGATCTTTCGAAAGATACCCATCTTCAAAATTTACCCCCCCCCCCCTTGGGGGGAAGCGATGCCCCCACATGCACAAAAAAATTTTTCTAGTTAACTATTACTATTATCAATAACTCATATTAATTTTACAATCACAAGTTAAAAATAACTCTCATTATGTACATTTATACGAAATTTTGTCCTATAATGCCATGTTAAAAATTTAGAAAACATGAGATCACAGCGCCACCTGTTGAGCGATTGATCCCCAAATGTAATCAGCACCAGTTTATGTCAGGGACCAACTAAATACCAAGTTTGGTTAAATTTCGTTTAAAAAAAAAAAAAAAAATTTTTTTTCTAAGTTTTTTTTTCATTAAAAGTAAAAAAAATCGATAACTTTGTTTTAAATTATCACAGATTTATGGTTCGACCATTCGTTTTAAAGGTATTGACGAGACCTTTCGAAAGATACCCATCTTGAAACTTTGCCCCCCCCCCCCCCCTGTTGGGGGGAACCGATGCCCCCACATGCACAAAATTGTTTTCCTAGTTAACTATTACTATTATCAATGAGACCTTTCTAAAGATACCCAGCTTGAAAATTTACTTCCCGGGGAGGCCGCCTCCCGAAGATTTAAAAGTGGGGGGGCCAGCCCCCCCGGCCCACCCGTAGTTTACGCCTATGATACAGATTATATATATATATATATATATATATATATATATATATGTGTGTGTTACAAACTTATATACAACAACATAGGGTAGATGCTCCAGTGATTGGCAGGCTCCAGTAATTGACATCTATCCAGAAATAATTAATAAATAAGAAAAATAATAAAATCATATATTTTACATATAAGAATTTTAACATTTCATGTCAAACACTGGAGCATAGGGTGCTAATAACTGGTAAAATGAATAACTGGCAGTGTCAAACACTGGAACACAGGGGGCCAATGACTGATAAAATGAAAAACTGGCAGTGTTAATTACTGGAACATTGAGTTGGTGTCCAATAAAAATTCATAAAAAAAAAAAAAAAAATCTGATGTGGGCACCACATGACTTCCTTATACACTTTTAGAAATATACATAATGTTAAAAAACATTGACATTGGACCCGAAACAGTTGGCTAAAAATATTTAAAAAAATGAATTATCACCGTGTTCTGAGCTTTTCTGAAAGTTAGTTAAAAACCGATGCAAGATTTGTACTGGTAACGCTGACGAAGGCAGCAAGGACCCGAAAAAATTGGCTAAAAGTATTTTTTTAAATGCAGTTTCACCATATTCTGAACTATTCTGAAAGTTTCAAATGTCTAGCTAGTCGGGAAGTTAGTTAAATAAATTTTCTGTTGAACCATATAAACGCTGTCGAAGGCAGCAGTGACCTAAAACAATTGGCTAAAAATATTTAAAAAATGCATTGTCACCGTGTTCTGAGTTTTCCTGGAAGTTTTAAATGTGTAGCTAGTCGGGAAGTTAGTTAAAAATCGATTGCAAGATTTGTACTGGTAACGCTGCCGAAGACAGCAGGGACCCTAAACAGTTGGCTAAAAATATTAAAAAAATGCATTTTCACCGCGTTCTGATCTAGTCTGAAAGTTCTAAATGTCTAGCTAGTCGAGAAGTTAGTTAAATAAATTTTCTGTTGAATTACATAAACGCTGCAGAAGACAGCAGGTATTAGAAACAGTTGACTAAAAGTATTAAAAAAAGGCATTGTTATTGTATTCTGAACTCTTCTGAAAGTTTTAAATCTCTAGCTAGTCGAGAAGTCAGTTAAATTGCAAGATTTGTCCAAACCATTTTTGAGTTATTACCGTTTTTTGATACATTTTGGCCATTATGAACCTAATTTTCTTAAATATCTCCAAAATGGAAAATCATACAAAGTCCAAAAAGGGAGGTGCACAACTAGATGTTATAACAAACATATGTACCAATTCGCAACTTTCTACGTCCAACCGTTTTTGAGTTATGCGACATACTCACACACACACACACACACACACACACACACACACACACACACACAGACACACATACATACAGACGTCATGAAAAATCGTGTAAATTCCCTTATATCTCTAAAACGAGAGCTCGTGTTAAGACGACACTTGCAGGTGTACAACTAGACATCATGACAGTCACACGTATAAATTGGCAACATTCAACGATCATTCGTTTTCGAGCAATGTGAAATGCAAAATCCATTTCGCAAATCAGGATTACTATACTTCCTTATACTTTGTATAAGGAAGTAAAAAAAATTGTTATCAAATGTATATATAAATCATTTTATTACCTCACATTAAATCCTTACGATGTCCGAGATTTATTTATATATTTCAGCGACCAGTTGGTGCCATCATCAGAATATTCGGTAGAATGATTTGAAAGGTGTTAACTTTAGGCGGTTTGTTTATTCACTTCATTTTCTCTCCTCCTCTTCTCACTTCACTTGTCATCTTTGTACAACTGTTGCCACTCTGGTGGAATAAGGCTATGTTCTATGTCATTGACGTTGTTATTGTTTGTTAGAATTTCGATTGCTTCTCTTTTGAGAGCGTAATGGTGGGAGTTATAGGGGGCTATTTTTTGAAAATTAATGGAGTCAATGTTAATTGGATTAGTATTGTTAGTTCTTGAGAAGGCTGTAGAATGTCTATTGTATTTTAAATCTGCTATATGTTCGGAGATACGGTCTTTTATTTTTCTTCGGTAGAAACTTTGGTAGTTTCTTATATTATTCTACCGAGGATTCTGATGATGGCACCGACTGGTCGCTGAAATATATAAATAAATCTCGGACATCGTAAGGATTTAATGTGAGGTAATAAAATGATTTATATGAGAATAATCCTTTCTTCAAAATATTAAGATGCAAATGTATATATTTTAACACATATGTGGTTCTGAATGTCTTTCATGCCATATGTACTAACTTAAGATTTCTAAAAATATTTTCTGATGACTAGAACATTAAAAAACATCAGAGATTGCTCTAAAAGTGTCAATCACTGGTGCACTTACCCTATATATATATATCAAGAAAAAAAAAAAAAAAAAAAATACATATTTATATAATAATAATATTCCAAAAATGATGTTTTAAACTTTTTTATGGAAATTTGTAATTTTTTGGAAAAATAGAACAAAAGCTCAAAAAGAGAATTCACAATGTAATCAAAAGATTGATTGCTTCAATGTTAAAAGCGGGACTGAAAATTTTGCACAAATATTAAAATGGCAGAAATTATCACCAAATTTCTCACTAATTTATTGTCCTGGAAAAAAAAAAAAAAAAAAACATCCATTTGAAAATATCATCAGATATTTGTCAATTCTTTCAATATTGTCTTTATCTCCATGACAACAAAATATCAAGATGTCTACATTTTTTTTTTTTTTTTTTTTTTTTTATGTGGAATCATTTTCCTGCTGATTGACAAGATTTACATCACTAAACAGTGACAAAAGTTACATTAAATCCTAACTGATTTTTCATATCTGTGTTTTCTTCTCAAATTTTGAAATAAGCAATTATTTTGCTGTTGTGTTAATTCAAAAATTTTGACTTAAAAAAAAAAAAAAAAAAAAGGGAAGAAAGAAAATAATATAAAATAAAAATCATTAAAAATTCTGTCAAAGACAGAACTTAACTTAGTACGGAGGATTATGAATTTCAATCAGTAAAATTTTTATCTTTATTTTTTTTATATATTTTTTATCTTATTGTTTGACCGTAAAACTGAGCTGTATACTTTTCAAAATGACTGAAGTGAATTAAAATGAAGTGTTGCCACCTAAATTTCATACTTTAGTTAATTTTTAAAAATCTAATTGTCGTGTTGAAAAACAGTTTGCACCCCTGAATTCAGAAAAATCGCCACCTTCATTTGGTACTGAATTTGTAACGATAGGACTGATATTTCTAATTTATTTTGGTGTTACACAAAACTGGTCTACAAAAAATCCAGATTGAAACTAATAGTCCTCCATCCTTAAAAAAAAAAAAAAAAAAAAGATTCACTGATTTACAAAAGAATTTTTTCTTAAAGAAACTTTATATGCCAAAGAAAATCAATTTTTACCAACACTGTTTTTTTTTTTTTTTTTTTCCGCATCTTTATTAGGTCGTTTTCATTTATCTTATTTCAGTAATACTGCATACACTGTTAAAAAGTGAACAAACACATATATATTCTTATAATAATTTTTAACACCTTTTATACGCTAAATTATATATCAGAATATACATTTATATAATTGTTGATACTAATTTAATTTCATTGGCTATTCAAATGTATTTTAATTCACCCTGATTTTACTTGTGGTTAGAGAATATATATATATATATATACTTACAGACATTTGTAAAGGGTTCAAGGCCATATACTGTATTGGTTTGATGCGCATTTGAGTTGGATAGACACACTAAATTAGGAAGAGAGAAATTCTTATACTTACTACATGCAACTTAAATTGCAAATACATGATAAAAAATATTTTTAGCAACATTTAAAATAATAACATTAATACAAATCTAATTATGATGTTAAAAAATTAAAGCCTAATGTGGATTGTTTATTTTCTGATATTATGGCATTTATTTTTTGAGAAAGATCCATACAATGACAACGGTTCCACCATGCATTTCCATAGCAACATCTTAGATAAAATGGTTTAGACAACTTTTTGACAGTGATGAACTTAGTTGATAAATATGGAATGATATTTGATGGCTGTCTGAGCTACACTGAAGATGCTCATTTAAGCGAGCACGAATTAAAAGTTTGAACTAAAATTTTTACAATAAAAGATGCTTCAATTAATGGAAGTTCTCAATGCTAGAATGTTTTGTTTCACTAAAATAGAAAGCAGTACTCAATATACTCAATCAATTTATCTTTTTACTTACCCTCTATTTTGTAATAACAAATTATTTAAAAGATTGTTTAGAAAGTCTTGTCATTTCCTGAAATTAAAGCAAGCTTTACAAACAAATTTATTTCATTTATGTACTGATGACGGTACACTAAATGCTACTGAAACAGCTGTCTACTAGTTTATTATTTCCGTTGGCATCCAAGACATTGTTTATGATTACAGGGTTCATTTATCGAAAGCTAAAACTCCTGTCAATGACCTAAGTGATATTTTAAAACTGATCCTATTTTATTTTTACAATAAAAATAATTCTTAAAATGCACATTTGCATGAAATTTTGTCCGATTCTATCTTGCTAAGCAAATCTTATACTTCAAATAACATACAAGGATTTTGAAATAGAATAATCATAGTCAATGATGATCATGCTCATGACAGTATCATAAATGATATTCAAAAACTTCTTAGACATCTTTATGATGAAAGAAAAATCTCTTAATGCACATTTATGCGAAATTTTATCCTATCCTCCTATGTTAAGAAAACTGTAAATTTTGAATAACGTGTGAAATTTTCAAATTAGATTGTTTTAAAATCAATGAGATTCTTGCCAATATCATAAGTAATATTTTAAAATTAGTCTGACCTTTTTGCAAGCATTTGTTCTTAAAATAATCAATGTTTAGATACACTAACTAACTAACGAACAGACAAACATCAGAGGTTGCATTGGACTTAAAAATATGAGAGTCACATTTACTCACTGTCCATAGAATTACAAGTCAAATTTTAAAAAGTGTCAGTTCCTAAATAATTACCCGAAACATGAATAAGTGTAAAAACATTACCTATATTCCCTTTCAGATGTAGTTAAACATGACAATTTAAATAAAACAGTATAAAATTGTAAACTAAAATAAAACTTAACTTTTAATATTCTATGTGAATGAACTATATGCTATTTATACAAAGTAAACAAAACAAAATTTCTTAGTGAAATTTAAAAGTATGTACTTTTGTGTACCCTAATATTATCAATATGTGATTTTAAAAAATGTTCTAAACTGATAATATATTTTATTAATAAATAAATAAAAACCCTTTAATTTTTTTAGAATCTGTAATTTAATAGAAAGTTCTTAAAATTATAATTATTTAAAGTTAGTTAATTTCTTAAAACATCTTTTTCACAAGTTAAGTCTGACTCGCAGTTTCAAAAGTAATGAGTTAAATTTTCTCAAAATTACAAAGCAATGAGTAATGTGCAAGTTAAGTGTGATCTCTGAACATACTGACAAACACAATATCAATTTAATGATTTTCAAGTTTCTCAAATCTCGAAATGTATAAAAGCATAAAAAAATTGAGGTTGAAAATTTTCAAGAATACCTAAGTTCCTAATATCTATAGTATGATCAGAATTTAAAAATATAACACACAAAACATTTTTCAAAAGAAAGTATCAAGTGCATAGCTTTTCTTGCCACTGCAAATTCAGAAAGTTGACACCATCAGAAAAATGGAGGGGGCACGAAAAAGAAGAGGAAAGACAGGAATAGCAACCAATGGACAGAGAAAAGGAACTAATCAATAGTAAAGTGCAAAACTTGTTACAAGACAGAAAAATAAGCAAAGAAAAAAGAATACATTAAACAAAAAAAATTAATTATAAAGAGATAAATATATGAAAGAGATAAACCTAGGTGCCAAGTCTCCCCTTTTCATGGAAGACTTCAAACCAGAAAATTTTTATAGCTATTTTCGGTAATATTAATCGTCGAAAATATATATAACATAATCCATTTTAAAATACTGGTGTCATTCTGATTTAAAAGTTAAAAATGTTGGCAGCTCTGGATAAACATATAAAAAGAAAAAATAAATAAATAAAAAATACAAGTAAAACAATTTATTTTCAAAAAGAAGAGAATAAAGTGGAATCAGATTTTCCCTTAAAAACAATACTATTTTAATCAAGAAAATATTTTAATCAAGATATTTTAATCAAGAAAAATGGCCAATTATTCAAAAAAGCCTAAGTTAGAAGAGAAATTAGCACTTAGATAATTTTAGTATTTTTTAAGTTAAATTTTGTGCCAAAGTCACAGGAATGTTTAACTAAAGAATACTTAGAAACTCTTTAGAAATTTCTAAATCATCTACTGCACGTTTTTCTGCTTGGAAACAGTTGTTTTTGCTAGTATTTTTTTATCTTTTTATTTATTTATTTATTTTTAAAAATATTTTTTCCCTTTCATATATAATTTTTTTTAATATTAAGGATTATTTGGAGAACACTTTGCAATTAAAAATAAACATAACTGCCTTACTTAAGCTCTCCTTAAGCTTATTCAACCAGGCACCCAGCTGTAATAAGCTTAAGGAGAAACAAGTAAGGTAAAAACACCAGTGCTCGTCACCCTTAAAATCTGCACCAGTGTTCGTCACCCTCACAAAAGACATGTTAAAATAACCATTAATTAACATCTATGGATTTGAATCTGCTCAAGCTAGATTCTCCAGTTCTAGGAAATCTAGTGCCGGTGGTTTGAAATTCATAGATGTTATTAAACGCTTATTTTAACATTTCTTTTGTGAGGGTGACGAACACTGGTGTCTGTAACTTAAAGCAGTTATGTTTATTTTTAATTTTTTTTTAGTGAATTTTTATTTAATGTTTTCTTTTTTTTTTTTTTTTTTTCCTTTCCCTTATTTTTATTTATTCTCCTTTGTTTTGTAATTTTTTTACTTTACTATTTATTGATTGTCCTTTCTCTTTTCTCATTGGTTACTTTTCCTTTCCTTCTATTGTCTATGTCTTTCCTTCCTTTTCCCTTACTCCCTCCGTTTTTCTGTCAGTCTGCTATCTTTTGTGTAGAGAATACAATCTGGAGAATACTTTGCCAAAGTACCCCAATACTATGTTCTTATACTATGTTCTCCAAAAACTTGGAAAACTTAATGTGATGTTATTTTACCATTTAATTACTAATACTATTTCACATTTACTTTAAATATTAATTTTTTTAGTACAAATTGAACAATTAAAAGTTTGCAGAATTAAAAATCTTGTATTGTTATACATTATTTCTTGTGCAACCATGACAACAACATATAAATTCTTGAAAGCATAAAATGTCCTTTAATTAAAGGTCCCTTCTATTTTTTAAATCAAAAATTCTGCCTTAATACTTTGATTGACTACTGGAAAAAATTAGCACATCTTTCTCGGATTGTTGGACTAAAGTAATGTCACAAAGGCCAAAGTATCCATGGTACATATTATAACTATCATTGTTGTAATGATAATGCAATAATGCTCCGAGTTTTTATTTAAAAAAAAAACTTTAATAAACCAAGTCTTAAAAAACCTTAATATGCTGTAAAAGATTAAAATCACAAAGCTTTTCCCCAGTAAGCCCTGGCATCCTAAAAAAAAGTTTTACTCTTGTTTAATAAAACACAAACAGATGGCAAAGTGTCCTCCTTTTACTTTCTCTGTAACTGTAAATAAGTAAGTAAACTACAGTCAGGATAAACTACAGTTTGAGTCTGACTTTCATGTGGTTAACATCAACAATTGATGATTTACGCAAAGGGATTAACAATTACAGTTATCAGGTCACTACTGGCAACCTGAATTTTCTATTTGGCAATCAGTTTTTTTAGAATTACCACCAACCTTTTTCGGATTCATTCTTAATTTAAAAGAATATAGTTTAAATTGTATTTCTATGTACATTGAAGTAAATAAATAAAAAAGTAAAAATTTTGTCAAAGACAGAATTTAGTTTAGTATGGAGGACTATTAATTTCAATCTGTAAAAATTTTATTTTTATTTTTAATCTATTTTTTATCTCATTTTCTTTCACCGTAAAACTGGAACATGTACTTTTTAAAATGACTGAAATGAATTAAAATGAAGTGTTGTCACCAAAATTTCATACTTTAGTTAATTTTAAAAGATCTAATTGTGGTGTCGAAAAACTGTTTGCACCCCTGGATTCAGAAAAATCACCCCTTTCATTTGGTGCCAAATTTGTAACGATAAGACTGATATTTCTCATTTATTCTGGTGTTACACAAAATTGGTCCACAAAAACTGGCGACGATAACAAAGAATTTTAAAGATATTTATATAATCCAAAGTTGATTTTTTTAAGGTAAGTTATGCTATTAATTATCACCATACAAGCCATTAGTCTTTCTCAATGCATGCATTGGAAATTTCACACATTTTAAAATCCAATCATTTTTAAGATTATATTATATAGTGAAATAAACTTTTTTTTTTTCTAGCTACCAAACATTTTTTAACTCATTAAAGATTGTTTAAGCACAATAAATTCTTGAATGAAATAGCTTTTAAAAATTATATACATATTAAACTAGACACTTAAATATATAAATAACTATGGAAAACACTTACCCTCATTACTCTTTGACCTTCAAAATTTACTTCGGCAATAGCTGTAGAAAGAACAACAAGGAGAATCAAAGGAAGAACAAACTGGAGGATATCAAAGAGGGATGCTGGATGTCCCAACCAATGGACTAAATATGTGGAACATCTCAAAAGAACTAACCCGACAAAAGATGCATACCATCTCTGCAGAGCACAAGATGAAAATCTGAGTCGACACTAAATAAAATAAGAGAAAATTCAAAATCCATTAACACTTGAAGAGTATAGATTTTAAGAGGACAGTGGCCATTATAAATCTTTTTGGTAAATTATTGTCTTAGAGGTGTAAAAATATGTATACATATGCACTGAAATATAGTATTAAAATTTCTCAAAAAATTTTTTAATCAAGAAAAATAATTTTTTCATTTTTTTTTTTTTTTTAAGTTTCTTGCTAACAAATTTTTAATTTTTTTTTTTTTTAATCGATTTTACAATATTGTAGTTTAATAGTAAATTTTAAACATATCTGGGTATTTTATGGCTTAATTGATAGAATAATTTTCTTTTAACTATTTTTACATTTGAAAGCTGGAATTTAATGCCAATTCTTAGCATTCAAATATATATATATATATATGTAACATCAGGGTGTACAATGGCGAGCTGTCCGTCAGGCACACAATAAATACTAGGAGCTATTCAACGAAACTGCTTTATTTTCTTCAACATGGCAAAGTTGTGGCGACATGGCAAGGCTTGGACTATCTCCGGAACCTTCTGTGATCGCCGTCTGAGATTTTACGCCTCCCGGCGTTCACTGTTTGGAAAGCTATTACTCCTTTGTAATTTCGGAAGAGGGCTGCAGAATGGAAGTGTTTAACAAGTCAAAATCGTCACAAGAAGTGTCCGTTTGTTTATTGTTCTGGCTTTTATACTCGATTTCCTGAGCTGCTAATTGGTTCTTTAGATCGTCCATGCTCTAAATGGAATTTCTGGGATTAATTAATATGCAGCTTGATGCAGAGAAGGTTGCAAATTGCATTAACGTCAGTGAATTTCGACTTATAATTTCATTCCTTTTCTGAGTTATAAAGTCTTCTGCTAGGAAACAATCTTTAAAGGGGCAATTACGAATTATTTGCGATTATAATTTCAATTAGCGATTTTTACACTTTTAAATTTGGGTTTTTTAATAATTTAATTTAATTTATTTTTATCCCTTTCATATGTATATATATCAATACAAAAAACCCTTAATGGGTTAAAGGTTTGTGACACAGCACTGCACTTTATGGCTATAAGAATTAGAAATACGGGTCTTAAAAATAAGGATATCAAATTTTCAGTGACGCTTTGCTATTAATTAAAAAATGCAGAGATTTTCTTATTTGAATTTGTTTTTTTCTTCTATTTCTTTTTACAGTGTAAACGTTATTTTCAACATAAAATAATATATAACATTTACTTACCGATATACCTTTTCATTCACATCTCTTATAATATCAAAATATGTGTTTTAAAAGAAATGATATAAAATTCCAGCAACGCAGTGATGTTACACTAAATGATTTGTTTTTAAATTCCACTGCAATTATTTTGTTTTGCATATTAAAGTATATTTGCACATTGAAATATTGCTTTTAATTTTCAAATACGCAGTCAAATATATCACTTTCATTAAGTTTATATTATGTACTGAAATGTACTTATTTCAATGAATTATTTTATCTTTTGCGTCACGCTATCCAAAACTACAACTAAAAATTTCGCTTTTTTCAATTAATTTGGATAAGATGGCACAAAATAAACAATTCCATAAATTTTATTTACAGTTTTGGATAGCGTGACGCAAAAGATAAAATAATTCATTGAAATAAGTACATTTCAGTACATAATATAAACTTAATGAAAGTGATATATTTGACTGCGTATTTGAAAATTAAAAGCAATATTTCAATGTGCAAATATACTTTAATATGCAAAACAAAATAATTGCAGTGGAATTTAAAAACAAATCATTTAGTGTAACATCACTGCGTTGCTGGAATTTTATATCATTTCTTTTAAAACACATATTTTGATATTATAAGAGATGTGAATGAAAAGGTATATCGGTAAGTAAATGTTATATATTATTTTATGTTGAAAATAACGTTTACACTGTAAAAAGAAATAGAAGAAAAAAACAAATTCAAATAAGAAAATCTCTGCATTTTTTAATTAATAGCAAAGCGTCACTGAAAATTTGATATCATTATTTTTAAGACCCGTATTTCTAATTCTTATAGCCATAAAGTGCAGTGCTGCGTCACAAACCTTTAACCCATTAAGGGTTTTTTGTATTGATATCATTACTTTTTAGGGGTTAATGATTAAAATGTAAAATTAAAGGAGCATGGCAATGAGTTTCTAACCCTTAAAAAGTGCAGTTTCATAGTTCATACCACATTAAATTTTACCTCGAACAAAATAACAAACTAAATGAAATTTTAAAAATTTATGAAAAGTGATAAATAAAAAACTTTAAGAAAGAATATTTGTTGTGTGATGGAAACACGCAACATTACAAAGGCATAATATAGTATATTTTAAAAATAACAAACAATTTCTACAAAAAAAAAAAAAAAAGAGAGAGAGAGAGAGAGAGAGAGAGATTTATATTATTTTATTTAATATTCAATTTCTTTGGTTCAACGGTTCATCTGTTTCTTAAATAGTTCAACAGAATATTTAAAATGAATGTTCAAAAAATAATTTGTTTACGAAAGTTTTTGTAAAAAAGTGTTATGAATAAGTTTTTAAAGAGCTCCATTCACCATATAGATTTTGGTTAGATTAAAAAAAATTAAACACAAGTTTTTAAATGGTCCAATTGAATGAACAAAATATTAATATTTTGTTATATTTTTAATTGGAGATGTTTAAAGTAAAATGTTGTAAGGATTTGACAGTAATTTTCCAAAATACCTAACACCATGGGGGTGGGGATCAGATCCTCCTTTGGAAACTCTGATAATTCTAAAAAAGATGCTTAATCAATCTGAGGGAGATTTTGTTTGGTTTAAAATTAATTCAGATGGGGAAAATAGGAGGGGGGCAATCAGTTAGACCACTTTGAAATTTTAATCGGGAAAACGTTTTTTTAGAAAATGTTTTGTTGAATGTAGTTTTATTCCTATTTGGTTAAATATACTGTACCTAATTCCCACATTTTTCCTGGCTAGAATTCCTGAAAATTTTCTAAAACGTGGTGAAGGGATTTTGGACATTGCCTCATTCTCTAAAATTGGGTTATGGGGGTAAAAAGTATACTAAGAGATCTAACATTAAAATTTTAAATGATAAGGATTTTTTAGCACTTTGAGAAATCTTCTAAATGCAATCACTTCAACGATACTTTTTTAAGGTTGGTTGGTAGTAGGTTTTAAGGCCAACTGACTACGCTAGGGTCCTAGGTCCTAGGCATATAGGTAGAATGACCTCCATGAGGTCTTTCTAAGGGGTCGAGGTCCGTATTTAAGAGAGTTTCGGAGAAAAACACTGAATAAACGGCTAAGTGAAAGAGTGCAGGATGGGATCGAATCCGGCACCTCTCATCCACCGCTCGGCCGCTGGTGGGGCATTTTTAAGGAACTTATATAAATATATATATATATTTTTTTTTTCTAAAAGTCCCATCTTCCTCCCCAAATCTATCGGAAACGACTAAGGGAAGACAATAAACTGCAATATCTGAATAAAGGCAATAAACAAAATTTGCAAAATAATACAAAATTTGAAATGTATTATTAATTTCTAATTTAAAGGTTGCAGATGCATGGTAATTTCATTTTATATCAATATTATATGTAAGAAATAAGTCTGTACAAGTGAAGGAGGATTTTGTTTTCTTTTTTTCTAGAGTAGCTTTTATTGTTATATTCATGCCTGCTCCCTACTGTTAAATTTAAGAAAGAAATAATTATTATTTTTGAAGTATAGATTTAATTTAAAAGAGAAAAATAAATAAAAATAGAACAATCTTTAAAATGTGAAACTTTTATACTGATAAATATTTAATTAGTATAGTTTTTTACTGGAAATTTAATGAACAAAGTAATTTATAAAATAATACACTGTATAATTCTTTATTATAATTATTATAATTATTATAATTAATACACTGTATAATTATTTTATCAGTATGCTTTGCAGAAATATATTATTTCGTAAAATTAAGTATCACAATGCGAAAAACAAAATTAATTAATTAATATTTTTAAAAATATATTATGGGTTTAAATTAAAGTCAAATAAAGATGTATTTTACTTAATTTTATTTTATTACTTATTTTACTAATTTTAATTCTATTTTCAGAGTTTTTCCAATGCATTTAAGTGTTTGGTAACCAAGTTTTTTTTTTTTTTTTTTTTTTTTTTTTTTCATTACACTATTAATTTATAAAATTAAAAAAAAATAATAATAACGGAAAACATGCAATTTTAGATTTGGATTTGATATATTATAATTATTACAATCTTTGTAAAATATTTCATTTACATACTATATTATAGAAATTTAATGAGCAAATTAATCAATTAATTATTATTATTATTATTATTATTATTCAGGATTTTTTTTATCCATAGTTTAAGTGATTTATCACTTAGTTTAAAAAAAAATTACAAATATGATTATGATATTATCTATCATTTTTATGAAAGTAAAGAAAAAGGTTTTTGTTGTTTCAATCACTTTTTAAAATAAAACCAATTTTGAAAGTTAACAACGTATCAACTTGAAAACAATGGAATTGAATGAATATTTTGATTAAAAAAAATATTATATAAAATACAAATCTCCAAATAAATAACACATTTAATATATATATTAAAGAAAGAAAACGATTTTATTTTGTAAGTTTGTTTTTGACACTAACTGCCGATAGATGGAGCCAAATTACCTATCTGAGATTGAATATTTCAAATGGAAACGAAGACTGTATACGTCCGCGAACATTCCAAACCGGATTACAATCTTTTCTTTTGAGCGATGCGAAAGAAAATAGTGTAATCCGCGAGGTAATATAGTTCCATTTTTAAAGTGAAATATATAAAAAACAAGAGTTTTTTGGGAAAAACGAAGCACGTCACGATTCTTAGACAAAATAAATTAATATCATATATCAATTTCATAAAATTTCTTCGAGCCGTTTTCGAGAAAAAAAACTCACACAATTACCATTTTTCCTTTGAAGTCTTAAATTGCAATTTCAGATCTCAAAATATATAGAATGTGGAAGTGTGAAACTTTCAGGATAGCATCATGCAGAAGATAAAATATTATTCTGAAAACATCAGATCAAAATATCTCCTATTTACTGAGATATTAAATGTCGGCGTTTCCAAATTCTTCTGATGTAAAACTAGCTGTATAATAGAGTGTCGCTGCTAAGCTTTGTTTGAGCTTTGCTGCGTCACTCAAAAAACTGTCGTTTTTTATGATATGTTTAATTAACTCATTAATGAATCCACAAAGTAGTAACCAAATATTTTTAAGATATATTGCTAAACTATAATAATTTTAAAATCATAGAAAAAAATGAAAAAAATTGTTAGCAGAGAGCATTTTGAAAACTTTTATTTATTTGTTTGTTTAAATAGTTTTTGAGAAATTTAACTTCTTTTATATTACAAAGGAAAAAAAAAAAAAAAAAACAGAGTGCCCGGGTTTGATTCCTGGCTTTGGCATTTATCACATAGTTGGTAGAAAAATTCAACCTTACACTCCACCTCTAAATAAATATTCATGGTTGATGAACGACATCTCTAAAAAATTCAACCTTACACACTATCTCTAAATAAATTACTTTATATTGTTATATTTCAATGCATATGCATGATAATTTTTGTAATTCTGTGACAGGAAAAAATATATATATATTCTTCCTATCTTGTGTTTCTAGGGTTGTTTTTTCATTAATTTTGATAAGTTTATGGTTTTAAGTTAAGATTTGTTGTTTTACTTTATTGATTCGTTTGTTTTGCAGACTGTTAATTAATAGATCTGGTTTCTTTACATTAATGTAATTCATCCACTGATGATTTTTTTTTTTTTTTTTTTTTTTTTTTTTTTTTATCTTATTGGTCATTGGTGTTTCAGTGATCTTGTATCTGTTGCTTGGCTTCTACTATGCTTAATAGATCATCTTTATTATATATATATATATATATATATATGTTATAACATCAGTCATTTCCTTAAAAATATTTCAGTGATTCATTTTATTTATCAAATCATTTTATTGGTCAATTAAAACAAAATTTTGTTTAACTACACGAGTCCTGAATGACAAAATAGATAAATATATACACACCAGGATATACCATGTACTAAAATATTTAAGAATCTGGTCTTTACTAAGCAATTTAAAATTTTTTAAATTACCTTAATTCTTTGTTAATGTTACCTGGGAATGTCTGAATGAATTTCAAGCAGGAAAAAAGTTAGTGTTTATTTAAAGTAATTCACTGCCCCCCCCCCCCCAACCCTTGCCAATAAATATAGACATTTATTTATTTTATTTTTCAAAAGTGAAATCATGATGCTAATTTCAAAAAATGTTTTCTCGTGTTTATTTTGTTATACGTAATAATTAAATATAGCTTATTAACCATTACATTATTTTCCACGATTTTAGAAAACATAAAATAATTCAAAAAGAAATCCAGATATTGAGCTTTGTACACAATCAGATCTTGTAAAGATATGCTTGTACACAAACTTTGGTAGACCTAACACACTCATTTCTATGCAAGAACATGACAAACATACACACAGGTAATTTTGTTCAGATTTCTATTGATACATCTAAATTAGTACATTTATGGCCATCACAAAACATTCTTCTATATCATTCATTCTATATTTAAAAAAGCGCCATTGATGCTTAACATGCACAAAATTTTAATCATAGGTTTACAATAAAGATTTTACTTATAGAGTTTGGAGCAATTTTAACTGAATTGCCAGAGTGTTTCATAAATAATGGCCCATTTATATACCAAGTTTTGTACAATTATAGGCAACAGAATCTGAGATATAGCCTTCCTTCATGGAGAAATTTGCAGTATAGCAGCACCATCTCCAGGCCGATATGCATACAAATTGAACTAGCACAATGTTCCTACTCGTATATAAAGTTTTGTTTAATTATATACAATAGAACCTAAGATACAGCCTTCCCATAAATGAAAAATTCCCAGTATAGCAACACCACCTGTTGAGCAATTTACACCAATAGTTGATAGGCACTAGTATATGTCAAGGTGAAACTACATATAAATTTATATGAAATTTTGCACAGTAGTTCCTAAGATGCAGTCGTTATAAAATTTTTGTCACAGGCAGATGGATATTTTCTAAGAATGCTCAAATCAAAATTCTGGACCTCTAAAAACATGTAAATCCATCAGGAAATCAGGAAATTTTACGAATCCAATACTTTCTTATATTAAATATAGAAGAAAGTAATAATGAATACAATTTTCGTTATTTTAATAAAATTAAACATAATTTATACGTCTCATTAATATATTAAAACCAATGTAACACTTAAAAATGAGATAAAAGATACAAAAATTTAAAACTTTAAAAATACATTTTAATTAAAAAACATTTAAAACACAAGACAGACGTTTCGGCTAGAACACTAGCCCTCCTCAGTGTCAAACATACAAACACAACATTTACAAAAATTCTAAATACATCATATCAAGATTAAATATTCAGGAGGAATAGCTTTAGCCTCGTTCAAGGCAGAATGTTGCATTTTAGTGAAAGCGCCCTCTAGAAAAATACGGGATTCATAAATATTTATATTGGAAGCTAAAATTTTAAAGTTTTCAAAATCTGGTATATGATCACTATTGAGAGAATGGATTACAAGTTTAGATCTTAAATCTCCTATTTTATAAGAGCGTTTATGTTCCTTTAATCTAATTTCACCTGTTCTGCCAGTTTCACCGATATATGTAGAATCACAATTTTTACAAGGAATACTATAGATTACACCAAGACGTTTAAGAGGGGGGACAGCGGGTTTAAAGTTTGAGAAAAAGTTACTAATACGGAGTTGAGGTTTAAAACTAGTAGAAATATTAACTGTTCTAAGTAATTTTGAGATATTTTCAGAGATACCTTTATAATAAGGGATAGTAGTACGATAAGTGGAATTTTTAACTTTAGGATAAACTGATTTAAATGAAAAATAAAACTCTTCTTTATAAATTCTTTTAATAAAACGAGGGGGGTAACCATTATTTTTTAAATCAGAAAAGATTCTGGATAGTTCATTATTTAATAATTCGGGATTACTACAATAATGCTTTGCACGATGTAAAAGAGTACGAATGGTTACCCCCCTCGTTTTATTAAAAGAATTTATAAAGAAGAGTTTTATTTTTCATTTAAATCAGTTTATCCTAAAGTTAAAAATTCCACTTATCGTACTACTATCCCTTATTATAAAGGTATCTCTGAAAATATCTCAAAATTACTTAGAACAGTTAATATTTCTACTAGTTTTAAACCTCAACTCCGTATTAGTAACTTTTTCTCAAACTTTAAACCCGCTGTCCCCCCTCTTAAACGTCTTGGTGTAATCTATAGTATTCCTTGTAAAAATTGTGATTCTACATATATCGGTGAAACTGGCAGAACAGGTGAAATTAGATTAAAGGAACATAAACGCTCTTATAAAATAGGAGATTTAAGATCTAAACTTGTAATCCATTCTCTCAATAGTGATCATATACCAGATTTTGAAAACTTTAAAATTTTAGCTTCCAATATAAATATTTATGAATCCCGTATTTTTCTAGAGGGCGCTTTCACTAAAATGCAACATTCTGCCTTGAACGAGGCTAAAGCTATTCCTCCTGAATATTTAATCTTGATATGATGTATTTAGAATTAACTTGAATAGACGGAATGGCCACTTGCACCACTCCTCATTTTATTTATTAAGCCAGATAGTACAGAGGGCCAAATAGTCACAAGCCGGATAGTTGGGAGTTTACTGTACTTATTATCTAATAAAGTGATTTTTATAAAATGACAAAAAAAAAATCTTCATATACATTACATTGAGTTTCCAAAAGTGATGCATTAATTCTGCATTAGTCATTGTGTGTGGTGTACTGGTTGAATCAATTGGAATATCTTTGTCACTTTCAAGTAAACGTCTAACAGGCATAAAAGCAGCTTCCTGTAAAATGAAAATTAAATTTTTTAACAAACAGTATCTCATAATAAATGTAAAAATTCATATATATATATATATATATATATATATATTACATCAAATTCATAAAAAAATAAAATAAATTATAAGTTTAATTTCTTTTCCTAATTAAGAAGTTTTTATTATTATCATTAATTGTTTATCTATTTAAAACTAGCAGGTTTTGCCCACTTCACTAGTCACCATATTTAAATGAATTTTCAAAAAAACTGAATCGCTATTTTTTTTTAATCATTAAAAAGATAAACTAAAAAAATTCCAATTATTCATCAAAAAAGGAGTAAATTACATTTTAAATAATCAAAATACCTTATAAACATTCCTTTGTTGTGAGCATATATATTTCAAACCATGTCTGGTTCATCCTCAGTGCTCGAATGACTAGTAGTTGCCTGCTTCTGTTTTTAATTCCCATGAGTTTGCCTTAAAATGCGAAGCCCTTGAGATCCTAACAACTAACGATGCTGTCAATGATAGAGAGCACAGCACCATCCCACCTAATTGGCAACATCTGATTGAAAATCTGAAGCAAAGTGAAGAAGTTCGACGGAGCAAAAACAGTGTAGGAGAAAAACAGAAGCAGGCAACTACTAGTCATTCGAGCGCTGAGGATGAACCAGACATGGTTTGAAATATATATGCTCACAACAAAGGAATGTTTATATTTTGGTTATTTAAAATAAAAAAATTCCATTGAAATTGTTCAAAACCTTAATTTATGTCTCTGCTGCCCTCGGCAACATCTTTCCCACCTGCACTATATGCTCATTCTCATGCCCACTACCAGTGGCACGACTTTATCCAGGAATCTCAATTTGACTGTTTATTGGATGACAGGTGATGCTGTTATTATTTCAGACTATGACTTTACAGATTATGTATCTCAGTATCAACAGAAAATTTTAGGTGTTGTACCCTATATTAACCAGATCTACTAACACTGTTTTCAACCCTCATTTTGTTATAATAAAATACGTAAAATAAATTTATAATTATATTATTATGAATTTGATTATAAATAAACTTATATAAAATTTCAATTAAATTTAAAATTTAATAAGTTTAATCCTTTCTACTCTATTATCATTTGATTCTGATAGAAACAGTAAATGATAAAAATATTTCCCTTTCAAAGGAATTTCTATTTCTGCACATAAACGGTGGATTGTTAACTAACATTGATTGAAAGGAATTTTATTTAATTTTTAAAAAATCTAACAAATAAATCGCTTAGAAAAAAAAGACTGGAAATTATTTTCTCAATCAAAACACACCAGTATCGAAAAAAATTGATGCAGTATTTCCATATTAAAATTTGATTATATATAAACAATATTTAATAACATGACTGACAGTTTAAATAAATAGACTAGTTGGCATAGGTGGACTGTGCTCAGTTCCCTATTATATATATGATCTCATAAATTTCTAGTACAGAACATACAATATTCATGTTAAGAGAATTTAACCAATCGTTCATCACAGTGAGAGACTGAAATGCCCCACCTAAAGGCTATCCACTATTCAGTTCAATACATTTACCTTATCGCAATTTGTTTTATTGTGGTTAGTTTTTATGAAATTCCATACTACTTCTAATCACCAAAATTCAAACTTAGTATATGAAATATCGCTCCATTTTGTTATGTTGATAAAACCTTAAATTTTGAATAATTTACGAAATTTTCAAATTAGAATATTTCTAGTCAATGATATACAAACCAGTATCATAAATGTCATTTTAAAAGCGGTCTGTCAAAGTGGATGTTTATATGAAATTTTTCTCTATTCTACCATGTTAAAAAAATCATAAACTTCAAATAACTTACAAAATTTTTAAACTAGAAAATTTACAGTCAATGATATTCATGAGAGCATCCTAGAGGATACTTTAAAAGTGGTCTGACATTTTTATGATGAAAATATTCCTAAAAATTGATGTTTATTAAAAATTTTGCCCTATTCTGCCATACTATGAAATTTATAAATTTCAAGTAACTTAGGAAGTTTTAAAGAACGTTTAATTACCTTACAAAATTATCATTTATTTTTGTGCAAATATATATATATATATATTTCAGCTGCAGTCGCAGCCATCATCAATGCACTTATGATGATCTGTGTTTTCATCAGCTTCATCCTTTTCTCAAGGGAGGAGAGAGCTCCTCCCTCTTCCCTTTAGTTTGCTTATTACGTAACAACAGAGTTAGTTGTTAGTATTTCGATGGCTTTGCATTTCAGGGCATATTGGTGGGTATTATAGTGAGTTATTTTTTAGATTTTTAGAGTGTTAAGGTTAATAGTATTAGCTAAACATGTTCTAGAGAAGGCAGTAAATAGTTTATTAAATTTAAGATCTGAGATATGTTCTGCTTCACGTTCTTTTATTTGTCATACCTATAAAACAAGCATCAATATTATTTTCAAATTTAAAATTAATTTTGTAAACACTGGGGATGTTTTTAAAGTTGATAGAGTCTTTTTCATTCCTGAAACATTGAAAAATATTTTTGTTTGGAATGCTTATTCCATATTTTGTTCCTTTATATTTAATTTTAATGATTAGAGGTTGTCAATAATATGATTAGAGGTTGCTTCTAGGTATCAGAGTTTTAATTCTACGATTATTCCTAATATAGGGGACACTATGGGCACATCCTTTAACTGCCTATAAATACCTTCTTAAAAGCAAAATATGATTCATTCAGAAGAAGGTTACTGGTGTATATGAGGGTTTCACTAGTTTTATTATTTCCATAAATTTCAATGTGTTTGTTTTGAATAATTTGGGTAATTTCTGGAATGTCTATGGTGGGGATCTTTAACATCAAAACTAAGTAGTATATCATTATATTATTATTAAATTTTATATTATGAATTTTTTGTATAAACATTTCTGTCGATGTTATATTGAAGTCAGAGGGAGGAAAAGATTTATATATTTCTTTTATATAAATTTCTAAGTCATAGGCGAGGCCTTCTGATTTATTTACAATGGATCTGAGGGTTGGAGGGTCTTTGTGATTTTTTAATTTACCAAATAAACACGGAATGACAGGAGCATGATTATTATACAAAGGGGGGTATATTATTCGGCCAAGATCCAGTTTTAATAAGAGATTTAGTTGTATCTATGAGTGTTTTTTTAGGGGAGAGGTATTCATTTTATTGGCTTTCATTTTATCAATAGTATCAAATATCATATTATTATAATCCTCCCTATTCATAATAGTAATTTCATTAGTTTTGTCAGTAGTTAGAAATGAACTATTATGGATAGGGAGGATTATAATAATATAATGTTTGATACTATTGATAAAATAAAGTTTAGTTAATGTTAGTTTTGTCAGTCATTAGACATGTACTATTATAAAGACGTTTAAAAAACCTTAATACCATAAATAATGCACAGAAAAACAAATCTAATTTCACTCCTACAATGCCTTTTTGTAATGAAGCTGCTACTAAAATTAAATATGAAGGAGCAAAATACGGTATAAACATCCCAATAAAGCCAAACAAAAATATTTTTCAACTTTTAAGGAATGAAAAGACCCTATCAACATTAAAAACACACCTGGAGTTTACAAAATTAATTTTAAATTTGAAAACAATATTAACGTTTGTTATATAGGTATGACAAAAAGACAAATAAAAGTACGTGAAGCAGAACCTCTCAGATCTTAAATTTAATAACATACACTACTAGTACAAGCACAAGCAAATGCAAAACAATATAAAATTATTTTTGGAATCAATGAAAAATAATGTTTTTATTACAGAGTTCCCACTCTTAAAAAAGAAAAAAATTCAAGGACTTTTCAAGTACTTTTCAAGGCCTATTTGAAAATTTTCAAGGACTAGAGGAAAATTGCAGAACGCTAGGCAAATATACAAAACTTTAGTAGCTACTTTCATTAGTAATATATTTTTTTATAATTAGAATAGCTTTGCCTGTTTTCACAATACATTTTTGATGGATTGACCAAATTAACTTTTACAAGAGTCAAAAAACGATTGGTTCAAGATTTGGAATCATTATGATTATTCCAAAATTTTTAGGTTTGAGTCCTGGTCTGGCCACTTTCTGCTTAAAATTAATGACCAGTCCATCAAACAGGTATGAGACTGGCAAAAAAATAAATAAGTTGAAACTATATGCAAAAGCAAGACAATGAAATAAGAATTTTATGACAAAATCATTATATTAGACAATGGCGTGTGCATGTGGAGGTGGAGATAATTTAGCCTTGACAGAATTTGAGCTAAGCCCGTCTATTGGAATGGAAAATTCAAGGATTTCAAGGACTTTGCACAAAAGTCAAGTACTTTCAAGGGCCCTTGAAAAAGAAAATGAAATTCAAGTACTTCTTAAGGACTTTCAAGGACCGTGGAAACCCTGTATTATTATTATTATTTCTATAAAATGTACATCTTACACTATCAGGATTATTTCTTTCATTTTCAAACAGTGAATAATTGCCGCCATTCTCGATATTATCTATTATAGGAGAGAACAAAACACTTATTTCTCCCTGTTGTTGCTGATGGGGACGATTCTCTTGCACATGGTCGGGTTCTGATGCTTGTATAGACGGATTTATGTCTTTTTTAGAAACAGACATGGTAGACTGCTTTGATTTCAGTAAATAATCTGAATATTCATTATCACTTTCTTCTTCAGCAATCCATAAAGATTCTGAAATAAAATATATCATGTAACTATAAAATATTCACAATTGCTCTAAAATTTTGTGAAACAGTTACATATTACATTTTTGTTTTTATAACTTTCTATTTCATTTTAGGACGATAAATTCAATAATTAAATTTTATTTATACCTTAAAATTAGTCCATATAATTTTCAAATGCATTTCGGTTGCAATCGCAACCTTCCTCAGATGAACTGTGACATCCATCGCTGCCGGCGTATTTATTGTTTTCTTCCTGTCTTCCTTTTTTCGCTTCACTTCGCTTGTTTCGGTCGTTTAGGATCAGATGGTTCCAGATTCTGGGTATAGTAGCGTGTTCGCGTTCGTTAATAGCAGTAGGGTTAGTGATAATCTCAAGGGCTTCTCTTTTTAATGCGTAACTGTGATTATTATAGTGAGCGATTTTTTTAGTTGTTATGGTGTTAATATTAATTGGGTTAGAGGAGTGGGTAGAAGCAAGTGCGATGGATTGGCGGTTATGTTTAAGATCGGCTTTGTGTTCTTTTTCTCTGTCATAAATTTTCCGTTTTGTAACTCCGATATAACATGCTTGAGAATTATCTATGTGTTTGAAGTCTATTTTATAAATCCCGGCGGTTGATTGGTTATCAATTACGTCTTTTTCATTCCGGATATGTTGAAAGATGTTGCGGTTTGGTTTTATTGGGATATTGATATTATGTTTTTTGGCTTCGTTTTGGATTTTTATACTATTTCCGTTACAGAAGGGGATGGAGGTTGTGAATTTTTTTGTTTCTTTCTGTGCGTTATCGATTTTATTTAGTTTTTTGATACGTTTTTTATATAGTTTGTTAACCAGATTTTTCGGGTAGTTTGCTTTTTGTACAATATTTTTGATAAATTTGAGTTCTTCATTTAGGAGTTTTTTGTTGGAGCATATTAGGATTGCGCGATTAATGTATGAACGGATGGCGGCATATTTATATGGGAGGGGGGTATTACAGTGGTTATTTATAATTTCGATATTGGAAGTTGGTTTTCTATAAATAGTTGTGTCGATGGTGTTGTTTGGGTTTTTTATGATTTTTATGTCCAGATAGTTTATTGTGTTATTGTTTTCTTCTTCCATTGTAAATTTTATATTTTTATCTAGTTTGTTGAGTTTATTTAAGAGTTTATTAGTGTCGTTATTATTTGGAATGATTGCAAATATGTCATCCACGTATCTGGTCCAGATTTTACTGTTTTCAATGAACACAGTAAAGAAAAGATATTATAGAAAACCAACTTCCAATATCGAAATTATAAATAACCACTGTAATACCCCCCCCCCCTCCCATATAAATATGCCGCCATCCATTCATACATTAATCGCGCAATCCTAATATGCTCCAACAAAAAACTCCTAAATGAAGAACTCAAATTTATCAAAAATATTGTACAAAAAGCAAACTACCCGAAAAATCTGGTTAACAAACTATATAAAAAACGTATCAAAAAACTAAATAAAATCGATAACGCACAGAAAGAAACAAAAAAATTCACAACCTCCATCCCCTTCTGTAACGGAAATAGTATAAAAATCCAAAACGAAGCCAAAAAACATAATATCAATATCCCAATAAAACCAAACCGCAACATCTTTCAACATATCCGGAATGAAAAAGACGTAATTGATAACCAATGAACCGCCGGGATTTATAAAATAGACTTCAAACACATAGATAATTCTCAAGCATGTTATATCGGAGTTACAAAACGGAAAATTTATGACAGAGAAAAAGAACACAAAGCCGATCTTAAACATAACCGCCAATCCACCGCACTTGCTTCTACCCACTCCTCTAACCCAATTAATATTAACACCATAACAACTAAAAAAATCGCTCATTATAATAATCACAGTTACGCATTAAAAAGAGAAGCCCTTGAGATTATCACTAACCCTACTGCTATTAACGAACGCGAACCACGCTACTATACCCAGAATCTGGAACCATCTGATCCTAAACGACCGACACAAGCGAAGTGAAGCGAAAAAAGGAAGACAGGAAGAAAACAATAAATACGCCGGCAGCGATGGATGTCACAGTTCATCTGAGGAAGGTTGCGATTGCAACCGAAATGCATTTGAAAATTATATGGACTAATTTTAAGGTATAAATAAAATTTAATTATTGAATTTTTGTTTTTATTTATTTATACTTTGCAATTCATCACAATTAAATAACTAAACATTTAAAGAATCTTTTTTTTTTCCCTGAACATATTTTAATTATTTCTCACAATGACAACAACATCATTACAAATATACAGATATATTTATTTTTGTTTGTTTTATTTTTTGTATTTTGTTAAATAACATCCACTAGATACACTCTCCTTTTCACTACAACTCCATCCCTCCTTTTTGCAAGTGTTTCATTCTAATAAGCATTATTTTCTTTCTGTTTTCTTTATAATATGCATTTGTTTAATATAATTATTATTTCCGTCTTGTTTATGAATTTTATATTGGATTTATGTGTTTCATTGAGAAGTCAATTCATTGATAAGCTATTCAAGATTTTTTTTTTAATTGACTATTGTCAATGTTAACGTAAATGCTTTGGAGTACCTGCAAATGGTTGCAACCAATGGCCTCCATCAGAAGTATAAAAATATAAATTTTCAGAAAAATAATAAATAAATAAAATGTCAAAAGGGTTTAAATTTAGAATTTTGTTTCTGAATAGATCCCTACAAAAGCACAATGGCCCGTTGGTCTGGGACCACAAAAATATTCAATGGATCAGCAAAATATAAATTTTAGTGATCCACCCAACCAGTAAAGTTTTTCAATTTTTTCAATGTTTTACTTCTCTCTAAAATTGCCTGTAAATCTGTCACAGAATAGTGTAGTATGTCATAACAATAATAAGTGTACTTCATTATAATTTATCACTTATTCTCTGTAATTTTTCATTTATTTTTGCTTTAGAAACTCTTTTTTCTTTTTTTGCTTTTAATACTTAACAGACAGGAGGACAAAAGTACAGAAATGGACTAATTGAATTTATAATCCCTCTTAAGCTCTTTTTAAAAGTGAAACATTATTTTTTTTTTTTTTTTTTTTTACCGTTTTTATAAATGTGAATTTTCTTATGATTTGAGCAGAACAAAGTTTTTTAGAAATGATTTATGAAAATGTCTCTCATAGAATGTAATGCATTGGCATTCCCTTGGGTGTCCCTGTACGCAAGTCAGTTGTACTATTTATACCATTTTAAACAGGGAACATTCTGCAGTTAACTTGAATAACATATAACAGTTTGATGAAATTCAGAAAATATTTACAAATGTTACACCATGGACAGATAAACAGAAAGACAGACAGGTAGACTAATTGAATTTGTAATCACTCTTAAAACAAGTCTTAGAGAGTGTTTAAAATTCTTAATAAAAATGGAAATTCAATTCTGACAATTTCCAATTATAGCCCGTAGATTTTTTTTTTTTTTTTGTGCATATGAATAATAAATGTCAATTTCATAATTATTTATGAAAAATATAGATATTAAAACATGGTTTACATAAATACCTCTCATTGAGCACAATGCTTTGGAATTCTTTCAGTTGTTCTGTACATAAATCACAAGTGATATTTATCTAGTTTTCAATAGGGAACATTCCATAGGGAACTTGAATATCAATTTTACTGAATTCTATGAATATTTATGGAAGATAATGTGCAGACAGACAGACAAACCAAAGTCATAAACACTTTTCAAATTTGTTGAAGTGTGTTAAAAAAGGTAATTTTCAAAAACATACATTTTCATTTTTTCCCCCCTAAAAATAATTAATCCTAACAAATTAACAAAAAAGAATTCAACTTGTTAGGGACAGACAGCATAGTGATATCACTAGGACCAGCGCCCGCTTTACCATTAGGCGAACCTAAGCGGTCGCCTAGGGCTGCCAAAAAAATTGAAACACTGACCAAAATTTAAGGGGATAAAAAAAAAAAAAAAAAAAAAAGGAAAATAAAATAAAAATATAAATGGATGGAAGAAAAACGAAAATCATAAACCAATTTTTAATTTTTTTTCTGTTTTAAGGAATTATGTGTATATTCAGTTGTAAATTAAAAGTATCCTTCTTTAACGGTTTAACTTTGTATAAAAACACCTTAACCCTTTCAAGGGCAAGGAAATTTCGCTCATTTAAAATAAACTACCACCAGAATTGGCGAACAAATCTAAAACAGAAGAAATAAATGAATTTTCTTTATGTTATTAAAGTAAAACTTTGTAAAAATTTTCCACGATGAATTTTTGCAGTTGGAAATTAAAATTAGGCGCTCCGGTTAAGGTACTAAAATGTTAATTTTTAATAGATATATCCTTTTATTTGTATTGTGATAATGAAAAGCTAGATCTTTTGAAATTAGATGGAAAAAATGGTGAAGAGGGGCTGGATGATTTGCAATTTCAACCCAAACAATTTGGTTTTAAACCCAAACATTCCACCACCTATCAGAATAACAGAATTTATTCACGATAGCTTTATTAAATCTAAAAAATTCGAAGCCCTTTTACTTGACATCACTAACGTGTTTGACAGTTTCGCATAGCGGCCTCATTTTTAAGCTCATTAACCTTAAAATTCAAACTCCTTATATCAAATTCATCCATAATCAACTAAATAATAGAACTAAGAATAAGGAAATAGAAAAAAAAAAAAAAAAACACTATTAAATTTATAAGTATCTAAATAACCTGAAAGTTTTGTACATTTGCGAAAAAAATGACTTCGTAAACAAGTCAGAAAATAGTCCAGATTTCAGAGAGGTCTTAAGAATAGATTTAAAATACACAAAATATATAAATTAAGATTCAAACATAAATAATTATAAGATTAAAAACTTTTTATAAACCATATTTTTAAATTTTCTGTTGAATCATAGCTATAAAACTGACTACATTAGCACTTTATCAATGCGTATTGTTACGAAATTATAAATAATTGTATTTATTTTTGTAGAAATTCTTTCAAAGAGGTTTAGTAAGTTGATAAAATGTCAATTTTCTGCATTTCCAGCTCTTTTTCGCTTTAAAATAGCTTAATCTTCCCTTTAAAACACATTAAAAAGCTCCAATAGGCAGGTAATGGATTTGATGCCAAATTTGGAGACTTTTGGCGAGAAAATCCTTATTATCGATATTCCAAAGATGGACGTTCTAATGTGATTGGTTAAAGAGTCACGGGAAATTTGAATTTAAAAAAAAAGTTGGTTTTAAAAATTAAATATTAATCCTTTCCGAACAACATATATTTGCATCATGAACTACATTAGCACATTATCAATGTGTAGAAAATCTTTAAAATGATAATGACGTCAATTTTTGCCAGATGCATAATTTAACTTTTTACAATTTTTTAATGCTCACGTTTAATTAAATGTATTTATTTTTATGTCGAAAGAAAATGAACTCGTAATTTTTTTTTGGCAACAATTAAATTATAGCTAATATTTTAATGACTACTTTTATTGCTATTACGAGCTTATAATTTTCATATTTTAATTAATTAAAAGAAAACTATTTGAAAATTCGAAAATCTGACTTCGAAGTATTGTGTTGTCACTGGGTTCTGAGCTACTGTGAAAGTTTCGAATGTCTAGCTAGTAGGGAAGTTAGTTAAAAATAGATTGCAAGATTTGTACCGGACAAACAAACACACAAACAAACAAGAATAGAAGTTAATAAAAACATGGTAATAAAAGTAAATTTAAATTACATAAGGCTGATCTTTTGTCACCTATGGTGTCTAGAAATCTGTTTCATGCGTTGAATTTAGATAGTCTTTTCTGCAAAAGGCTTTACCTTCATACGGAAAAATTAAACGCTGCTTTGGTTCGCATCACAGGCTTACCAGTTGCCGAGTGGTTCTACGCTCAAAGCTGGTAGATGGGAAGTGCCTGATTCGATCCATCCCAGGTCGCGGTTCTCAGCCTAGCCGTTCAGAATTTTCCTTGGCTTTCTCCGAAACTCACGTAAATTACGGGCTAGAAATTTATAAGTAACCCCTTACGGACCCCTTAGAAAGACCTCCCCCCCCGGAGGGCATTCTACCTATAGGTCTCGGATCTTAGCATAGTCAGTCGGTCTTAAACCCTACCAATCGATTCGTATCACCTTATCTAAATAAGAATACCTAATTATGTCACGTGTTTATGAATGAAAAGTCTTCGTAACTGTGTTTAAAAGTATTAGTTTGCAATTAATTATGGCCAACACAAAATTTCATCTGATAAGTCAATCCACTAAGAAATGAATTAATAAAAATTTTATTTCCCATATACATTAAGGAAAAGGTTCAAGCAAAAGTGAAGGGGAAAGCTTTTTTAACACTTTTCAATAAAGTTTAAAATGTTGACGACTTCGGTTTGTCAGCACGGCAGTAGCTAATGTTCTCTATTTAAAATGTAGAAATAGGATAACTAGCTTGTGTACAGGGACACCCAAAAGAATGGCAGTTAATTGTTTTGTATGAGATGTACTTTTATAAATTGCATTTAAAAAACTTTGTACTGTGAAAGTTGTATTAAAATTTAGATTTATTATTCATATGATTAAAAAAAAATTCTATGGAATAATGGTATGTTTAGCATTAAGATTTACAGGATCACACCAAAATATTCAAACATATTATAAGAGCTTAAGAACTCAGGCCTGGACTGGCCAGGTCGGCTGGTCGGCGATCGCCGAGGGCCCCCAGCTCTAGGGGGCCCCAGGAGACCCCTCAAAACATACTAATTTATAAATAGTTACATCAGAGTAATTTGACTATTTTCCTATAATTTTACTGATTTACAAATAATTTTGACTCAAGAAGTGTTGCGCACTGTTCAGTGTTCATAATTTCAGGCAAGTTCGCGATCAAAGAACTTAAATGCAAACAAATATTGAAGCTTTGCAATGAAAACCTTGTCTTTCTTGATTGTTTTAATCTAGGATGCGTGCACAAGTAAAGTCGAGAATGTTTCATTCATGGAGCATGCTGTTTCATGCTTCATCTTCATCCTGTATGTTTGTTCTTCTAAAAGAACCATGAAATTTTAAATGTAGCGTCTAGATTGCGATAGTTACGTCTCTTCGGAGCTTCAATTTTTGTTATTACCTAATATAACTAACTTCTAAATAAAAAGGAAAAAACGAAGTATAATAATAACTAAATATTAAGATAGAAAACCTAGCTTTGCTTCGTTGTGCCGTTTTAGATCTTTCGAAACCGGGCACCCGGTCCTCATCAGAAACGTGTACTTCTGTGGTGGAAAAACTTGACACTGATTGCTCTTCAGTGTCAAGTGTACTGTGAATCGATTGAAATTTCAACCAATAACGACGTATGCAATGATAGCGGCGCAGTAGCCCCAAACGGAGCCTGGAGCCAGCTGCTGAGAAATCAACAGAAGAGCAATCAGTGTCAAGTTTTTCCACCACAGAAGTAGACTTTTCTGATGAGGACCGGGTACCCGGTTTCGAAAGATCTAAAACGGCACAACGAAGTAAAGCTAGGTTTTCTATCTTAATATTTAGTAACTAACTTCTTTTGCACAACGCTCACCCGCTATAAGTCTCGTAGTAAGGTTGTATTTAAAGTAGTGTCAGAGCTGTGCTAACATAAAACACGTCTATCAATGTGGTGCTTCAAAAAGAAAAGATGAGAAAATCTTTACATGTTGAAAAAAATTCCAAATATCTAAATACTTCGTTAATTAGTTTACTTCTAAGCCGCAAAGTGGGCTTTTGAGGGACGAAAATGGTACATTAAATGCAGGTAACTCGAATTTGTTTATTAGCTTATAAGTTCAAGCAAAATAATTCTATTATTTAATTTTATAAAATTAGACGTTCTTGATTTCAGATGAAAATTAGAGATTTTGTATAAAAATAATACTTAAGTACCTTCCACATACTCAATAATTTGAGAAACTATCAGGAAAATCAGTTGCAAAACAATTCTATTATTTAATTTTTAAAATTAGAGGTTCTTCATTTTGAGTGAAAATTAGACATTTTATTTAAAAGCTAGCTGCATGTACCTGACCACGTGTTGCTGTAATTTTAATAGGCTTTAGCGAAACTAAATTAAAAAACTGGCGTACAATCAATTAGAAAGAAATTAAAACTTCTTCACACACCATAAATTTTAAGTCAGCACAACCGGTTTCGAAAGGACGTAGCCTTTCTTCATCAGGTGCAAACACGTGCTACTGCCTTGGAGACAAAAGCAAGACTGCTTTTGTCTTTAGTCTTGCTTTTGGCGCCAAGGCAGTAGCACGTGTTTGTACCTGATGAAGAAAGGCTACGTCCTTTCGAAACCGGTTGTGCTGACTTAAAATTTATGGTGTATGAAGAAGTTTTAATTTCTTTCTAGGCTTTACCTGTTTCGCTATTCGCTGGTCATCATAGTTAAATGATCTTAAAATTTAAAATTGCATATCAGCTATCAATATTAAGATCACACACACACAAAAAAAAAAAAACTATGAAATCAATTAAAGTCTCGACTTGGGTTCCCGCTGCCCTTAGCAACAGCTTTCACGCCCGCACAATGCTGATTTAACAGTCTTTTTTTCCCCGATAAAATTCTGTAGGAAACAGAATTTAATTTAATACGACATGACTTTTTTTTTTTTTTTTTAAATCTATTTTTCCATATAAAAGTATGCAGTAATTGTTTCGTTCCTTAGCATCGGTTATTATATTTGTTTCTTAAAAAAAATTCTGTACAGCTTTAATATAAGACCCCCGTTGGTGACTTTTGTTGTCATTTTGGCGATGGATTAAAGAGGTTGTCACAATTGCATAAGGAAAGATCTTGGCGAGAGTTGCTTAGTTCACTATACTTGTACCAGGGTTTTTCAGAACCATTTTTCTTTTTGTTATAAAATATAATTTACAATTTGTAAATCACAATTAAAGAAGATATATATATATTTACTTCCAATATGCTTAGTAATTTATTACTGTTGTGTCCCTTTTTACAATTATTTAGGTATTACTGTAGGATTTATATTATTATGGTTTTTTCAAAAATGTGATTTGATTGCCTAAAAATAAAAATATTTCACAACTGCATTTTTAAATAATTAACCGCTCGTAATTAATTAGTATACTTATTTTTTCCAGCATGGAACTAGTTTAGGTATGGTATGTAAAAATTATGTAACTATTTATTGTGGAAATAAGTAAACGATATTAGAAAAAAAGCTTACATTTTTGCTGAACTATTTTCCTGGTAGCAAGAAAGCTAAATGTAGTTTTTAGTCATGTAAGCCTAATTTTCAAAAAAAAAAAAAAAAAAAAAAAAAAAAAAATGTATGTTTGAATATTCTATTTATATATAAAAGAGTACTTCCACTCACTTACTCACTGACTTATCAACACACAGCAAAATCTACTGGAGTCACTGACTCGAAACTGAGTCAGATTATAGAACATATAGTGTAAGCACCTCCTAAGAAGCGATTTTACGAAATTCGTCCCCAAAAGGGGGCAAAGAGGACAGAATGTGATTTCATAAAATTCTCTATATCTCAATGAAAAAAACAGATATCAGTAAAATTTTTCCTTTAAAATATAGCTAAGAAAAACACATTAAACACATTTTACTTTAAAATATAGCTAAGAAAACATATTTCTAGAATTTTAGAGATTTGACCCTCAAGGAGGATCTCAAACAAAAAGACAGATTCAGGTAAGATTTTTGCTTTAAAATATAGCAAACACAGATAGCCAGAAACCAATTTCTGAAATTTTAGAAATTCAGTCCCCAAAGGAGGGAGAAGGGAGCAAAACGTAATTTCACATTTCAAAACCTGATTTCACATAATACTACATAGTTAAACTAGTTGGCATAGGTGGACTCTGCTCAGTTCCCCACCATATTTATGTTCTCATAAATTTCTAGTGTGAGACATATTATAATCATGTTAAAAAAAAAAAAAAATGAATTTGTCCAAAGCCTGATACAGTGGCAGAACGAAATCCCCGCCTAATAGGCTATCCACCGTTCATTTCGATATATTTATCTTATTCTAATCTATTAATTTATTTTATCAGGGTCAATTCCGTTGTTTAGTTTTCATGCTACTATTTCCAATGCAATAATTCTCAAAATTCATATTTATATGAAAAATTTATAATTTCGCTATGTTGATAAAATCGTAAATTACGAATAATTTACGAAATTTTCCTATTAGAAAATTTGTATTCAATCCTGTTCAAACAAATATCATAAATGTTATTTTGAAGTTGTCTAATGTATTTATGATCCTCAAAATGGAAGATTATGCTCAATTTTGCCTTATTCTGACACGTTCAGTAAATCGTAAATTCCAAATAACATACGAATTTTTTAAATTGGAAAATTCATAGTCTATGATATTCATGCCAGTATCCTAAATAATATTTCGAAAGGGGTTTGACATCTTTACGATGAAAATATCCCTCAAGTTTGACGTTTATGTGAAATTTTGCTCTATTTTGCCATGTTAAGAAATTCGTAAATTACCAATAACTTGCGAAATTTTTATATTGGAAAATTCATAGTCATTAATATTCATGCCAGTGTCCTAAATAATATTTCAAAAGTAGTCTGACATCTTTACGATGAAAATATCTCTCAAAATTGACGTTTATGTGAAATTTTGCCCTATACTGCGATGTTAAAAAATTCGTAAATTTCCAATAACTTGCGAAATTTTCAAAGTAGCATATTTATAGTTACTGATGTTCATTCCGGCATCAAAACTGATATTTTAAAACTGGTCTGACATTTTTACAGTAAAACGTTTCCATTTAATGCACGTTTAAGTGAATTTTTGTCCTATTCTCCCATGTAAAGAAAATCGTAAATTTCTAATAACTTACGAAGTTTTTTAATTCGAATGTTGCAAATAAATAGGGTTCTTGCCGGTGTCGAAAGTAATATTTTAAAACTGATCTGACTTCTCTGCGACAATTTGTTCTTGAGATATTGTGTACACAGACTAACGGACTAACACACTAACAGACACCCTACAGACAGACACCATACAAATTTTGTCATTTTCGGATTCCTCACACCTGAAAACGCGTAGAAAAGTCAAAAAACCGAGGTCGAAAATTTTCACGATTACCTAAGTTCCTCATACCTATAGTATGATGGGGAACTAAAAAAAAAAACTATCCCTGAGACTTTTATTTTAAAATAAGGCGAACAAAATACCAATAACTCAATTTCTGGAATTTTGTAGATTCAGTGCTCAAGAGGGGGGGGGGGGGGTAAAACGTAATTTCCACCCACTGACTCAACATTTTCGTGGCGATTTTGTGCGAGACTGGATTACGAATTTTGCAGTGAAAGTTGGTTCTAGAGAGCTAACACCCACTAAGACGGATTTTTGCAAAATTCTCCCTTTCCCACCCTGAGGGGGAGGGGGGCGGGACAAAATCCCGTTTACGAGCATAACTCGGGTCTAAATTGCTTCACGGTTAAGAAACAGCACCAGAAGAGACTAGAGCTGCGTATAAAAAAGAAAAAATATATGTCGATTTTCGAATTCTTTATTTAAAGAGGGGGGGGGGGGAAGAATTTCTCAAAATCCGGATTTTCCATTAAAACTCTACGAAAAATGGCGCGTAGAAGTAGAAAACAACTGTATCTTCTGTATATATTTCCAGAATGTTTTGCGATTTTTGATTTGGGAAGGGAGGGGTGGGGAGGCAAATTTGAGAGCAATCTTTTTGCCTTAAATTTTCCCAGGGGAATCTATGGGAGCTACGTTTACGAATTTTGATGCGTGTTCAATATTTTCATCAAACATTAACTGTGACGTGATTTTGCTAAATTTCTCCATAAAAGTGGTGAGGGGACAAAAAAATTAAATTAAATTAAATTAAATTAAATAAATAAAAAATAATAATTAATTAAAAATTGCAAGCTTAATTCTCTTCCAAATTATCTCAGGACGACAATATATTGGTATGTGGGTTTGCTATATGAGCACAAAAAATACGTTTCAAGTTATAACCCTCATCTAAATTATCTCAGAAAGGCAATTTCTGACTGTATGGATTGCTTATATGTGCCTAAATACACTCTAAAAATACATTTTGCGAAATATCCCATTCCTTTTTAGCGAGGGTTGGGGAGGGGGGGGGCACAAAACACATATCCAAGTGTAATTCTATTCCAAATTATCTCAGGAAGGTGATTTTTTGGTGTGTGTGTGCGTTGTGTGTACCTAACACATCCTATAAAGGAATTATCATAGGAAATCTATATTTTGGTGTGTGGGTTGGTGATGTGAGTGTAATGCACACGAAAAAAAGATTTTGTGAAATATCCTCCTTCCCTGTTTGCTGGGGGGGGGGGGGGGGGGAGTTGCAAGCAAAAAATGCGTTTCGTTTCTAAGCGCAACTTTACTTACACATATCTCTCTCTCTCTCTCTCTCTTTTTTTTTTTAATGGGCAGTGTATGTACACAGCACGCATTATAGAAGGATTTTACGAAGGATCCTCTTTCATCCATGGGAATCTGGTGGATAAAACACATGTTTCAAATTGTAACTCTGCTCTAAATTAAAAGCGAGTTTTCGGTATCTGTGCTGGTTATGTGTACCCAATACACGCTATAATGAAATTTGCGAAATCCTGCCCCCCCCCCCCCCGCTTTAGCGGGGTAGAGTAAAAAACTGAAGTTTTGACTGATTTCAACGAATCTTTATTACATTTTTTTCATTTTATAAGATTTTTAGAATTAGTAAGTTGTATATAATTTTGTGACTTCATTTAAATATAGTGTCCTGATAGTTTCCTCTAAATACCTCAGCAAGGGGCCCCTTTTCGATTTTTAGCCGAGGGCCCCCAAAGGAGCCAGTCCGGGCCTGTAAGAACTACAATTGGAAATTGCTAGAACTGCATTTCCGCTTGTGTTAAGGTTTTTTAACACTTTTCAACAATATTTTGGAGTGATTATGAATTCAGTTAGTTTGTCTCTCTGTATTTTTTTCCGTTGTGTAATAACGTAGGTAAAGTAGGTGAAAGTTAAATGAGGCAACAAGTACATAAAGTTGGAAAATATTAATAGTCTATGCGAACCAAATGATTTTTCGTTCTTGTTTAAAAAATGAAACGAATTCTTGTTATCATCTGGTTTAATGTGAAATGTAAAATTATCCTTTATTATGGAAGGATTAAAATTATAATAAAAATAAGAACTAATTAAAAGAAATATAATAATAACACTAATATTTTATTATTATTCACTCTGGAACTTTTTCGGTGGTAAAAATGTAGCAACTTGATAGATTCCCTCCATTTTGTGATGCAATGCCGCAATCTGATAGCTAAGCAATTGTGATGGAATGACGGATTTCAAATTCCCTTTTCTTCTGGCCATGCAAAAAGTTTCTTTTTCATTCCATTGTAATAGTTTTTACTCAATTTTTCGGCCAAACAGTATATGGTACAAGCTGTACATGGTATATGAATACATTTACAGTATAACTGTATTGATGTACAGTAGTTCCATTGTACATCAACACGTGCAATGTCATGTAGAGAATGGAGATTAGTATAAACAGAAATTTTAAGGCATTTTCTCAATTGAACGTTTAGCACAGTCAGGTAGAAAAGCTAAAGGTTTGATTCAACTTGTTTATTTTTTCTTATATTTCTAAATATGCTGGATCCAATTCAATTTTTGCCCCCCCCCCCCTCCAAAAAAAAAAAAAAGAAAAAGAAAGAAAATATTATTTAAATTTATATTAACTATAATATTAGAATAATTTGAATCTTAATATAGTAGCTTTTTATTTTGTAAAGGAGGAGGAGGGGGGGTGGGGGCGTAGGGATCACAGTGAGAAAATTTACCTGGGGTCACATGAAATCTATAAGCTGCCCTGGCGTAATATCTATTAGAGGGGGCTGCCAAAATTGTAAAGCGGTCCCTGACTAGGACTGCCTGTCTGTCTGTCTGTCTGTCCCTCCCTCTATATATATATATATGGAGAAAAGTGATCTTCACAACCAAAAAAATTTTGAAATAAATAACTAAACACGTTGATCATAAATACTCTAAATTATAATGAGGATTAAAGGGAGAAAAAAAGTGAATACTTAAGCGATAAACTAGTAGAATTTTTCAATAGGCCAACCATTTTTGTTTATAATTACCATATTACAACAAATAAATAATAATTACCACCTTCATTCACATAGAATCAATCTAGCAAAAAAATGAGATTGTTTAAATGGCCTTTCACACACAAAAAAAAAAAAGAAATCTTTAGAAAATTTTTGCACATTCAAAGCCTACTGTCTAACATCAAATTATTGTACCTATTTAGTTCAAAGAAACATTATTAACTTATTATAAAAATAAAAATATAAAGTCTACGAAAACTGAAAAACTTATTCAATCACTGAAAGGTGTTAATTAAAAAAAAAAAAAAAAAAAAGGAGGTAGCAGGGAATAGCCCCTTTCTGAAACAGTCAGGAGGAAACTATGGTTTTTTTTTTTTTTTTTTACACCTAGACAAGATGATCAATTTGAAAAAAAAAAATATATATATATATATATAATAAAGATGATCTATTAAGCATAGTAGAAGTCAAGCAACAGATACAAGATCACTGAAACACCAATGACCAATAAGATTAAAAAAAAAAAAAAAAAATCATCAGTGGATGAAATACACTAATGTAAAGAAAGCAGATCTATTAATTAACAGCCTGCAAAACAAACGAATCAATAAAGTAAAACAACAAATCTTAACTTTAAACCATAAACTTATCAAAATTAATGAAAAAACAACCCAAGAAACACAAGATAGGAAGAAGGAGGCAGGCGGCAAGACTTGTGACTTGCCTGTGGGGTTACACTAGTTTTACGCCGGCAACACTCCCCCAGCCTGCCACAACCAGAACAGGAACCATAAGGATTTAAAAATGCAAAATTTCTAAGCAGATGAACAACATTGAAACCACGAAGCCACAATGAAATTCACCGATTGATCACATTGTGTTTAACAGTATAATTAGAACATTAAATATAGTTGACAACTCAAAAAGGAAAAATCTGAAATTTTATTGGAAAATGAAAGTTTGCATAGTAATACAAAGCAAATGCAACAAGCCTTCTATTTTTTTTTTTTTTTTTTTTTTTTTGTATTTAATTTCACAAACCCACCCAACCATCCAGCCTTACAACACCATCCCACCTCCGTAATCAAAAATCTGCCCACCCAACCGCCACCTTTTTTATTGTCTTTTATTATTTTATGATTTTTTTGTTGATATACACAAGAGTGTACACAGCTTTTTTTTTTTTTTTTTTTTTTTTTTGTACTGACAGAGACATGGTTAAGGATATAAAATAGAAAATACAAAGTTTTTAGGAAAACCCATTTTAGCAGTGGCTGTGATCAGTTTATTAATATTCTTGTTTTTAAACTTTGCAGAGCATAAATTATTAATTCGAAATAAATGATTAATGATGATGTTTCTGAATACCGAAAGATGCAGACATGAATTAAAATGTGTAAATAAGTTGACATTAAAACAAAAATCTTGCCGTTTGTCATAGATATCTGTGTAAAGTTTATTACCATCTATGATTATTTTGAGATCTAAAAAGTTAATTGATTGATTAGTCAGAGTGTTTTGAGTTAGCTTTAAATTAGGTGGATAATTGAAGGAAAAGCCATTTTGTGAGTTCTTGTTGAGATAAAATACAATAATATCATCGATGTAACGATAAAATCGAACATCATCATTGCAAATTTGCTTTTCATAATAATAAAGATAGAGATCTGCCAAAATACTGGAGCTACAACCTCCTTGTGGGATGCCTAATTGTTGCAAATAGATAGCGTTGTTGTGGAAGATATAATTATTATGGATAACAAAGTTAAGAAGAGTTTTAAATTTTTCTGCTTTAAAATTGTAAGGAAGATTAATTTGAGCTTTATATTCTTGAAAAAGACTGTAAATGATATTACTCAGATCTGATAACTCAATATTATTGAAAAGATCTTGAAAGTCAAAAGTCATAATGTTGTCTATTGAATCGAGCGATTTTATGTATTGAATTAATTGAAAGCTATTTTTAAGACAGTGTAAATTATCAACTTTGCAAGTACATTTGTAAATTTGTTTTAGAATATCCAGTAGAGCTTTATTAGCATTGTTGTTATAAGTGTTACACCCAACAGTGACAGTGCGAAATTTAATAGGAGATTTGTGAAACTTAGGTATGAGAACTATATAAGGATAATTAAAGTTATTGAAGGGAAGTTGAAGTAGTTTATAGTAATTATGTATTTTTCGGTTATTAATAATAAGGTTATTATTAGTTAAACTGAAGATGTTACTATTATTGATTGAAGAGTTTAAAATAGAGAGATAGTAGGATTTACAAATAATGGCATAATTATTAGGTGATTTGTCAACATAAGTGATCACAAAGTCTTCCTGTAGTGATTTGATTGAGTTAAAAAGTACAGATTTTTTAAATAACACCAGATTTGAAGAATTGATAAATAATGCATTTTTGATTTTTTGTAACACTAAAACTTTCCATTGAGTGAAGTAGGCAATAGGTTTATTATGAGTAATAGATATTTTATAAATAAATAAATCTAGGTCATAAGAAAACTGTTGAAGGATTTGTGGAATGCTAGTTTTAACTGGAAGTCTAAATTTGGTGCCAAATTTCATGAATTTTTTTAATTGATAATTACCAATAATATTGAGATTACCCGTGATAATGTGTCCATGGTCTCTGTCAATAAATTTTGAGAAAGAAGGATTATTGCATTTACAGGTTACAGTGTTAGTAAAAGAGGTAGACTTAGATACAGAATTATAATTGAATATCTTTCTGCCAAGAGGAAGAGGATATTTGAAGGTACGAGATAGATTTAAATCTTTAATCGGAAACAAACATTCTTTGTCATTAATGATAGATGTAATGTTAATGCTGTTCAATATTTTATTTGTAAAATTCACAATTAATTGAGTATTTGTTTTAAATTTGTTGGGCTTTTTATTAAGTTTTAAATTAAACTGTTTGATTTTGTACATTATAATATCATAAAAAATGTCTGAAAAATGTTTATTATAGGATTGGCTTTGAAAGACATTCAGAAAGTTTACTAAGTATTTCTTTTTAATTGCAAAAATAAATTTTCGAATAATGAACCAGTTATAGTTAGATAAGTAATTAGTCTGTAGATCTGAAATGAGTTTAATAATGGCACTTTTAGAAAAGATTAAATCTGTTTTTTTACTACCTCGTTTAGTTCTAGAAGTTTTATTGTTAATTTTGTGATTGAGTTGTGCATAAATAGTCGAATATTCATGTAGAGGGTTGATGTTAGAATATGCTTTAATAGTTTTACTAAAGTATTCGGAATTTAGGCCATAAGGATAAATTGTATTATAATATTGCATAAATTTTGATTCAAGAAATAGACGCTCACTTTTGTTTTTCTGAATTTTTACAATCTCTATGGTACATGAATTAAAATTATGTGATTTAAAGTGTTGTAATTCTATAGTTGACTTAGAAGATGCAGCTGAAAGGTTTTTAGAATCTGATCGATGCTGATTAATGCGTAGATGAAGAGGAGTTGAAGTTTCACCAATATAACTAAGTTTACAATGACCACAATTGATTTTATAAATAACATTGTATGCCTGACAAAATGGAACCAAAGAGTGATTATTATTCAATTGAGTGTGAGAGGCCATAGGGCAAGTTTTACATCTATTAGAACCGCATGTTCTAAATTGAAGTAAAGGAGGAGGAGATGATAGGTAACTGGATGTCGATCCAAGGATATCCCTATAAATATCCTTGTACCGGGCACAATACTGCTGTGAAGCTAAGTATTTCTTGCCAGGATCTAAAAATTTACTAAACAGAGTCATAGAGAAAAAATGTTTTTGTATCTTAAAAATCACAAGGCAAGTAAGTATTTACATTAGTTGTATCGAAAGTGGGCTATACCAAATTCAATTACTTAATTAAATTGATTCTTGATTAAAAAGTATCTTGATTAATGAAAAGTGAAGAGAGAACTAAAAAAAAATAATAATAATAATAATAATAATAATAATTAAATAATATGTACATATTTACACTAAACCTCCTTTGACCGAATTTATTGATTTGGTTCCAATTACAAATTAAATTCCGCCCAATTTTTCAAAGTAAAGTAAGAAAACTAACCATCACAATTCACAAAATGTCAGGCACAAAATGCAAAATAATTAGAATTAAATATTCGACTACACATACACAACACTTTATTTATCATGATTTACGATGGATATGTGAATGATATTCTAAAGATATTATCTAATTAAAGAATAAATTATTAAAGTAAGTTGCCAACTATACAGTTAGTTAAAAATGATCCAGGGCCAGTGACAAAATACCGTCGCAAAACTTCACAACACTACAAGAATCATAATATAATATAAATTTTAAATCAGTAAATAACATGTTGAAAAAATTAGAGAAATTACAGAAATAATACAAATTGTAAGAGCGCAAATGCAGCTTTATACAAAGTGTATAATACAAAAAATAGTGTTAATGCCAATTTAAGACAAATCTAAATATATGAAATTCATATATTAGATAATTTAAATGACATAAAGCAATAAGTTTTATTAAACACAAAATACATATATATATATATATATATATATATATATATATATATAAGGAATACCCTGCCAGATGTCATCTTGATTCATAGGAGAAATTTTATGGGTAAATGAAAGATGACGTTCAACAAGAGAGGCATCATATTCTATTTCTTTAATGAATCTTCTCAAGCCTGGAAAGTAATAAAAAAAAAAGTCAGGATTAAACTATTGAATTATTTTTTAAACTATTATGATAATAAAACAAATTACTTTTGTGAGTTTTATATATATATATCAATTTATGAGACGATTATAGTTAGCAGTCATTACACATACACATAAAAAATAGAATAAAGTAGTTTAAAATGACAATAACATAATAGCAAATAATTGAAGTTCTATCTGTAAATTGATTTATACTTGAGTTTAAACAAAGATTTTTCTTCATTAGCATACTTTTATTGTTTTCTTCTATATACATAAAAAGAAAGTTTTGGATTTGGATTCATGAGAATTTTTAACCTTGGTTTTTGATGGATTTGCATAGATCATTATGATGTCCTGAACATGTCCTATATCATGAAGCAATAAAAGAATTTAACCAAACTTAAAATTTTGTTGAATCTTGATTTAAATTGATACGAATTTCAATTTGGGATATTTCACACAACTAGAGTTACCAAATCGCGCGTTTTCTCCGTAAACTGTATATTTTCAAACTTATTTTATGTTAAACATTTAAACTGTTCCTGTATAATGATTTCTTCCGTTTCCTTTTACACATCAGACTTCTAGTAATTTTGTTAATATTTTCCAGGGTTCTACAATTTATTATAAAAATTTTACTTTTTTTAGGAACACCTGTGGCAGATTTAGGTGACACGACGACATCGTCGCAGAAAAGAAACTGTCACTTGCAGAAAGATTTACTTATAAAAATTAAAGATATTCCTAGATTTCAGTATAAAACATAAACACATGTCTTATATATACAAATCTTCTTCAGTATGTTAGAAATATTGATATCTTTATATTAAATATAAATATTATGTGTAAATTAGAAAATGTGTTGTTATTAAATAACATTGCCTTGCAGAAAGAGTTTGGATTACGAGGCTTGTCGCAGAAAGTATAAAAATATTCTGCCACAGGGTAAAGCACTTTTTGCCATATAAACATTATCTGCATGCCATTACGCAGAAGAAAAAACTGTTTACAACTGAAATGGCATTTTTATTTATTTATTTATTTTTAGATAAATTGGTTGAATTCAATGAATTTTTTTTTATGTAATTTTCACTTGCATTAAATATTTTTAAATTTTTATGAATATTTAAGATAATTTATTTAAAAAAAGTATCACTGAATATATTAAAAGAAGGCTTGGCGCTGGATTATTAAAACCAGTAAAACTCTCTGATTTCTTTATGCACTGAAGACGGTACGCTAAAGGCTACTGAAACAGCTGTCTGCTTCCCAAAATTTTTTCTCTTTGGCGTTTCTGACATTGTAGTTTCACTGGTTTTAATATCACTGAATATAGTTTGATAGAAATTAAAAAATATCAGTATTGTGGTAAAGCTATAACAAACTAGAGCAAAACAAAATTCTTCTGTTTTCTTAAAGAGATAAAATTGGCAACCCTTCTTGCAACAGGTGGCACTATCAATCTATTTTTTCATAATTTTTAATGTGGCAGTATAGGACAAAATTTAAAATAAATGTATGCAATGAGAGTTAATTACTTTTAACTAACTGTGAGGTTAAAATTTATATATATATACAGTAGACTCCCAGAAATATGCACATCACAATCAATGTAAACAATGAAATTTATGGTAAAGTTTTCAAGGGAAAAAAATCAAGATGGAACTTATTTTAGTGATTATTTTAGAAACTGAATCTAATAAGAGAATGTTAATTTTAAGCAAGATCCAGGTCTTGGAGATGAGTATCTAAATTCTTTTAAATCAACAGCATTAGTGCTTGAACAAAAAATTATTTCATAAACTGAAAAAAAAAAATAATAATAATAATAATAATAATAATAATAATAATAAATAAATAAATAAATAAATAAATTCATTTACCTATACCATAAACCATAACAAATGTAAAAACTAACCATAATAAGAACAAAATTTTAAAGTTTGTAATATAAGTTATTATTGTATCAGATGTTTATATACAGTAGGTGATCAAATTATTAGGAAAAAATAAATATTTTTTTACATAAAAAATATTTGACAAAATTGCCTGGAACTTCAGACATGAAAAGAACATTTAAAAACTCACATTTTCCACTATCATTTTAATCCAAAGTGCAGTTAGGGGACCAACTACAAATTGAAGAGAAAAATACTTTGGTACCCTGTATCACAAATGATTTGTAACTTTAACACATTGTGGCACATACCATGATCAATATTTATAAGTTTTGTTGCAGAAATTGTGCAGTTAATTAGGCAGCTATATATATATATATATATATATATATATATTATTTTTTTTTTTCAAAAATTAATTTTTTTGGCAAGTTTTTTGCTTATAATCAAAACGGATTTCCATAAAACTTTAGAAAAATTGCACAAAAATTGACAAAACATCAGATAAACTTTATTCAGAAATATAAAATTTACACACACATTTGCTGAGATATGAATATTTATAGTAAATATTTTTTTCTGTGTATGTGCAAAGGATAGAAATTTTTTTATTACATAGGTAGGCTAGACATATTGGGCAACTTCCGTGAAAAGTTCATTTGAATAGAGTAAAAATTAAGCAAATTGTTGGTAAAAGAGTGAGCTAGGTTTTAGGTATTTTCCACAGTTGAAATTTTATAAGGGGTTTTTCTCATGTCACATATTTAATTTAAGGATACAATTATTTCAACTACGCTGCAATTTTTTTTTTTTTTTTTTTTTTTGTGAAAAACGCCTTATAGGCTTGTAACATATTTGTATTTATTTACTATGATTTGTGAGTTCATAAGAGCTTTTTTACAAACAAGAATTTTTGCAATGTGGTTGAAATAATTGAATCTTCAAATTAAATATGCAGCATGTGAAAAACTCTTTATGAAATTTCAACTCTGGAAAATACTTAAAATCTAGCTCGTTCTTTTGCTGACAACTTTCTTAATTTGCACTCTATTCAATGAACTTTTGGCAAAAGTTGCCCAATATATCTAGCTTTATACCTATGTAATAAAAAAATTTCTATCTTTTGCACATACTCAGTAAAAATATATATATATATATATTTACTATAAATACTCATATCTCAGCAAATATTATGTGTAAATTTTGTGTTTCAGAATAATGTATATCTGATATTTTGTCAATTTTTCTGCAAGTTTTGTAACGTTTTATGGAAATCCGTTCTAGTTATCAGCCAAAACCTTGCCAAAAAAATTTATATATATATTTTTTTAATTATATCTGCCTAAATAAGTGCAATTTCCACAATAAAATATATAAATATTGTGCATAGTATGTTTTAAAGTTATAAGGCATGCGTAACTTTTTATGATGCAAGGTGATTTTAAAAGTACTTTTGCTCTTCTTCAATTTGTGGTTAGTTCCCTAATTACACTCTGAACTAAATCGATAGTGGAAAATGTAAATTTTTAAATGTTCTTTGAATGTCTGAAATTCCGAGTCATTTTGTCTACGATTTTTATAGAAAATCATAAAAATGAAAAAATTTCTAATTATTTGATCACCCAGCCACAGTAAATTTTCATATTTTGTTTTACGGAACAAATTTTTAATTTGTTAAGTGAAAAGAAAAATACTTACATAAAATTTTACATGAGTATTTTTTACTATACTTATACTCTTTACTTGCTTTTTTTTTATATAATTATTTCACATAACTTACATGCTTACTTATTTTTTTAAACTATAATTTTTAATGCATTATAGCATTAAATTCTAATTTAAAAATGCACAAAAAAAAAAAAAAAACTAAAATCCGCAAAATTCTAAAATTCACACAATCTTTGGTCCCAAGCTGTATGAATTTCTGGTGTGTACCTGTACTGTATTCATAATAGTAAGTTAAATAGAAAAAAAAAATTTATCCATGTAGGTGCATTGCTTCATTTAATAAATTTTGAATATGATTATTTTTCAAAATAACTATAAAATGAATGGTTAGTACATAAATCTGTGATAATTTGGGGGAAAAAAAAAAAAAAAAAAAAAAAAAAATCAATTTTAACTTAAAAAAAAAAAAAAAAAAAAAAAAAAAAAGGAGGAGGAGAAGAAGAAGAAAGAACTGAAAACATGAATCTCTTAGATGTTACAAAATTGACTCTCTTTCGACATTTAGTGTTATATTTATCCAAGATGAATACTGTCTGCATTCAGCATAAAAAATAATTTTAATGATTAATCTATGCTATAAGATATATATGAAAATATAGAAGAAAGCTCAGTGATGGCTGCAACATACTAGTACAGTTTTTTGAAGATATTAGATAATATACATATACATACATATAATTCAAAAACCATAATTCTTCAATTGATTTTAATTAGTGATTAAGATTTTTTAAGTTAAAACAATTTTTTTTTAATCACAATTGATCTTTTATATATATATATATATATTCTAAAACAAGCAAAATTAAGGGGACTCTCTACCTATCGTCTCCGAAAGCCGAAGCCAATGTTATTCTATGGGAAATTTCACCCCGTTATAATTCATTAACTAATACATATTTTTAAATTCCATTTTCACTTTCCAAAAATCCACAACTATTAAACAATTTAACGCTTTCTAAAAATTGATTTTTTTTATTTTTAAGATTTCATTTTTAAGCTCAAAAATGGAAATTTTCACATTGTGAAAATTCGCATTTTACAACCTCAAAATGAAATATTAAAAAATAATTTTTAGAAAGGGATAAATTGTTTAATAGTTGTGAAGTTTCTGAATGTGAAAACGGAATTTAAAAATATATATTAGTTAATACGTTATGACGGGGCGAAATTCTCCATAGAATAACATTGGCTCTGGCTTCTGGGGACGATAAGTGGAGAGGCCTCTTACGAGAATAAAAACTGCAAAATTATTTGCAACACCAAAAATACTCTACAACTGATGGTTGCATGCTCTCTGCTGCTTAGTATATGAGGAGCAAACATTCAAACCATATTTTTCCCTTCAGATACAATTTTTCAGACAACACAAAAACTAATAAATTAAAAAATATTATCGTTTGTTTAGATGTATTACTAGATACTAGGAAAATATGCAGACATATCTAGGGAAATATCTGTACTTATAAGTATAAAGGATTTAAGTCCAAAAATGTCGATTTTAAGCTAAGTACATAGTCAGACTCAGAAAAAACATTCTCTATCAATTGATATAAAAGATTTAAGTCCAGGTCATTTAGTCTTTGAGAAAATCCATTGGAAAAAAGTTTCAAGTCAGAAATTTAGCATCATGTTTGTATATATTATATATGTATAATATATTATATACGTAAATCTGTTAAAATTAACTTCAAAATTAAATATATGTAGTTTATTCACAAAATTGTATATTATGATAATATCCTGGTTAAAAATGTATTGAACAGAAGTTTTTATACAGAATTTTTTTAACTTTATTTTTTGTCTCCTGAAAAAACAAGAATATATCCTTTATACTTATCAGTACAGATATGTAGACATACTATTTTAAATGTCAAGTTTAAAGAAAAATCACTAACTCAGATTTTCTTTTATTTTTGGAGAAAACATGGTTTGAATGTTTCCTTCTCATATATACAATTCATAAAATAAAATAACAACAATAATAATTTAAATTAATTTTCTCAATTAAATTATTATTAATTGTTAACAAGCATACATTTTAATAAATAAATATATAAATATCAAATTCACATTATTGATTGATTTACAGTATTATCAATTCTACAATTAATAATCAGCCATGATTACAAAACATTTAAAAAAAAAAAGTCAGGAATCATGTCGGAGAAAAATTAAGATTTTTCTTGAATTATTGACATGAAAATTAATTACCGCAAACATTTTTTAACAAAAATAAATAAATAAATTAAATTAAAGCCTACATCTCTACATACAACTGTATAGATAAATAGTTAAAATAACCAAATTTGTCAATATTATCATCCCATAAACAAAAATAAATCTGGAAAAACCAGAAAATATACCTTTTTTTTAAAGTGAACTTACCAATAGTATGAGTTCTGCACACTGACATGAAGACAAAAGCTACTAAACAATTCCATATTAGAGCGAAAATTGAAACTGAAATACTTGATATGCTCATGATTTGGCAAACAATATGTTCCAGTTCAATTATATCACAGTGAGATCGATTAAACATGTCTAAACTTTCCAAAACATTAGCTGCTGTGAAAAAAAAATCCTAAAACAAAAACTACAATTGCTCCATTAATTTTAAACACAGATCTTGAATGCATTCGGATGTCTTTTAAAAACCTTTGATGTAAAAACAATCGGCTGCTCAAGTCTTTGCAATAAAATCCAAAACCACACCAAAAATAGACTAATAAAATACTCACAGAACCTCCAGGTATGTCTCTAGGAGTTTCAGGTGAAATAATATCATATACTATATACCAAGTATATGAAATAGCATATGTTATAGCACCAGCAAATGTCATTGCATGCAGCATAGTACCTAATATTGGTTTAGAACCTGGTTTCAGAGGAATACCATTGCATTTTGCGATAATATACCACGCCCAGAGTGGAAGATGCCTAGATTGTCTTATTTTGTTATCAGTTTTCTTCTGTTTGATGCTAGGAGGTGTAGAATCAATAAACGATTGAATTTCATTATCTATGGAATCGGAAGCATAAAAGCGTGATGTCATAGAGACAGATCTCCTATTTTTCCTAGATTAAAAAAAAAAAAAAATAATAATCACAACATTTTAATATAAAATAATCAAACTATACATGTGAAACATATATATACACAGTTGTTGAAATATGCACAATTATCAAATAGAAATGATAAAACAAACAGGTTAAAGGTTAATATTAAAACCCGAATAAACTACTACGTCAGAAACGCCAAAGACTGACTGTTGGAAATTTTACATTCAGTCCACATTTTCTTAATTTTTCTACTGTTTACACAGCTAACTTTTCTAAATTCCTATTGGCCACTCTCCTCACCTTTCCCGTAATCCTATTGGTTGAACTAAATCTGGCCCCTCTCCAATATATATGAGCGCTTCTCCAGATTCAGAATCCTTTTTGCACTGAAGACGGTACACGTTAGGCTACCGAAACATCTGTATGCATTTCCAATATTTTTCTTTGGCATTTCTGACGTAGTAGTTTATTCGGGTTTTAATATTCCAATGCCAAGTCTCCTGTTATTATAGGTTAAAGGTTACTTCTTTATTACAATTACAATGCCCCTTGTTATTTCCAGGTTTATTACTAAAATTGTTTCTAAAGAAATTTAATTATTGACTAATATTATTATTTAAATTTATGGATACTTTTTTATTTGAGGACCACTGTTCAGTCAGATTAGCTTAAACTGCCAAATTATGTTCAAAACAAAATGTATTTAGAGGCAATCCTAAAAGAATAATCAAAATGGTTCGGACAAATTTAAATAAAAAATAACTTAATAAATTGTTTAACAAATGAATAATAATAAAAATAATAAAAAAAAAAAAAAAAAAAAAAAAACCTGGCAAATGCTTCATAAATTATGAGAGAGAAGAAATTCAAATAAGAATAATCAAAAACGATTTAGCCCTCAGTCAACACTTTTGATAAGTCTGGCCTTAAATATAAGTTATTGAACCCATGAAATAATGTGGCGGTCCTTAAACAGAAAAATATGAATGAACTTATCATTATATATATTATTATTTAAGTTTATTATAATCATAGGTTTTCTGTGTGTGTGTGTGTGTGTGTGCTGTCTCTAATTTAGCTAAGTGTTTTGAACATAATTTGCTCGTTTATCATGGCCAACATGATAAAAAAAAAAAAAAAAAAAAAGGACCAGTGAGATACTTTTACACTAACTGGATGCCATAGATTCACATTAAGAAAAATTGTCATAAGATTATATGGCTATCATTAATTTAAAGATGTGAAAACTGTTTAACAAAAATTTACCAAATAGTGACTATAAAATTACCAAAGCTACCAAAATCAAAGTGAATTGTAAAAATACATTACTTATAATAGTTGCAACTTCATTAATTTCAGAGTTAGAAATAAATAAATAAATAAGTAAATTTTATTTCTAAATAATGCTGCAGTCTGACAAAGTTATTGTAGTTGAGACTTCCTTATCTCCCTTACAGACATTTGATAGTCCTATTTTTATCTGTTATTAGATTTATATCTGCAATTAAGAATGCAATTATATTATGCATAGATCGCTAAACAAAGTAAATGAATAGTGCCCAACTTTTAAAATGATATGAGCTAATTTAGAATTAATCTTGGAAAGAGACAATCGTACATATTTAAAATTTCGATCATACGTGTAGGTATATAATGCACAAATTATAAAATATGTCATTATAATATGTTAAAGGAAATTTATGAGATTTCTGTATTGCTCTTTATTAAAAATTCAATAAAGATGCAAAATAAATACAAGGAAAGCTTACTTTAATGTGAAACCAGACAGTGTATGTGCTGTATTCATTCTGTTTTGGTACATACAGACACAGAGGTGTACAAATAATCAATCTAACCACAAATTTAAACATTTCTTTACTATATGCTTTTACTTTCCATTATTTCAGTTTCCAAACTTGTGAGATGCAAGGAATATATTAAACCTCATATATTTCATAAAAAGCTTTGTGCTGAAGGCTAAAAGGCAACCAATAACAAATTAAAGGGAAAATCTAATGTTTGGGATCACCCTGTAAAAATTAACGCTTGAAATTCATCTATCTGTAATGTATAATTATGATGCTTCTTTCAATAATCTGTATCTTCATTTGTATGTGAATAGCATATTATACATTCATAGATGTATAAAGGCTTCTTTAATAATAACGGAAATTTTTCGAATGTTTCATGTTCATAATATGCAGGGTTTTCAACCCAATGCAACGTCATTTTTAGAAAACTTGATACACTGCAATCAGGTAATACAAATATTAAATATCCGATGAAATATAAACACTTTTACTGAATAATCTTTGACTGTGCATGTATACACACTGATGCACTTCTTCTGCCAACTTATTTGCAAAAACCCAGTGGGTTTTTGTTGGTGGGCCCAGTTTGCCAACCCTGATTAAAAGGATAAAAATATATGAAAAATTTACAAGAAAATTATAATTGTGTGCATATACACATATAATTATTGTTATTCTGTAACTTTTTTCAGGTATTTGTTATTGTTCTAATCTATAATAATAAAAGGAAAGTTTTGTCTGTCTGTCTGTCATACATTCATCCCCTACTGAAAGCAGAAGTACAAAAATTGACATACAGATTGCTCAGGAGCCTTCCCGAGGGGATAGTGAAAATAAGAGTTATGGCACATAAAATTAGTATTTTTAGGTTTTAAAGCCCGATAAATCAATTGCGGATATTTTCGAAAGAGTAAAATTATTGAGAGAGGTAGAAAGGGAGGGAGGCGAAGGAGTTAAAACGTTGAAATGGAATTAGAGAGTTGAAAATTGATATTAGGTTTAAGGCCCGAGAAACCAATTGTGGATATTTTTGAAGGTGTAAAATTATTAGGAGGGTCGGGAAAGCAGGGTGAAGGGGCTAAAATGTAAAAATAGAATTAGAGCATTTAAAACGGGTATTATAAAGTTTTAAAGCCCAATAAATTGTACACCATTCAAATTTCATGTGGGTGTTTTGGAGAAAACCACAGAAAACCCAGGACGTGTTTATTCTTTTAAATTTTACAAACTTTTGAATTTTGATACTCAATTCACATTTTGCGCTAAGAATTTTTAACAGTATTCAGACTGAGATTACACAGGTTTCCAAAAAAACCATGGAAAAATCAGACAAATCTTTTTATAACAATATTTATATTACTTTTGTATTTCAGCTTCTATTTAACATAATTTCAACAGTAAAATATCACTTTAAAACTTATTAGAATTGAAGAGCAGATGTTGCAAATCTATGTTGCCAGATGGTGCTTTAATATTTTAAAATTTCAATATCTCCAATTCTAATTATGATTAAATTTTCGAGGGTTATTTTCATGGTGAATGAACATACTGTTTCATACTATAAAACGTAAAGGGGTGATGCAGCCATGATAGAGCGGATATTTGCAACAGTTGGTATTTTTAAAAGTATTTGCACTATGAGTGAGCAAGATGCTATAGATTGTAAAATGGGAAAAAGGCATAGCGAGTGCCAATGAGCAGAAATTTTAAAATGGTGAGTTTTTTTAATAATCGCGAACCGTTTAATAGCCGAAGGCGGCTAGTAATATACAGGGTGTTTCAAAACTCACGGCCAAAAATTTAAGGGGTGGTAGAAAACATCTTAAACAAGCCATTTTCATCATACAATGCATGGGCAGAGAGCAGAGCAAGCGGTGACCCCCAGAGGGCACTGTAATGGAAAGTATAAAGCACACGCTTTCTTACACATCATCATTTCTACCGTGGATTTCAGCAGGCATGGCGACATACTAATCAGGGAAAGGCGAACATGCATTTTATGTATGGTCTGGCGAATGGGAATGCTCGGGAATCCGCAAGGCTGTACAGGCAGTGTTTCCCAAGAAGAAACGTGCCAGACTGAAAAATACCATAACAGTCTTGCAGCTTCCAGAGCATTCCCATTTGCCAGATCATACATAAAATGCATGCCCGCTTTCCCTGTATCTTATTACTGTATGTCGCCATGCCTGCTGAAATCCACGTTAGAAAGGATGATGTGTAAGAAAACGTGTGCTTTATACTTTCCATTACAGCGCCCTCTAGTGGTCACCGCTTGCTCTTCGTCCATGCATTGTATGGTGAAAATGGCTTGTTTAGATGTTTTCTACTACCCTTTAAATTTTTGCCCATGAATTTTGAAACACCCTGTATATAGTGAGAGATACATGTTACAATTATAGTATTCAAAAGTAAAAAAAAAAATAATAATACAATAAGACCCCGCTTAACGCTGTTTCATTTAGTGCTCTTTTATTTCAACCTGGGGATTCTCCGAAATTGTAGATAGCCTCGTTTAGCGCTGTTTCGCATTATGCTCTACTTTGATGGAACGTATCCTCCGCATTAAGCGGGGTCTTACTGCATATATATTAAAAGTAATGAAAAAAAATATGAGAAATTGTGTTTTAAATATTGATGTTTGTAATATTTACACACACACACACATATACATACATAAGCAATGTGAATAAGTATTGTAATTGATTCAAAAAAAAAATATTTTTAATGATTATGCTATTGTTTAATATATATATATATATTTAAAATATTAATTTAAAAAATATATATACAGGGTGGCAGGGTTAGAAATAAGCAGTCGTTAGTCATATTTTGCGACCAATTTTTTCATTTTGACGCCTAGAATTCTAATCATAGGTGCCATATTTGATGCCGGGATTTTTTTCCTCATCATATCTAATTATTTTCCCAATCCCATCAGACAGTAAACAAGTCCATTTCACCTAACTTAATAAAAATCTAATTTGAACCTAATAAAAGCTGATTTAAGAAATCATTTCTCTATGAAAGTAGTTGACGATTTGTTAATGATTAAATTAAACAGCCATAAATTTGAAGATTTCTGTCCAGAAAATGCTATTAAATTGTGGTGTATGTATGATGTATCTTCTGAGTGAAGAATGAATTTGTGATTTTAAATATGTATGTTTAATATTGTCAATGTAATTACATTCATTACATAAGTTTTTTTTATATAATCTTGCATATATTATTTACAAGTTGATGCTTTATTATTATTATTTTTTTTTAATATACATATCTAATTATAGATGGCACCTAGATTTTTAATTCGGACGCCCAAAAAATTTAATCCTGACATTATTTTGACGCCTAGTTTCAAAATTCTTATTTCTAACACTGCAGGGTGGTCCTAAACTATATGTCAAAAATATAATGACAGGTAGAGGGGGACCTAAATAAGCAGATTTCGTACAGGATTGTGTGTGCAGTAATGCCGCCTATAAGTTATTAAATGTTGTCTTATTTATTTCTCTCTTAGCAGACAGAAAAGTTTTCACATTTGTACAGCATGCAACATCCTTTACCAAATAAAACTCTATTTCAATTATTCTAAATAAATTTTCATTGCAATTGATTGTATGAAAAATTCTTGGAATCAAAAATTTATTAAAATAAAATCATATTATAAACATCAATTAAAATTAGAAAGAAAAAAAAAATATTTTGCTACTAAAAAATTAATATATTTCAACATGCCCACAAATGACGCTAAAAAATATTATTACATTTAAATTTAAATATGCAAGTTATTAGGAAATGGGGAAAACAGACAATTTTATTACACTTTAATAATCTATTTTAACAGCTGCATTCAGAATTATTGAATCAAACAGAAATTAAAATAATTTAGATGTTATTAACTCACGGTGAGGAAGAAGCCATCTCTATGGGCTTTGATTCAGTACCGGTGTCATCTTTTTTCTCGAGAGACTGTACAAAGAGAAAAGATATTTCAAAGATTACAAATTTGATTCAACATATTTCTCTTTCAAATCATGCTCACAAAATTAAAACAAATTTACGAAATTCAACATTAAATATAGAAAATAACGAAAAAATTAAATATTTGAGCTTATTTACAAATTCTTAAGAAGTTATGATACGCGTGATCATTTTAAGTATTTTTGTTTTTCTTAAACGGAATTAAAACAAATCTGAAGAAAAAAAAAAAAAAATCTGTAATTGAAAAGTTAGATATTATCACAAGCACCGCCCAAATAAAAAAGAAAAATACTAAATAATTGACATTGATACCATTGTTTATATTTTCAGTTGCCAGATTGCATCATAGTTGACAAACTGACTAAAACAATATTCGATTTAACTACTCAGTATGATTAATCGACTACAAAATGAATCGAATTCAGTATGATGTATCGAACAGATAAATCGAAATGTGAAAAAAAAAAAAAAAAAAGAAAATGCTTGAGTAAAGTACTACTCTAGAAAATTTGCTTTGCTTAGATACCTGTCGAAAATTTTTTTGATTAATAGATAGAAGAAAATGGTTTTAGAAGATTTCCTTGTCAAATTAATATCGAAACGTCAGGAAAAAAAACGTCCACTTGTAGTTTTGCTCACTGAACTTGAATATGAGTAATAACTATTAACACGGAACAGATTAGCATTAGTTTCGATTTCGAATCGAGCAGGACTCAAAAATGGCCTAGGGGTACATACCTGGTACATACAAATTAAACACTTCCGTTTGCAAAGCCGTTTGCAAGCGTTCCAAACGTATGACTACAGTCGGCAACAAAAGTATCCGAGCACCAGCAAAAATTCCTATCTAAAAAAAAGCACACTTAACACTGTTTTGTTAAATAAATCCTTGTCGAATCGTGTTCTTAGACTGGGTAAGAACAGGATTTGACAAGGATTTATTCAACAAAACTGCATTCAGTGTACTTTTCTTTACATAGGAATTTTTGCTAGTGCTCGGATACTTTTGCTGTGGACTGTATTTGCAAAAAACTTGCAGAATTTACGTCATCGAAGTTGCAAGCGTTCCGTTTGTATGTAACCCCTAGTAACTCCAGCATATTTTTATTTATTTACTTAGATTTATGAGTTCACAAAAAGAGAACTTTTTGCAACATGGTTGAAATAAAAATCTTCAAATTATACGTGGCATGTGAAAAATTCCTTTTAAAATTTCGACTCTGGAAAATATCTATAATTCAGATCGTTCTTTCACCGACTATTCGCTTAATTTTTACTCTGTTCAAATGAATTTTTGTCATAAGTTGCTCAATATATATATATATAACTTTCAACCTATGTTAAAAAAAAAATATTTTTCACACATGCGCATTAAAAAAATATTTATTTTAAATGCTCATATCTCAAAGAATACGCAAGCGAAGTGATAACGTCACTGACCGTTTTTGGGGCCAAACAAAAGATTTCCTTCCATTGTGGATTTGTTTGGCCCTAAGGCTACTAAATAGGGGCTCTATTTGGCCCCAAAGACGGTCAGTGACGTTGTGGAGTTTGCGTTCTTGCAAACTCCATCTTAACTTAAATACTTATTTAGATTACTAAGAAAACCAGAGACTTGAATTGAACAAACAATAAGAGTTTATTTGAACCAGATTAATGGGAGGGCGGCCTGGTAATAAAACTTAACTCAGTCAGCGTATTACTAAATCAAAATACATAAATCAACAATTTAATTATCTTAAATATCTCACCCCAGCAGATAGTCGAAGGTGTAGAAACGGTCGCACTCGTACTCCGCTATCACGACTTCACTATGGATCAGAGGATTCCCTTCGGACCCAACTTGACCTTTCCGAATGCTAGTAGTTGCGCACACCAACACTCATCACTACTTAACTTCACACAACTAAATCTCCACGACTCTACTTCCCGATATTCACCAAAATAAGATTCATCACATCCACTATACAATCCTCCAACATCCACACCATCTACTAAAACCATCTCTATTTTTATACTTCTTCCTACACCCTCCTTTCACTACATTTCAATCCGTTCTTTTAAAAATCACTTTTAATTTATCTAATATTCAAAATCTAAGTCTTTTATTGCAGCCAGCCCCCTGCCGACACAACACTAACTCGACCTCAACCTTCACCGAGTCACTGGCGACGAAGTGATTTTACTACTTTGCTGGATCCAGCTTAATTAAAACAACTGTGGTGACGTTCTGACGTCTCAACCTCACAACGTCACATTGCGTATATTACACGTGTGAATTGTACGTTTCAGAATAATATTTCTCTAATGTTTTGTCAATTTTCCTGCAAGTTTTGTAAAATTTTCTTGATATTATTTCGTGTTATAAGCAAAATACTTTAATAATTTTTGAAAAGAAAAAGATTATATCTGCCTGTATAATTGTGCTCTTCCTAAAAAAAAAAAAAAAAAAAAAAAAAAAAAAAAAAAAAAACATACAAATATTGTACATAGTAAGAGCAACAACGGGTTAAAGTTGCAGGTCTTTTGTAGCCTTTTGTGATACAGGATGATTCAAAGTAGTTGAGCTTTTCTTCAATTTGTGGTTTGTCGTCAAGCAATTGCAGAGAAAATATGTAGAGTAACTCATAAAAAAGGGCATGATGAAGCAACGCTTGTACAAGTTTATACAGGCTGTTTCAAGTTCCAAGCACAAAAACATAAAATTATGCCCTAATTTCATACGATATATTTCAATTCTAAAGAGCAAAGAGCAACTAATTTTTCCGAAAATGACAACCAATCAGATCATTTTCTATGCACATAAAAAAAAAAAAAAAACTCTGATATTTCTATTCAGGGCATGATTACCGCCTAGGCTTTTTTTAAGAGCCCTAAAAAGACTCCGCATTTTTATTCTAAATCCTTCTTAAAACTTATTCATTTTTCATATTTAAACATTCAGAATTCAGATAGTTTTATATTATAAATCTGCATTTTGTAAGTTTTGCTGAGACAGAAATCATAATAGAAAAGTGCAAGTTATATATTCAGAAATCAAACTGCATACATATCTCCAAAATTGCAAATGCAAAAAATATTTATTGAAGAGAAAAAAAAGAAAAAAGAAATTCTCTGGAACTGATATGAGGAGAAAACTTATTTCCCACTATATTATACGAAGAAAAAACTTTAAATATTCTGAATTCCAAACTTAAAAAAATATAAGGGCATCATTTTTTAAATAAGTACCTTTTTTAATGAGCACAAATAATTCTGAGGAAAATTATGTAAACTGTAAAACAAAAAATGTGGTGTGTAACAACCACACGACTTACGTTACCCACTATTACATGCATATGAGATAATGTAATCAGAAGACATAAAATTAACCTAACAAGTCAGATATCTAACAATTTTCCTATAAGAAAAAAACTGATTCATGCGTAAAGACATGTACAGTCGGTAACAAAAGTGTCCGAACACTAGCGAAAATTCCTATGTAAAAAAATACGCTTAATACAGTTTTGCTAAATAAATCCTTGCCGAATCATGTTCTTACACTGACTAAGATCAGGATTCGAGAAGGATTTCTTTAACAAAACCGTATGAAGTATACCTTTTTTACATAGGAATTTTCGCTAGTGTTCGGACACTTTTGTTACCGACTGTAAAACAGAGTTTAAATAGCGAATTAAAAAAAAAAAAAAAAAAAAAAAAAATTCGGTAGAGCTGTTTTTTGAAACACCTATTTCCGAGGTTTAAAACTGATCTACCTAATAAGTATGACTGTCAATTTTCCAGTAATGACGTGCGAAAGGATATCTAAAAAGGTATTTAGGAAGCAATTTTCTAGTAAAGCGTTAAAGCCGTTTTTGAGATACCGACTTTGAACAAATCTTGACTAACTGAATTGTTGACCGGAAAACGACAATTGCATACGAAAGGATATCTAAGGAAAATAATATGGCAACTAAAAAAAAAAAAAAAATCTGTGCATCTATTTTTAAAGAAACGCACCTTCAAGACCTCAAATTGACCAATTTATACAAGACGGCTATCAATTTTCCCGAACAAAACAGCTAATACATACGAAAAGATATTGTGTTATTAGATTTTTTTTTTTTTTTTTTTTTTTTTTTTACAATTTGCATAATTTTCCTCAAAATTATTTGTGTTAATAAAAAATATACTTATTTAAAAAATGATGCCCTTATATTTTTTTTAAGTTTGGAATTCAGAATATTTAAAGTTTTTTCTTCATATAATGCAGTGTGAAATAAGTTTTCTCCTCACTTCAGTTCAAGGAATTTTTTTTTTTCTTCAATAAACATTTTTTGCATTTACAATTTTGGTGATATGTATGCAGTTTGATTTCTGAATATGTAAATCATGACGTAGAAAAGTTGCACCTTTCTATTACCTATGATTTCTATCTCAGCAGAGTATGTATATGTATTTATGTATCAACTTTGAAGAAAATTGTTAGAGCAGTTTTTGAGATACAGACTTACGGTATCACTTCCGGTTTTCCAATTTTCACCAAAAGTTGGAAAAATCATGTGTACACCAGACTTGTCTCAATTTTGAAGTTTCGCTGTTCTATCTTTATTAGTTTAGGAGATATGATAGTCAGGAGATTCCGCACATACACAACACACTGACCAACTGCTGAAAACACCTTTTTTGGACTCAGGATACCTTAAAACATGTAAATCAGGGGAAAACTCGATATCGACTTTTTTGACCGAATACAATTAGTCAAGTAATGTAAATAAAAAGCATAATTGGTAGAAAGGGGATTAAGATGCTTTGCCTAGGGCCAAATTAGTCTTACAAGGAAACATTCAAAAGGTGTCGTCTTCAAAAAATATTGAAAAAAATATATATATGTGATTCTACTCTTCATAAAACACCAGAAAGTGAAAAAATTATCGGCTGAAATGAATTACAACGACCACAAAAAATTAAGCATATTTGGCGATTTCACACTGTTAGGCGATTGATTTTGAGTATTTGGCGGAGAAACGAAACACGGTTCTGTTAATACATGGCAATCTCGGTGCTAGCGAACTTATCACCTAACAGCGCTAAATCGCCAAAAATGCTTAATTTTGATATTTTTTTTGTGGTCGCTGTAATTCATTTCAGCCGATAATATTTGCATTTTCTGGTGTTTTATGAAGAGTAGAATCACATACATATATATATTTTTTTTTCAATATTTTTTGAAGACGACACCTTTTGAATGTTTCCTTGTTAGTAGCATGTATTTCTAATATTTAATTACTTTTGAAATGGTGAAATCCGTTTACTTTAAATAATAACCTATCGGATAGATTTCTGTATAAATATATATATATGTATAGTTAAATAAATAAAATCTCTAATATATGATTTAGTTTGAAATAGTGAAAGCTATTTATTTTCTGTAATTTATTCTCACGGGAAAACAATGAGTTATTGCTTAAAACTAAGTTTCCCGAAAATAATCTATCAAACCGATTCCTAAGTACTTAAAAACCTTTAATATTTGATTTTCCTTGAAATGGTGAAAGAAATTTATTTCTACAATTTTCACTCCGGGAAAACAGCCCGTTACCGCTGAAAACAGATCGATTTATATATATATAAATACCTCCAATCTTTCATTTCCTTTAATTAATCAATCAAAGTCATTTCACTTTCTGTTTTTTTTTTTTTTTTTTTTTTAGTCGGGAAAAGAATAAATTACCACTAAAAATTATTTTCCCCGGAGATTACATCACAACTTCTCACCTTCTTTTATATAAATAATAATAATAATAATTTTTAAAAAAAGTTAACCTTTAAATATAAGTATTGAATTTATCACGGAGAAAAGGAAAGTTGAAGAAAAAAAAAAATAATAATAATGTCACATTTAAAATAAATAAACTTTTCATTAAATGGTTAAACTTCTGTCTGATTGTGTCAAAACTATGTAATTTTCTCTAGTTTAACGTAATTATTCTCATATATTAAAAAAAGAATAGGAAAAATAGACGTTATTACTGTTATTGGATTTTTCTTTTCTTTTCTTTTTCTTTCTCTCTCTCTCTATTTTTTAAACATTTTGTCTTATTCAAATATGATAGAGAAAGTATTGTTTTTTTTTATCAAATTTTCAAAATTGAGGTTTTTTTTTTTTTTTTTTTCTTACTGTACATTCTAACATATTTATACAAAAACATGGTTCAACAAAATAAAATAAACATATAATTTTTATATCCGGCAAGTTTCATACATAATATGGTATGAAATCATTTACCATTCATTTACAGTCAAGTCAACGATGTGCTTCGGAGTACCTGCATTTGGTCGCAACCAATGCTTACTTCCAACGAAAAATGAGAAAAACATAAAAATAATTTTCCATAAAATAATTAAAAGCCAAAGGGATGAATTTAGAATTTTGATCTCTGAATAAATCTCCGCGCGAGCAGAGACCAATCAGAGTGAAGCACCAGGAGTAAAAAAAAAATTAAAATAAATAATAAAATAAATAATAAATAAGTAACTCCTTGAAAAAACCTAAGTGTAACAGTGAAACTTACGTGCGTTGACGAGACGGTCTGGACGGCGAAAAGGAATTAAGAGTTGAGTAGGGCGTCCAAAGGGGCACAGGAAACCGCTAATAATAATCAGAGTCCCGCAATTAATAAAAAAAAAAGGGGGGGGCATACAATTTTTTTTTTCCTATCATAATTAAAATTCAGGAGGATTAAAGTGAAGTGCATGCATGATTCCTACGAAAGTCTCAGTGTCCAGCCAGAAACTAAGTTCTGAGCTGGATCTGCGGACCTCTCAGAGACACACATAGCACTCACAATCCTCACTGAAAGTAAAACGAGCAAAATCGCAGAGGATTTTGTCCTGAAACTGAAAGCCAATCAGAGGCCAGGAAATCGGCCAATGAGAGGAGACCTCAGATCCCTACACTACAAGACAATAAAATTAATAAAAAATTAAAAAATAAGCCAAATAATAAAAAAAATATACAGCAATTAGGAAATTTTGATAAATAATAAAAAAAAAAAAAAAGAAGTAACATTTTCACTAGTAAGAAGGTTCAAAGCTCGCGACTGACAAAGTTCAGTAGATAAGCCTGATACTAGGGTTGATTCGTTTACAGGATCACACAAAAGAATTCGGATTCATACAGGAGTTATAACTGGAAGTTTCTCGGGTGCATTTCAAATGGTGGTGTTTTGATCTATCTGATTGTGCTAAATTTATGTATATTATATAGTGCCCATACAATTTACACATATACAGGGTTGCTCAAAATTAAACGAATACATTCTTTTGTATTGCATGTAATTGATTAAAATATTTTTTAACGTATATCATGTCAAGGGAAATAGTATAGAAATGGTAATTATTCTTTCTTACTCATATTGTAGAAAATATATTGTTTTGGAGCCCAGTTTTTCGATGTTGAATTTTGTTGTCGTAGTTAATAACGCGTTTTTGAGGTTTTCTGATTACGGATATCAAGTTTTTAGCGGTTGATCTTTGTGTCTGTTATTAGCGTAACTTAAAAACAAATAAATGAAGGAAGCTTTTTTTTTTTTTTTTTTTTTTAAGCACACATGGAAATGCCAATTGAAAATTTTGACTAAGATTAGTAAGTTTCAAACATGACAAATAAAACTGTTTCTATAACCAGCAGGGTAAGAGAAAGTAGGTGAGATAGGACACCAGATTATTTTGGCAAAAACTATTTACCTGCATACTGAAAGAAATAAATTTTGTATATTAAAAAATATATTATTTTTATACCAATAATAATTATTCTTATTGTTTTGTTCGTAGAAATGAAGTTTTTCTATGATTGGTTGTGCCAAAATGACGAAATGACGTCGAATTTTTACCAATCTTCTTAATAATAAAAGCACGAATTTCCCGAAACTAACGCTGAAAATGATGTCATAGCTAAAAAAAAAAATGTATTGGAATGAAAGAAAGTAAAATTTTGTCCATATTTCTGTGGGTGTATTTCAATTAAATAAAGTAACGAAAAAAGAAAATTTAACGAAAAAGTCTGCAACACAATCGCACCAATATATTAGGATAAAGAAAAGAAAGTTTTAACCATGGTTTCCATGGTTACGAAAGATTCGTTCATTGAATTCGTTTTAACAAAAAACGAAATAATTTCTATTTTTAGAATGAACTATTTCTTTCGCCATGCGGAATTTTAATACGCAAGCGAAAAATAATAATAATAAATTAAATATGTAAAACTCACTTACGTCAGAAGAAATTAATAATATAAATAAATAAATACGTATTTACAAAATTTGAATTAAAAGATTACGATGTCATTTTTAAATTCTTGGAGAGCCATTTGTTTTAAATATCATGTAAACCAATGTTTAGTAATTTCAACTGGCAAGGAGAAATACATTTGGAAATACATGGGTAAAAATCGAGCGCTAGGTGCGCGCAAACAGACGAGTACAATATAATTATTTCATAATGCAGAAAATAAATATAAAAAATTAGTATGTTGTGGTTATCAAAAGTTCTCTTTTCTATCATTCTATGTAAAAGCACCATCTTTTCTGTGATTGTAAATAAATATTTATCTCTAGCTTCGCACAATAAAGATTTCATATTTGCAGTTCGGGGAAATTTTAACTAATAGATGCTGAAATGCATCCATAGGGAAAATCGTTGAAGATAAATAGTAGCAACGCCACCTGTTGGTCGATACACCTTCAAATTTAGCCAGCATTTTCTTTAGTAATGGCCATTTTACATATCAAATTTAGTGTATTTATACGCCATAGAACCTTACATACCCGCTTACGAAGAAAGTTGTAGCATAACAGTGCCTCTTTTCTGCCGATATACAGCTAAATTGAATCAGCATAGTGTTTTGTGATGAACCTCTGACCTCTGACATATCACATTTTGTGCATTTACGTGCAATACAATCTCATATATAACCTTATCGTAAATGGGAGAGATCACAGCATAGCGTCATTTCCCTGTAAGGACATCATGGACCAGGGCCGTCGCAAGGTGCTCTGCCGCCCTCAGGCAAGCTTCAATTTGCCGCCCCTTCATACGCTGAAATTTTGCTTAGAAGAATTTTTATAACTTGAGATTTTCCGTCAGTCAAAGTTTTTATAATGGTAACTCCATTTCCCGTTCTTAGTCACTAAGACTTTGGTTTAACGAAATTAAGTGTACGTAAGACCGTAACAAAACAAAATGTTGAAAAAAATTTACAGTCTTCTTTTAGTTTTATTCTAAAATTTTCAGCACTTCCCTCTCACTTTCGCGTGTTGCACTTTTTTAAAATCCGCAATTTTAAGTTGACTAATCAAACATTGCAAAAAAATGGATTTAACTTAAATTAATTTAGTCACACGAAACTTTACACAGGTTCATAAAACAAATAGAAAACACATTGTCGAATCTAATGTAGGGTGACCAGACGTCCTCATTTTTGAGGACTGTCCCCATTTTTAGACATCCTCCTCAATTTTGAAAATTTCTAATGAGGACTACATTTGTCCTCATTTTCCGAGAATTGCCAACAATTTGTGTATTTTCATAAATTAGATTTTCCTATCACCAATCTTCTATAATAATAAAAGAAAAGGTTTGTCTGTCTGTCTGTCTGTTCTTTATTTGTCCGATTGTTACGATTTCGATACCAAATGAAAGGGGCATTTTTTCTGAATATAAGTGTGCAAGCGGCTTATCGGTTCAGCCCCTATTGAACGCAGAAGTACAAAAATTGACATACGGATGCTCAGGAGCCTTCCCGAGGGGCTCCTGAAAATGGAATTTAAAAATTTTAATTAGTTGTGGAGATATTAATTAAAATGTCCACTCATGTCTAATCTAAAAGCGATCTCAATGACTGAGAATTCACCGCCATTGCATAAAAAAAGATATTTTAACGGAGTTAAAAGCAGAAAAAGTGGAAAATAAATTAGAAATATTTGTCCGATTGTTACGATTTCGTTAACAAATGAAAGGGGCATTTTTTCTGAATATAAGTGTGCAAGCGGCTTATCGGTACAACAATTAGATTTTCTAAAATTAACTAAAGTATGAATTTTTTGTGGCGACATCATTTCAAATGCCAGACAACCGTCTGCCATGAAAAAGGAAGTGATTGTAACCGATCAAGATGTCACGCGTTTTATATTGGGGGGGGGGGGGATTGCAATTTTCAATTTTTTTCAAATTTTCATTCACGTTTCATTTGAATTAATATTCGGCCTAGACAGCATATTATAAAGCTACTGTTCAATTTTCATGAGAATACATGGATAAACAAAAAAATTAGATTAAATTTTGTTTTATATTTTGCAGTGTTTAAAATTGAGATATGCCGTTGAAGTTTCGTAATATTTGGTTTTAACGCCCGATAATTCGATTCTGAATATTTTTGAAAGTGTAGACTTATTAGGAAGGGCTTGAGGGAGAGGGGGTTGGGGGGCGAAGGGGCAAAAAAAAAAAAAGTTACAGCGTTTGAAATTGGTGTTATTAGGTTTTAATGAAAGATAAATCCATTGCGGATATTTTCAAGTGTAAAATAATTAGAAGAGACGGAAAAGGGGGTGGGGGAAGGGGAAAAATGTAGAAAAGGAACGGTTGTTTCGGAGAAAACCACGGAAAACCCAGAACGCCTTTATTCTTTTATATTTTGCAGAGTTTCGAATTCTGATACTCCTTTCACATTTCATACTATGGATTTTTAACAGTATTTAGCCCAGAATTGCGCAAGCTTCGGAGAAAAACACGAAAAACTCAGACATAAATCGTTTTATAATAGTGTTTATATCATTTTTGTATCTCAGCTTCTAATTAGCATAATTTCAAAAGTAATATGTCATTTTGAAACTTATTTGAATTGAATTTCAAGAGTAGACGCCACAAATTTCTGTCACTTCCATTAACCGACTAAGTAATGGAATGCGAGATTTCACGCGATTTACAGGTTTTAAGGTGTCCTGATTAAGTTTTCGTTTCTATCTCAGCTACTATTTAAATAATTTCATAAGTAATACATCATTTTAAAGCTTTGTTGATTTGGAATTGAACAGTAGATTACAGAAATTTCTACCGCCAGATGGCGCTGTAATATTTTAAAATTTCAATAGTTTGAATTCTAAATATGATTAAATTATTTTTAATACATCATTCGAAAGACATTTTAAAGTACTTTTATATTGCCGAAAGTGGAATTCGAGATTTCACTAGATTTACACGTTTTAAGGTATCCTGATTAGGTTTTCTTTTGTATCTCAACTACTAATTAAAATAATTTCATAAGTAATACATCATTTTAAAGCTTTGTTGATTTGGAATTGAACAGTAGATTACAGAAATTTCTACCGCCAGATGGCGCTGTAATATTTTAAAATTTCAATATTTCGAATTCTAAATATGATTAAATTTTTTTAATACATCATTCGAAAGATATTTTAAAGTACTTTTATATTATCGAATAACCTACATTAAATTTATCCAATAGAGGGCGCTAATCGCAATTATTCGAGATTTCACCTGATTTATATGTTTTAAGGTATCCTAAAGGGGGAAAAAAATTAGAAATTGAGTTAAACCGTTCAAAATTGGTATATATAGGTTTTAGGTGCCTGCGAGTCGAATGAGGATATTTTCGAAAGTGTGAAATTAAGGAGGTACAGGAAGGGTGGTGAAGGAATACGCGCGCGCAGCGAGCGTATATATGAATTCATGCGCACTGCGCGCGCACGGGTCTACGCTAACGAAGGCAGAGGGGACCCGGTGTGAGTTTTTACCGGATCAGAAATGATTTTTTTTTTTTTCAATTCTTTTTCTTAAGAATAAAAGTTTATGAGTAATAACATGGAATTTTGAGAAATCATGAGGGTGGTGAAGGAATACGCGCGCGCAGCGCTCATATATATGCATTCGTGCGTGCGCATCGCCCACGGGTCTACTCTGCCGAAGGCAGTGGGGACCCGGTGCGACATTTTTCCCGATCAGAGTTTTTTTTTTTTTTTTTTCACATGATAAAAATTAATGCAATTTTGAGAATTCATTAATTATAATGATTCATTTAAAAATAGTGACCAGCGAAGCGGGCGTAGCCTGCTAGTCCTAAAATATTAATGCTTTTTATCTTTTAGTGTTGTATCTAGATTGTTGAAAATGCTCCTTAGACCTGGGAATTGAATGAAATTTTGTGAATAAAATATTATTATGCAGATAAAACTAATTATCTAATTTCATTTGTATATATAAACATGTAATGCTAAAATAGTATTCATTCTACAATTTTAAATGTAATTTTTTATTATAACTGAAAATTTTGTGAATTTGAAAATTTCAAATCCATTTTATCTCTAAAACTAAATCTAATTTGGGTTAGGTTGTAGAGATTAAAACCGATTGACAGCACTAGGGTCGTAGGCATGACGAGGAGTGCCCTCGATGTGGGTCTATCTTAGGGGTCCTAGCCCGTAGTTACGCAAGTTTCGGAGAAAACCATGGAAAACTCCGAACGGCTAGATCGACGAGCGCAACCTGGTATTGAACTCGGCACTTCACATCTACCAACTTTGAGCGCAGATTCGCTCTGCTGCTGGTGGGCTAATATCCAATTTGTATAAATTTTAAGTATATTTTTAATTAAATTAATGTGAAATCCCCTTCTATTCTTTTTTTTTTTTTTTTTTAGATTAAAATTTTAGTTTTTTTAGATAATGCATAAAAAAATCTGGAGTGACTCCACTCGACTTTCCGAACATTAAATAATTAACAGTTGTATAAATAAATTAAAGTAAGACAAACGTGAAAATCATAATAGGGTGTATGAATATATTTTTCCATGGTTTAATTTGTACTTACTATCATTTCAGCCCATAGATCATAATGATAAAGAATATTTCTTTGTGTTCCTTCCCTTTAAAAAATCTATAAGTGTTAAATTCACCAAAATCTATGCAGTTCGTGTGACTGTGACATATAGTATGAGTATAAATTTTCAGTTCTATCGGGTAAGGCATTTAGACACTATCGCACTTTAAAAATATTGGGCCCATTGACCATAGATAAGGAATTTTTCCTTGTGTCCCTATAAAAAGTCTTTAAGTACTAGATTCACGAAAATTTATACAGTTCGTGCGTTATGACTTATAATATGTGTAAAAATTTTTAGCTTAGACGAATAAGGCGTTTGAGCGCTATCGCACTTTAAAAAAATTGTGGTCCATATGTCATAGTGATAAAGAATTACTTTATTTGTGTCTCTGTAAAAAAAGAACTCTAAGTCCTACATTCACTAAAATCAATAAGGTTCGTTCAATGGGGATTTACAAAGCGTTTAAGCGCTATCGTGTTCACTCACACACACACATCATCGTAAAAATACTAAAAATGAACTCAGGGGACCGTAAAACGTGTATAAACACCAAAATCTCATAGTCAGATTTTTGACATGATTACAATACTTTCCTTACATAATATGTTAGGAAAGGAAAAATCGCTTAGTTTAAACTTAATAATTCCCTTAAAATGTTGTATCTCAATTTCAGTGTTTTATTTTTCTTTCGCACTCATGGATTCTAAATAATGTTGTCTCTTTCTTAAGGCCACCCACATAGAACTCCATATGCTACATATATCTCTTATTTCTGTTTAAATTAGCAATATCCGGTCAGTAATAGCTTTTTTGTCGCATACCGATAGGACTCGGTCCTAACGTACTCATCTGTAGTCTCCCAATTAAAGCTTTCTCAGAATGTATCTGTCTATTCTATAGTAGGCTAGCCAGAATCGGACATCAGACCCATGCAAAGATAGTGTCTTATTCTAAGAGGAAAGCTTTGTGCTTTCACATTTCTCATACTGTCCTTTTCACACATTTTGTTCGATTTAGTGGGGAATTTTACTAGCAGCAGTTTTCTCAACCAATTTAGATTCTTTTGTGAGGAGGGGGAGAGGGGGTCTTTTTTCCCAATATATATTTTTGTAAATATATATATATTTTTTTTAATCTTGCTTATTTTTTTATTTTTCGTACTTCGTTTTGCCGCCCTCAGGCATTGCCTGAGTTGCTTAATGCCTAGCGACGGCCCTCATGGACCATCGTGCACCAAGACATGATGGATACGAATTTATGTCCTGAAACAAAATATAAACTTTTAAGGAATTCTCTATATTATATCTAGAGAGCTAGAGTTGCCAAAAAATATTTATCAAATAGGCAGACAGACATTTTCTAATAATGGTCAAATCGCGATCAGAACATCTCAAAATGTATAAATCGAACGAAAACTGGAAGTCAAAATTTTTCACGAATCCAATGCTTTGTTCTTTGAATATAGAAGAAAGTAAACAGTAAAGTCCAATACTTTCTTCTACTGGGTGGAAGGAGATAATAAAAATAACCGTATTTCTGAGTTTGCATTTTGCAATGTTTGGTCTGCAAAATGTTTGGTCTGCAAAGCTGATTACTGAAATAAATCCCTGGCACCTAAGAAAAAAAGAAAATAAAAATAAAAAAATAACAGGCAATGGTTAAGAAATTCGAACTGGCAAAGCTTATTTAGAATATTTAGGAATAAGTAAATAAAGGTGAAAAATATTACGGGCGAATACCATCTGCACTCGCTTATTACCATGTTTTTATTAACTTCGATTCTTGTGTGTTTGTCAGGGACAAATCTTGCAATCGATTTTTAACTAACTTCCCGACTAGCTAGACATTTGAAACTTTCACAGTAGCTCAGAACCCGGTGACAACACAATACTTCGAAGTCAGATTTTCGAATTTTCGAATAGTTTTCTTTTAATTAATTAAAACGTGAAAATGATAAGCTCCTAATAGCAATAAAAATAGCCATTAAAATATTAACTATAATTTAATTGTTGCCAAAAAAAAATTTACGAGTTCATTTTCTTTCGACCTAAAAATAAATACATTTAATTAAACGTGAGCGTTAAAAAATTGTTAAAAGTTAAATTATGCCTTTGGCAAAAATTGACGTCGTTATCATTTTAAAGATTTTCTACACAATGATAAAGTGCTAATGTAGTTCATGATGCAAATATATGTTGTTCGGAAAGGATTAATATTTTATTTTTAAAACCAACTTTTTTTTTTAAATTCAAATTTCCGGTGACTCTTTAACCAATCACATTAGAACGTCCATCTTTGGAATATCGATAATAAGAATTTTCTCGCCAAAAGTCGCCAAGGGCAAAAAGTTGTCAAATTTGGCGCCAAATCCATTACCTGCCTATTGGAGCTTTTTAATGCGTTTTAAAGAGAAGTTTAAGCTATTTAAAAACATGGTATATAATTTTTTTTTATCTTATAATTATTTTTCCCCCACTTTAAAAAAGTACCAACTGCCCTCGGGCATTGAAACGCCTCTTGCTACCTGAAACTACCGTTATGAATTTAGGTCCTTTCACTGAAAGTAATGAAATAAAAAACGAAAGATGTAATGGAAAAACATGTAAAACTTGTGTTGTATCACGCACGTATATACGCTTCACGCACATGAACCCCCCCCCCCCCCCCAAAAAAAAAAAAAAAAAAAAATAATAATAATAATCACTAGACACTCCTACCTCGCTGTGCATGAATATGAGTACGCATGTAAATCGTTTTCGCAGCAATCAGTATCCCGCACGTATGTTAGAGGTGAGTTCGGGCTCTATTTTGGCAATCCGAGCCCGCCCGGGCCCGAAACATTTTTGAACTGAGCCCGCCCGAGCCCGAAAAATTTTGTGTGATCAGAGCCCGAGCCCGCCCGAGCCCGATATTGAAAGTGGTACGCTATGCAACGCTACACAATAGTAAAATTAAATACCGTTTTCATTTTCAGATTAATTTTCTTATTATCAATCCTCAATTTAAATAACTATAAATGTTATTGTAACAATTTATAATGTCTGTGTCTCTGTATACATGTATATATTTATATAATAGATATTTATAGTGCAGCCCATTGTTTATAACGCGCCTATCGGGCGAAAAAAAAATTATCCGAATGAGTGATATAATGCGGCCCGATATAACGAAGGAGGAAAGATTACTGTATAACACTATGACACAATATGCATCCCGTTGAAAAAAGAGTTCTATTTAGAAAAAGGAAAGTCAAAGCTACTAAGGTTTGCAAGATTATTTTGTGATTTATAACCTATCATGACATTACTAAACGTGCTCTCAAAATGAATAAAATTTCTTTTTTTTTTTTTTTTTTTACACATTTTCCAGTTAGTGAAGAATAAAATAAACGGAACTTTTAGCTTGAATCCGAGCCCGCCCGGAGCCCGAAGACTTGCGTAAGATTTGAGCCCGATCGGGCTCGGGCCCGGGCTCGGGCTCGGGCTTACGGGCTCGGGCTGAGCCCGTCTCATCTCTAACGTATGTACGCTTTGCGCACATGAAAACTACAAGAGAGATCACTGGACTGTACTTCGCTGTGTATGAATCTGAGAACGCATGTAACTCGTTTTCGCAGCAATCAGTATCGCGCACGTATGTACGCTTCACGCACATGAAAATCAATAAAAATCATCACTGGATACCCTACTTCTCTGTGCATGAATCTGAAAACGCATGTAACTCGTTTTCACAGTAATCAGCATCGTGCACATACACCCTCCCCCCTCCAAAAATAAATAAATAAATAAATAAATAAATAAAATAAATGGATGCCTCTACCTCGATGTGTATGAATCGCAAAAGTGCACGAAATTACGATACTTACGTATTATCCGTAAGTACAATTACTATAATATAAACATTATAAAAATGGAAAAATATATTATAAACAATAATTAATTATAAATTTCCTGTATCATTTATATTTATACTAGCTGACCCGACAAACGTTGTTTTGTCATATAAATTATTTCTAGAGAATATTTTGCTAGAAAAAAATAACTAACTTATTGTAAGTGTGTAAGGATGTGGTATATAAGTGAAATAGGTATGGAATTCTGTGAACGGTGACTGTGAATTCCGATTATAACGTAAAAGACATAATTAACAATTAAATAAACAATTTAAATTGGACTGAATTGTAAATCTAAACCATTCTCGAATCCACCTGAAGACACACAAAAAATTTCATTAAAATCGGTCCAGCCGTTTAGGAGGAGTTCAGGGACAAACACACGCACAAAAGTATGGGACCCCTTTGGTGACTTTAAATATTTTAAGCCATTTTTGCGATGAATTGAAATGGCTATCTCAATTGTGGAACTAAAGATCTTGGCGAGAAGCGTTCGAGCTACTTCGGTGTCAAATTTCAAATTTTGCCAAAGGGATCCGATACTAAAGGTGTTCCATACAATAAATAAATAAATAAAATATCAGTTACATACACACGCACAAAAGTATGGGATCCCATTGGTGACTTTAAATATTTTAAGCCATTTTTGCGATGAATTGAAATGGCTATCTCAATTGTGGAACTAAAGATCTTGGCGAGAAGCGTTCGAGCTACTTCGGTGTCAAATTTCAAATTTTGCCAAAGGGATCCGATACTAAAGGTGTTCCATACAAAAAATAAATAAATAAAATATCAGTGACATACACACGCACAAAAGTATGGGACCCCATTGGTGACTTTAAATATTTCAAGCCATTTTTGCGATGAATTGAAATGGCTATCTCAATTGTGGAACTAAAGATCTTGGCGAGAAGCGTTCGAGCTACCTCGGTGCCAAATTTTCCATACAAAAAATAAATAAATAAAATATCAGTGACATACACACGCACAAAAATATGGAACCCCTTTGGTGACTTTAAATATTTTCCCTAACAGCACAGTTAGGCTTAACTTATCCACAGTACATCTAAAGGACGTTTCTGGGATATCTTTTCATCCAGAAGACATCTTGAAGATATCCTGGGGAGGCGATGTGCTGTCTGGGTTAAGCCATTTTTGCGATGAATTGAAATGGCTATCTCAGTTGTGGAACTAAAGATCTTGGCGAGAAGCGTCGGAGCTACTTCGGTGCCAAATTTCAAATTTTGCCAAAGGGATCCGATACTAAAGGTGTTCTATTCACAAATAAATAAATAAATAAATAAATAAATAAAATATAATAAAATATCTACATAAATAAATTTGTAGGTTAGGGTGGTTGTTAATCAACGCGCGTGTAAATTTGATAGAAAATTATATAAAATACTCACTCCAATTCCGCACTAAATTTGCAAAATGTATAGTTTTTTATGCAAACTTCAAAACTCTTCAAACACTAATTACATCTTGATGTAATATTTCAATTAGGACACAATTTTTTGTATAACAATAATCACACGAAGTTACAAAATATTTTCCTGAATTTGATCGCAGCACCAACTGTCGGGACAAACTGGAATTACAGTGGAATATACGCAAGCGAAGTGAGACGTCACTGACCGTCAGTGGATGCAAGAAAAAGATTTCCTATGTTAATCTCCCATTGGATTTTTTGTAAAAAATTATTAAAAATCGAGGAAAATTATTTCTCGATTTTAATCCCCGTATTTGGGTATAGATATGTATTAGTTATCGTATGCATGTGTTAGATTGAGTTATTTTGCTCTCAAATTAACAAAATTTTAATTTTAAATTTCAAAACTCTGTCTTCCTTGGCGTTTTTTGTATTTGGCGATCAAAAACGTAATACGAAAATATACATGCCAGATGTATATTTTCGTAATATGTATTGTACGAAATTGTTTCATATTATTAATTACTCTCTTAATATAAGTTGTTGAAATAACCATTATTTTTGATAGAAATTAAATATGTTCGCCAGATGATATGGCGATTTTTTTTTTCCGCCAAGGATGACAGAGTTTTGAGATTAAAAATTCAAATTTTATCAATTTTACAGCAAAAACAACTCAATCTAACGCATGCACATGATAACTAATACATACCTATACCCAAATATGGGTATTAAAATCGGGAATTGTTTTTGTAATTTTTTACAAAAAATCCAATGGGCGATTAACATAGGAAATATTTTTCTTGCATCCACGGACGGCCAGTGACGTCATCGCTTCGCTTGCGTATTATTGAATATTCGATACTACGATCGTAGCGCAGTCTGCCGGATCCAATGTGAAACATTCCAAAATCAACAACAATTTATAAGTGATAAATTAAATAAACAATTTAAATTGGACTGAATTGTAAATCTAAACCATTCTCGAATCCACCTGAAGACACACAAAAAATTTGATTAAACTCGGTCCAGCCGTTTAGGAGGAGTTCAGACATACACATGCACAAAAGAAATATATAATTCAACTACGTCACGATAAGTTAATAATATAAATAATTATAAGAAAAAAAACTTTTTATGAACCATGTTTTTAAATTTTCTGTTGAATCATAGAACTAACTACATTAGCAGTTTATCAATGCGTATGGAATCTTTAAACCGATAGTGACGTCAATTTTTGTGAGATACATAATTTAATTTTTTTACAATTTTTTAAAGCTCACGTTTAATTAAATTATTTATTTAATCACGTTTATTTATTTTTATGTCGAAAGAAAATGAACTCGTAAATTTTTTTTGGCAACAATTAAATTATAGCTAATATTTTAATGGCTATTTATAAGGTATTAGGAGGTTATTATTTTCATATTTTAATTAATAATAAGAAAACTATTCGAATTTTTTCAAATTTTTTTTTTCCTAAACCATCCCTGACCTATAAGGAAAAAAACAAAAAAAGAATGATCGAAATCGGTCAAGCCGTTTACGATTTTATAAATAACATACAGACAAACATTCATTTTTATATATATAGATTAATGTAAATTTAGCGATCTTTGGTGATTATTCGCTGGCATGTAGATAAAAGGTAAGTACCTTCTTATTAATTCTTTAATGTAAGATCCACTTTCTTGATAACAAAAAACTTCCAGTTAGAGCAGTTGGTATAATTCCATTCCACCAACAAACTTTTGGGTTCTTCCTATTCAGAGCGAAGGGGTGGTAAGATAGAAATTCGCAAGAAAATAAGTGAGTTGGTATTGGTATATACTTCGAGTACAGTTGGATATCACCCAATATTACGTTAAGTACGATTACAGTAACTTTTTATTGTTGTACAAATGTGTTCAAAACTAGTTTTGAATAAAATTTCATAAAAACTTGTAAGCTAACGCTATATATTGCAAAGACATACAACATTTGTTTAAGATCGAAATAATTAAACCTGGGTCAGAAAAAAAAAAAAAAAAAAAAAAAAAAAAAAAATGGTAGGAACAGATGCTGCTTAAAAGTAACAGCTCGTCTAGGGGTGTTACTGCACAACATCCCCCCTCCCTCAAAAAAAAAAAAAAAAAAAAAAAAATGGAGTGACTCCACTTGACTTTCTGAACGTTAAGAAATTAAAGGGTGCATGAATAAATAAGAGTAAAAGAAATCGATAAATAAACAAAACAAAAATTATAATAAGGTACAATTTACTTTAATAATTTAAATTAAAGTGTTTGAATATTTTTCACCATATAGTTTGTTGTTTAATTTGAAGCTACTATATTTCATATAATCTGAGCCCATAGATCATAATGATAAAGAATTTGTCATTGTGTCCCTGGTCCTTGTTCCTGTAACATTTTTTGTTAGATTCCCCGAAATTTATACACTTCGTGTGATGCTGACCTATAACATATATAAATTTTCAGTTCAGTTGGATAAGGCATTTAGAGGCTATCGCATTTTAAATAATTTGAGCCCATAAGCTATAATGATAAAGAATTTTTTGTTATGTCTCTGTAAAAAAAAAAAAAAAAAAAAAAAAAAAAAAAAAAATTATAAGTGCTAGATTCTACGAAATTCATACAGCTCGTGTGACGGTGATTTATGATATGTATATAAATTTTCAGTTCATTTAGATATGGCGTTAAGACGCTATCGTACTTTAAATAATTTGAGCCTATAGGCCATAATGATAAAGAATTTTTCTTAGTGTCCCTGTAAAAAAAAAAAAAAAAAAAAAAAAAAAAAAAATGAGTTATAGATTCATCAAAATGGATACAGTTCATGCGACGGTGACCTATAACATGTATATAAATTTTCAGCCCAATCGAATGAGACTTTTCGACGCAATCGCACTTTAAATAATTTAAGCCTATAGGTCGTAACGTAATGATAAAGGATTTTTACTTTCCGAACAAGTGAGGAAAGTATTGTAATCATGTCAAAAATCCGAATTCGAGATTTTGATGTTCCTATACGTTTTGAGGTTCCCTGAGTCCGTTTTCACTATTTTTACGATGATGTATGTATGTGTGTGTGTGTGTGTATGTATGTGTGTATGTCTGTGAGTGAACACGCTAGCGTCTAAACGCTTTGTTCGATTAACCTGAAAGTTGGTACGCATATTGTAAGTCACCATAGTACGAACCCTATAGATTTTGGTGAATCTAGCACTTATAGTTTTTTTACAGGGACACAAAGAAAAATTCTTTATCATTATGGCCTATGGGAGCAAAATCTTAAAAGTGCGATAGCATCTAAACGCCTTATTCAATTGAGCAAAAAATTTATACACATATTATAGGTCACAAATACTCAATCTGTATAAATTTTGGAGAATCTAGCACTTATAGTTTTTTTACAGGGACACAAAGAAAAATTCTTTATCATTATGCCTATGGGGCCAAATTTTTAAGAGTGTAATAGCGTCTAAACGCCTTATTAATCTGAGCAAAAAATTTTTACACATGTTATAGATCACAGTTGAACTAACTGTATAGATTTTGGTGAATCTAGCACTTACAGTTTTTTTACAGGGGCACAAAGAAAAATTCTTTATCATTATGGCCTATGGGACTAAATTTTTAAAAGTACGATAGCATCTAAACGCCTTATTGAATTGAGCTGAAAATTTATATGAGTATTATAAATCACTGTTGCACTAACTATAAGCATTTTGGTAAATCTAGCATTTATAGGTTTTTACAGGGACACAACGAAAAATTCTTTATCATTATGATCTATGGGCTCAAAGTTCAGTAGCGTTAAATAAAACATCGTGTAATAGATGGAGAAAAATGCTCAAACACTCTATTATGGTTTTCTCTCTTTTGTTTGTTTAACAACTCCTCTTTCTTTACTTTATCTACAAAACTGTTAATTACTCAATGTTCGGAAAGTCGAGTGGAGTCACTCCAGATTTTTCGTCATGTAACTGTAAAAAACTATGAGTACTAGATTCACCAAAATCAATACGGTTCGTGCTACGGTGACCTATAACATACGTACCAGCTTTCAGCTCAATCAATCAAAGCGCTTAGACGTTATCGTGTTCACTCACATACACACATACCTCACCATAAACATAGCTAAAATTAACTCGAGACCTCAAAACGTATAAATACACCAAAATGTCAAAGTCAAATTTTTTCATGATTACAATGCCACATTTCCGAACCTATCTATGTTCGGAAAATAAAAACTATAACAATAATATAAAAATTGGAACGTATAATGATAAATTAATTACCATAAAAAGATTCTGCTCAGTTCCCAACATATAGAAGGACACAACGTCGATTTTATTATTTCTATGACTCCTCGTTCCTGGAAATGTATAATAAAAAAATGCTATCTATATATAAGGAACAAACTATTTCAAATTTTTTTCTCTTTCGCAATTCATAAATTAAAATTCTATCCTAAACAGAATTTAATTTTTGATGAGAAGCCTCCTCTATTTTCTTCTGGTATTACACTGCCTTTTACAACTTGAATTGTTCTTAAGCATGGGAAATCTATATAAACATTTCTCCAACGTGTGCCAGATACGATTAAATTTGGCCGAAACGATATAATAATGGCATATTTAATAAAATACGCGAGTAATCATTGGACTTAATTTAACGGAACTTTATGTTTGAATGGAACTTGGTTTGAATTGGTGTTGAATAACTTTCGGACTATATCACCCAACAGGTGGCGCTGCCACGCTGTGATTTTCTCTTGTTTCTGGGAAGGCTCAGTATCTACAGTATACCAAACTTAGTATCAGGTATATACAAAATATATGTATTCATTACTTATATCATATATATATATATATATATATATATATATATATTGTAAAACTCTGCTGATTATGTTTGAGTGCATACCTGCCAACAGATGGCGCTGGTAAGTTGCAATTTAATAGCACTTTCGGGAAAACTATAAGCTTCTATAATGCATAAATGTACGAAACTTGGCGTGTGAGATGATTCTTAGGTAAAATTATGCTGATTCAGTATGGATGCATATCAGACGACAGGTGGTGCTGTTATTCAGCAATATTTTCCGTTTACGGAAAAGCTATATATGTATCGGCTTCTATCCTGTATAAATGTACTGAACTTGATGTGTGAGTACATATTATATTATCAAAAATTATTTTTATTGTATTTTATTTTTTTCATCAGTATATCAATAATTGTCTCTGTCTTAAAAAAAAAAAAAAAAAAAATCTATACATATGTTCGTATGTACATCTAAAGAAATTATGAAATTAAAAAAACAAAATAAAAAAGGTGGAAGTTGGGGGGTGTCGATTGGCTGGGAGGGTTGTCAAATTAAATTGCAGTAGAATCTCGTACAACGCGCTCCCATAAAACGCGATTTCGTATAACGCGAAGAAAAATCTGAGACTATTACTCATACAACGCGATAAAGAGTGTCGTATAACGCGTCAAATAAAGGAAGCACGTGCCGACTAGGGCTGGATTATTTATCAATATATCCCCAAGTATCGATATTTTTTAAATATCCCGATAACAATATTTAAGAGTTTGCTCTGCCAATATATCCCTTTAACGATATTCCGCGCGATCAATTGATATGCCGATACGTACCGTTAAACGCCAACGACGGATTAATAGAATTGTGCTTCCGCGCAAGCGCGCATCACGAATGAAACCCGAATTCCCGAATGAAACCCGAGCGAACGAACATTTCGAGCGAGCGAACGATCCCATCAGCGAACGGAAACCCGAACAAAAAGAGCGCGCAATATCTTATACTAATACCCATTCTCTTATTTTTCTCCCATCCCTCACTGATAAAATAAAAAAATATAACCCCACCCCCAAACGATCACTGCACTCACACAATGCATATACTTCCCCTTCCTTTATTCCTGCATGAGAAACCTCACATCTAAATTATCACTGCTTTAATAAGTCCACCGCATAATAAAAAAATAAACAGTATTTATTGAAAGCCATCTGCTTTTCCCGCAGTATATTGACTTAATTATTACTGACTCTAAACGATAATATGAAATAATTTATACTACCGTTAGTATTTGATAATATTCCACATCACCACTTATGGATCGTAGGTGTAATACCAAATACCACAGTAACCAAACCACAGACAGGGCGATATGAAAACAAACGCTTATTATGACGAATGTATACAATATCTTTTGTTTTAGCTCATTTCCTGCTATTGGTTCATTGATATTGGTTTATTTCAAAGTGTGGATAACTTCTGGCCAATAAGATGCGACGTTCAATGTGTTTAACTCGCTTTGGGCTCAGTGATGCCAGAGTGGGGATTTTTGAAGCTTCTGGGGACAATTTTGGGGAATTCTAAAATGTTTGGGGACAAATCTGGGGAGTTCAACTTTCTGTCAATGTTGGCAACGTAATGATTTATCCCTACGACTAGAGACTTTCAATAGCTTTATTGTTATTTGGGGATTTTTTTTCAAAAATTGAGTTCATTTGGGGAAAAATCTGAGTTCAAATCAGAAAAATCTGCTTGATATTCTTTTTTGAAAAAAAAATGTTTTTTTTCCTCTTTTCAGTGGAAAACCTGTTGGGGATTTTTTCGAAAAAAAACCCTTGATTTGAGGAAATTTAGGACCTGTTTGGGGAAATAATTTTCGATCATCTGGCATCACTGTTTGAGCTCCCTTTCTCCTTTCCCATGTTATCCAATGGGATTTTCGTTGCTTCGTTTTATAAAAATATCTCATTCAAAAATGAAGTTTTTCGAATTCTGTTTTTTGAATATTACTCTTTGAACGGGTCGCCTTTTAACTTGAACAATTTTTCGAAAAAATTAGTTTAAATATTTTATTTCAATAAGTAAATTATGGACTCTAAGTGTGGATCTCTAAGTAAAATATTTAAATTTATTTTTTCGAAAAATTGCTCACTAAGCTAAAAGACGACCTGTTCAAAGAGTAATATTCAATAAACAGAATTTAAGCTAAAAGACGACCTGTTCAAAGAGTAATATTCAAAAAACAGAATTCGAAAAAGTTCATTTTTTAATAAAATATTTTTATAAAACAACGCGACAAAAATCCCATTGGATAACATGGGAAGGGAGAAAGGGTGCTATCTGACTGATGTAAAATAAAGTTTTATCTTCAGTAATTTTACAGTGACAGTTTCTTTATAGAAATATATAATATTGGATAGTTTATTACTTTTTTTGTGTAGCGTTTATTTTTTCTCTTTCCTTTTCCTTCTTTCTTTCTTTCTTTCTTTTTTTTTTTTTAAGCCGTACATGTTAAATAAAATTGGTTTAAATGCAAAATGAGTTACTTTAAGTAACAAAATGAAACTTTAACATAATATTGTTTAAATAATATAATTTTTATACTGACAATGTATACATATATATATAATGTATACATATATATAATATATATATAATTCAATTTTCAATTGTTGTGAAACTATTATGAATGTGAATTGAACACATATACATTTAAAAAATATTGTAATGATTTGGTAAGCAGAAACAAAAATAAAAATGACAAGTAACTGACATTTAGGATGCATATAAGAGTTTTAAGCAAAAAATATTACTCTCTACGACCAAAAAAGGTGTATCCAATTCCAATGGCATTTCTTAACTATTTAAAATGATTTTCCTTTTTATTTAATACCTACATCTTAAGACAAATTTTCTTAAGCTTTATTTTTAGTAGAATTATGAATTTTGATATACTTGGTACAAATAAAACACAGATCACATATTAGCTGTGTTAAAATATGATTTTAAAATAATTAAAGCTTAAAATGGGAAGAATAGAGGATAAACTATACTGAGGTATACTAAAAAGCAATAGTATAAGTTATAAGAAACACAAAATATTGATTCACTTTTTATGATTTTTTTTTTTTTTTTTATGATAAAGTTATGGTAGTAATATACCAGAAAATACATGGAAAACAATCTATACTTGTATACTTTAAAATTCGTGTGCATATGTTGTTAAAAAATAACAAATGTCTATTTTTTCCTATCTTGAAAGAAATATCGCAATATATCACTAATATCGATATTAACTTGGTGATATATCGCGATATTTAATTTCTGATATCATCCAGCACTAGTGCCGACATCTTTTCTACTTTCAACCTGTTCGAGGAAATGATTGCTCCGTTACTATGCCAACACCCGACGCTTTTGGTCTCATTGCGGAATGAAATCGTCTGCTCAATGTATGTCTCCTATAACGCGATTTTCTATTACGCGGAACGTATCCTCTGCGTTATACGAGAGTCTACTGTATATTTAAAAAAAAAAGAAGAAGAAGTCAGTTTATTGTATAGTAACTATTAATGTTTTCCTTTGGTTATTATGCAGAAATTATACCTTTATTTACAGCAAAAGACTTAAAGAAAAAAAAAAAAAAAAAGTCTGTGAAATTTAAGTTTGTGTTTTGTAAAACTAAGTATTAAGAATTTCAAGTTTTCAGAGTAATATTTTAGAAACATACAAAATTTCGTAACCACTCTTATTTGTCTTTCACTATCTTGATGAAAAATTTTAGTCACAGAAATAATTTCAAAATTGCTTAAAAATTAAAATTAAATTGATTAAAGCTTATTAAAATTAAAACTTTGAAAGAAGAAAATCAATTAATGTTAAATTAATATAATAATAAAGAAAAGCCAGTACTATATAAATTTAAAGATTCTTGATAAATAAAGTGAAATTTAATTTTTAATTAAAATTATTCTACTTTTAGAACTAAATTGAATTGAATTGAATCGAATCATTTTCTGTAAGTAGTAATTTCTTGCTATTTCACACACACACACACACACACACACAAAAAAGCATAAAGTCGCTAAAAGTTACATTATATTCGACACCAAAGCTCCTTCTATGATACGACCCCAATGGTTTTGAATGTACTCAACTATGCCTGTAAATGTCGTTTCCTTGCAATAGGAGTGCCCATGCGCGAAAACTAAGCTTTTTCATGTTCTGTTTGAATCATTTTCGGGAAAAGGAAAATAAACTAGTATGTTGTGGCCACCACAAGACTTTCTTCTATATTTTCCTATACGAATTCACTCAGTAACAATATTATTATTATTATTTTTTTTTTTTTTAAGTGAAATAAATCGATAACTGTTTTAAATTATCACATATTTATAGTTCAGCCATTTCTTTTAAAGGTATTGACGAGACCTTTCGAAAGATATACCCATCTTGAAACTATCCCCCCCCCCCTCATGCACAATTTTTTTTTTCCTAGTTAACTACTAATATTATCAATAATTCACATTAATTTTATAGTCACACATTTTATATAACTCTCATTATGCACATTTGTACGAAATTTTGTCCTATACTGCCATGTTAAAAGTTTACAAAAAATGCGATCACGGCGCCACCTGTTGAGCGATTGATCCCCAAATCTAATCAGCACCAGTTTATGTCAGGGTGCAACTAAATACCAAGGTTGGTTAAATTTCATTCATTGGTTCGTGAGATACAGCGTCCAGAAAAAAGTGATACAGACAGACAGACATTTTCTAAAAACTATCAATTCGTGTTCTGGACATCCCAAAACGTGGAAATCCATCAAAAAACGGAGGTCGAAATTTTTCACCAATCCAATACTTTCTCTATATTAAATATAGAAGAAAGTACAAAGGGGACTCCAAAGACCAAGATAATTTTGCTCCTATTAACGAATCACGAGTACCGTTTATAACAGAAGGCCTGAAATTTTACATAAAAGTCTAAAGCTTTACATAAAAGTATAAAATTCGTATTATGTATTCATACATAGTAATATGAATATAAATATTTGTTTCCTTAAACCTTTTATGTTACTTTTTTTTTTTTTTTTTTTTTTTTTTTTAACAATAATTAATGAAAAACAATAGGCAAGAAAAATGAAAATTATGATAACAAAGGTAAAATAAATCTTGATTTAGATATTTGTGTTCCAGTAATTGACAAATTCTGATGCCTTCTCCGGTGTAATTTTTGAAGGTTTGAAATTTTTCTCTAAAATAAGGAGACTTTTGATTAACTTAATTATTTTACTACTTGTCAAACCAATAGTTAACAATCGATTTTTAAATATGTAAATGTCTTTACAATTACATACAGTCGGTAACAAAAGTATCCGAACACTTGCAAAAATTCCTATGTAGAAAAAGTACACAAAGTATTTGTGTACTTTTTGTGAAAGACAAAGACTATTGTGTGAAAAACTATTGTGAAAGACAAAGTATTTGTTAAATAAATCCTTGTCGAATCCTGTTTTTAGACTGACTAAGAACGGGATTCGACAAGGATTTATTTAACAAAACCGTACGAATACTTTTTTTTACATAGGAAATTTTGCTAGCGTTCGGACACTTTTGCTACCGGCTGTACAATAATTGTCTTGTCTTTCAGTTTAAATAAAAGAAATTTGTTATACATTCATTTTCTTAGACATAAAAAGAAATATATTAATTATTCACGTGGAGATATATATATAATGTAAATTTATTTTTATTTTATATCGAATAAATGAATAATTTTTATTTATTTGATTATTTTGGCACCAACTTATTTTTCTCATAATAATTTCAAAGTTAAAATTAGCTTTTTATTTAATATCTTTTGAATCAATTATCCAATTGAACTTAAAAAAAAAAAAAAAAAACGCATTAGCTAGATTTTGTCTTGATAAAAAAGCGTACTAATTTTCATAGCGACCAGTTGAACAGTGTATCGTTGCATAGCGAAAGACCTGAGATATTCTAGGGGAAATGCAGCAAAGGATAATGAAGTGGGATGCATGACTGAAAGCATAGTCCTATTGAACTAATAATGGATTCCGTATGTTTCAAAATCGTGAAAACTTCGCTAAAGAGTTAAATTATCTATGTTCTTTGTCTTTTTTTTTTTTTTTTTTTTTTTTTGTGAAAAAAATTTCTCATTCACATTTCAATGTATTTGTTCAAGTGTAATAATAAATTTTTTCACTGGAAAAAAATACTTCAACAATATTTCATTTCAAAAAAACATCCTCGTAAGAACAAATCTAATTTAAATATTGAAAGTAATTTATTATTATTCAGCTTGCCTAGCACGACAAATAAGTATAGATGTTAAAAAAAAAAAAAGGGGGGGGGGGGAGAGAAAAGATTGGATCGATCTAACCAATTGCATAGCTACCAACATGCCTATTTTTCAAGGGAGACTTCATACCAGGAAATTTTTTAAAAATATTTTTGGTTTATTCAATTTTCGAAAATATATAAGTCAGATTCCTTTTTAAAAATACTGGTGAAAAATTTGATTTAAAAATTAGAAAGTTTGACAATTACGCAATTGGCTACACGACTATTCTATGCCTATGTAGAATATGCTCCATGGGGAGGGGAGAGGAATCACTTTTAAGAGACCCTAGCACTTAATTACGCGAGTTTTAGAAAGAACCACGAAAAATTCTAAGCGACTATGCCAACGAGCGTGACCTGTTTTTGAATCTGGTATCTCTCATCTATCAGCTTTGCACTGAGAAAACAATATACCGCTTTCATCTAGAACGAATAATTAACCATTTTCTAAATTCCTAAACTAGAAATATAGATTTTCGAGTTATGCGTATAAGGCAAACAAATAACTTGGATCAAAGCCTCCTAAACTAGATGCCTTCCGCGTGGCTCGGAAACTTAGCAACAGTTGAAGCGGTAGACAGCACCCCCTGGTACAGATTGCGCGAGTTTTTTATTCAACAGCCACCAAAAATTTTTAAAAGTGGGATTTGATATACATAAAAGTCGAATAGAATCGAAAGAAACGTACATTATATATATCATATATCACTTCTTAAAATTATTGGTGACAGTTGAATAAAAAAGTCGCGCAATCTGTACCAGGTGGCGCTGTCTGCAGCTTGAACTATTGCCAAGTTTCTGAGCCACACGGAAGGCATCTAGTTTAGGAGGCTATGCTTGGATGGACGAAATGATCGAGAATTTCTAGTCTACACTTTTCTAAATGGTGAAACAAATATTATGAATATTATGACTGTTATGAATCCTTTGTATTGCGAGAAATACTCGTTGATTTCCTAGAATTGGGTTATAAAACAAAATTATAGTTGCTAAAATTCGCCTTTTGTGTTCGCATTTATTTACAGGGATTTTTAAACGAGATTGACTACCGTAACATAGAAAAGCGATTTAGAATTCTAATAGAGGTTTCTAGAATTTGCTGGAAAAGGGAACTAGAATTTATAAGGATGACCTGGAACTATTTTTACTAGAGCCACAATTTAGATTCCAGTCACACAATTTTTTTTTTTTTTCAGTGGGAGCAAAACCTCTTGGTCACTGGAAAGGTATTATTATTAATATTATTATTATTATCAAGAAAGAAAGAAATTAAATTAAACCCTTAAAATGCTATTATGATCAGTCATTCTCAGTGGCGGCTCGTGGCAGGAGCTGCAGAGCTGCAGCCCCCCCAGAAATATTCGAAAAAATTATTTTATCAACTTTCAAAATATTTTGAAAATAAATATTATTATATTGTATAGTATTATGCATATAGAAAAGCAGATTACTTCGTTATCATGAAAAATTATTAAAAAACTGAGAAAAGTTAACCATTTTTAAACGTAATAGCACCTCGAAAATTCGTAAAGGGACTGCTCATTCATGCAGCTCCGGAAAAGAGGGATTTCTTTAGGGAAAGAACAGTTACAACCGCCCCTACTCGTTTTCCCTACCAGTTTCGACCATTTGGTTGGAGCTGCAACCTGTGCAGCTCCGATCTAATTAGGGATTTCGGTAATGCTGGAAAAGAACAATTTCCCTTTGTAATCTACGTTTTTTCTTCACAGTTTTTAATGCGGTAATCGCTGTGTTTGATGATTATTTATGTATAAGAGGTAAAAAAAAATTTAGCATGAAGGTTATTCACAATTATATGAGAAAATAGAAGTCATTTTTATTTATTTTTCAAGCAGATTTTTATTTTATATTACATGGAAATTTCGCACGGTTTTTCGGTTTCTTGCTTTGCCAATGGCAGAAACGTCATAATCTCAATTTTTATATAAATTTTGCCGTAAACATAATATTTTAAATTTATCAAGTGTTTAATCGCTTTGTTGATAAGGTTATTATTATAATAATTATTATTTATTTATTTTCACTTGTATTTTAGTCACTAATGTTTTTCTATTTTAATGAGAAATATTAGCAGTCGAACCTTTCTTAAAAACACGAGATTACTAAATTTTTAATTTTAGACATTTTCATACAACGAAGTTGGAAAGCATTTATAACTTCGTTTCATCTCTCTTTCTATTTGAGTGAGAACTTTCAGAAATATGCTCATTAATTAAGCATTTTAATATCCGTTCTTTAGATTGACCGCACTATTTTTTCTATATACTTCTTTTACGAGGACACACAAAACATCCAGAATGCACTGCTGGCTTGGATAATATTTCAAACCAAATTAAACCGATATATACTATTCAAGCCTTTTTAAATATATCTAAAAAAAAATAGTGTTTTAACATTTGTAGAATTTCTTTTTCTTTTTTTTAAATGCACGGCAATACAGAAGATATGCAGCAAATTTTAGAAATTCATTTTTAATTACACTAAGGTTTCATATTTAAATGAAATTTTAGTTTACTGTACCATGTGTGTAAAGTTCGCATTAAAAAAAAATAATAACAATAAAATGTTCGTAATGTTAGACAAGCATTTCATAATCTGTCTGATGTGCAAGATTTTACGTCAATGTTAACTCTTTTAATTAATATTTCAAAGGATGTTCTAAATAAATTAATGAAACGCATCATTATAATTGCACTTTTAAGATACGAGCATTACATTACTATAATGTTTTGAGGTCTCCTGAGCTCATTTTTGCTATTTTTACAGTGTTATATGTATGGTGTGAGTAAGTGTATATATGTGAGTGAATATCATAACATTTAAATGCTTGGTCCGATTGAACTGAAAGCTGGTAGGTATGTGAAAGGTCTCCATCAAACGAGCTGTATAGAATTTGATGGATGTGAGACTTAGTTTTGTTACAAGGACACAAAGAAAAATTCCGTATCAATTTGATTAATGGACTTAAATTTATGAAGTGCGATTGCGCCTAAATGTTTTATCCAATTGAACTAAAAATTGGTAGGTAGGTTATAGGTAACCGTCACGCAATTTGTATAGTTTTGATGACTACAGGACTTATACATTTTTGTACAGAAACACAAAAATAAATTCTTTATCGTTATGGACTATAGATTCGAATTATTTGCAGTTATTATCGAAGAACTGTACAGATCTACATACGTATGTAATCAAACTATTTATTATTGTTTTTATATAAATCATTGTGTGTATCTTTTTAATGAGCAGAATTTGATTTACAATCATGTATGTATACTTCGTACCATCTTGGAGAAAATAATAGCATGAAGATGAAAAATATTTTGTTGGGGGAAAATTGATTATCATTAATAAATAAAGTTAACAAAATAAAATCTCCAGATTTTTTTTTTTTTTTTTTTTGTAATGAATGTCCAATAATGTAAAATTTTAAATCTATGCTGTATCCTGTATTGTTCTGCTTCTTGCTCAGTCTGCGCATATAAAACCCGAAGCCCCCGATTAAAACAGATTATTTAGAAAATCATTTTCGCTTTTTTCTCAAATCTTACATAGACATGCAGCTATGCAGCCCCCCTGTAAAGGAATCTCACGAGCCGCTACTGGTCATTCTATGACTTTCAAAACTGAATCCTAAGTTAAAGAGATACTTTAGGATAAAGATTATTTAGAATCTCTGTTATATTTAGAAAATGCACTACTTAGAAATGTTCCAAAAAAAATCTTTCTCGGAAACGAAAAATTTTTTTTACGCATTTCAGAAACCATTGGTGAAAATGTGTAGTCATTTCAATTGGAATGACTAAGAATTGAATGGTGTTTTACATTTTTCTTTCAACAGTTTGTATCTGAAGTTACAATAATTTTTTACCTGGGTATGGTAATGTCTGCTAGACGTGAATGTCACGAAAATCGATTAAACTTTGATACGATTTCCAAAAGTAATTTGAATTTAAATAATCTAAATTAGGATATAGTAATTAGCATTTGAATATTCAGAACATTTGCAAAATTCGAGCGCTTACAAAAACAAAGCAGGAGCAAACATTCAAACCGTGTTTTCTCAGGGAAAAAAAAAAAAAAAAAAAATATATATATATATATATATATATTGATTTTTTCTTTAAACTTATTATAACATAGTATGTCTATATATCTTCCTAGATATGTCTGTATGTCTTCCTAGTAACTACTACATAATATACCTAAACAAACGATAATTGGGATTTAAGTTTAGTTATTTTTTAATTTATTAGTTTTTTGTGTTTTCTGAAAAATTTAATCCGAAGGAGAAAACATGGTTTTAATGCTTGCTCCTTAAATAAATAATCTGTTAATTGTGGGCGTGTGAGTACATGTATGCATTGCTACTTTTATGTAATATATGCTATTTTATTATGCATATACATATTTAAACAAAAAAAGAAGAAGAAAGAAAATTTTAATGTAAACAAACATAGAAAACAATTTTTAAAGTATGTATTAAATTTCTTGTAATCGACATTGATTTGTTAACTGCAGTTTGACAATGCATGTGTTTAGAGTTATTTGTCTGTGTTTTATAAAGCTATTGCCTCATCATGAACTTGTCTAACCATCTTCACCAACAGGTTTAAATATTTGCTTATTTTCAATATTTAGAAAAGCAAGGCGGGAAAATCATGCTTTTCAAACGGATGGTAAAACACTTTCCAGCTGTGTTTTACCCATTTTTGCAATTTCTTAAAATTCTAAAAATACTTGCAGAAATGACAGAACTTTGTTGGGAATTGTGAAAACGCATAACACAATTCAAATTGCTCTTCAATCAATTTTCACTAATATCCCCTTATGCAAATGAGTAATTTTGTATTGCCCTGTAAAACACTCATTAATGCTAATCTAATAATAACGTATTCTACAAGAAACAGGTTTTTGTACATCTCAGAAATGTGTGTTAATTTCGCCATGTTTATGCAGGACAAAAATATCAAAGTATGCTTTAAAGAAAGATCGCTCATAGACTGTAATGTACACAAATTCTTTTGTGAATCTCTACTCTACACACATTCATATAGTTCTTTCTATATTATTTTAAATAGGAAAGTTGTTATGGTGAACTTGAATAATTTTTACCAATTTTGAAGAGTTCTAAAAACATTTACGGAACTAAGAGAACGGACAGACATACAGACAAGTATGTTAGCAGAATTTATAAGCACTTTACAACTTTGCTGAGAGGTGTTAAAAATAATAAAAAGAAATTTTTTGAAATTTTACAATGCATATTTTTTATAGAGGGCCGGCATGCCATAATGGAGAAGTTATTATTATTATTATTATTATTTTTTTTTTTTTAATTCCATTTTATACGAAAATAAAATAAATACAATTGCATTCGAAGTGAGTACATTCGTGTCCCCAATTTTTCATTTATTTATCCTTGAAACAAAACAATTACTTCATCCCATCGTTCATTTCCCACATTTTTCAGAAAATTGACAAGGCGGAACGAAAAGACAGTTTCTCCGAATTCTCCTAAGCATCAAATACAGTTAAAAATGATGTAATGGGTCGAAGAGGCGGAGAGAAACCACCTGTTTGAAGCACGTGTTTTTATTACTGCAGTCATGCTCTGAGCCGTTGGTGTTCGGTTCGTGCTGATGCTAAAAGATCGTTGTGCGGGCGGGCGTTGAAGTCACTATCCATTTGGTTTGTCGTGGTAAGTTAAAAGGATATTTTATTACAAAGCGATTTAATTTAACGGCTGTAACTAAAAACGCAGTTATAGAAGTCATGAGTTAGAATAGAGGAGATAAGGATCCTATAACACTGCTTATTTATATATTTATTATTAATACCATTTATTTTGCTTCATTTGTACTTTTTATTACTTTCTTCTATATGTAATATAAAGAAAGTATTGGCTTCGTGAAAACTTTCGACCTCCGTTTTTTTATGGATTTACACGTTTTGGGATGTCCTGAACACGAATTGATAGTTTTTAGAAAATGTCTGACTGTCTGTTTGTCTGTGTGTGTGTATCACGAATTTTGTGTCCACTGTATCTCACGAACTAATGAATGAAATTTAACCAAACTTGGTATTTAGTTGCACCCTGACATAAACTGGTGCTGATTAGATTTGGGAATCAATCGCTCAACAGGTAGCGCTATGATCACAGTTTATTTTATTTTTAACAAGGCAGTATAGGACAAAATTTCGTATAAATGTACATAATGAGAGTTATTTTTAACTTGTGACTGTAAAATTAATATGTATTATTGATAATAGTAGTAGTTAACTAATGAAAAAAATCTGTGCATGTGGGGGCATTGCTTTCCCCCTGCGGGATAAATTTTCAAGATGGATATCTTTCGGTCTCGTCAATACCTTTAAAACGAATGGTTGAACTATAAATCTCTGATAATTTAAAACAAAGTTACCGATTTTTTTTTTTACTTTTAACAAAGAAAGAAAAAAAAACCCTTTTTTTTTTTTTTTTTTTTTTAATATTGTTACTGAGTGAATTTGTATAGGAAAATATAGAAGAAAGTCTTGTGGTGGCCACAACATGCTACTTTTTATTTAATTCAGGCGCCTAATAAGAGAAGATCGCTTAATTTGTAGATTTTTAAGAGAAAAATATATAGGAGAAATGCACCAGAGTGTGATTCTTATCGCCGTAATAACAAAATTCTTTAAAAAAACATCTTTCTTTTTAGAAAAAGAAAACTTTAACCCAATGGCAGCGCTAACAGTTTGGGGACCCTCCCGCAAATGTTTCAGAGGAGCCTCTTCCAAAAATGAGTAACCTTTTTAATAATTTGCGTCTAATCTTTATAATTTATCGAACTGTACAGTCGGTAACAAAAGTGTCCGAACACTAGCAAAAATTCCTATGTAAGAAAAGCACACTTCATACGGTTTTGTTAAATAAATCCTTGTCGAATCCGGTTCTTAGTTAGTCTAAGAACATGATTCGATAAAGATTTATATAACAAAACCGTATGAAGAGTACTTTTTTTATATAGGAATTTTTGCTAGTGTTCAGACACCTTTGTTACCGACTGTAGATTTATGATTAAGAAAAGAAAAATAAACATAATGACATTAATAAAGTTGCCATACTTTAAATTCAAAGTTAGTACGACGAAATTTACCAAGATTACAGAGATGATTGATCCAACGAATTTATTTTGAACTCTCCAGTGTTAGCACAACTAAATATCAAACTGAAAAGCGTCCGCCATATTATATTTAACATAGTTACTTATAAAAATAATAATTATTGCTATTTCTTGGGGGGGTGGGGGGGGGGATTACATATCGGTTACCCGTCTTAGGGCACCTTAAAGCTGCCTTCAAACTCTGCAGAGCTTCAAAAGTCATAAATTATCCATTGTCCGAAAGTGACCCTTGAAAATCGATCTATCAAATTTAAGGCCGAACAAAATAATCAGTAACGACTAGCATATTGGCAAAAATTTTGTTAGCTTTTTTTAAGTGAAAATTTCTTTCGGAGCATTTCTTCCTTCATAATGAATTCACATAACACTTTGATAAAATAATTTTATGTTTAATGTTACATTTATTTATGCAAAGAACCCCCACTAACTGGCATTTCTTTATTGATATAAAAGAAAATATTTTTATTTATAGGTGAGTAATTAATAAAATTCAGATAAAATATTATCAAAACTTGCACGGGTGAAAAACTTATGTCTGAAAATATATATATATATATATTTATTTATTTATATAATTGTACTTATATATATGTAGTTTTATAAAGATTTTATTTTAATTATTAATAAACATTCGAAATCATAGTAATTTCAGAACTTGAACAATTTGTCTAAAATATTAATGCAATTGAAACATTAAAACTTCCTTATGTTTACTGCATATATTTCTTCCTCCAAGGAGAACTCAGGTAATCTTTTATTAAAAAAAAAAAAAAAAAAAAAACTTTTTGACTTTACGGTTGTTTATCAAAACTAGAAAAAATAATCTGGTGTGTCACTCACACGACTTTCTCTTACCCTGAAATTCAATACTATAAATACAGGTTGCAGATTAAGAGGTAAGATAGCGAGTACTGTTATGTAAACCTGTGTTAAACAATTCAAATTAGGCTTCGGAAGAGTTTTATCTGATGATTAGTTTTGTGTGAGGGGGGCTACCGCCCCCTCATCCCAACGTATCATTAATGCACCTACATTTATATAGAATTTAATTCGGTTATTAAAAAATAATTCTGTTTTTAAAAAATAATTTATTAAAATTATTATTTAAAAAAATTATCTTTTATGATAATGCAGACGATTTCCATATTAGAGAAGTAGTACAACACTAAATATATATATAAAAAAGGTTCAATTTATTCTCAATATTACATTTAAAAAAAAAAAAATAAATAAATAAATAAACATTTTTTTTGTTAAAAATGAAAAAGAATCGATAACTTTATTTTAAATTATCGCAGATCGATGGTTCAACCATTCGTTGTAAAGGTATTGGTGAGCTCTTTTGAAAGATACCCATCATGAAAATTTACTCCCCCCCCCAGGGGGGAGGCGAGGCTCCTACATACAAAAAAAAAAAAAAAAAAAAAAAAACCCAGTTGACTATCTCTATTACAAAAAGTATATATTCGTTTCATTTGGTTTAGTGCAGTCTATAGATTTAAACTCTACTTACCTGCAATTTTCCCCATAGACGTAATGTATTTGAATACTTTTGAGTGTCTCTGTACACGAACCATTGGCCTCATCTCAACGAAAAGCTTACTGTAGCATCCGTATATGATACACATTTAGAATACCGAGTTTGGAATTTCTGCTACTATTTGTTCTTGAGATATGCTGATAACAGACACACAGACATTCACACAGACAGCCACGCAGACCATTTGCTAAAAACATGATTTTCGTATTCAGGGAACGTCAGAACATGTAAATATAACAAATCTCACGTTCGAAAATTTGACCCTAAAACAATATTTTCTTGACCCTATGGGTAAGAGAAAGTAATTAACATTTTGAGTGCAGTATCATACAAAATAATTCAGATACATTACATGCTATCAGCGGGAAATGCGTTTTCAGATGTATTGACATTAAATTTTAAATTGTCAAATTTTAGTGCACTGTATGGTGTATATACAATATACAGGGCTCCTTAAAAGCAGTCAAATCCATTACTTACTATTTGATGTAATTAATTTTTAAATTATATATTACACATTATTAGACAAGTTTTATTTTTTCCTTTGCAAGACGTGAATTTTTTTGCTTTTAAAAATGTCTGTGATTTTAAGAAAACCGCATAAAATAAAGACAGGAAACTCGATTGAAGCTGTCCGCCGTAGGATACGTTTTGCTAGGATACTAGGAATAGGAATTCGGAAATAACAAACATCCGCTAACGTTTCGGATCCTTGCCTTTTTTGAACGCGTGACTGACTCTCAAAATAGACACGGATTTCGTGCTGCATCGGGAGATGTTTAATTAATAGCGGATATTTCCAAAAGCAGAAGACTTAGCACAAAGCATTAAAACCAACTGTTCTCAGCTCTGATATTTCATATTAAACAAAAGAATACAGTCGTCCCCACTTAATCGAGTAACGGATAATCGAATAGCCCGCTTATAAGAATATAAAGTGATAGAACCATTTTTTTTTCCCATAGAAGTGTAATGTTAAATTTCCTCGTTTGTAGAAATATTTTTTACTACGCCACCCCGCTTAATCGCATAAGCACTCAAAGTTTCTTAAATAAAAGTTCCTCTATTTCTGGGCAAGTTTTTCCTCTCATTCTCAAAAAAAAAAAAAAAAAAAAAATCCGTTCTTCTTTTTAAAACCTTACATAACTAAGGCAGGCTCTTTAAACATGAGGCGGTATTCCTGCAGAGGTGATAAAAAATTTTTTTGCAAAAGCCAAATTTATGAAATCAGCAACTGATAAGAAAATTAGAAATTAAAATACAAATTATCTCTCGGAATTAGAAATCAAAAATTTTGTAAGTTTTTAGATGATTGAAAAAGAACTTTATGAACTCATAGATGTGGATAAAGATGGAGAATCAGAAAGAGATGAAGAGTTTAATCTTCCAATAAAATTTTTAAATGAAAGTGATAAAGAAGAGGAAGCGAACGATAAATGAAGTTGCAAAATCCTTTAACATTATTCATCGTCATTTTGAGTCTCATGGAAGCGATTATAATCTATTTATGTCCTTTAGAAAAGAAATCGAAAAAAGTTTAGTTAAGTCTATGTTAAAGTAATCTATCATAACTGATTTTTTTTTTTTTTTTTTGTTAAAAGTAAAATTGTAAGTACACTTTATTTTATATTTATTCCAGCATTAATTGCATTTATAAATTACTATAATATTTTAACTTAGTAAAAGTTTTGTTAAATATTTAAATAAGAAAGAGGTACCGATCATTTATCTTTTCATGTAAGCATAAAACCAGTATAGTTATACATGCAATTGCGTTTCTTAGTCTTCCCCGCATAGTTGAATACCCCGCATAATCGAATTAATATAGTTGGAACGGTAGATATTCGTTTAAGCGGGGCCGACTGTATAACGAAGCAAAAAAGTCTAAAACTGAAGTCTTTTTAATAAAAAATATTTCGATTTTATAAATTAAAGTGCGTTGCTTCTTTTTAAAATTGCTGTTATTTTTCATCGTCGAAAACATTCTACCTTTAGAATACATTGCAAAAGTACTAAATACCACACATTTAAACAGAAAATATATTTTATTTTAAATTTTACTGAGAAAATATCGGCAATAAAGATATGGTATTTCTCGTTATTCCCCCTGCTCCTCTTAATAATGTAACGACCCAGTTGCGACCATTTAGATTTATAAAAAAATTTCGTTAAAAATGAAAAGTAAAATATCTTAAAAATCATCTGTAAATAACCTATTTTTTTTTTTCGGGATTTCGAAAGCTATTGTGAAATTTCCAGATGTTTTGTTTCAGTTTGAATAAAGTTATATTCTTGGAGAACTGTAACAGACAGACATACAATCAGGGCATGTTTATCCAAAAGGCTCAGGAAGCACAAGCTTAGAGGGGGCCCCATAAAGATTAAAAACAGGGTCTTAAATTTTTTGTTTCATATTTTCACATTGAGATTGAATTTTTTCTGAGAAAGGTTACCTAAAACAAGTCAAAACACTCACTATTTCGGGAAAAATCTATTATTTAACCTCAAAAATCTGAATGTTCTTAGTTAAAGAGTTGTATGATTTTAATGTTCTGTGTAGAAACCACCCAGATGTAGGAAAAAATAAAATAAAAACAATAAACGCACACTATTTTTTAATCTATTCTATAGCATTTTTATAATACAATATGTAACAGGAAAACAAGATTTTCCGAAATGAAAGGGGGCCCCGAATTGATGCCGAGCTTCCCCTAGCTTCAAAGCTTAATCGGGCCCTGCGTACAATCTCTGATTTTAATATACAAGGTGAAATATTAATAGAAAAAATACGTGATGCATAGTTTGATGTACTTTCATAAATCCTTCACATAAAAAAAAAAAAAGCTAATCTATTAAAATGAATACATGAACATACCCCACCATCACCTCTAGATTTTGACAACAGTATTATATATGTATAGTATACAGTAGGAGGAGGGGTACCTCTATTTAAGGGTTACACTTATAGGAGGTAACCCTTAAATAGAGGTGGACTTTTAGAGAGGTTTTTGATTACTGTAGTTTTGATCATTAAAAATGTTATTCAATCATTTCATTATGAATTTAACTTGTTTTCCTTAAATCAAATAATAACACTCCTTCATTACAAATCAGTACTTTATTTTGTTTTATTTATTTATTTATTAAAGGCCTTGAATTTAATTAAATATTTTCTCTTACCCATAAAATGCTAGAGAAATTAATGTTTTGGAGTCAAATTTTCGAAATTGAATTTCTGCTATAATTATACGTTTCGAGGTGCTCCAAAATTGAAAATCAGGGTTTTATCGGTTGGTCTGTGTGTCTGTATGTCTGTTATCAGCATAACCCAAGATCAAATAGTGACAGAAAGTCGAAACTCGGTATTCAAAATCTTATGTTATATAGGGATGCTACATTAAACTTTTCGTTAAGATCAAGTAGGGCTGTGCCGATTAATCGATTAATCGGTTCGGTTAATCGATCAATGCTTAGTCCCGATCAATTTTTTTAATCGAGTTAATCGGATCGATTAATTCGATTAAAAATTTTCAAAATTCGATTAAAATTTTCAAACTACGAATTAAAGTAAAAATGTTGTTCTGCCTACAAAATATTTTTTCACATATTTTGCTAACGAACATTCTAAGAAAAATCCATCAAATAATGAAAAAGCAAAAAATAAAAAAATAAAATAAAATAAAACTAATAAATAAATAAAAATAAAACCTCTCAAAAAAAGTTGTTGCACTTTTGTTGATAGAGAAAATGGGGAGGACAGTTATTAAACAAAATGCTGCTTCATGTGCATGCTGGAGCAACACCACCTGTCTGTAACCTTCTACAGAAAATGTTGGCTAGGGTAATAGTATTCTCAGAAACAAGAAGCTTTAAAAAAATAGAAATGTAAAGATAAAAAAAAGAGAGAGAGAGAGAGAGAGAGAGATTGAGATTTCTATTATTCCTCTGATGGGGGAAATGTCAACAGAGTTTCACAGTATCTTCAAGCGTTTATTGTCTGTTTAGAATTGCTGATAGTAACTATTGAAGTAGAAACAGAAAATAACATTCTGTGTTCTAGTCCGAAGTGACAAAGAAGAACTAAAATGTACGAATTTGAGATTTATATGATAATGATATGGAATTTTGAGAATTCATTTAAAAATAGTGACAAGCGAGATGGACAAGGCCTGCAAATATAAAACTAAAAAATGTGTAAATTCATTAATGTTTCTTTCAAAATGAATCGAAAAATTAATTCATAAAAAAAAAAAAAAAAAAAAAAAAAAAAAAAATGAATAAGTTAAAATATTTATATAAAATGAACACTTAAAGTTACCAATTATTATTCTGAAAATGGATTTAAATTTCAGTTATGAAACAGAATTTCAGTTATGAATTGATTAGACAATTTTTTTTTTCAGTCAAACTTAGGAATAATATATATATATATATATATATATATATATATAATATGAGAGTTTTATTCATCATTGAAATAAAATTATATAAAGAAAAATGAAAACCGATTAAAAATCCGATTAATCGACCGATTAATCGATTAATGAACTACGATTAACCCAGTTAAGACTCTTAATCGATTCCCACCCCTAAGATCAAGCAAATGATTTGTGTTTGAATGTATTTTTTTTTTTTTTTTTTTTTTTTTTTTTGGGGGGGGGGGGGGGAGAAGAAAAACTGGATGCGAGAAAAGTATTGTTATCATGAAAAAATTCGACAAGCAAATTTTGGTATATCTATATGTTTTAAAGGATCCTGAATTAATTTTTACTATTTTTTACAGTTACAGGAATGCAATGCAGAATTAGAGTACACTTCCATCTGTGGATTCAAATGAGGGTTTCAGATGATACACAGACCTAAAACATATTCGTGTAAAAAAAAAAAAAAAATAGTTATAGGGTTCCCTGAGTTTCATAAGAGTTCAGGTCTATGAATTTCTAGAACTATGCTAGGATTTCATTGGAATGGAGAAAGGAAGATCAATGCTCCCAATTATTTATTCAAGTTTTTTTTTTCTTTTATCCTCAAAATTATGTAATTAAACAATCATTTTCAGGGCCTATTTAACATACGATACAGTGGATTCGAGGACATGGACACTAAGCACTTTAAGAAAACCAAAATTTCATACATGATCCCCCGATTATATCTATTGACACAAATTTTATTATGAAGTGCTAAGCGGGGGAGGGGGGGGGGTGCGGCAGCCCAGTCGGTAGAGCGCCGGGCTCGTAATTGGAAAATTGCTGGTTCGGTACTCGAGCCGGCCAAAGACCGTCGTGTACACTAATGGTGGCTGGTGCACGTAAAATCTGTCGTGGCCGCAATGTCCTCCATGTTCCCATCAAAATTACACATTTGAGGGTTACTGAAGCGGGAAGCTATCCTCTCCGTGTAGGATCAAAATTGTGATGGCATGTCTCCGGACCACCTCTAGGGGCGAGTCCCAGATCGTCGCCAATTATCCATTGCGCAACACTAGTGCGACGTAAAACTCAATCAACCAACCAACCAACCTAAGCAGGGGGGCTCCTAAACTGCACCAGAATTAGTAAAACTACAAGTATATATTCACGTTAATGCTTTTTCTTCCATGTGAATATTACTATGGATTATAGATTTGCAATTTTGCAAATAATTTTTGTGAGTTAACAGATGAGCTACGAAGAAGGAAGTGGCGAAACAACGAACTTCATCAGGCTGCTTCATTGAACATGCTTCAACGAACTTCATTGGCTTGACCGGGGCTTGATCATCCTTAGGAATTACTGCTGGGTTCAAAAATGACAAAAATCCTTCAATGTCGTACTAGGCTGAAACATCTTTGGAAAAAGGTGTTTAGAGAGGGGGTTCAAAGAGGCAGTTTTATTGAAATGATGGAGGCTCCATTAGGGCTCCTGAATTCCCATTATAAAACGTTGATTCCAGGGAATTTAAAAATATAGAAATTACCACCAGATGTCAAAGTTGATCTTGGTCGCCATTTTTTTATAAAAAGTCTTTGTAACTATAGGTCTCAAGTTGTAAATATGTATGTAAAAGTCACTCAACACTACTTTAAAACAACTTTGAAGAAGACGTATTATAGCCAGGGGGTTCAAAGAAATAGTCTTAAAGTGGATTGAATGAAGGAGGCTCCGTTAACCCCCCCCCCCCCCCCCCGCGCATTCCTCCTCTCCAAATTCTGGTTTTAAAAAGTTAGACTTTTGAGGAGTGATTCAGTAAAGATATTCACAATTTTTACCAGTGCCTTTTTCTTTATAAAGAAAATCGACATCGGAAAATCACAATGAAACTTCAATTTTTATGAAAATATAATGCTGCAAAATTATTTACAGCACAACTCATTTGGGCAGTTCTAGTGGAATCTAAAGATTCCAGACGTTTTGATAATCGAGAAGCTCACATTTCCTTTTAAAGTAAGTCGTCTGCCAGCAACCACAATCGCTTCTTTTATCTTGGTTGATAAGTCTTTTTTTTTTTTTTATTAAACGAGATAAGAGCACTTGAACATTTTTAGAAATACTTTATTTTATTTTTAAGTGTGAATCAAATTACATTTTACTTTCCGAACACTATAGTGAGGAAAGTATTGTAAGCATATCAAAAATCCGAATTTCAGATTTTGATGTTTCTATACGTTTCGAGGTCCCCTGAGTCGTTTTCACTATTTTTACGATGATGTATCTATGTGTGTATGTATGTTTGTATGTATGTGAGTGAACACGTTAGCGTCTAAACGCTTTGTTCGAATGAGCTGAAAGTTGGTACGTATATTGTAAGTCATCATAGTACGAACCCTATTGATTTTGGTGAATCTAGCACTTATAGTTTTTTTACAGGGACACCAGGAAAAATTCTTTATCATTATGACCTATGGGGCTAAATTTTTAAAAGTGCGATAGCGTCTAAACGCTTTATTAATCTGAGCAAAAAATTTGTACACATGTTATAGGTCACAGTTTCACGAACTGTATAGATTTTGGTAAATTCAGCACTTACAGTTTTTTTACAGGGTGACAAAGAAAAATTCTTTATCATTATGGCCTATGGGACCAAATTTTTAAAAGTGAGATTGCATCTAAACGCCTTATTCAATTCAGCTGAAAATTTATATGAATATTATAAATCACTGTTGTACTAACTATAAGCATTTTGGTGATTTTATAGGTTTTTACAGGGACACAACGAAAAATTCTTTATCATTATGATCTATGAGCTCAAAGTTCAGTAGCGTTAAATAAAACATCGTGTAATATATGGAGAAAAATACTCAAACACTCTATTATGGTTTTCTCTCTTTTGTTTGTTTAACAACTCCTCTTTTTTTACTTCATCTACAAAACTGCTAATTACTCAATGTTCGGAAAGTTGAGTGGAGTCACTCCAGATTTTTTTTTTTTTTCCCCATTGTTGAAGTGATATGGATATATCAGTTCAAGAAAAAATTTAGAAATTTTTCGGGAAAAAAAAAATGTATAGCAAGTGAATTTACAAATTACATATTTATTTTATATACGTTAATACGATTAACGACTAATATAATATATAATAATATGATAACATAATTAAAAAAGTATTTTTATCAATTATACTAAATAGTATTAGACTGATTTTAGGTAGTTCTATGTATTGTCTACATTAGTGTATATGCTATGCAACATACATATGCACTAAAACTTGGTTAATTTAATAAAAAATAATAAATAATTATTAAACACAACTGAAAATGCATTTTCAAGTAGTACTTTCACTGATAACCTGTAATGTATCTGAATTCTTGTGTTTTTCTCTGACACAAAATATTAGTTTATTCAATGTTTGAGAGACCTTGTTTTGAACCTCAGTTACAGATTTGTTTGCATAGAAAATAAAAGCCAGTTCACAGGTTTTATTGCATAAATATGCGTAACATGTAAAAATATTTTAGAAATGGATGAAATGAATTCACTCTGAAGGAAGAAATGTGTGCTGTGTGCCTGAAGAAGTTTTCACTTTAATCAGTTTTTAACCGACTTCAAAAAAAGAAGGAAGGTTCTCAATTCAAACCGTATGTTTTTTTTATGTTTGTTAGCTCATAACTTCTGAACGGATGCTCCGATATTGATAATTTTTGTTTTGTTGAAAAGGTCTTGGTCTGCAATAGGTCCCATTGTAATATCTTAACGATCGAAAGAAAATACAGGGTGCCCAAAAAAAATCAGTCCCAACTCTTTTAACTGCTAAACGGCTGCAGCTATACTGATAAAAATGGTATGTAAGTATAACAAAGTGGTCCATGCAGCACAAGGTTTAACCGCTGCGCCACCTGGTGTAAAACAGCGGAGTTAGTTTTCCTATCTCGAAAACGGTTCTAAAGGAAAAAGTGAATTATAAAGTTGAAAAGTAGCATCGATTTAGTACAAAAAGGTTAGTTTAGACATTCATGCTAGCTTTCCTATTTCGGAAACGGTTCAAGACAGGGGGAAAAAGTGAATTATAAAATTGCAGAGCATCATCGATTTAGTAGGAAAATATAGTTTAGACATTGATGCTAAAAATATAATGCTAAAAACGTGCATTTGTTTGTTCGCAATTTCTTACAATATGCACACTTGAGCTACATCGCACACGTTGTAGCGTAGCTGGTGAGACATACGCCATATAGTTCAAAATACGGTTACTTGATACTTTTTGTTTTGTTGTAAAGATCTTGGTCTGATGTAGATCCCATTGTAATATTTTTGCAATCTAAAAAAAGTAAAACGCCATCTGGTGAAAAACAGCGGAGTTAGCGCTCATATCTCAAAAACGGTTCAAGATGGGAGAAAAGTTAATTACAAAGTTGTAGAGCATCATCGATTTACTACAAAAAGACAGAATTTAGACATTATTGCTAAAAATAGAACGCTTAAAACATGCAGTTGTGTGTTCGCAATTTCCTACATTGTGCACACTTGAACTACGTTGCACACTTTGCAGCGTAGCGGATGGCACGTATACTCTGTGGTTCAAAGTACTGTTACTGTAAGCGGTCACATGCTGGTGGAAAACTGTGGAGTTAGCGTTCCTATCTCGGAAACGGTTCAAGACAAGGGAAAAAAGTGAATTATAAAATTGCAGACCATCATCGATTTATTACGAAAAGATAGTTTAGACATTTATGCTAAAAACAGAACGCTTAAAACGTGCATTTGTTTGTTCACAATTTCCTATTTTGTGCACACTTAAACGACATTTGTTGTAGCGTATGGGCATATGTTTTAGCGTAGCGGGTGACATTTATGCTATGTAAAATTCAAAGTATGGTTATTGTAAGCGGTCACATCGATTAACGCATAGACGTTTTAAACCGACTTCATAAAGGAAGAGGTTCACAAAACAAACCATGTTTCTGATTGTTGTTGTTGTTGAAATTTGTTAGCTTTTAACTTCGTAAGAGATGATTTAATTTTAATACTTTTTTGTTGTATTGATCTTAGCCTAAAATAGGTTTCATTATGATTTCATTAAGATATAAACAAATTACAGGATACTCACAAAAGTCTGTTCTCATTTTAACTGCTGAACGCATGCAGATACACTGGTAAAAGCAGTATGTAAGTAACGATGTTGAAACTTATGTCCGTCAGCTGCAATGCATATTTTGCTCTTTGTTTGAATTTTATGCTGCCTATTTCCAGCGCAGCGGGTGACACGTATTCAGTGTAAAGTTCAATATATATGCCTAACAGAATTTTTGGTCACTAATACAGCGTAACCGTCCTTTACATTTCTAAAGACTTTTTCACTTAACGTCTGTTCATTCAACAGATAGTTTTTTGCTCATATCCGATAAAGGCAAGAAAAGTGACACAACTTAAAAATGCAGCATTTGAGAAAAATCAACTTAAAAATAACTTGACTAGTATAAAACTGGCACAACTGTCTCTCGAGTGGATAACTTTCTAGATGGAGATGTAACTTTTTTGTTCACATTGGGTGCATTTTATGTATTTTTCAGTGACATAAACCATTTTTTGAGTTATGTCACTTTTCTTGGAAGTTGTGATTTGTGAAGCTGCCGTCGAACGTCTTCTGATGTTCTGCTATATGAATAAATTTTCACTGAAAAGAGAAAAATAAAATCTTTTTGTAAAAAAAATAGAACCGACTCGAAGAAATGGGAATGAAATGAAATAGTAAATTGCGCCTAAAAGTATAAAATAATTTCCTTCGCCAAACAACCTATAACACTACAATTAATCATAACTTTTGAAGTCGGCGCAAAATTAAATAAAAATTGATAACTTTATTCAATACAAAAATCAAATCCTATTCAATATACACATCTCACATTGTCACCTGCAAAACGCAGCCGAAAACAACTTTGATTCAAGAAAACAAATAAGATTTCGTAAGCAGCAAAAGTTGGTGAAGATCCTGGTATCCGACGTCCTTGGTGAAAGAACAATCGCAAAATTATCTGGCAAACATATTTAATTTCTTTAGGATATCATGATTAGTTTGATAAGGTATATTAAGAGAGTAATCAAGAATATGAAACAATACATCGTACAATATATATTATGAAAATATACATCTTGCGTGCATGTTTTGATCACCAAATCCAAAAGCCACCAAGTATGATAGTTATCAAAGTTATACCAAATTTGCAAAGGAAACTCTAACTTCGTAGAAACATAAATACCGCCTTGTAAGGAATGTTCACTGTTCTATGTAGAGGCTACTAATAAACCAATTGTATACAGTGATAAAATAATAAAGGAAACATAAAAATGGATCATTCGAGACAACAGCATTTGTTGCTACCGATCTAAAAACAGACCTTTAAAAACTAATTAAATTTTATTTAATTTTGCGCCGACTTCAAAAGTTATGATTAATTGTAGTGTTATAGGTTGTTTGGCGAAGGAAATTATTTTATACTTTTAGGCGCAATTTACTATTTCATTTCATTCCCATTTCTTCGAGTCGGTTCTATTTTTTTTACAAAAAGATTTTATTAAATTGCATTACGCTTAGATATTAGTTCAAGTAGTTAGGTTATGATAGGAAGAAATAAGTGATAATTCATGAAGTGAGAAATATATATATATATACAGTTCCCGCCGCTTATTAAAATCACATTCGTTCTGAGCCAAAGCGATTTTATTATGCGGCTGATTTTTATATCCGGCGAACGTTCCTGCACTTAAGGAAAAGGTATTACTTCCCTGAATTTGGAAAGAAGCTTCGAAAGATAACGAATAAATAAACAATATTAATTAATTTTTGGTAGATAATTAATTAATTGTTCCTTCAATTTAAGTAAATTAAACGCATTCCATGTTCTCACGTGCTTTCCCTTGAGGAAAATCTTTATTACTTTACCAAAAGTTCACGCTGTTCTCATAAATTAAAAAAAATTCCGTTTAAACCTCATCAATTATAGTAATTTCAAAATAAAAACTAGAAATTGTCTTTTAATAATTAAAAATTAAAAAAATATCTATCATTTCAAACCAAATTTGTAACTTATTACGGCGCTTTGAAGAATACGTTCCTTGATATTGTTACGGAGATAAGTGATGGGGCATGTTTAATTTGTAACTGTGCTTGCTGCAAGTGTAAAATCTTCGACAATGTGGGATAACGGAGAGTTTGTTGTGTTTTAATTTCTTTTTCTATTTTATAAAAAGACACATTGTAAATAATTTTTTTTTAACGTGCATAAATATTTTTGGTTGCTTAGGAGATATTTTTGAGTTTATTAAACGGCAATGCTGATTTTACTGAGTATAAAATGTGAAATGCTTATAATGTTACGATCCCGTTTTTTTTATCTAATATTATATTAAATAAGCATCCATTTATATCAAGAATATATTCATGAAGAATTTATCTAGTCTAAACTATGTCAAGGTTGTCTATTGGTAATTAAATAAAATACTTATAGAAACTTATATATATATATATGTACAGTCGAACCTCGTGAACACTGTTTACATGAATTACTTTTAACATGAACTGTTTCCACAATCCCCCATCAAAATGAAAATTAGTTGCTGATAGCATGAACTACTGATAATATGAAAAAAAAAATTATCCCCCTTGAAATTCACGTTAACGAGGTTCGACTGTATATTGAAAAAAAAAAAAAAGACATCAATTTTACCTAAGGTTTTAATAATAAACATAATGTTATAGGTTTTGAGCCATAACTCCTAGGGAAGTAAGAAGTACACCACCGGCTTGCATTGTATTATTTCCTGGTATTTTTAAAATGCTTTTTTATTCTAATAAGAAAAAAAAAAGTGGAGGGGAGGGGGATATAATTATATTCTATATCGACTTTTCATTTCTCTCTTTCATGTTTTTTTTTTTTTTTTTTCTTTGGTTAAGTTAGAATCATTTTGAACCTATACGTTGATATTAAAAATCCTTTATTTAGATATGTATATCTTATAACTACGCATGTACTGCTAATAATTGAGAACACGTTCCACATAACTGCATTCTCTGTATTAAAAAAAAAAAAAAAAAAAAAAAAAAAAACATCCATTTATGTATGTCTTAGGGTTTGATTGTAAGCTTTGCCATTCAATTGAGGACTGAATGAATAAAATTGTCCTAATCTTTCTGATTTCGCAAATTGACCTTCACCAAAGATGACATCATAAAACAGATTAGATAATAGTCGAAATAAAAATAGACGGACATAATATGCCGCATGAAGGGAGGGAGGAAGATGGAGGGAGGATTGCATGCACGTCTACTGGATTTCCCCACAAATTTGAAGGCAAATTGACAGACAGCAGATAAATTTGTTTCCTGCTCTTTTTCTTTTTCTTTATACAAATATTTATTCATGGCGGTTACGAACGATAGAAAAGTGCCGTTTCTGTTTGGAAAAATTGAATCACCACCAGCTGAGTGACACATTGAAAATATTTTAAGCTGATTGGTTCGGAAACTTGGTATTTTTGATGAAATATTGGTTTTCAAGATAATGGGAGGGAAATTCCAAAGATATTTTCAGTTTATAAATGCCTTTTTTTTTTTTTTTTTTTTTTTTTTTTTTATAATTTCAATCTATTTTAATTTATTTTGAAATTAATCTAAATACAGTAAAAGTATTTTATTCTAATGTAAATACTTTTCAAGCAAAATTTTGGCATTTTTTAGATATTTGAAAATAATCTATGATGAATGATGAAATTCTAAGCAGAAGTGTAAGCAATATAAATTTGATTTCACTGATTTAAAATATTGTTTCCTATCATTTAAAAGGAAAGAAAGAAGAGAAAGAGAGGGGGGGGGGGAGAAGAAGAAAGAAACGTTTCAATTCTATTTTATTCTACATTTTTATTCTTATATAGAAATAATTAAATTATATGAATTTATTATGAAAAGCATTTGGATGAAGAGAAGGGGACATTAATAATTATAATAAAGTAAATTACATTGTATTCGGAATGAATAGCTTAGAATGGATAATTTCTAGATAAATATGTTTTTGGTGTAAATGGAGGCTTATTTAATTTCTGTTAGATGAAAAAGCAGGATGATAGTATTACAAGCATTTTACATTTTATACTCCATATACATACAATTTATTTATTTGTTACATGCAATTTATATAATATTAAAGCATGCGGACTTAGTTCAATGGACTAATAAGAAAAAATGACGACATTTGTCTTATGAGATTATTTTACGAAAAAATTGTATTTTTAACAGTTCTTTTTTCAGAATCTTTGCAAGTGTCATTTTAAATCTAGCAATATTTTAAAGATATATACAGAATATGAACTTTTGTGTCACAAATTGACTAAAAAACACAATCATAAAAAAATATAATCAAAATAGGAATTAGTTTATTTTATTTATTTATTTAAATATATATATATATCTATATACCAAAATTAATAAAAATTCATCTCCAACATGACGACAAAAATTTAAAAGGTGTCGTGGGAGTCCAATAATAAAATTGTAGTGCCTGTGGAAGTATGAAAATTGAGTCGTGAACCATGAATTTTATTTGGAAACCTTTCTTTGAATGATTTTGGTTTCACTATTGTACAGTATTAATTTGGTTTTGTTAATAATTTGGTTTCTGGTAAATTAAAATTTTAATTAGGTGGTGAAATGGGTATAGCATTTATGAGTTTCAAATTTTAAGGGTAAATAAGAAAAGAAATAAAATGCGAATATTTTGCACTGGTTTGCTAGTATATATATATATATATATATATATATATATATATATATAGTTCTCTCGTTTTGATCATTTTTCATCAGTTTAATTGTAGCCTTGAGTTTGGTCATTCTCTATCGTTCATTTTGGCAATTTTCTATAGATTTCAATATATATATATATATATATATATCTTTCGCACTTAATGAATTTTTTACTCATTTCTTCCCGTTATTTAAAAAGATTTTCATACACACACACTTACACGAGTACCACAGACCGAGGTCACCTAAAGACATTTCATTTAACTTGCTTATATCAGTATTTTAACAGGGAAATGCTAAAATACTTCGTCCAATACTTATTTAAATGCAGCAGTTAGTTAGTAAATTATTGAATATAATAAAACAAAATTATTTAGACAATACTTATTCAGTAGTAAAAGTATTGCTTCTTGGAATTTAAAATATTGCATTTTTGCACTAATAAAAGCTCTACATTATGATCTTCCTCAAACACCGTAAAATAAAAGCAATATTAAAAAAAAACGGCTTTTTAGACGCTAAAGGCGATGCTATAAAAAGAGGTCATGTCATTAAGCATCTGTATTTAGTCGTAATCTAAGCAATTTAAAAGTCGTTTTTATGGTTGAGTCAGGCTATGGTTGAGTAGACAATAATGTTTAATCTACTAATAGCTAGCGTTCGCTGATCCGCCCTAAGCAAAATATAGCAGGAACTTACTTTTCTATGAAATTGCTCAAACAACTTTAATAAAAATTTAAACAGGGTAGGTGCTCTAGAGATTGACATGCTCCAGTAATTGACACCATCCCCGAAATGATTAATAAATAAGTAAAAAAAAATAAAAGCAAATATTTTACGTATAAGAGTTTTAACATTGTATGTCAAACACTGGAGAATAGGGCGCCAATTACTGGTAAAATGAAAAACTGGCAGTGTCAATTACTGGAAGTGGAACATTGAGTAGGTGTAAAATAAAAATTCATATATATATATATATATATATATATATATATATTATTATTATTATTATTATTATTATTATTATTATCAAATATATATGTTTTAACATATATATGATTCTAAAAGTCTTTCATGCCATATATATTAACTTAAGATTTCCAAAAATAGTTTCTGATGCCTAAGACATTAAAAACATTAGAAATTGCTCTAAAAGTGTCAGTCACTGGAGCATTTACCTTACATGTCTTTTTTTTTTTTTTTTTTAAGATTGTAATTCGATTTGAATTACTCTCATTTTCAGAAAAATCAGAGTTCGCTGGTATCCGCATTCTGCCGAGGGTAAAATATCGTAGAAACTTGTTTAGAATTAAGATTTTTTAATTAATTAATTATTAATTATTATTTATTTATAATTATAATTATTATTTTTTTTTCTGAAATAACATTTCGACATGAATTACCTTCATCTTCATACATATTATCATTTACGAGAACAGGGTTCATGTTCATACTCATATATGGGAAAAAAATTCACTGAGTTCCCAGACAATTTTCAAGCTAATATTAGCGACAAATTACAAAAAATGCTCCTCTAGACAGGACAAAATACACAGCTACTTCCACTGTATAGTGTCATATTACTATCGACCATGATAGAAATTCAGGTAGAAATCATTGTTTACATGCGTATTTTCACAATACTTAATCAGTTGAATTTTGATACGAAGCTAAACGAAAATATTTGATTTTCCAGGTTTTATAACTGATTTTCCCTGACTTTTAATGAAAATTTTTATTTTCCTTGATTTTTTTTAACAAATTCCAAATTCCCTGAGTATTCCCTGTTTTCCAGATTTTCCCTGATAAGTATGAACCTTGGAGAAACCTATCAAGTGCAAAATATGGTAGTTTTTTTTTTTTTTTTTTTTTTTTTTTTTTTTAAACTGCTTGTATGATTTTGATTAGAATTTAGAGTAAAGGAATTTTATAGAAGACAATTCGATCTTTTATTAAATACTTTTTATTTTTATGTTTAAAGGCTGAAATTTAATGCAAATTTTTAGCACTCAGATATAAAATTAATTAATGTGTCAATGCGTCTACAAAGTATACCCAAATATGTATATAATATATATTTTTAAATTATAATAATGCCCAATTGAGGGGTGGAGGAATTAAAAACTAGTTAGAAGGGAACATTTTAAAAAATGTTTCAAATTCTGCATTACATTTTATTAAATTGAAACAGTTTTCGAAAAATTATACTTAATATTTTTATATTTTAAAGCATATGTATTCAAATTTTATAATTCTAAAACAGTAATTTCACAAAAAAAAAAAAAAAGGATTTATTATGCCCGTTATCTCTTTAAAAGACCATTTAAAAAGCATATTTATATCTAATTTTCTAGAAAATATATACGTTTAAAATATTCTTGGATTACTGAATTAGAATACTTCAATTAAAACTATAAATATGTTGTGTATAAGATTGTTATAAAAAATTTTTATTAATGTATTTTTAACGATATGGGAAGGGAAATATATATATTTATATGTATAACTTTTTCTTCCGTTAAATTTATTACTGGTGTATTAAATAAAAACGTTTATGTTTATATTTTAAAGGGATATTTATAGATACAACCCGCGACAAAAAGATAAGTACAAAGGGTTTTTCTTTGATTTTTCATAAAATGACATTATCTAAATTGTGCTTATCATTTATTATTATCATAAAATAACACTATTCCCCGACTATTTTTTGTTTTAAGACTCATTTAGAAAAATTTTAAGATTCTGATTTAAGACTACACACCGCGACAAAATGATAGGAACAAAGGTTTTTTTTTTTTAAATTTTTGAATATGATTATTTTGAATATGAATATTTTGAATATGATTCAAATATTTAATATGTTTTTGATATGATAATATTTTGTTATGATAATAAATGATCAGCACAATTTAGATAATGTTATTTTATGAAAAATTGAAAAAAAAACCTTTGTTCCTATCTTTTTGTCGCGGAGTGTAGTCTTAAATTAGAAAAATTTTAGTCTTAAAATGTTTCTAAATGAGTCTTAAAACAAAATTTAGTCCGAGAATAGTGTTATTTTATGATAATAATAAATGAAAAGCACAATTTAGATTGTGTTATTTTATGGAAAATTAAAAAAAGAACCCTTTGTTCCTATCTTTTTGTCGCGGAGTGTAGTCTTAAATTAGAAAAATTTTAGTCTTAAAACTTTTCAAAAATTAGTCTTAAAACAAAAATGAGTCCGGGAATAGTGTTATTTTATGATAATAATCAATGAAAAGCACAATTTAGATAACGTTATTTTATGAAAAATCAAAGAAAAAACCCTTTGTACCTATCTTTTTGTCGCGGGGTGTATGTCGCATTGTTGATATTACCAACTTAATTAAAATGTACAGTCGGCAGCAAAACTATTGAAGCACACATCTACATTATATATATATATATATATATATATATTAGTTTGATCGCCAATTTTTATCTTCAATTTGCTTTTTTCATAATCAGTATAAGAGTAAGATCACGACTCGACAAATATTTACTTAACCAAACAGTATTAGGTGCACCTTTTTTAATTAGAAATTATTGCTAGCGCTTCAGTAATTTTGCTGCCGACTGTATGTTTGTGCGAAAATACTCTAATTTCCGAAGTGAGATGAGTGAAATTTGATTGATAAAGAGATCTGAATAGTTATGAAACATTTCTTTTTCAGAAAATTGCCATCAGAGCTTTTAGTTTTAGTGTTGGATTAAATAAATAAAATAAAAAAGACTAAATAGACTTTTCTTAATTTGTTAATCGGTTTTGTTAGATTTTTACTGTTAATATATGGTTATTAAACTTTATAAAAAAAAAAAAAAAAAAAAAAAAACTTTTTTTTTTTTTACTATGTGCAGAAAGAGAGATGGGGATTTCTTAGTAGAAAGAAATGAGGTCTGAAGATTATTTTGAGGAGTTAAATGTTTATTTAAGCCAATATTTATTAGACCATCATTATTTAAACAAATGAAGTATAAAATGTATATAATATAATAAAATCGTACAGTCGGTAACAAAAGTGTCCGAACACTAGCGAAAATTCCTATGTAAAGAAAGTACACTTCATACGGTTCTGTTAAATAAATCCTTATCGAATCATGTTATTAGACTGACTAAGAACAGAATTCGACAAGGATTTAGTTAACAAAACCGTATGAAGTGTACAGTCGGTAACAAAAGTGTCCGAACACTAGCAAAAATTCCTATGTAAAAAAAGTACTCTTCGACTTCATATGGTGTTGTTAAATAAATCCTTGTCGCATCCTGTTCTTAGTCAGTCTAAGAACATGATTCGATAAGAATTTATTTAACAAAACCGTATGAAGTGTACTTTTTTTACATAGGAATTTTTGCTAGTGTTCGGACACTTTTGTTACCGACTGTACATATGACGAAAAATATTAAAAATGCTCTTGAATACAAACCAACTAAAATCTTTTTATGAATAGTTAAATTAACTACGTAATACATACACATACACACGTCTTTTAATCTACAGTTTTTCACATTTTAAAATCATTCATAAACCGAGACTTTCATTACATGTAGCAGTGTAATGGATGTTGTAGATATAATTTAAAATATTATGTTTATCTATAGCAAAGTACATTAAAAGACATTTGCGCTGTATTTTATCTTAAATTTCAGAGTTTTTTAATTTTTTTTTTAAATAAAGGAAAAAGAAGTTTTCACAAAATGGATTTAACAGATATATATTTACTCGCTTTTATTCAGAAGATTTCTTTTTAGTACGGCAGGACTATTTCTGTCACACAGCGATTTTGCATTGTTACGATTTTGTGGTCTATCAACTTGAATGAACGTGCAAACTTTTTTTTTTTTCCCTCTCTTTTAATTTAAAATACATAAAGCTGAAAGTTTGTCATTGTATCTGTCCGAATTTTTAGTTCGGTATATAAAGATACCTCATTCAATCGATTGGTACAAAAATTGGTACACACATTAATCAGGACAAAATATAGCTAATATCGTATTTTTTTTTTTTTTTAGTTCAATCGGATAATTAGTTCAAAAGATAAAAAAAAAAAAAAAAAAAAAAAAAAATTTAACCTTACAATTAGTAAAAATTAAATAAAATCAAAATTAAAAATCTGGAGTGACTCCACTCGACTTTCCGAACATTGAGTAATTAACAGTTTTGTAGATAAAGTAAAGAAAGAGTAGTTGTTAAACAAATAAAAGAGAGAAAACCATAATAGAGTGTTTGAGTATTTTTCTCCATATATTACACGACGTTTTATTGAACGCTACTGAACTTTGAGCCCATAGATCATAATGACAAAGAAATTTTCGTTGTGTCCCTGTAAAAACCTATAAATGTTAGATTCACCAAAATGCTTATAGTTAGTGCAACAGTGATTTATAATACTCATATAAATTTTCAGCTGAATTCAATAAGGCGTTTAGATGCTATCGTACTTTTAAAAATTTAGTCCCATAGGCCATAATGATAAAGAATTTTTCTTTGTGTCCCTGTAAAAAAACTGTAAGTGCTAGATTCACCAAAATCTATACAGTTAGTTCAACTGTGATCTATAACATGTGTACAATTTTTTTGCTCGGATTAATAAGGCGTTTAGACACTATCACATTTTTAAAAATTTGGCCCCATAGGCATAATGATAAAGAATTTTTCTTTGTGTCCCTGTAAAAAAACTATAAGTGCTAGATTCTCCAAAATCTATACAGATTGAGTATTTGTGATCTATAATATGTGTATAAAATTTTTGCTCAATTGAATAAGGCGTTTAGATGCTATCGCACTTTTAAGATTTTGCTCCCATAGGCCATAATGATAAAGAATTTTTCTTTGTGTCCCTGTAAAAAAACTATAAGTGCTAGATTCACCAAAATCTATAGGGTTTGTACTATGGTGACTTACAATATGCGTACCAACTTTCAGGTTAATCGAACGAAGCGTTTAGACGCTAGCGTGTTCACCCACAGACATACACACATACACACACACATACATACATCATCGTAAAAATAGTGAAAACGGACTCAGGGGACCTCAAAACGTATAGAAACATCAAAATCTCGAATTCGGATTTTTGACATGATTACAATACTTTCCTCACTATAGTGTTCGGAAAGTAAAAATTGATTAAATGAAGAGGGGGGGGGGGGGGAAGAAGAAGAAAAAAAATCGTAGAAAATTGTGCTGAAGAAATAAAACAGCTTTAGTATAAGAATCCTTGACGGAATTTGAAATTTCGCACAGGAGTAGCTCGGACGTTTCTTGCCACGATCTTTACTTACACAACTGCGATAGCCATTTTAATTCATCGCCAAAATGACAACAAAAATTTAAAAGCCTCCAAGGGGCTCCTACACTAAAGCTATGCCAAAGATATTTTAAGGAATGAATATAGTAACCGATGCTAGGGAATGAAACACAGTTACTGCAAGCCTTTATATGGAAGAATGGATTAAAATAAGCCCTGTCGTACTAAATTAAATTCTGTTTTGTATAGAATTTTATATGTACTATTTAGAAGGCAAGAATAAGGTTAGGATCTTTTTTATTATTTTTATTTATCTACGCGCGAAGAGAATTTAATACAATTTTCATTCATAAAAATCTGGAACTAACATTTCAAATATAATAGGTCTGGAATTTTCTGAAAGGAATAATTCACTACTAACGTTGTCAAAGACCGTCAGATGATGCGACATCCATGGTATTTCTCGCGGTTCTTAATTTTTAATTTTACATTAATATCAATTCAACAATAATTCCAGTTCTGCCTGTAAATGTGGTTTTACAGACGAGCAATTCAACAAATCTCAGCCTGTAAATGTTGTTTTGCAGCTGGAAGACTATCAGTGCTGAAAAATTAACAATTTCTCCGCATTGTACGAGTCATTTTCTGAAGAATATAATCAATATTTAAAAATCTCTAAACAATGTTGATTTAATTTACTAAAATAATAAATAAATAAAATAAAATAAAATAAAATAATCTAATTATACTAAAACATGAATGTTTTCTCTTTATTTTCATTTAGTGACACACTTTTTTATTTCAGTTGATGATATATTCTAAAAATTTTAACTACTTTATGATAAAATCAGTTTCACTAACAAATGTTGTTATCTATAGCGATATAATTTTAAGTTTCGGAATACCAAATACCATCAATAAGATTTGGTAGTAGAGGGGGGGGGGGGGAGGGATAAGATTTTTAGCACAATGCACTGTAGTGATATCATAGATCAACAGTTGAGAGGAGAGTAGAAGTAAACGCAATTGCCATAGGAACTAGCATAGTGATAGTACTATTTCTAAACTCTAAGTATAATAAATAAGCTCTTTATTTTCCATGTTTGAAAACAAAGTTCTTTTGTAAAATGATCTCTCCGATTTTTTTTTTATTATTATTATTATGTACTGCTTGCTCTCCTTGTAATGATTGATGATTTTTTTTTTTTTTTTTTTTTTTTTTCGTTTCTTTTTAATAGACACTGAAAAAAGGAATGATCACGACAGAGACATTAATTTTGATGCAACACCCACACATTTTTACTCACTCACGATCCGGATATGACGATATTATAACGGATTGGCTTCCCAGACATATGACGTCACACTTTTAATAAGAGAGGGAAAACTTTAGACATTTGACGTGACGGACAGCCCGTTAGAATTTCCTCCGAGTGGCAAGTGGAAGGGGCGTAAAATGAAACCTGTTGATTTTTCAGACGATATGCATTCGCAAGAATTTGTCTTGATATCCAAAACTTATTCGGATGGGATATCCGTACAAAAAGATGGACCTCGAATTACGAAGCAGTTTTACAGCGATTGCGTTTTGGATGCAGAAAAATCATATCGGACTGCGGCAATTTTTACGCCGAAATTGGTACCCAAGCATTTTGTTACGACTTTGACGGTGTCGGACGAATTGACATATTATGAAAGTATAGCTTTTGAAAGACGGACAGTGTTGACAAACTTCTCCGAAACAACAAATATATTTTTGCCCAAAGAGAAAAAGCATAGGTATTATTCTGCTCTTCAGTTTGATCCAAATGCAACCACTCAAAGTTATATCGCCGGCATAGAGCTGTGTCCGGCTCGAAAATGTGTAGTAGTAGCAGAGGAATTTAATCATGTGCAAGAAAAAGCATGTGTTAACAAGAAAGCTGTGAATGGAGAAATTAATGGTAACGAGCATTTAATAAATGGAGAAGCATGAGAATACTGGAATGGAAGCTGACTTGTAAATATAGCATTTTTTTTTTTTCTTCATCTCCTACGTAATTTCGTACCAAAGTGAAAAACTTAGTCAAGGATAAATGATAAGAGAAAGTACCAAGATCAATAGTGTGTTGTGATAAGTGTTTGTACATGTGTTTTGATTATTTTAATACTAAAATGAATCATCAGTCAGTATGTGACTACTGATTATTTTAAAATGTCTCTAATAATTTTATGTTATTAACAAGGTGAGTACCTCAAATTTTGATATTAGAAAAAAATACTACATTGAATGTAGTGTAGTGAAAACTTATTATTGAACATTCACAGTATTTTTAATGGTATTTTAATGAACTATCAAATTGTATAAGAAGAGCCAGTAAAACAGCAGAGCTGTAATTTTTTTACCTGCACAATCTTAAAAAGTCCATTGAGAAAAGTTTTTGCTTAATAAACGACTATTGAACTATTTGTTAACCATATATTTTCATATGAAACTGTTATTTATGCATTTATGAATATATTTTTAGAAATTTTTTTTGACTTTTTTAGATTTTTAAGTATATATAATTGTAAATTTTAATGTTTAAAAAATGACTTCATGGGGAAAAATGAAAAACTAGTCAAACTTCATTGTTGACCTTTAGACTAAAACAAATATTGTGCAATTTATGTTTTTTAACCTATTTTTATATGCTTGTACTTAAATATGTATTGATTGTGCATTTTTATACAAATAAAACATACTGTTCAATGTTTTAAATGTGAAAATCTTTATTTAATTTTTTTTTTTTAACTTTTTATGTCCAATAATGCTATTTTAAAAAAAATGATTTTTAGAGATAGCTTTATTTACTTAAAATTTAGATTTGCACAATAATTGTAATTGGACCCAGTTTTTCGTTAGTAATATGCAACAATATCTTAACCATATTATTTACTTTCTATTGAATATTAAGATAGATATTTAAACTTTATAGTGTTATATGTGCATTAAAGGGAATGTGCAAAAACATTATTGGGGGGGGGGGGGAAACTAGTATAAAACTATTAAAGGGGGGGATGAAATAGAATCTATAAATGTTTGCCTCCATCCACAAATTACTAAAATTAAACGTTTACGTATTTAAAAAAAATTAAATGTAATTACAAAACTTTTTCAGATTAATTACAAAGTAGCATTATAGCACTATTTATCTGTTAATCTACTTCGGCAAGTCCAAATTAAATGTTCATCAATCTGAATTTTTTTTTTCTTTGGTTAAGTCAAATGTAGGCAGACTTTTTTTTTTTTTTTTTTTTTTTTTAATTTAGAAAGACTAAATTGAGAATTAAACAAGATAATCTTGGTTAATGCAAATTAAGATTTTTCTGCTTTTGATAAGACATACTAATATACAGACACTATTTTTTAACATTTGACTGATAACTTAAATCTGTAACTTCAAAAATTTAATTTTCTTGGGCACTGACAGGTATGGACAACAGAAGGAAGGGGCATGGCTCTCAACTGAATATTCAAAATTCATTTAAACTGTCTTTTATAATTTAAATGTACTGAGGAAAAAAAAAAAAAAAACTATTTATATATAATTGATCTTTCAATTTTCGGCGAATTTTATTTACTTCTTTTCAATTTAATAATTTAATTTTTAGATCCCCCCCCCCCCCCCCCCAAAAAAAAAAAAAAAAAAAAAAAAAACCTTGGGAATTAAGTTTAAATTCAAATATTTAATAATATTCATACAACAGAAGTTTTTCTATTTAAAGAAAATATTATTGCACAATTTATAAACATTAAAAATATACTACACTTGTTTATAGCAGTTGTAAGTAATATAGTTTTTTAAATAGTCATGAATGGTATAATAGTGTTTTTTAATTGTTACTAAAAACTAGATTTAAGTAAAACTTGTTATTCTGGGTATTATTTGATGAGCCCACTTCAAAAAATTGAATAAAAGAAACCTTTAAATATATTTCTATTGGCAACTATTTTCACCAAATTAAAATTATGGCTAAATGTCATGATATACGACCATTAATAAAATGTAGATATTTTGAGTTTCATTATGTCAATTATAAACGCACTTAATTTTACATATACTAAATATACATTCACATTAGTTTGCAGATGATAAAAATCAAGAAAAAGCATGTTGGAGTATTAGATTAATTGAAATAGTAAATAAATTAAAATATTTTTAAAAAATGTGCATATATATATATATTACTACCACCAATAAATATATTTCATAATTTTTAATTTTGTCAAATTTATGATAAAGGTTTATTTTTTAATTCATGTTTCTTTTTATGTTAAAAAGAAATAAAAAGCTGTAAACATTTTACTTTATTGATGATAACTTGAAATTAACATCTCAAAAAAAAAAAAAAAAAAAAAAAAAAGACTGGGAAAAAAAAAAAAAAAAAAAACTCATTGTCTTAACAAAACTTGTAAAAATCTAATAGGAATATTGAAAATCTAAAAGTAATTTTGAAGTTTGCATGCATTTATTTATCTAGGAAAATTTTTTTCAAAGCTTGCCATAGTTTTTTTTCTGTACATCATACCCATACACATAGTCAGATACTTTCTATTATTAGTATAGATGCTGTAAATTACAGCTAATAATGTTGATTTATTTGATCTTAAAAAAAAAAAAAAAAAACTGTAGATTGAAGTAATCCACATTTGCCCAATTTGACAATGATAGTTTTTGAGAAATCCATTAATGTTGATTATGCAGAAAAAGGTATCTTTAGATTTTTTTTTGTGTGTGTGTGTTGTTTTCTTATTTTTTTAGTAATGATAAACTTTGATACCTTCCTTATACTTGTTGATATTTAATACGAGGAATTAGCTAAATATATTAGCAACATAGTGTTAAGTTAAAAGCTCAGTGGAATAACAATTTTTATAAGTTAAGAACGGTGAGTAACTAATATCAAATATTGTAAGTGACCAATTTCTTAATTTCTGTTTTAGATTGCCTTTTTAGATTCTTTGAAAATATACAGTCGAACCTCATTAACATGAATTACTTTTAACATGAACTGTTTCCACAATCCCCGTCAAAAATGAAGATTAGTTTAGTTATATGAAGAATAGTTACTTATAGCATGAACTAATTTTTTATCCCCCTTGAGATACATGTTAACGAGGTTCGACTGTATCTGAAAGTTATTTTTGACCATTACAAGATTTAAATAAATGAACTACTATTAAAAATTATTTTAGGCAATTAGAAGTAAAGTGCATTAGTTTAACAAAAAAATTCATTTACCTTATTTAACTTATAGATGCAGCTCAGTTTTCCATTAAAGTGAACAAATTTGTAAAGCAGTAATATTGAGCTTGCACATTTAGTTTAAATTATATAGGCTTGTTATTGAGTGTTTGTGTGTGTAAATGCTTGAGTTTCTACTTTACAAATGAATAGGGTTCCAGTGCTTAAGGCAGGCTGCTTCTAATTGTTTTTTTTTTTTTAATCAAAAGGCAGACAGGACACAGCTCCCTCTTCAAACTGTCTGGGGGGGGGGGGGGGGAACTCTGGGATTCATGTCTCCAAAATCACATGCATAGATGATAAACTTTTGCCACAATTTTTTTTTATTTTTTTGGTCCATTTTTCTATTGTTATTATTATTATTATTTTTTTTAAAAAAAAAAGGAAAGTAATAATTTGAAAGTTATAAAATGTCAGTACAAAAATTCATTTAGCAATCGAAATCAACTACTTAAACTATTTTCAACTCCAATTTTTGTTGCTTGTTTTAACACACATTATTATTGGTTCAGTAGTCAACTTCAAGATTTTGTACCAAAGCTATTTTCAAGCTGCTATATTCAGGCTTTGCAGCGTTCCAAACGTTTTTCTCAAGTTTTATTATATTGTCACCACTATTGTCAAAAGAAACTTTTCTTGAATACTTAATGCTAAACCATAAAAAAAAATATTGTTTTAAAATAGTGGTGGCAAAATAAAGTGAGTGTAACATTTAAGGAGCCCTGCTAGGCCTGTATATTGCATTGCTACTTTCAAACTGGATTTGTACCCATTTTTGTTTCACCAGATGAAGAAATCTTAATTATTTCGACCTGAAACAATTGTTGATTGCTTTCCTGTTTATGTTCTGTTTTTTTTTTTTTTTTTTTTTTTTATCTTTCAACACATAAGTTTCAGTGCATTTTACTGCAAGTTGATGAAAGCCTCTCACATAAATCATTTTTTAAAATAACCTTTTTAGATAAAGTGGAGTTTGATTTTTATATCAAGTATGTGAAAAATGCCAGAGTCGGGCTCTCCAGTTGCTCTACCACTGAGTTACCCTGGCTGATAACCAGCTTGACATTTCTCGCATATTATCCATAGGCAAAGTCATCATGTATGCAAACACAGATGTAACGGGGGAGAAATTAATAAAATTTCGATAAAACTTTTCCAATTTTTGGTGCAATTAGTATTAATAAAACCACAGACTGTATTTAAAATATTTGAAAAGTAAAGTGTTTGTCTTCACAAAAAAGTATTGATATACAAATAATTTTTTTATATTAAAAAAAAAAAAAAAAAGATCACTTGGCATTGGAGGGTGAATCCTACAAAGAAACCCAAAGTTAAAGATTTGTAATACTGGCATTACTACACCAGTTTTTTTTGCACAAGCAGAAATTTTTATAAAAGGAATAATGGTAAATTATATTTCAAAAAATTGGAGGGGAAAAAAAGTGGAATTTCTTCTGTGTACCTATAAGTTAGTTTCATTACAGACTAAATATTTTTTTAATTCTGTACTTTCAATAAAATTAGAAATTTGAGAACAAAGTTTTAGCTTTATTTAAACTATGAAATGAAATTAAAGTACTGAAACAATTTGTAAAAATATAACTCCTACTACTAATATCATACCATCTTTTCATGTGTTTAAGAAATCAATCATTAAAATAAATGGATAACAGAATTTTTAAGTTATATATTTGGAGAGATTTTTTTACATAATATAGAATTTAATAAGATTACTGAGCTATATATAGTCGGTAACAAAAGTGTCTGAACACTAGTGAAAATTCCTATGTTTTTGCTAGTGTTCAGACACTTTTACCGACTGTATATATATTTCAAAATTCCAACATGAAATAAAAGGACTTTCTTAAATTTCCTTTCAAAGATTCTAGCAATAACTCAAGCATTTTTAGGTATAGAAATTCTTTTTTGACAGAGTTTGTTAGATTTTATGCACAACATTGTACTGGATTATCCAAAGCTACATTTTGTGGCAAAATTTATTTTGACATAAGAAAATTTAGCTTAATATGTCATAAAAGTTCAAAGAAAAAAAGTTTTAAAACTGAATCTAACAAATTTATTAAAAACAGTAACCATAGCCTCCTGAGCTACATGCCTGTCGCGTTGCTCGGAATCTTGGCAATAGTTCAATCGGTAGACAGCACCATCTGGTACAGATTGCGCGACTTTTTTATTCAACAGCCACAAAAATTTTTTTTAAAGTGGGATTTGATATACGTAAAAGGCGAATAGAATCAAAGAAACGCGTATATCATTTCTTAATATTATTGGTGGCAGTTGAATAAAAAAGTCGCGCAGTATGTACCAGGTGGCGCTGTCTACCGCTTGAACTGTTGCCAAGTTTCTGAGCAACGTGACAGGCATCTAGTTTAGGAGGCTACGTAGTAACAGTGTGGTGACAAAAATATAGTTATTTCATGGTTAATTATAAGCAACATAATTAATTAAAAAATGTCACTGATCCCATGAACATGAAAATATGGTACTTGTCTGCAGGTATCACTTGTCCACTATCAAAATGTTCCTTTAACTTTTACAGTGACCAACCAAAATCGAACTTTTTTTTTTCTTTGTATAAAATTTGCACATTTAGCAAACACTAACTTAATAGTAAACAATTATCTAAAACAGAACTAGATTTAAACATCCTAAATTATTGAAATAAAAATATATCTGTAAAATGTGGACAGCATAACTAACCTTCAATTAGCACACTTTCTGATGCAGTTCTTTAAAAAAGTGTACAGTTAGTAACAAAAGTATCTGAACACTAGCAAAAATTCCTATGTAAGAAAAGTAGAGTTAATGCTGTTTTGCTAAATAAATCCTTGTCGAATCCTGTTCTTAGACTGACTAAGAACAGGATTGGACAAGGATTTATTTAACAAAACTGTATTAACTCTTTTTTTATATAGGAATTTTTACTAGTGTTCTGATATTTTTGTTACCGACTGTATATGCAGCAAAATAGTAATCAAAACAAGTAATATAAAGTATATTTACAGTGTGATATTATTAGCACATTTAATTTACAAAAGTAGAGGGGTTTTATCTAATTTTTTTAACCGACTTCAAAAAAAGAAGGAAGGTTCTCAATTCAAACCGTATGTTTTTTTTATGTTTGTTAGCTCATAACTTCTGAACGGATGCTCCGATATTGATAATTTTTGTTTTGTTGAAAAGGTCTTGGTCTGCAATAGGTCCCATTGTAATATCTTAACGATCGAAAGAAAATACAGGGTGCCCAAAAAAAATCAGTCCCAACTCTTTTAACTGCTAAACGGCTGCAGCTATACTGATAAAAATGGTATGTAAGTATAACAAAGTGGTCCATGCAGCACAAGGTTTAACCGCTGCGCCACCTGGTGTAAAACAGCGGAGTTAGTTTTCCTATCTCGAAAACGGTTCTAAAGGAAAAAGTGAATTATAAAGTTGAAAAGTAGCATCGATTTAGTACAAAAAGGTTAGTTTAGACATTCATGCTAGCTTTCCTATTTCGGAAACGGTTCAAGACAGGGGGAAAAAGTGAATTATAAAATTGCAGAGCATCATCGATTTAGTAGGAAAATATAGTTTAGACATTGATGCTAAAAATATAATGCTAAAAACGTGCATTTGTTTGTTCGCAATTTCTTACAATATGCACACTTGAGCTACATCGCACACGTTGTAGCGTAGCTGGTGAGACATACGCCATATAGTTCAAAATACGGTTACTTGATACTTTTTGTTTTGTTGTAAAGATCTTGGTCTGATGTAGATCCCATTGTAATATTTTTGCAATCTAAAAAAAGTAAAACGCCATCTGGTGAAAAACAGCGGAGTTAGCGCTCATATCTCAAAAACGGTTCAAGATGGGAGAAAAGTTAATTACAAAGTTGTAGAGCATCATCGATTTACTACAAAAAGACAGAATTTAGACATTATTGCTAAAAATAGAACGCTTAAAACATGCAGTTGTGTGTTCGCAATTTCCTACATTGTGCACACTTGAACTACGTTGCACACTTTGCAGCGTAGCGGATGGCACGTATACTCTGTGGTTCAAAGTACTGTTACTGTAAGCGGTCACATGCTGGTGGAAAACTGTGGAGTTAGCGTTCCTATCTCGGAAACGGTTCAAGACAAGGGAAAAAAGTGAATTATAAAATTGCAGACCATCATCGATTTATTACGAAAAGATAGTTTAGACATTTATGCTAAAAACAGAACGCTTAAAACGTGCATTTGTTTGTTCACAATTTCCTATTTTGTGCACACTTAAACGACATTTGTTGTAGCGTATGGGCATATGTTTTAGCGTAGCGGGTGACATTTATGCTATGTAAAATTCAAAGTATGGTTATTGTAAGCGGTCACATCGATTAACGCATAGACGTTTTAAACCGACTTCATAAAGGAAGAGGTTCACAAAACAAACCATGTTTCTGATTGTTGTTGTTGTTGAAATTTGTTAGCTTTTAACTTCGTAAGAGATGATTTAATTTTAATACTTTTTTGTTGTATTGATCTTAGCCTAAAATAGGTTTCATTATGATTTCATTAAGATATAAACAAATTACAGGATACTCACAAAAGTCTGTTCTCATTTTAACTGCTGAACGCATGCAGATACACTGGTAAAAGCAGTATGTAAGTAACGATGTTGAAACTTATGTCCGTCAGCTGCAATGCATATTTTGCTCTTTGTTTGAATTTTATGCTGCCTATTTCCAGCGCAGCGGGTGACACGTATTCAGTGTAAAGTTCAATATATATGCCTAACAGAATTTTTGGTCACTAATACAGCGTAACCGTCCTTTACATTTCTAAAGACTTTTTCACTTAACGTCTGTTCATTCAACAGATAGTTTTTTGCTCATATCCGATAAAGGCAAGAAAAGTGACACAACTTAAAAATGCAGCATTTGAGAAAAATCAACTTAAAAATAACTTGACTAGTATAAAACTGGCACAACTGTCTCTCGAGTGGATAACTTTCTAGATGGAGATGTAACTTTTTTGTTCACATTGGGTGCATTTTATGTATTTTTCAGTGACATAAACCATTTTTTGAGTTATGTCACTTTTCTTGGAAGTTGTGATTTGTGAAGCTGCCGTCGAACGTCTTCTGATGTTCTGCTATATGAATAAATTTTCACTGAAAAGAGAAAAATAAAATCTTTTTGTAAAAAAAATAGAACCGACTCGAAGAAATGGGAATGAAATGAAATAGTAAATTGCGCCTAAAAGTATAAAATAATTTCCTTCGCCAAACAACCTATAACACTACAATTAATCATAACTTTTGAAGTCGGCGCAAAATTAAATAAAAATTGATAACTTTATTCAATACAAAAATCAAATCCTATTCAATATACACATCTCACATTGTCACCTGCAAAACGCAGCCGAAAACAACTTTGATTCAAGAAAACAAATAAGATTTCGTAAGCAGCAAAAGTTGGTGAAGATCCTGGTATCCGACGTCCTTGGTGAAAGAACAATCGCAAAATTATCTGGCAAACATATTTAATTTCTTTAGGATATCATGATTAGTTTGATAAGGTATATTAAGAGAGTAATCAAGAATATGAAACAATACATCGTACAATATATATTATGAAAATATACATCTTGCGTGCATGTTTTGATCACCAAATCCAAAAGCCACCAAGTATGATAGTTATCAAAGTTATACCAAATTTGCAAAGGAAACTCTAACTTCGTAGAAACATAAATACCGCCTTGTAAGGAATGTTCACTGTTCTATGTAGAGGCTACTAATAAACCAATTGTATACAGTGATAAAATAATAAAGGAAACATAAAAATGGATCATTCGAGACAACAGCATTTGTTGCTACCGATCTAAAAACAGACCTTTAAAAACTAATTAAATTTTATTTAATTTTGCGCCGACTTCAAAAGTTATGATTAATTGTAGTGTTATAGGTTGTTTGGCGAAGGAAATTATTTTATACTTTTAGGCGCAATTTACTATTTCATTTCATTCCCATTTCTTCGAGTCGGTTCTATTTTTTTTACAAAAAGATTTTATTCATTTTTAAATTTATTTTTAACAAATTCTCTATAAATACAGTATTACATGATAAATCATGTAACATATACATTTATTATTATTAATGAAATATTCAGCCAGGGAAATAAAACTTTAGTTATTGGTCATGTAGACCATTGGATTTTATTCATTATTAGTCTAATCAATTTTTTGGTAGTCCTAAACTAGCAGAACATTCAAACACTGGATTTATAGTAAAACAAACATGAAAGGAGAGACAGAAAAAGAAACAAAAAGGAATGGGAAAAATAAATTTCTATGGGTACTCTTTAGGATGTGAAGCTTTACTTTTGAAACCAATAGAGCTGAGATTAAAAAAGTATATTTATTACTCTAATAATATCGACTAGCTTTTTCTGTACAGAGCATCTCTGTGATAGTACAGTACCTAAATTTTTTTTTTAAGCATATTTTACATTAATATATATATATAGTGAACTCTTATTAAAACGGATAGTCAAGGGCCAGCAGTTTTTGTCCATAACGAGAGTCCATTATAACAGGAGTTCATAAACTGAAGCTCTATATGAACTCTAAAATCACTATTATGTACACATACATAGTATAACACGAATGAAAATTTGTTTCCTCAAACCCTTTTATTCACTAAAAATATAAAAGCATGAAAACTGATACTTACTTTCAAAACTTCTTTTCTTCATATAGTACAACTTGATGACAAAATCCTTTGCTATGTCTCCACAATAGAAGTGGAAACAGGTGCAAATTGTTGACCTCAACTGTCACTGTCAATCAATACTATTTACCTCCATCAGTGTAATAGCACAGAGTGAAAGAGATTAACCCTTTTATTATTGAACCTTTTCATGTTAAAAAAATAAAATAATATTGAATTATTAAGATTTTGGGAACTGACTCTTTTTCGAAGAAAGTAAGCTTTGAGGGAAAAAAATGTCCATCTTAACGAATGAACTGTACGTATAAAGTGATGTTTGTTACATGCAATTCCTATAGGCCTTAGCCGGGGATTCTGTTTTTGTACATAATAACAAGAAATCCATCTTAAATGGGGCTGTCTTAATGAGAGTTCACTGTATATATATTTTTTCAAAAATATAGCCTTCTTTTTACAAAGTTCCTTTTTAACAAAAGCAGGCACTCTTTTGTCAGGGTTGCTACAGTCGGTAACAAAAGTCTCCGAACACTAGCAAAAATTCCTATGTAAAAAAAGTACACTTAATACAGTTTTGTTAAATAAATCCTTGTCGAATCCTGTTTTTAGACTGACTAAGAACAGGGTTCGACAAGGATTTATTTAACAAAACTGCATTAAGTGTACTTTTTTTTAATATAGGAATTTTTGCTAGTGTTCGGAGACTTTTGTTACCGACTATACTTATACAATAGCAGTTTAGATATTTCTTTCTTTTCTTTTTTTTTAATTACAAGTAGTTTCATAATCATACTTGTTGGAATACTACAAACAATTTTAGCATTTGTTCTCTTAAAAGATATTTCTCTTACTCTAAACCATTTTTGGATGTCCAAAATTTAATCACCCTTTCAAAAAATCCTTTAAATTATAGTAATTCAACTGTTTTTAATAACAAATATTTTCATTATTATTTGCGTTGGACAATTTTAGGCAGTTATTCTGATAAACTACATTACCTGTCCTAAACTGGTTTAAAATATTCTTGCTTTCAGACAATAATTGAAATAGTTGCTTCAATTATTACTTTCTCTTTGTTTTCAGGCAATAATTGAAGTAACTGGTTAAAAAAAAAAAAAAAAATCATTGCTAATATAATTTTTAAATGAAGCAAATTGTATTTTTTTATAGCCTTTCAAAATTTATCTTTGAGATAACAAAAATAACTTAATAACTACAATTTTTTAATGAAACATCTAAATTTATTTCAAAGCATAATAGTGCATGATATCACAGCACTTTAAAACTGCTAATTATCTTGATAGATAAAAATAAGTGTAAAAAAATCTGGTGTGAAACAACCACTACGACTTCACTATTACACATATCATATGCATTTTTTGGAGATTATGTGATCAGAAGATATAAAAGTGACCTAAAGAAGTCGAAACCTAACATCTTTCTGGTAAGATAAACTTTATACACATGTAAAGACTTATAAAACAAAGCCTACATATAGCAAGGTAAAAAATAAGAAACAAAAATGGTAGAGTTATTTTTTGAAACACCAATTTTTGAGATTTGCCTAAACTTCTGACCTACCTAAACAGGGTAGCTGTTAATTTTTCTCTAATAACTACGTGATACATAAAAAAGAAAAGTATTTATATAACAATTTTCAAGAAAATCATTAGAGCCGTTTTTGAGATACCAACTTTTACCAAAACCCAATTACCGACAGGAAAACAATAATTACATACAAAATTATATTTAAAAGTGCATTAATATGGCGAGTTTGAAAAAAATCCATACAGCCGTTTTTAAAGGAACACCCTTGCGAGACCTGAAATTGAGCTATTTATACAGGACACCTATCAATTTTCCTGAACTAACCAACTATATCATTCGAAAGGACATCTAATAGAGTATACAGCAAATTTGAAGAAAATTGTTAGAGCCGTTTTTGAGATACGGACTTAGGGTCCCACTTCCAGTTTCCAATGCCCCACTTCCAGTTTTTCCATTTTCACCAAAATTTGGAAAATTCATCTATACACCAGACTTGTTTCAATTCTAAAGTTTCGTAGTTCTATCTTTATTAGTTTCAGAGATTTAATAGCCAAAAGATTCTCCACATACATAGACACTGACCAATTGCCAAAAACCACTTTTTTGGACTCAGGGGACCTTAAAATGTGTAAATCAGGTGAAATCTTGACATCAAATTTTCAGACCGAATACAATACTTCCATTACCTATGGTAGTAGGGTAATGGAAGAAAAAAGAATACTTGTAAGTTCTTATGAAATATTGCACTCTAACAAAATAAACTTGACACAGCAAAAGTAAATTTTGCTTTTCAGTATTTAATAGTTTATTCAATCTGTTCTTAATGCACCTTATTTATAGATCTGTTTTTGGACTCCCTTTAACAACCAAATGATATTTTCAAATTAACAAAAAAATTATATTGCAGCAATTGAATTATAGATTAGACTAATATTTGTATGGGGTATTTAATTTTGTATGAGTATTTACAAATGTGCCTTTTTCGCAGTAATACACATATATTATAATGTCATGTAAAATACTTGATAAATGCAACATATTGTAGAAATAATAAATTTATTTTTGAATATCTTTGCTCCAAATACTCCATTGGGATGATTTATTTAATATTGTAGAATTAATATGCCTATGTTGTTGCATCTTTTCCTTGATTATCCAGTTTTGAGTGTATTAATTCAACTTTGTAGAAGACTCACCATTTTTTTACCCTATTACATCCACTTTTTTCAATTATTTCTTATTTTATTATTATTATTTCTCACTCTCTTATTTCGAATGCTACTATTTTAATTTAAAATTATTTTTTCTTATTATCTTATTTTTTTTCAAACTATAAATAAAATTTCTTTCTTTGCAATTGTGATACTTTATTATGTTAAATTATATCTTTTATTATTATTTTAATTTTAAACCTTAATATTTAAATATGGTTCTGGTATGGCATTATAATATAAAGAAGAATAAGATCTTAGAGAGAGAGAGAGAAAAAAAAAAAAAAACTGTACATTAAAAAGCACAATATGAGTACAGCATGGAAGCACCAGATTTTAACATTGCACTTACTGTCACTTTTTTCACTTGATGAAGGATTGTGTTTAATTATTCCAGCCCAAAACAATTGTTGGCTCTTTATGCAATTTATGGCAGCTGTTTATTCTTCATCAGTTATTTATTTATTTTAATGCATTTTATTGCCAATGGTTATATAAAGTAAATTAAAGATTAAATATATAAATCATACGTTATGATAGATTTAAATCATATGCTATGATAAATAGTGAGAAAAACATATGTGGGTGGTGGCCAAAATAATAAAAACACTTTCAATTTTATATGTTATTGTTGTCGTATGCCACTCGGAAATTCCGAGCCCCGATAGTGGAACTATCCAGATTTAAGGCAAGTGGGGTGAGCTTTCTGTTTTTTAATTGTTTTCAAAAGAAAGTGACACATTATCCTGAAACTACAGGTGTATAAATAAAAAACATTTTATACCACATATTTTTAATGGGGTTTTATCCCAAAGGGAAAAAGAGGACCAGTAATAAATTAAATTAAAAAATAAAAGTTTGCAACCCTCTTGTAAAAAACAATGCTTGAAATGTGTTGCAGCATGTGATTACAACGTTTCTTTTAATTACACTACACTACACTGCAAAAAAAAAAAAAAAAAAAAAAAAAAATCGAGCCCCGATACCATTCTTGCGTTTCTTATGTAAAATGACCTCCTGAATCCAAATATAACCCTCATTTTGCCCCCACCACCAACCGTTTTCTCGGAACGTCACCCCCTCCCCCAATTTTTATCACTGTTCGGTAATTTTATGGCCATGAATTTGATTTGGAGAATGGAAAATAATTATTTTAACACTTAAAAATAAAAAATATATATAATGTATAATAAGTGATAATAATAATTGATTAATAAAATATAATAAATGTAACTTATAATTTCAGTGGCAAATCCCCCCCTAAATCTTTTCCTTGCTGCAAATGATCATGTTGTAGAATTTTTCATCTCTTTAGGTCCCCAAAAGATATTTAACAGTTAAAATATTTTTTTTCTCCACTATAAATAAAATACTGAAAAATAAAATTACCATAAAATCACCATAAAATTACTGAAAAGTGGTAAAAATACGAGGGACGTCCCCAAAAAAGGTAGGTGATAGGGCAAAATGTCCGTCCTATTCGGTTTCAGGAGGTCATTTTACATAAGAATTTGCAAAAATGGCGTTGAAAGCAATTTGCATGATTGAAAGCAATGCGTTGAAAGCAATTTGCAGTATTATTTGCATGAGACTAGAACATACTTCATGGAAATACAAAAGTTTTATTAACAAAATAAAAAAAGATGAAATATGATCATTTTTACTAAATAGCTTTTAAACTGTGCATGTGCAAGCATTAAAAAATTTTCACCTACATAATTTATTAGCTAAATGTACAGGGCACTCTGAAAAAATTCCCAATTACATATTGTTAACATTCAGAAAGATATACAGGATAGAAAAAGTTAAAATTCAGTTGCTCTCTGAAAGAAGCAAATACATATTCATATCACTTATACAAATTTTATTTTGAATCAATGTACTAAATATTATGATTCATTGATTCAAACTACAAATTTGAATGAATTTTCTTTTAGATTTCTTTCTTTCTTTTTTCTTTTAAGAGCAACTGAAACTCTACTTATTTTATCACATATATGTTTCTGAAATTTTTCAATATTCAACTGTTTTTTTTTTTTTTTTTTTTTCTTACAAGAGTACATACGGTTAATAAATTAATGCAATTTTGTTAATGCCTGCACATGTGCAATTAGAAATTATTTATTAAAAATGTTCATGTTTTATCAGATATTTAATACTTTTATATTCTGACTTCAATATATTATGTCTAATATGTATTGGTTTGAAAACCCTGCATGTTATAAACAAAAAAAGGTATGAAATTTTTTCAATTTTGTAGAAGAAACCTTTGTGTATCTCTCTATTCTCATACAAATAAATACAGATAATTAAAAGAAATATTGTAATCACATGATACAGCTAGAACACATTTCAAGCATTATTTCTGACTGGGTGATTCTCAAACATTATTTTTCTTTAATTTGTTAGTGGTCCCCTTTTTCCTTTGGGATAAAACTTTCATTGAAACATATAAGACATAACCATGTTCTTTACATCCCTGAAGTTTCAAGATCATGTATTTTTGAAGATAATCAATAAAATGTGTAAAACTGAAAATCTTTCCATTATTTTGCCAACAATCAATATGTCACTCTGAATATCTTTCTACAAATAAAATTCATTGTATGTATGTGGATATGTCTTACACCTCCTCTCAAACTACTGGACTGATTACAATATAATTTCACACAGTTACTACTCATTACCTGGGTTGAAGTACTGTGGCATCTCCAGCCACACACACAATGGGAATAGAGTGAGGAAATACCCTTTTGAGAATCATATTTTTGTATGATTACTACAGTAATAATTAGGGGTGGGAATCGATTAAGAGTTTTAACTGGGTTAATCGTACTTCATTAATCAATTACTCGGTTGATTAATCGGATTTTTAATCGGTTTTAGTTTTTCTTTATATAATTGTATTTCAATGATGAATAAAACTCTCATATTGTGTGTGTGTGTATATATATATATATATTATTCATTAGTTTGATTAAGAAAAAAAAAAATTTTTTTTTCAAAAATTTTTGTCTAATCAATTATATCTGCTTCATCGCTGAAATTTAAATCAATTTTCAGAGTAATAATTGGTGACTTTAAGTGTTAATTTTATGTAAATATTTTCATTTATTCGTTTTTTTTTTTAATAAATTAATTTTTCAATTAATTTTGAAAGAAACATCAAATGAATTTACACATGAATTTACACATGAATTGACACAATGAATTTACAGCATTTTTACCTTAATTCGTTGTTTGAAAATTTTAATCGGATTTTGAAAATTTTTAATCGAATTAACCGATCCGATTAACTCGATTAAAAAAATTGATCGGGACTAAGCATTGATCGATTAACCGAACCGATTAATCGGCACAGCCCTAGTAATAATACAACTAGATACTTCAAATTTGATATATAGGCTACTTCTAATGTATACGTTCTTCCTAAGCAGAGATTTTTAAAAATTTGAAATTAAAAAAACAGTTAAGTAATTAAGAAAAGTTCTAAAATTATGCTTTCGACAAAATCTCATGCACGCAATTTAAACATTTTACTGTAATTATATCAAAATGATGTAGTATCTACATATAATTAAAATCTAAATAAATTTTATAACATATTAAAATGACGTCACTTTCTTTTGCATGTTACAGATAATACTTTATTCATCAAATTGTTGTTCATAGCAATTTTAAATTAAATTTTCATTGCATTTAGAAATTAAAATACTTTCCAGATTTTTATCAGATAATAAGGATCGAAATTCAATTTTTAATTTTTCTTATCTGACTAAAAATATGCTCACGAGTGTATTACAATACCTACTACAACCAATATAGCTTTAAAAAAAAAAATCAAGTACATTCTTGTCCACACCCTTAAATTAACTATAAATTTATAAGTTTATGATACGAATTTACAAATAAATATAGTTACATACAAAAGTACTATTAAAAAAAAAAAAAAAAACTTGAGATATCATTAAAACTATTTATTATATTATTATTATTTTACATATACATTTAATAACCTTCATTTCATTTGTATATTATCCTCTGAATGTTTTCCTCCATGTATTTATAGGAAAATTTCTAAATTTTAGGATTTTTTGTAAGTTCCTGAAAACAATAGATTATTAATAAAATCCAGTAGAGCATTAGAGATAGCTAAAAACCAGTAGTCTACTGGTAAAACCAGTAGATTTGTCAGGTATGAATATATCAATACAGTAATAATAATAAAATAATTATAGTTTTAAAAAATTAAAGAACACGCTTTTATTGAAATGTGAACTAAAAAGCACAAAATATCTATCTTTATAGTATTAAAATGCAGGGTAAGAAAAATCGTGTGAGTGACACACCATAATATTTAAATACACTTAAATCTTTAAGTAAATAATTTAGAATTAAACAAAAACCATTTTTAAAAAATCTCCCCTGACTGGGCTCGAACGTTAGACCTTTAGGTTTGTAGTCCGGAGCTTTACCTCACAGCCACAGTGTTCACGTAGGGAAAGTCTTTTTGTACAATATAGATTTTTTGTTTGCTCCCAGAGCGGTTACAAACATACATACAGGTGAAACTAATAAAAGCGTGTTAATAAAAAAAACAAGTTAAAAAAAAAACCTAAAACACAAAAATTATTTTGCAAAGAAAATAATTTTGATTTCTCAGCAAAAATAAAGAAATAAATAAGTATTCAAATACTGACTAGAACTTAATTAATAAAAAATAATTTTTTTAAAGAGCTATTTGCCTTTCAAACATCAGTTAGAAAAGAAAAAAAAAAAGAGTTTCTTTACAAGTAAATTACACACAAATATGGAAAAATAAATATTTTTAATACATTTTAACAACATACAAATTTACAAACGTTTAATTAATTTTTCGAGCCTCTTTATACGACTAGATTCATGTTCAGGTGTAGTAGTTACTGGCATAATGTTTCTTTCGGAATCTTGCTGCTGGGTGGCATTATTTACTGTCGGTAGGTGGGATCGAAACATATCAGTCATGACATTTTGTTCACTTCTCTTCAAACCCTACAATAAAACAAACAGGAAATTTCAATTAAAATAAATAAAATAAGTTTGTTTGTAAACACGCTACAATTTTTACTTTCTCTTACCCATATTAGTGGTACAGAAAATACTGTTTTTGGACTATACTTTTGAAATTGTGATTTTGTTCTATTTACACGTTTTGAGGTTTCTTGAATCCAAAAATTAGGTTTTCAGAGGTTGGTCTGTGTGTGTCTATCTGTGAGTCTTTAATCAACATAAATACAGAGCAAATACGCAGAAAGTTCAAACTCTGCATTCTAAATGTGTATCCTATGGGGATGCTATGAAATTTTTATTGTGATCAGACAAACAGTTTCTTTACAGGGACATACAAAAGTATTCAAATAAATACATTATTTAATTTAAAAATTTATTCATCACGCCTGAAAGTTCATTTCAGAAAATTTTGGAGTGGAAGGCTGATTTTTTATACCAACTAATGTGAAAAATACCAGAACCGGGAATCGAACCCGGGCCTTTCGCTTTATGTGCAGATGCTCAAACCATCGAATTACCCTGGCTGATTACCAGCTTGGTATTTCTCAAATAACATTCGTTGGTAAAGTCACCGAGTCTACAAACACAGCTGTATCAAGTGATATTATTAATCATGGCACAACTCCAATAGACCACGAAATTTCGGCTCTGGTATTTTTCACATAGTTGGTATAAAAATCAGCCTCCCACTCCAAAAATTTCTGAAATAAATACATTATATCTATAGTCAAAATTTCTGGTACATATAATCTAATATATTTAGACTGCACTAAAGAAACTGAAATTAACATACATTCGCTATATGCACAAAACCATGTTTCACATAAAAGATGGTTGAAAATATCTATCCTTCATTTGCAGTGTTACACAAAAAAAATTCTGATATGTTAGTGCTATGTTTTGAAATGTCTTGGAATGCATTTCAAGTCGGGTCACACATTTTTTTTTCTCTCTTAAGTTTAAAGACATTGATACATATATAATCTGATACATTAGAAATGCTCAAGGCAAATGCTCAAGGCTCATATATTACACTTTACACTGTAATAATATGTGTACAGTAATGTAGGCTCAGAGAAAGTAGTGCGAGTGCCATACCAGATCATTTACATTCAACTTTAACTGCATCCACATGAATGCAGCGTCAGACACAATGACAACTGTAATACAGTACCTCATATTTTATACTTTAAACTGTAAGAATACGTCTATAATAATGTAGGTAAAAGAAAGTAGTATGAGTGCCATACCAGAGTATTTACATTAAGTTATAAGCATATTCATAACAGTACAGTATTAAACACAATAACAGTTCTAATAAACAGTTAAATTAATCACTTGAAAACTTCTCAATAATGTTATTTTTTAATGATTAATCAAACATGAATATGAAACATTTTTAATTAAAATAATTAATTTAAAATATCTTTAGAAATAGCAATATTCAGAAAACACATTGAACCAAAATTTTAAAATCGTGAGAAATGTTGGGAAACTCATTCATGAAAATTATTGTAAATTTTAATGTAGTTAAAGATTTATAATAAAAAACAAGACCTTACTTTCAGCTTTACAGATGTAACTTTTAATTATGGGTGATTTTTGTCTTCACCCACAGAAATGAAAACATTGAAATAGATTTTTAAAATACTGAAAAAATTGCTAATTACAATAACCACAACTACGCTCTTTTTCACGAAACAATCGAAATCAGCGATCATCCTAATGCATGCAACCTGGACCAATCAACAGCAGCTATTGATGCTACCTGGCACCACCTCCTGAAGGAGAGAAGACATTTGAGCTGTCAGAAAGAAAACTTCACAGAAGCTACACAGCATGGAGTAACTGGTACTGAAGATAAAGGGGGGGGGGAGGGCCCTGAATGAAAGTACTTCACCAATTAAAAGTTACATCTGTAAAGCTTACAGCTTAAGCATTTGTCAAGCATCTGTAAGGTCTTGTTTTTTATTATAAATTATATTTGTGGCTTTATTATTTTAATTTTTAAAGGTAGTTAAAGATTGTTTTGTTTTGATATATTATAAAGTTTTACTCAAAATTATTTATATATCTTCACCTAATCAAATCAAATTTAGTTTAAATAATAATATTAATAAAATAAAAATATTGTTGCTTTGTTTGCAGCACTCATGACTACTTTGTTCAACTGACAAAGGATCATGTTTTTTTCAATCCAAAACAATTGTTGCAAGGTTTTTTTTTTTTGTGTGTGTGTTTATTCAAAATTTTTTTCAACATCAGCCCTTTGGTGCATTTTTATAATTATTTATAAATAACAACATTGTGTATTGTTACTAATGATGAAACTTTCATTCAAATAAAAATTTATGGTATATTGGGCCTCATTATATCACTCATTTGGATAAATTTTTTGCCCCCGATAGGCGCGTTATAAACAATGGGCTGCACTATAAACATATATTATATAAATATATACATGTATACAGAGACACAGACATTATAAATTGTTATAATAACATTTATAGTTATTTAAATTGAGGATTGATAATAAGAAATTTAATTTGAAAATGAAAACGGTATTTAATTTTACTATTGTGTATGCGTTCATAGCGTATACCACTTTCAATATCGGGCTCGGGCGAGCTCAGTTCAAAAATGTTTCGGGCCCGGGCGGGCTCAGATTGCCAAATTAGAGCCCGAACTCACCTCTAATACATACACACTAACTAATTGCCATAAACCACTTTTTTGGATGCCTTAAAATGTGTAAATCACTTAATTGGTTCACATGGTGAACCCTCAATATTGAATTTTTTAACCGAATACGATACTTCATTAACGTACACAAACATCAAACCGTCTCAATTATATATATTAAAAGCAAAAACTGTTTTATTTATGAGACAAAATTAAAAAAATAAATAAATAAAAATTTGTCTCATAAATAAAACAGTTTTTGCTTTTAACGATACTTCATCATTATCTACGGTAGTCAGGTAATGGAAATAAAAACATTGACAGATTTTTGATAAACAAAAGATGAGTATGAGATAATACCTTCATGTCTAGAACTTTCTGAAATTCTGTGATGTCAGATTCAGGTAAAAGTTTCATGTAATTATCAACAAAACTTTCAGCATTTTCATGAGGAGCCATAACTACCTGTAAATAATTTTTTATAACAACATTAACATTTATTAATTATTTTCAGCTAAAAATTATGACAATGTACAATTGACTGTATTGCCTTAATCCTAATGGATATGAAAATTTCTGTTTCTTAAATAATAATAATAATAATAGTTGATAGTTTTTCAACAATAATTTAAGGTATTTTCATTAGGTATTGGATAGTTCTGTATCATACTGATGAGATCTACTAAGCATGTCAAAAACATTATGAATTAAAGTAGTGTTACACAAATATGAATATTTAATTATTATTCATACATAATGCACTGGCAAATTGAAAAAAAAAAAAAAAGAAAAAGAAAAAAGAAACAAAAGTAAATAAACAAATAATAAAAAGGAGAAAATTACAAGGAACTGAAAAAATAAAATAAAATAAATAAATAAATAAAAATCTCTGTGACAAATCAAAAAATATTATATATATTGATAAAGTAACACAAAGTAAAGTAATGAAAATACAATTTGAAATTATAAATATTAAAAGTTATTAATAAGGTATTTAAGTATCGTGAGTGCATGTTTTTATAACAAATTAAAAGAATCTAATATGTTACGTAAAAGAATGAAAAATTTATTTTAAATAACAATAAAATGAACAAATAATAAACTATCCATTTAGAATTTTGAATAATATGATAGTTACAAAGATACAAAAATCAAATTGTTAAATTAAAAACATACAACATTTTAAAATTATTCACTGTTGAAGGGAAAAAGATGTCACAGTGCCAGCAGTCATACTAGACTATCATGTGACAAGAAAGAAAAATAGAACTTTTGCTCTGTTTTGATTTCATTCTTCATTCGAGTCAAAAGGGACATTCAACAATGAACTGATTCTGTAAAATGTAATTCAAACTCTAATCTAAATCGAAACAAGTCGTAATTATGACTTCAACTGTTGTATTCAAAAGAGATATACTGAAAAATCTTAAAACATAGGATTCAATTAAATCTACTTAAATATCGGTTTAGATCCGTGTTTTGATTAAGAGTGGTTTTTTCATAGCTGACTTCGTTCTAGAATATGTGAGAGGTGAGTATGAATTCAATTTTATTCATTTATAAATAAAGTTTTAATTTTGATTTATTATTTTTTTAAATACAGTAGAGAGTCAAAAATCCACACAGCTTGGGACCAGAGGTTGTGCAAATTTTAGGATTTGGCAGATTTCAGGGCCCTTAAAAAATGATTATCACTTTTAATAATAAAAGCAGAATATTATTCAAACTAAACACACACTAATGAATAATAACACAATTTCACTTAAATATTAAATTATTAGGTACATAGGAATAACACTGAACATTAAAGCAATGTACATAACAGAAATAATAAATAAAAATTAAATTTATTTGTCAAATTTTGATGAAATCCGTTCACATGTAGTTTGTTTTTAAAACTACACTTGTACATGCACACATACATCATAGAGATTCTTTTTTTTTTTCTGTATATTGTAAATAGTCATCTATTCTTATTTTGTAATACAAATTTATTGTTTTAAGAATTTAAGTTAGTTCTTTCCTATGGTTATGTCTTCACCAGATAACATTTAAAAGAATTATCTTATTATTGTATACCTCATTGATGAATTTAATATACTGTCAATAATTTCATTATCAGTAACTTGGTTCTGATAGTCTTTTATGTTACTATTTTTTTTTTTAATCATAAAATGCAAGTACAGAATATACATTCAAGATTATTTTTAAAATTTCTGATTTGCAGTTCGTAATTTATTAATAGTAAATTTTATTGTTTATATCTGACAAGCTGTGCAGATTTTGGACTTCGGTGGATTTTAGGTCGTTGGATTTCTGGCTCTCTACTGTATTTCCAATACATTCTTATGTTCACCATATCCTATTTAGCTTCAACTTTATATCAAAACACATTTACATCATTAATTATTATATTTATAAATTGTTAGTAAACTTTAAAACTTACATTCAATTTTCCCATTCTGTTGCCATAATTTCATTATAATACTTTTATATTGTTAGAGTAATATACATAATAAAAATATCTCTTAAATTATTTTAGATAAATTAATTGTTAGTCTTGGAATAAATAACAAATATTTAAATTGATATAAAAATGATAATTACTATTTTGATAATAATTCAATAATTAAACTTTAAACACAGGAAATAAATAATAATAATAAATAAATAAAATAAAAACATCACAATAAATAATAATAATAGTAAAAAAACAGTATTTCAATAAGATAATGTCATTAATCATTTCAAAATAAAATTGTAACACTTTAATTACTCACTTTTAAAATCATTTCTGCTTTCGTCATGCCCTTCACAACAATTTTTGTGTAGCTTAAGAGAAAGGGAAAAAAATAATTAGTATATATATATATAAAAAAGAAAGAAAGAAGTGACTATTGCAGGGCATTTAGCACAACTCCCTCAAAAATAAAGGGACTTTAGGGACTAAAATTGAAAAAAAAGGGACTTTAGGGACCTATTTATTTTATGCTTAAATATCAGTAATATACATATATACACGTTCTTTTATGGTTCCCTACCATGTATAAGCCAAGTGTAATGCCCTAAATCAAATAATTTAAAAATATACACAGCCAGTGTCAAAAGAATTCATACTCTTTTAGTTTTGTAGAATACCTTAAGATACAGGCATTGAGTTATATGAGCCATGAGACTCTTGGTCCTCCAATAATTTCTATGATGAGCGCTCACTTTTACTGCTCTTTATGATGCAAAATGAAAAGTTTCAGATTTTACATTTAAAGCTATGTTTGGCAAATAGAATATACATATTATCCCATCAATTTATTGTCTTCAAAATTTGTTGTCCTAAGTGTAGCCTATATTCATGCGTGTTTCAGTGAAAACCAAATTTTCAAATAGCTAGGCAAGGCCCACAAGTGTAACCCAAATCTGGCATTTTTTATCAACTAGGTTTCAGAAAAGAACCTTTCAGCCACTGGTGTGGTTTGTTGCTTCAAAAATCTTTTTTGTAAACAACCTAAGCAAAACTATGCTAACTATTAAAAGAATTTAGCTCTAAGGTCATTTTTTGCACAATAGGGCAAATTTAACTAAGATGTGCACAGAAAAAATTTCGCAATATGCTGCAGGTGCAGTCTGAGTTTTGCAGTAACTGTGCTATATGCAACTGTCATGAACTACTGCAAATAACAGAAAAAAGTATATGTCTATAAAAGTTTGAATGGCAGACAAAACATGTAATGCATTTCATAATGTGACAAAATGATAATAATGACATTTTGATTAAAAGGTACAAGCCCACATCATTCTGTGTTGCTAACAAAGTTGGATATTAGCCAAATAAATGATGCAATTCAAAGCTACAAGTGAAAATAAGAATCATACCAACATCAGCTGCCACTACAGGGTTTAACCTGAGTTCATAATTTTTTTTACTGAAAAAGCTAAAATCAAAAAACCGTCTTAAGCAAATGCTACAATACTATTAGGCTTATGATACCTGTTCGTATGCTATTATAGATGTCTCTTTATGTTACATTTTTCTTTTCCAAACTAAGTTTTAAATTTTATAATGACATCTTTAAAAAAATTTGAAGTGGCTTCCATGAACATTTTGAACATTTAGTATAGTTACTGGGTGTTTAAACAAATTTGAACTGCTGAATATTTCAGTAAATAAATAAAAGTGAACATGATGTCAGTATGTTTTTTTTTTTCCCAAATTCATATATCCGTCAATGAACATACAAGTAATATATCTGAAATTTTTAGGCATCCCTGTAAAAGAAAATAAATAGTAAACATGCAATTTCGGTAATTCTGTAGGAACATTCTGAAATATATATAAGTTTCACTTCATACTATTAAATAACTTAATTTGTTTTAAGAAAATTAGTCCCCATAATATGTGATATAAATAAAATCCTTTATACTTCTCGATAAAAGAACTATGCATAATATGCCCATCATTTCATACAATGATCATACATTAGTAAAACAATGTAATGTATATCAGTGTTTTTTAACACTTTGCAATAAGATTGAAAAGTGTTAATGACTTCAGTTTGTCTGTCTGTCCGTATTCTATTTCCTGTAAATATTCATGGAATTTTTTGAAACTGATATGTGTTATTTAAGTTCACTATCCCATATTCCCTATTAAAAATGAAGTAAATACCTCTACTGGTTTGTGTGCAGGGACACTCAAAAGTATTCCAAAGCATTGCATTCTATGAAAGGTATTACAATAAACCTGATTTTAATATACTTTACACAAATCTTAATGAAATTAAAATATGTTATTCATGTTCACTATCAGATGTTTCCCATTGAAAATAGAGTAAATACCACCAATGATTTGTATACAAGAACACTTGAAAATATGCCAAAACATTCATTCTATGAGAAGTATTTCAATAAACCATACAGGCACACACTACCACTTGGCGAAAATCTTAATGAAATTGAAATACGTTATATGTACAAAAGAATGTTTTCTACAGAATGTAGTACGAAAAGCAATAAAATTTAAAGGGACTATAAAAATATTCAGTTACATTAAGGACTATTTTTGAAAATTTGCTGCAATTACATTTTTGTTTACCTCAAGCATTTTTAACACTCTCTAAAAAATTTTAAATGTAAATAAGATTTGAAATAATGTATTTGTCTGCCCAGCTGTCTGTTTGTCTATGTCTATCTGCTCGACTCCAGTGTTCGTCAATATTTTCAGATTTTCTTAAAAATGATAAATGTTATTCAAGTTCATTATGTAATGTTCTCTATTTAAAATAGCATTAATGAGTCCTGCACAACTTGGTTTGTATACAGGGACATTTCCCCAAAAAAAGGCCAATACATTGCATTTTAGGATAGCCGTTTTTATAAATCACATTTTAATAACTATCTACTGCAAAAATCTTAAAGAAGTTGAAATATGTGAATATGATAAAACAATGTTTTGTATAGAATAATGTGTTTAATCTTCAGATTTACAGGCCTACACTAAAATATTTAGATACATTAAGAGCTGCAATTAGAAATTAATGGCTACATTTCCATTTGTATTAAACATTTTTAACACTTTCTAACAATGTTTAAGAGTGATGTTGTTTACCTGTCAGCCTTTTCATTGTGTGATAACGTAGATAAAGAATAATGAAGGTTATAATGACACAACAAGTATGTACAATTGGAAAATACTAATAATCAATGCATACCACATGATTTTTTGTTCTTGTTTCTTTTTATTCTGTGTTAAAAATTTAACATTTTTTTATTTTTATTAATTTTTTTTTTTTTTTTAATAACAGTTTAATAAAATGCTTCAGCAAAAAAAAAAAAAAAAATCTTGTTTAATTTTTGCATTCTGTATACACATATTTTGCGAAAAATGTGACCGTAGTGGAAATCCTATGCCATTAACACTTTATGGGGCCACCCCTGTCCTTGATGACTGCACAACAACTGGGCAATGAGATAATTTTTGAATATGTTCATTTAGTATTAAGAAGTTTTTCATTGTACCAAATTTTGATACGTGCTCCCTTAACTGCGTTAAAGGTACCAGATTTTCATTCAGACTTAAATCTAAACTATTTATTACCAGGCCAAAGCAAAGTAGTAATGTTACAGTACCAGGGGTCGACACAGACACAGGTTTTAATTTCTGGGGCCCATTTTTGTGAAATTTTTATTTAGTTTTGTGAAATTTTGATTATTTTTGCGAAAAAAAATATTACTGTATGAAACCTTTCATTTTAGCAGTTACTCTATCTGATGTTTAATATCAAGTTAATAGCATTTCACTGAACCAAGTATAGATACTCATTAAAATTAATACTGGAAACATGGAAAAATTTTACAAAATTATCATTTTTACGAAACAAAATCTTATGAAAGGGATTTTTTTTTTTATGAATCTAAATTTTGTGAAGGGGCCTATTTTTTGATTTGAATTTTGTAAAGGGACTCATTTTAGAAATTTGAAAAGGGGCAGCAAAAGGGTCCCAATTTTTGCTTGGATCGATCCCTGGGTACTGATTTTTTTTTTTTTTTTAACCTAAAGATATACATAGCTTTGCTAGTCACCAGAGTTGAATTTGTAACTGGGCTCATTACTGAACTGAAAATAATCAAGCTTCTGACCTAATGCATGCAGTACAACTAACTGTGGTATCGTGCTATGCAATGGTGAGAGGACAGTTAGCACAATGACCTCTTTAATCTTAGCCTTTCCTTCCCCCATGGCCCATTTGCTGAATTATCTATGAATATTAGTGTCCCTGTTACACATCAGATAACTGGCTGCCAAAAGTTAGTTATTTCAGTATTCTGTAGATAATATAAAGTATGTGCCTAAGCAATTTCATCGCATTTGAATGTTTTTTTCCCAGCATACCTAAAAAATCTTAAGTTTTTTGATAGGCAAAGAAAAAAAAAGGGACTTAGGGACCATTTTGCCAAAAAAAGGGACTTTTAGGGACCTAATATAAATTAAGGGACTTTTAGGGACTTTAGGGACCACACTAAATGCCCTGCTATTGGAGTGGAAGAATTTTATTCATTTATCCAATCAAAAAAAGCATCCTAAAATAACATTAATAAGATGAAATTTTCTTTTTAAAAGTGATTCATCCAACTATTAACACATTTGCGACCAATGACGTGAATTCACATTTTTCCAGATTCTGTTCCTGGTTACTGCCGACATGAATTCACGTCATTTTAACTTGCATAACTAGTTGCTGCTGACATAAATTCCCGTCTTTTCATAGTCTGTTCCTGGTTACCACTGACATGAATTCATTTCATTTTAACTCGCATAGCTAGTTGCCGCTGACGTAAATTCAAGTCTTTTCAGATTCTGTTCCTGGTTACTGCTGATGTGAATTCACATAATTTAACCCTGGAATGGAGGTGCGGCGTACAGAGTATGCCAATGCAACCTTTTGGGCTGTGATTTTTTCTGATATTCTTTTTATTATATCATTTTTATCCATCTTTCCTGCTTTTTTTTTCCAATATTCTTTTTATTATATCATTTTTACTATGACAAACTACTTTATATTAATGTAATGTATAAGGTTAAATAGTTTTAAACATCATGCAGAGGCTCGAAAATGACCTGGCGTACTTTATACACTCTAAAATTGTACCATACGCCCACCCCTCCAACTGAGGGTTAAAGAATTTCTATGGAAACAATACTTTAGTATTATTTCAATAGTATTTTTAGGGTATTAGTTTCTTCGATAGTATTATAGGTTCATTCTAATATTATATAACCAATCTTCATTTCAAGCTTCATGTAATTACAAGCGTAACATTTCAAAACATTATATCTAATTTTTATCCATGTTTAAACATGAAAAGTTTGCAGCAACTGGCTTGAGTTTACTTCAACATTCCCCAGCAATCAGCTTTAGAAAAAAGAAAAGAATGTCGTCGTGAAAATGTTAAAATACATGATTGAATTATTATTTCACGAAAAAAAAAAAATCATAAAAATATATATATTTTTATAATTTATTATCATCATTATCTAAAAGCTTGCAGCGTATGAAATTTTCTCATGTTAAAGTATATGGAAGAAAAGTTAATAATTTTATAAAAGACTAATATTTATACAATTATTATAAAGTTTAAAAAAATTTTTATTAGGTTCGTCAACAATATTTTTTATAGTTTGCTTTATTTATTATTTTTGTGGGAATTTTTAATCAATTCATTTTATATTTCTACTAGCTGACCCGACAAACGTTGTTTTGTCATATAAATTATTTCTAGAGAATATTTTGCTAGAAAAAAATAACTAACTTATTGTAAGTGTGTAAGGATGTGGTATATAAGTGAAACAGGTATGGAATTCTGTGAACGGTAACTGTGAATTCCGATTATAACGTAAAAGACATAATTAACAATTAAATAAACAATTTAAATTGGACTGAATTGTAAATCTAAACCATTCTCGAATCCACCTGAAGACACACAAAAAATTTCATTAAAATCGGTCCAGCCGTTTAGGAGGAGTTCAGGGACAAACACACGCACAAAAGTATGGGACCCCTTTGGTGACTTTAAATATTTTAAGCCATTTTTGCGATGAATTGAAATGGCTATCTCAATTGTGGAACTAAAGATCTTGGCGAGAAGCGTTCGAGCTACCTCGGTGTCAAATTTCAAATTTTGCCAAAGGGATCCGATACTAAAGGTGCTCCATACAAAAAATAAATAAATAAAATATCAGTTACATACACACGCACAAAAGTATGGGATCCCATTGGTGACTTTAAATATTTTAAGCCATTTTTGCGATGAATTGAAATGGCTATCCCAATTGTGGAACTAAAGATCTTGGCGAGAAGCGTTCGAGCTACTTCGGTGTCAAATTTCAAATTTTGCCAAAGGGATCCGATACTGAAGGTGTTCCATACAAAAAATAAATAAATAAAATATCAGTGACATACACACGCACAAAAGTATGGGACCCCATTGGTGACTTTAAATATTTCAAGCCATTTTTGCGATGAATTGAAATGGCTATCTCAATTGTGGAACTAAAGATCTTGGCGAGAAGCGTTCGAGCTACCTCGGTGCCAAATTTTCCATACAAAAAATAAATAAATAAAATATCAGTGACATACACACGCACAAAAATATGGAACCCCTTTGGTGACTTTAAATATTTTCCCTAACAGCACAGTTAGGCTTAACTTATCCACAGTACATCTAAAGGAGGTTTCTGGGATGTCTTTTCATCCAGAAGACATCTTGAAGATATCCTGGGGAGGCGATGTGCTGTCTGGGTTAAGCCATTTTTGCGATGAATTGAAATGGCTATCTCAGTTGTGGAACTAAAGATCTTGGCGAGAAGCGTCGGAGCTACTTCGGTGCCAAATTTCAAATTTTGCCAAAGGGATCCGATACTAAAGGTGTTCCATTCAAAAAATAAATAAATAAAATATAATAAAATAGCTACATAAATAAATTTGTAGGTTAGGGTGGTTGTTAATCAACGTGCGTGTAAATTTGATAGAAAATTATATAAAATACTCACTCCAATTCCGCACTAAATTTGCAAAATGTATAGTTTTTTATGCACACTTCAAAACTCTTCAAACACTAATTACATCTTGATGTAATATTTCAATTAGGACACAATTTTTTGTATAACAATAATCACACGAAGTTACAAAATATTTTCCTGAATTTGATCGCAGCACCAACTGTCGGGACAAACTGGAATTACAGTGGAATATACGCAAGCGAAGTGAGACGTCACTGACCGTCAGTGGATGCAAGAAAAAGATTTCCTATGTTAATCTCCCATTGGATTTTTTGTAAAAAATTATTAAAAATCGAGGAAAATTATTTCTCGATTTTAATCCCCGTATTTGGGTATAGATATGTATTAGTTATCGTATGCATGTGTTAGATTGAGTTATTTTGCTCTCAAATTAACAAAATTTTAATTTTAAATTTCAAAACTCTGTCTTCCTTGGCGTTTTTTGTATTTGGCGATCAAAAACGTAATACGAAAATATACATGCCAGATGTACATTTTCGTAATATGTATTGTACGAAATTGTTTCATATTATTAATTACTCTCTTAATATAAGTTGTTGAAATAACCATTATTTTTGATAGAAATTAAATATGTTCGCCAGATGATATGGCGATTTTTTTTTCCGCCAAGGATGACAGATTTTTGAGATTAAAAATTCAAATTTTATCAATTTTACAGCAAAAACAACTCAATCTAACGCATGCACATGATAACTAATACATATCTATACCCAAATATGGGTATTAAAATCGGGAAATTTTTTTGTAATTTTTTACAAAAAATCCAATGGGCGATTAACATAGGAAATATTTTTCTTGCATCCACGGACGGCCAGTGACGTCATCACTTCGCTTGCGTATTATTGAATATTCGATACTACGATCGTAGCGCAGTCTGCCGGATCCAATGTGAAACATTCCAAAATCAACAACAATTTATAAGTGATAAATTAAATAAACAATTTAAATTGGACTGAATTGTAAATCTAAACCATTCTCGAATCCACCTGAAGACACACAAAAAATTTGATTAAACTCGGTCCAGCCGTTTAGGAGGAGTTCAGATATACACACGCACAAAAGAAATATATAATTCAACTACGTCACGATAAGTTAATAATATAAATAATTATAAGAAAAAAACTTTTTATGAACCATGTTTTTAAATTTTCTGTTGAATCATAGAACTAACTACATTAGCAGTTTATCAATGCGTATGAAATCTTTAAACCGATAGTGACGTCAATTTTTGTGAGATACATAATTTAATTTTTTTACAATTTTTTAAAGCTCACGTTTAATTAAATTATTTATTTAATCACGTTTATTTATTTTTATGTCGAAAGAAAATGAACTCGTAAATTTTTTTTGGCAACAATTAAATTATAGCTAATATTTTAATGGCTATTTATAAGGTATTAGGAGGTTATTATTTTCATATTTTAATTAATAATAAGAAAACTATTCGAATTTTTTCAAATTTTTTTTTTCCTAAACCATCCCTGACCTATAAGGAAAAAAACAAAAAAAGAATGATCGAAATCGGTCAAGCCGTTTACGATTTTATAAATAACATACAGACAAACATTCATTTTTATATATATAGATATGGGAGATTCCCTGCAAATTGGCAATAATGATTAAACTTAAAAATATTTTTATTTATAGAAAATTTAACAAATTAATTATTCAGTAAACAATAAAAATATAGTTTTATTATATTAGCTCATAAAGTTAAAGCATTTATATATCTTTTTAAATTATGAAATACACTACCTTTTTATATATGATCAGACATTTTCAATTTCAGACGGTTTGTCAAATATCTAGAAAAATTCTTGGCAAATAATCGTGAAATTTTGCATGCGTAAAGAGCATGTTACTTCAACAAAAGTTTTGTCTCAAAGACAAAAAAAAAAAAAAAAAGGGGGACCAGTAATAATTAAAGAAAAAACAAAATATTCGGGATCATTTAGTGTTTTTTCTAGTTATCTGAGTTCATATGTATGAGACAGACACATATTTGCACAGTGATATAAAGATAGTCTAAAAATTGAAAAAATAACTGTTTCTTTTTTATTATTACATACAGGGTGTTAAACCCAATGTAAAGTGATTTCTAGGAAACTTGACACATTACATAAAACACAACAGACTGCAATCAGAATATAAAAATATAAAATACCTAAAAAAAATAATAATTTGCACATTTTATTAGCTAAATGAGCTGTTCCTTATATGCAAACCCCAAATAAATATAGTAAAAACTCATACAGTTATTGGCAATAGAATCATCTGAATTTCAGTTGTTCTGGGGAGAAAAATAAAAAAAAAGTAGAATTATATAGGGTTTTATTTACATTTTTATTTTGATTCAATCAATGATAAAACAGTGTTTGTTTATTATAAATAAATATTGATAGAACCCCCTATAATTCTATTTTTTTTTTTTTTTTTTTTTTTAGACAAAATGAAATTGCTATGATTATAAAGCTGCTAACTTATATACGTTTTATAAAGAATAAATATGCTTCAAACCAGACATTTTAATAAAATTCAATTTTTAAAATTTCCATAACAAAACAATATACAAGATTAAATAATTTTACTAAAAAATAAATTAAAAAAATTCTGGAATCTTTTTGAATGGCAGCCACTGATTAATGTTGCATTAAAAAGAAATATTCTCTCTCTCTCTCTCTTTTTTTTTCTTTTAACTGAAAGTTTACAAAAAATTATCCAAATTTAAATCCCATGCACTCCAAAATAATAATAATTAATTAAATTAAAGTGAAAAAATCTAATTTATAATAAAGTTTAAAAGTGTTATGACTTCTGTTTGCTCATCTGTCTGTGCATACACTAGCTCTTATCAGCCTCATTTGAATGCTTTGAAATTTGCATATGTTATTCAGATTTTTATAGCATGAGTATATATAGGTATAGGACTAATGATTTAATTATACATATCAGTGGTCCTTAAATTTTTTTTTAAGTTGGGGTACATTTAAAATCCCGCAAACAACAGAGTTACCAACTTTTATAACTTATTTTGAAGCACTTTCAATCCCACCTTTATTTGTAGAATAAATTTCTCAAATAAGTACAAGGATAAAATAAGAAGAAAAAAAATTACACTTCAAAACAATCTGGTGTGAAACAACCACACGACGTCTCTTACCCGCTATTACACGTATTATATGCATTTTTGAGAGATAATGTGATCAGAAAACATAAAAGTGACCTAAAGAAGTAGAAACTTAAAACTTTTTTGGTAAGAGAAACTTATAATGACTTATAAAACGAAGCTTACATATAGCGAGGTAAAAAATAAGAGAAAAAAATAGTAGAGTTACTTTTTGAAACACAAATTTTCGAGATTTGAAGATGACCTACCTAAGCAGGAAGACTGTTAATTTTTCTCTAATAACCACGTAATACACAAGAAAGAAATGTATTTATATAACAATTTTCAAGAAGATCGTTAGAACCGTTTTTGAGATACCAACTTTTACAAAAAATCAATATTGACCGGAAAACAATAATGACACACAAAAGGACAGTTAAAAGTGAGTTAATAGGGAGAGTTTGAAAAAAAATCCATACAGCCGTTTTTAAAGGAACACGCTTGCAAGACCTGAAATTGAGCTATTTATGCAGAAGGTCAGTCAATTTTTCTGAACTAACCAACTATATCATTCGAAAGAACACCTAATAGAGTGTTTATATAGCAAATTTGAAGAATATCGTTAGAGCCGTTTTTGATATAAAGACTTCCGGTCCCACTTCCGGTCTCCGTATTCCCACTTCCAGTTTTTCAATTTTCACCAAAATTTGGAAAATTCATCTGTACACCAGACCTGTCTTAATTCTGAAGTTTTTGTAGTTCTATCTTTATTAGTTTTGGAGATATGATAGCTAGAAGATTCCACACATACACGATACACACACACTGATCAATTTCCAAAAACCACTTTTATGGACTCAGGGGACCTTAAAATGTCTAAATCAGGTGAAAACTCGATATAGAATTTTTGGACCAAATACAATACTTCCATTACCTATGGTAGTAGGGTAATGGAAGTAAAAAGTGGTATGAAACGATGACAGGACTAACAATGCTTCAGAATAAATTATAAAATTTGACAACTATAAAATAAATGCAGACGAACTATATACAAAATTCTAGAAATGTCTCTGTATTTAAGCATTTGAAATTTCAAACCAACTTTCTTTCCTCATAAATTCTACTCTTTTTACACTTAATAGGTTGGGGGGGGGGGGGGATCTTAATTCAAAGAAACTTGATGTTCAAAATAACTTTTATTTTTTTGTGTAGGCAGCGATTTTGTTCCAGAGCAGTATATATCTGGAATGGGATCGTACAATACAGAAACTATTTTTATGCTATATATTTCTCTGTAATATTGGGAGTACAAATTAATTCGGTCCGTTTTCAATAGATGGCTCTGGCTGATTTGTTTACTGAATAATGGATAGATGTTTTTGGCATTGTTAGAAAGGTTTGACCTTTGTCAACCATATTCAGTCAACGAAGCTTCGAGTTTTATACAACAACATTGGTTTTTTGAGCATTCAATATGTCGAGTTTTGTGCTAAAGAAACAACATTTGCGGGAAGTTTTGATTTTCTTTTTTAATTGGAAGAAAAGTGCCGCTGAAGCGCATCGATCGCTTGTGGAAGTTTATGGTGAATCTGCGCCATCTGATAAATCATGTAGAGAGTGGTTTCGACGCTTCAAAAATGGTGATTTTAGTGTCGAAGACAATGAGCGCCCGGGCCAGCCAAAAAAGTTCGAAGACGCCGAATTGGAGGAATTGCTCGATCAAGATCCGTGCCAAACGCAACAAGAGCTTGCAGGATCGTTGGGAGTCACTCAGCAAGCAATTTCCGTGCGCTTAAAAAAAATGGGAATGGTTCAAAAGCAAGGAAATTGGGTCCCATACGAGTTGAAACCGCGCGACGTTGAAAAGCGATTTTTCATCAGTCGTTAAAAATTACTTGGAAACGTTGAAATGGGAGGTCCTACCCCACCCGCCGTATTCGCCAGACCTTGCTCCTTCTGATTATTGGTTGTTCCGACGGATGCATCACGATTTGGCTGGACACCGCTTCACTTCTTTCGAAGAAATTCAAGAATGGCTCGATTCATGGTTTGCGTCCAGAGAGGACTCATTTTTCAGAGATGGAATCCGAAAATTGCCAGAAAGGTGGACAAAAGTTGTGGCTACCGATGGACAATACTTTGAATAACATGTTTTTTCATTTTGATAATAAATAAAATGTTTTTTTAACGAAAAAAAACGAACCGAATTAATTTGTACTCCCAATACTACAGGGTACATTCAGAAATCTTACAGCACACACTAGTGTGTCTTGGCATACCCTTTGAGAACCATTGATGTATAGGAACAGACAGAAGTATTCCAATACTGTGGAATGAAATTTTATAAAAGTGTATGTTAATATCCTTTACACTACAGATAATGAAATTATACAAGTGTTTCAGATAGACAAAAGCACATTTTTTATAGAAAATTGTATGAACAGCATTAGTATTTCATGAGCAGTGTCAAAAAAAAAAAAAAAAAAAAAAAAAAAAAGAATTTAGATACAATACTAGCTAATAGTGGGAATGCTTGAAAATGCATTTTAAATTGTGTTTATTGCGTTTTAAGTTGTGATTATCTTTTTATTATTTATTTTTCAATTTGTTAAATTTTAGTATGGTGCTATAATATTCAATATGCAGAGCTAGTTAAAAGGAGTCCAACGAATGGCTTTCTATATGATGTAATTTATAGAAATGTTTTTTTATATTATAATATATGTATCACTTTGGTTGTGTAATTTAAGAACATACATTTTTTTTTCTTCAAACTTGATAATAAAGTATGCAATTGAATTCTTGAAATCAGGCAATTGAATGACAACAGAAAATTCAAAGAAAATCTCGCATCATTCAATTGCTTGAATTTTTCTGTTTTTTTGTTTCCTCCCCATATATTAAAAAATTCAATAGTTTTAGTATGGAAAAATTTCTTACATAGGAGGCGGCTTTCTCATAGATACTGATCCAAGAGATGGAAGATCTAATAATATTGTCTTCAACATATGAGTATCCAACAATAGCTAAAATTAGAAATTTTTATTTATAAATAATTATTCATAAATAAGAACAAATGAAGTATATGTAGTAAATATGAAGTAAATACCTGTTCTGCACCGATGGGGCTGACTGGCTTACATTTGAAAAGGTGACATATAAGTTTTGGTATAAAAGAACTGAAAAACATTGAATGTGCTATTAAAATTATAATAATATCAGGGATGGAACACGGGCGCAGAATTCATACCGGAATGTGTTTAAGAAATTTCTCTACCTATAATATCGTCGATTTAAGAGGTAGAAAATTTTCTTACATTGATAGTGGTATGAATTCTGCGCCCGTGTTCCATCCCTGTAATATATAAGCTATATACAGCAACTCTTTAACAGAAAACTGTCATGATTAAGACTTAGCAATTTTCAGTAAAATTTTCAAGCAAATATTTAGCTTCCTTAAAATTATTTACTCAGAAATATATTTATGCAAGCTAACCATTTGTATCATTTCCAAGTAATTGAATAAATAACATAGCATTTACTTTTATACAGCCCTACTTTGATATTACATTATACAAAATTGGATATATATTTTTCTATTTACAATTTAAATTGTTATATTTATCTATTTATCAATAAAAGTAAGTAAGGTATAATAATTTTACATAACATAATTTTATATAAAATATGATTAGTTAAGCATATTTTGTAAAAAAAAAAAATACCCATCTAATCTTAAGTTAGAATAATGGTTAATAAACACTAACAAATGAGAAAATAAAAATGAATGATGCAAAACAGCAATACATTATTAACTGTTTTAGTGCATGGCAATGCAGTGACAAATTTGATCTTTTTTAAAAGAAAAAAAAAAAAAAAACTTTTTAAGGCATTTATTTTTAGATGATATTAAAAGCATCAATGTTAATTCAATTAAATATTGATAAGTTATTTAAAATAATAAAAATCATATTTGCCAACATTTTAAATTTTTAAATAAGATTTATCCCTTTTATTTTTTAATAGAAATCTGTTACATTATTTATTTCTGATTAAATGAAGCAAAAATTATCATAGAAAATTTCTGGCATAAAATCTTCTGCCAAAATTGGGACACTTAGCAAGCAACTATGAAAAATGTACATTTTTCTTTATAATATAATGTTAAAAAAAAAAAAACACAATATTGTAAAATGAAATTTCAAAACAAATAATTTGGAACAAAACACTCTAGATAAAACTAACTTGTGTATTTGAAGAAGAAAAATCACACATTCTTCAACTTAAACAGCATTCTGTTTGCACAACGGTAATAAACTTACTCCAGTTAAGTAAAATAAAAGAACTTTTATATAAACGATTTCTTATTTCAGACAAACAAAGCCAGATAGATTTGAAATTAGTATGTTGTAGCCATCCTGAAACTTTCTTTCATATCGTTCTATACAATAGTGCTATTGAATTCTAAAAGCTCACAATAAAAATTTTACAAAAGTAAATTGATGCATTTTCATCTGACAAATGCTGATGTAGTCATACAGAAAAATCACAGAATGTGAGTAATAGCAGTGCAATCTACCAGCTGATATACACCCAAATAAAGTCAGCATTCTTTTTCATAATGGCTATCTCACATATCAAATTTGATGCATTTGTACATTATAGAAGACGAGACACAGTCTTGCTGTACAGGAGGAGAAATTTGCAGCATAATAACCCCACCTGTCTACTGATAAACACCGAAATTGAATCATAGTGCTTTATAATAACCTTCTCAGATGTCAAGTTCAGTTATACTCAATAGATGCTGAGATATGGTCTTTAAGTAAATGGAAGAGATTACCAGTTAGCAGATTACCAACAATTAAGAGATTACTAGCATTGTAGCAGCCCCTGTTGGGTAATATACATCCAAACTAAGGCAGTATTTTTTTTTCCAGAATAGCCCTCTCACATATCACATTTTGTGTAATTATACTTAATACAAGATGAAATATAACTTTCTGGTAATTAGAAAATCAAAGCATAGCAGGGTCACTTAGACAATTTGAACCAAAAAATAGATACCAATTTATACCAAGGTGTAACTAAATATTAACTTTTAGAAATTCTGAGGTAAAAATGATCATTATATAACAAAAATGTGCATTTATAAAGGAAGAATAAATTTTATTTTTAAATATTATTGTTAACTTGACAGGTAAAATTATTCACTACTAATCATAAAACAGTTGAAATTAACCCAGATACAGTATAAAGACATATAAAACTTGAAACAGTCAAATATTCAATTCATTAACAATTTAGTACAAAGCAGCTTATAAAATTGTATTAATGTAGGTAGATTTTATAAAATATTGATATATGAAAAGCAAGAGTGATTTCAAGAAATGTGTGACTACTCAAAAAACGATAACCATCAAGATTCTCAAAATTGAATTTCTGAAAGTTAAAGGACTCAGACTTTTAGAAAAACTATACTATATATGTTGTAAATTGAGAAAAAATAATAGCGTATTTGCAAATTTTTCATAAAATAATACAATAATTAATTATACAAATAATAATAATAATAATAAAGTCTAACTTACTTTGCAAAATTCATACAAAATTTGGTAAAATATTTACGTGAAGTAGCTAAATTATCTCGTAATAGGGGTAACGTCTGCCTAAGATGAGTTGTTATGGCTGTTACATAACTGCTTTGATCACCTACAGTTTCAAATGCTGACCACTGAATCTAACAAAGTTAAAAATACAAATATATATGTATATATATAGAGAGAGAGATAGATAGATAGATATAGATAGATACATATATATAATTTTTTTTTCCAGATTTTAAAACAAATATAAGTTATTTTCAATAAATCATACAAGCAATAAATGCAAAGACACAAGTAGTTTGCACTACTTGTGTCTGATAGTAAACATTTATTTAAAAGTAGAATAAGTTTAATATCAATTGCAGTTTAAGTTATAAAAATTAAAATCATAAACAACTTATTATACTAATTAAAAAATCAGATAAACATAGCTTTCAATAAAGAGTCAATTAAATAAGAGATTAAATGCCTTTACAGATTAAATGCAAGATGCAAAAAAATTACAGCTCTAAATTAAAATTTTAATGTTTCTGTTATTGTAGTATACAATCTAGAATGATTAAAAATAATAATAACAAAAGGTTTCTCTATATTAATTTGACATATAATCTTTCTTCCCTTTACATACTTTTTTTTTTTTTTTAAACAATGTAAAATAGAAATTTTCAAGAAACACATTTTGGGGGCGTAATGAAGAGAGATAAAACAATCAGAGAAATTTAATCAGGGTTCCCACTCTTAAAAAAGAAAAAAAATTCAAGGACTTTTCAAGGCCTAGTTGAAATTTTTCAAGGACTAGGGGAAAATCGCAGAACGCTAGACATATACACAAAACTTTAGTAACTACTTTCATTAGTAATATTTTTTTTTATAATTAGAATAACTTTGCCTGTTTTCACAATGCATTTTTGATGGATTGACCAAATTAACTTTTACAAGAGGAAAAAAAAAAAATGATTAGTTCAACATTTGGAATCATTATGATTATCCCAAAGTTTTTAGGTTTGAGTCCTGGTCTAGTCACTTTCTGCCCAGTCCATCAAACAGGTATGAGACTGGCAAAAGAAAAAAAATCAAATAAGTTGAAACTATATGCAAAAGCAAGACAATGAAATAAGAATTTTATGACAAAATCATTATATTAGACAATGGCGTGCGCATGTGGAGATGGAGATAGTTTAGCCTTGGCAGAATTCACGTTAAGTCTGTCTATTGGAGTGGAAAATTCTAGGATTTTCAAGAACTTTGCACAAAATTCAAGTACTTTCAAGGGCCCTTGAAAAAGAAAATGATATTCAAGTACTTCTTAAGTACTTTCAAGGACCGTGGGAACCCTGTTAATAACAGAAGATCAACATAAAAGAAACACAGGTTGAAAATTTCTAAAAACTACATGGACAGATATGATCTAAAAGGGTAAGTTTAATATTTTGACTTATACACAAGCACACATATATCACGGCCCTACTAGATCACTCCTCGGCACCAACGTCGTGAAAGCGGCCATAACAATCGATGATTTTTCTGGAATGAAATGCATTGGAAATTAGGGTCGGTGCACAGCGCTGCCACGGCAGAACTAACTTAGTTTTGTATATGAAGCTGCATAAGTTTTTTCCATTTGCAGAGCATTTAAATCGATTTAATTAAATTTAAAATGCAGTCTTCCGATATGCAAAAATATGTGAATCATAAAAATAATTGTGGCAATAATTTTAAACCAATTCATTGAAAAATAATAAATGATATTAGTCAAAATATACTCTTCTTCAAATTTTTGTTTTGCATGAAAGAAATGAAATAAGGACTAGAAAGAAAGAAAAAAAAAAAAAACAATCATTTAAGAATTTTTTTAAAGGAAAAAAAAATTAAGAGGAGACAGATCCCCACCCCTTCTCGATGAATAGCAAGGTACACAAACACAATAGTACACATTTTTACAAGATACAATATGCTTATTTTCACATTTGTTTACAACTGGAATCGATAACACAAACTGATTTTCAGGGTTGGCATCTACTTTATTCCACAGCATGCATTGATCTTTGCAGTTTTGATATGGCCACTTATGACGTTGGCGCGGAGGAGTGATCTAGTAAGGCTGTACATATATATACATCCTCTTTCATATATAAGAGGGCAGAGGCCTTTTCTGGATTTAACATATTCATTTAAGACTAGGAGAGTACTTACAGAAGAAAGGGATTTAATTGTGCTCTTTATCAATAATAAAAAACAGAATGGTGATTAGTTCGAACATCAGCGGAACTTGAGCAGTCTTCTCAACACATTTTTTTTCAATCAATTCTCCCTCTCAGAATAAATCGCAAGAATCAACAGTATTGCCAAAAACCTTGACTCAAACTCTGATCATTCTCATTTGTTTGTTGTTAGTGGAGGTTTTCTCAGAAGGTAATCTTACATTACAAGGAACCTCTGTGAAGCATGATAGAAGATCAGGTGATTTACACATATATATAGTGTTGGCCAAAATATTGGGTATTTTTTTTTTTTTTTTTTTTTTTTTTTTAAATTTAGACATTTTTTTCTATTTTCTAAAAAACTACTGAATGAAATGACCTTTAACTTTAGACATGAAAACAACATTTACAAACTCATATTTTCCACTACCGATTTAGTCACAATTAGGGGGACCAACCACAAACTGAAGAATAATACAAGTATTTTGGATTACCCTATATCATAAAATGCTAGAAATGACTTGTAACTTTAACAGAAAATTTCACTTTCTATGTATAATATTTGTATGATTTTTTGTGAGAATTTCACAATCATTTAGACAGATAAAATTTTTACTTCAAATATTAATTTTTTTCAGTAAATCTTTTGCTTATAACAAGAATGGATTTCAACAACATTTTACAGAAAATTTGACAAAGCCTTAGAGTCATTATTCTGAAATATAAAATTCATACGTGTAATTTTTGCTGAGATATGAATATTTGTAGTAAATATTTTCTTATTGTGCATGCACAAAAGATAGAAATTTTTTCGTTACATAGGTTAAAAATATATTGGACATCTTATGTCAAAAGTACGTTTGAATTGAAAAGAAAAAAAGCAAATTATCAGCAAAAGAATGTGCAAGATTTTAAATATTTTTCAGAGCTGAAATTTCCAAAAGAGTTTTGCCCCATGCTAAGCATTCAGTTTGGAGATCCTATTATTTCCCCCACACAGCAAAAGTTCTTTTTTGTCAAAAAATCCTTATGAACACACAAATCTTAGCAAATATATAATACTATATCAGAGTAACAAGTTCATAAGGGCTTTTTCACACACACACACACAAAAGAAATTTTGAAACGTGAGTGAAATAACCAGATCTTCAAAATAAATAGTGGCATGTGAAAAATCCCTTATGAAATTTCAACTCTGAACTACATCTCAAATCTTGCTCATTCTCTTGTCGATAATTTGGTTAATAAAAATAATTAAAATACACCTTAATCCTTCATTTTGAAGCTTTTCAAGATGCTTCCATCTCATCATTAGTTATCTTGTTTAGATTGCCTTTCTTGAATGTTTATGTTTGAGTCTGGAATATATAATGCCACCTGGTAAATATAACTGAGTGTTCCATGATATTACATGAGGAAAGTGTGGAAAGAATCTCTATTGCTTCACGCTTCATGGCATAAGAGTGAGACCAGTAATCTGCGAGTTTTTTAATATTTTAAAAGTCAATTTCTAGGTGATTGTTCATTGTTAAACTTGGCCAGGGCTGTTGTATTCCCATTAAACTTAAGGTATCTGCAATGTTCTTTAATCTTATCTTTAAATTTTCGTTTGGTGATCCAGTAATCCCAATATATGAACCAGGTTCTTTATTTTCTTTTAAAAAATTGGTTTTTTAAAAGAAAAAAAGGCAACATTTATGAAACAAAACTTTCATTTAAATGAAACATTTAAAGTAACATACCAGTATTATTATTATTATTTTATTATTTGCTAGATTTAATCTCCTGCACAGTTAAAAGTTGTAATTTAAATGCTATAAAACAAAAATGAATAGTAATAACCAAATAGCTTTTTAACTTTTGGATTTTTAATTGTAGTTATAAAAATTTCTGATGTATAGATTTGCTATATTCATGACAATATAATAATAATAAAATGATTATAAAAAAAAAAAAAAAAAAGCATGATAAGCATAGAAAACCTCTGTCATGATTAGAAAAGTCACAAAGCATGACTCTATTACCTTAGTCATTGCAGTGAGTGCAGGTTCACAAGCTGATTCTAAGTTCTGAACAAGCAGCTGAATGCAGTTAGAAATAACACTAAAAGAAAAACATTTACAAATGTATATCCATCAATAATTACACCCACACATTAGAAGATATCTATAATAATAAAAGAAGATGTCTGTCTGTCTGACTGTCTCTCTGTCTGTCTGTGCATCTATACGTTCAGCCCCTACTGAACGCAGAAGTATAAAATTTGACATACGGGTGCTCAGAAGCCTTCCCGAGTTGATAGTGAAAAGAAAATTTAAAAATTTTAATTAGTTCTGGAGATATTAATTAAAATGTAGACCTGTGTCTAATCAAAAAGCGATCTCAATGACTGAGAATTCACCGTGATTGCATAAAAATAGATATTTTAACGAAGTTAAAATCAGAAAAAGTGGAAAATAAATTAGAAATATTAGTTCGATCATTACGAATTTGGTACCAAATGAAAGGGGATTTTTTTTCCGAAACTAAGAGTGCAAGTGGCTTATCTCTACAGCAATTAGATTTTTTAAAATTAACTAAAGTATGAAATTTAGTTGGCAACAGGCAGAACACTTAATTATTTCATTTATCAAAGATTCTTCAGTGCCAGGTGCTAGACATGCTGGCTTCCGGTCGGAAAAATTGTTTTCCGTTTTTCGCCCGCGTGATGAAGTAGTGGAAATAAAAAAAGCAGTTTTTGAATTTTTTCAATTTAAAATCGATCAAAAGCAGAACTTCGAAATTGCCTGTCATTATGGCTCACCTGTATGCAGTTAAAAAATCTAAAGTATAGCTTTAAAAATAAAATAAATAGGCATATTATATTTATTTAAATTCATTTTTATTTCATCTGTTAATGACACCAAAAGTTACTTTTAACAGAATAATATTGATTTTTTTTCCCTTTTTTTTATGAATTCGGTTGTAAAAAAGCAGTTTTGGAATTCTTAAATTTTTGACGGATTTCAATAGAAATCGTTAATCGCCCTTGATAAATTAGCTATTTTGAGTCTAAAATATATCAAAGATATTCATTATTGTAATACATAATACATCATTCAAAAGATATTTTAAAGTAATTTTATTGCAGGCTATTAAAATGATATAAGTTGTTCAAATTCTGTACGAAACTATCGGAGAAAACTACGGAAAAACCAGAAAATTTTTATTCTCTTATATTTTACAGAGTTTCAAATTCAGATTTTCGCACACATTTCATACTAATAATTTTTTACGGTATACAGCCCAGAATTAAGCAAGTTTTGGAGAAATCCACAGATAAGTCAGACACAAATCTTTAAAAAAAATGTTTGTATTATCTTTGTATTTCAGCTTCTAATGAGTATAATTTCATTTTTATATTATCGAAAGTGGAATTCGAGATTCACCTGATTTACACGTTTTAAGGTGTCCTGATTAGGTTTTCCTTTGTATCTCAGCTACTAATTAAAATAATTTCATAAGTAATACATCATTTGAAAGCTTTGTTGATTTGGAATTGAACAATATATTACAGAAATTTCTACCGCCAGACGGCGCTGTAATATTTTAAAATTTCAATATTTCAAATCCTAATGAGCGAGGAAGGTGTTGTAAGATCTAAAACAGGGATAAGGCGCCGCAGGCGCTACCGAGCGGGACTTAGCTAAAATCAGAAATTCAAAAGATCATAACATGGTGAGCGAACAGGCTTTTTCAGATATTGAAAAGGGAAAAAGGGCTCTGAAGGCGCTACTGCACGGGAATTTACTGCGATTTCAATAAGCTATTTTCACGATATATCAATAAGCTGTTATTAGACCTGAAACGGGAAAAAGGCACCGCAGGCGCCACCAAGCGGGAGTTTCGTGAAGTCGGATTTTTCAGGGATCGCGAACCAGCTGGTTGCCGAAGGCGGCTAGTAAATAATAAATTAACCAAAAAATTAAGATATTTTCAAACTGACATTAAATAATGGACTCTTCCCAGTTTCGTGTGCTCAATCATGTGATAGAGGAAAACTGAGAATCGAATTCAATTAAATATTGTTCTTAAGAACAAAAATGTTAATATTTAATATAAAATAAAATAAAAGTAATACTATGCATTTGTAAACAGCAGAATAGTTTTATTTGTAAATTTAAGAATTTTTTAAAAACACTTTATGTGTATATTTATTTTCAACAGTAAGAATCGATTTTTTTATGTTCTAGTTTAACTGTTACATTAACTGATCTAGCAATAAATAATAGCTTGTTCTTGTGGAATGTTTATGGATTATAATTTGAATTTTAAAATGTTTTCATTTAATTTAATTGCATAAAGGTCTTACAACAAGTTAATTAACTTAGTTACTGGTCTAAATGGATTTACGCAGTACGATATTGCACTGTCACTGATTTAAGTACCAGAAATCAGAGTATTTAATATTTCTTCATGAACATCAATAACAAATATAAACTAAATGATGATTGTAAATGTATACAGCAAACAAAAGATGATGAATAATGATATAAAATGGATTAAAAATAATGATGTATAAAAAAATAACACAGATTAAATAGGATTGATCAAAAATAAGAATAGAAAATATGTTATTTCAGCAATCGCTATAGATAAACAAGACTTCGTCTGCTATTTGTTTTTCCTCTATCATGTGACCTCTGACGTCAGGTGGGAAGAGCATTTATAACAAATAAAAACATGCAGTTTAAATATTTAACTATCGAAGTTATAACGATTTTCAATACATCAGCAAAAAATAAATAAATAAAAGAAATGCTTCAAAGTAAAATATAATTTTGCAGATAACTTAGTTATATATATATTTTTTTTTTCAATAAGAATTCGACAAAATACTACTACTACTACTACTCAAAAGAATTGTCAAAATAAATTATTAGCTTACTTATGAAAAACATCTTGCTCTGCTAGAAGGTTAACCTGATTAGCCAGAGCTGGATCCACCTTTTCTTTTAACTTACTTTCTAACTGAATAAGAATTAATCAATAAAAGTATATATAACACATGCAGTAAGTTATTAAATAATTATAAATTAAATAAATGGAACTTTCTTAAACATTTTTTTTTTCAAGCATATGATAAATAAAATAAAAAATATACATAAATCTTAAATTATTTTCTAATATATTAAGCTATACTGATTCTTTTAGTAACATTATAAAGAAAAAATAAGCAAAAATAATAATAAAAAAGTTATAAATCATATGATTCATTAATAAATATATTGTCTTAGTTTCCAAATAACAAAATACCTCATTACCAGTGGCATGGCATAGCATGATATTTGAATCTAAGTATGCTCTGAAGCAAGTTACGAAAAAAGCATTAATTTTCAAGTCATCATCATATCATGTTATTTAAGTGTAGAAAATAATAATTTTTTTAACACGTTGAGCGTCACGCAAATTCTTAATAAATTTTCGATCATTAAATGTAATATTTTTAGTTTTATGTCTTATTTTATATCTGCCACTGATGGTTGAAGCGGCTTTATATCATATTTGACATTGTCAGCCACCGGTGGCTGACAGGGCGCTCAACATTTAAGTTTTTTATTGGTACTGCTTTTACTTTCAGGGTAAAACTTTCACTGAAATGTTTGAAATATAACATGTTCTGCACACTCCTAAAGTTTCAAAATGATTCCTTCAGTACTTAGAGATATATGACAAAATGTCTAGAATCTAGAATGGCTGACATGGCGCTCAACATGTTAATAGCATAAATAAAATCTTATAAACAAATTTAACAATATGTATCTAAGTGGTATTTATATTAAATTATTGAAGCATAACATAACAAACAAAAACTGGCAGATACTTGTATTTTTTGTGGAAGTCTTCATTTAATATAAATGATTTCGATAAAACATATATATATATATATGTATTTAAAAAAGCAATAATTTTCCAGGCACATAAAATACAGTCGATTCTTGTTTATCTACAGACGTATAATCCACAAACACTTCTAATAGGTAATTGATTTTTTGATGCAAACAAGAAATTTATAGTTTAGATTAGGAATGTGCCAAATAGCAGTTTTGACTGAATGCTGAATATTCAGCCCAACTAAATACTAAATTTCAGCCGAATACCGAATATTTGGCTAACTTATTACTCTTATATTTAGATGTCAATATTTTAATTTTTTTCAAACTTTTTCATATATAAATATATTTAAACTAAGAAAAATTATTATAAAAAATCAATATTCAGCAACAGTGGTTTATTTAATTTTATAAAATCATTAGAAAATATTGCTATGCATAAACAGTGGTGTGATGATGAGTTCAAAATAAAGAAAATTATTAGCTGTTAGGCTTCTTAATTAATGCATAAAACTTCTTACATGACATCATCACACACCAGAAAAATGGCACAACTAAAAAATGCAGCATTTGAGAAAAACAACTTAAAGATAACAATAAAGCGTTGACTAGCTTACATTAAAACTGACACAAATGCCTCTTATGTGGATAAATTGTGAGATAGACGTGTCATGCTATTTGTGCATGTTGGACAAATTTTGCCCACATTTTCAATGATAAACTCAAATTTACTATTATTCTATGACTTGTGTCACTTTTTTGACAGATTGGAACATGATCTTTGTTTGATCTCTTAAATTTTTATATATGACAACATCATGTGGATTATGCATACTGTGATGTTAAAAACATCACTTCTTTTTAAATTTTAAATAAGATCGTTTTTCTGCACTTAAATGCATTGTTTCTCTCAGCTGGCTCAACTCACCCTGTTGTGTTTGCTTTACTGCAATACACACACAGGAGAAAAATTGGTTCTTCTTTCCTAGTGGTGATGTCATATCACACCATTCTGAAAACCAATAGGGTGATGGTTCTGACCCCACCTTCTGTTATCCCGGCAGTTTTAAATGCAGTTGGGTTTGAGCAGCTCTCAAGAGAGGAACATGGGGTGAGAAAGATTTGTTTTTCTTCTGTTTTAAAATAATGACCATTTTATCATTTAGAGAGAGAGTGCCTACTTATTAATAATAAATATATATATATTAGTTTATATGAATATATATATTCAAATTTTAAAAAACCATCAATTTTTTATATCCTACTTAATTTGGATTTACTAGTGTGGATTTGAAAATAAAGAAATTAATTTTGATGCAGCAGTTTAGTTTTATTACAACAGGGTCGTACTGGCATGACAAAGAGGGCGCTGGCACTTTGAATAAAAAGGGCGCCAACAATCTAGATAAAAAGGGCGCCAGTTTACTACTAAACATTATTCAGGGTTATTATATGTAGTGGCCAAGAAGTTCTGCTCTCTAAATTGGTATAAGTAGTGTTGGTTTCGATCTCAGGTCTAAACGCTTGACCTAATCATACGAAGTTTTCCATAGTTTCCTCCAAAACTTGTGTAAATATGGGAATAGGAGCTAAGACTCCTTAAAAAGACCTAATAGAAGGCATTCCACGGAGAACAGGGATCCAAGTGCAATCAATCTTGCACCAATACCAAGGTGATTACAAAAAATTTTCTTTATACATGACCAGAGTTCTCAAAGGCTTTTAATATATTCCTTTTCCACCTTAGACAGCTTTCTTTTCTTTTTAACCATTTTAGGCTTCACCAATGGAATATATCGTATTAAAAAATCACTACATAAAATTTCTGGTACATAAATAACATAAACTTTCCTTTGTGAGAAGAGAACACTGTACACGACCCCTCTAGCTAACATCCCATTAAAGAAAAATGCCGTGTCCGCTTGAATTTGAATATGTTAAAATATGCGCTCGAGCATGAAATTAAACACATTACTCCAGCTCTCACAGTTAAGTTTACATTGATCAATTTTTAAATATAAAAACCCATAATTTTTAAATTGCGTCGTATTTTTTTAGAGTAAAAACCATAAATAATGCTGTTTCGATGACTGTATCTATAGAAATTGTGGTTTAAAACATATTCAAAAAATAGACAATGAGCAAAGAAAGGGTTGTTGGAATTAAAGCCGATTGTCTGCACTAGGATCCTAGGCCTGAGGGAGAGTGTCGTCCATTGGGGACTTTCTAAGGATTACTAGCCCGTATTTAAGCAAGTTTTGGAGAAAACCACGGAAAATTCGAAAGACTAGACCGACAAGCGCAACCTGGGATCGAACCTGGCACCTCACACCTACCAGTTTTGAGCGCAAAACCGCTGGTAGGTCGCAAAGAAAGGGAGAATGAAGTCATAGAAAAATTAAGAAAAAAAATAAGCATTTTTCACGTAAGCTAAGCTATTTCACAAGCAACAAATATTGCGCGCAGATTATTGTAAACAACAGAATGTCATAAGAATTTATAAAAGATTTGTGAACTATTGTTAAAAAATTAGCTGGCCGAGATAATTTTGAACAAAATCCAATCACCAAGAATCTTGCCTTGTCATGCAAAGTCAGTGTGAGCGAACCTATTGGCAATTTGCAAAAAATACAATTTTTACTATTGTGAGGATCATGTTTCAATGACATAAAGTAGAATTTGAACTTGAATTTTCATTTATTTTCCTGTGATTTGTTTGTTCCCATTTTTATTGTCTTACTGTTGGAAATACAATCACCGTTTATGTGTTTATGTTTTTCACTCTCAAAATTATTACGGTTAAAAAATTAGGTGCTGCTATTTGAAATTTTATCAGTATAACCATAGAATTAGGTTTTTGACTTTTTGTGTTTCACTTCATTCTCCAGCGTATATTTTAAAATATCTTAGTCCAAGCATATGTGCTATTTTCTTAAATTCTACCATTCATTCATTAGTCTTTCATGGGAAAAGTATTTTTATAATCACACTGTACATAATGCAAGAGCATGAGCATGTTTATGTATATGCATGTGCACATAAGGGATATCAAGTATACTAAAGTATAAATATTAATACAGCAAAAACGTTTCACAAGTTTTTCCTGAATATTTATACTCCCATTTTTATTTATATAGAAGTTTATATGAATAGTTATACTTTTGAATATTTATACGTCTATTTTTGTTTGTATTTCTATCGAATATTTATACTTCTTGTGGCAAGGTTTATATTATTTTTACAAAGGAATATATATGTATATAAACAAATAATAATAATAATATTAAAAGATTTTTTATCATAATCATTATTATTTTGAAATTGACAAGATATGTTTTGAAGATATATTTAAGAAAATTAATAAAATCTCTTTTAACTTATCAATGGAATAAGTGATGTAGTTTAAGAATTGTAATCTTTAGATTCTGGCACATTTACTTTAACCAAAGCGCAGTTAAAAACAGGAATTAATAAAGAGAGAGTGAGAGAGAGAGAATGAGTTGTGAATAGATTAAATACAAATTTTTAAAAGAAAGAAAAATTTATTTTTAAAATTCTCCTCTTTTAAACTACAATGTATTAAAACATTACAAACAAAAATGCTTCTTTCAACTTAATTTATCCCGTCAGCCAGCAAAGACAAAAATAAATAAATAAAAAATAAAATAAAAATAGTAATAATAATAATAATAGTGACAATTGGAAATTTTATACACAAATAATAATACTAACTACATGATTTCACTTGATTGGAAGTTTTGCCTGCTTTAACATATACTTTTTTACATTGAAAAATAAATCCTAAATTTTATTTACTCCCTGAAATAAGACACTACTTATTTTTGATTTAATTCAAACATTCAATATATATTACAGAAATATGTGAACTTAAAAAAAAAAAAAGAACGAAAGAAAGAAAAAAGCTATCAGTTCTATGTTAAAAAATTAGTGAAATAGATACAGACTTTAAAGATCTCTGAGAAACAATCATTTCAGCTTTAAATATTTAAATATTGATCTCAGACTTAATAAAATAAAATAGATCTTAATAAAATACAAATTTGCATAAAAGTGATAAAGAATCTTATTAAGTCAAAATTTTTTCTCGATCAAATGTGATTTTTTTTTTTTAATGGTACCCGTAATATATATATATATATATATATATATATCCATAAAATCTGCATTTATATTAAATACATAATAAACAAAATTTCAACAAATGTCTGTACATAATTATGATATCAATGAAGCATTAAATAATTCAGAGATAACATAGTCCCACTAGTGGCCGAGAAATTATGCTCTCGAAGCTGGTACTTTGTAGTGCCGGGTTCGATCTCAAGTCACATCGACGATCTAGTCGTTCTGCGATATCCATGTTTTCCTCCGAAACTCGTATAAAAACGGGCTATTCTATTACCCCTTAAAAAGAGCACCACTAAGGACAATCTTCCTAAAACTTCCTCTTCCTAGCCCAAGTGCAGTCAATTGGCCTTAAAATTATAAACGAAATATTAAAAAAATTAAATTTTATTATTATTTATTTATTTATTTATTTGGAAAACGTGAAGCAATTTAATGGTTTTGAATTTTCTAAATGCGAAAACAGAAAAAAAAAAAAAAAAAGTAAGTAGGCAATGAGTAGAGGCAAAGAATTCAAATATATAATCTCTATCTCTCCATACGCCTGCACTTCAACAAATAATAATAATGAATAATCATACCTTAGATTATTTTTCCCAAAATGAAAATTCTTGTATTTCACATGGGTTGGCGGTTGGCGTAAACACAACAGAACTGATACCATTCAGATAATTCCACCTTCACTTTTTCACGTTACATTATATAGAATTCAAGATGTGCAGGTTTCACAGTGAATGTCCCTCCCCCATCTTCAGCTATTCGTTAGAAAAAATTGGAAACGCGTGGTTTCCCAGTAGTAGAGAAAAGATTATTAGCATTTCTGTTCCGGATTTCTTTGAAATGCGTAAATGTGTGTGAACAAATAATATCTATCACCATAATAGTTGTTGAAAAAGACTTCGTATGTAAATGTACTATAACTATGATCATTTAGGTGACAAAAAGGGGAACACATCAACTGCGCTCACATTAATCCCCCTATTGTTGAAAAAGCATCCACTGTGCCCACATCAAAAATTACTGATAACGTTCATTGTCATCCTCTCAGCCCAAAGTCCCAAAGAGTATACTAATCTGCAGGTTATATAGGCTTTGCCTCAGCCCCAGCTGTACATCCAGAAGTAACTAAGAAAAATTTCTAGAAAGGAAAGACATTTTTACATACTTGTTTTGTTTACTTTGAAGGATAAGGAGAGGTACAGTTCGTTCAAAGATGGAATTTACATTCACGGAGGAAAAAAAAAAATGATATAAAAGGCACTTTTTTTTAATATTGTATTCAGTATTAATTTTCAGTTTATTTTTATAAAGATGCTATATTTTTAAATTTTTTACATGCATCTTTATTAGAGATGCACCGTATGTGTTTCACTAAACATACAAATCGCCCTGTTTAGTGGAACATGCAAGATACCCTGTTAACCCTTTAACGATCATTGGTTTCGCAGCGAAACCAAACATTTGGCATAATTTAAGAAATTTTATGCAGCAGTTTTTTTAACTCTCCCCCCCCCCCCCCCATTGTTTTAATCAAGTTTTAAACTTTTGTTCCTTTTCTGTCTGTAGATATCAGCACTATTCTAAAATTTGACAAATAATGCTTCATTGGAAGCTAAATGCATAAGTGACTTGAAGTTTCTTTGTGTGCGCGAGTGCGAATTGCTGGTTTGATGATGCACTAATGTCTAGTTTTTAATGAAGAGCTGGACTATTATTTTCACCCGAAACAACTTTTACGAGTTTTTGCAGTCGATAATACTTACTTACAAAGTGTTTTATTTATTAAATTAAATATTATTTGAATTTAATAAGGCTAACTTATAGATGTTTCAAACCAAAAATTTCTCAAAAAGGAACAATGCTAATTTTTTATTTTTTAAACATTTATGATCAGCTACGTATCTAAAAGCCATTTTTAATATTTTTTTTTTTTTTTTTTTTTTTCTTTTTTTCCCATTTTTGAGAAAATTTAAGAATATGTGCACCTCACTAAGACTAAAAGGTGTGTTGTTTAGTATTTCATGAGTATTTAATATTTGTTGTTTATAAAAACATTAAAAAGAGGGCTCCTTTTATGCCAGATCGGTCGCATATGGTGTTATTTCTACGTCACTGATAGGGGCACAGTTTTTATTTATTGATTTTATTTCATTTATATAAATAATTTTAGTGATGAAATATATATGTGTACCATATTGTAAATGTAAAAGGCGCTCTGTTTTGTATTTTTTTTCAAAAATAGTTTTTTAGTTCATTTTTATAAGGAGGCTACATATAAAATTGTTAAATTTGCCTTTTATGCCTAGCGGGGCGCATATAGTGTTATCCTAAAGTTACGATATATTTTATTGGGAAATATGCGCTAAAATTTGTTTTACATATTTGTAGTGTTTAAAATATATGTACTCACTGAATATAAAGGGCGTCATGTTTCGTATTTGTATTTAGTAATAGATTTTAGTTGATTTTTATAATAACGCTACATGTTTTAAAATTATAATTTGATTAATGGTGTTCACATATGTGTTCTACTGAACATGCAAGGTGCTTAATTTGTTGAAACATACAAGTTCGCTCCTTAGTGGAGAATACAAGGCGCCCTCTTTAGTGGAACTTACAAAACGCCTTTTACTTAGTCTTCTGTGTGCCTAGTGTAGTGGGGCGCACATAAACATATTCAAGCTATTTTAAATAGAGAACTCGCATTCTTGATTAATAATATGTACATGTAGGCATTCAGATAAAGGAGTTTCAGGATTGCTTTTGAGAATAAATTCTACCTAAATATTTCCTTCAATTTTAAACAAAAACCATTATAACTTTACAGTGTTCTAGGAAAAAGGGGGAAAAAAAAAAAGAGTTCCTCTGCGAAGGGCGCACCGGGCATTTGCCTCGTTGCCCGGTGGGCCAGTACGAGCCTGTATTACAAACATTATTTTTGTGTTCTGCATTTTTCCCTTTACAGCATTCTACCAATTAAGTAAGTTTGTTCCTCTTTTATCTTAAGTAAATAAAAATATTTGGACATATATATATTTGACCTTTTGACCCAAAGAATAAAAAGGGTTTGTGGCCATGTACGACCATGTACGCCATGAGGTTTTTGATTCCTCAATAACGAACTTCTTTTGATAATTAAAATTAAAAATATTAATAAAATAAATTAAAATATGAAAACATAAAAGGTAAATGAATTATTTACACCACACATACACTGTGTTAACTTTCTATATTAATAAAGCAAAGAGTTTGTCGGCGGAACACATCCAGGCGGACTACACCTATTTTTGATTGTCTAGATTTAACTACTTTGGTGATGAAAGTCAGTCATTCTTTTTAGCAAAAACTGATGAATTTTTTAAGATACTGCATAGATGTTATAGTTTTTTAAAAGACATGAAACTCTAAAAACTGTTCATTTTTTGTGAGGACACTATATACACCAAGTTATTAGATTTAAAGATATTACGTTGCAAATTTTCACAATGTGATATCATTCAATTCCTTTTGATGAAGGCCGGCCATTTTTTTAAGTAAAAACTGATGAATTTTTAAAAAATATACTGCACAGCTGTTATACTTTTTAAAAAGAGCTCTAAAAACTGTTCATTTTCTGTGAGGACACTATATACACTAAGCGACAAAAAAAAAAAAAAAAAAAAAAAAAAAGTTGCACTGCAGAAAAATTGACTTATACCTTTTGGGTTTATAATAATTTAAAAACTAATGATTGCAACAAATAAAATTGTTATGTTTGTATAATACGGAAGTCATAACATGATACCTATGTACATTTTCGATTTAATAATTCGTTTTGTTACACTCTAAAAAGTATTTAATAAAAATCTACATAAAATTTTCTTTTTAAACGTAATATAATAAACATTTACTTTGTATTTTATCATGATTTATTATATGAAATGAACAAGTGCTATTTTAATGTATGAAATAAAACTATTTATTTGTTAGATCTAAACAATTATTTAATAAAATATGTATTCTGGATTGGATAATTCCACCTTTATATGGAATTACTGCTAAGATAGCAAAAGATAGTAAAAAATTAGCGGGACCAAAATGGTCAGGGATCAAAATTTCCTCGGGACCAAAACGGCAGGACCGAAATTGCGGGACCAAAGTGTCCTGCTTTGAGAATAAATATTCTCTCAAAAAGAAAAAAGTTCATACACAGGGTAGTAACATGGTCTGCATAATAACTGGTGTTCTGGTCCACTTGCTGAGTAAAGAAACAATATCATGTCTACTAAGGAAAAAGCCCACTTAGATTTTTTCAGGTATTATCTTATGTAGCTGTAGAAATTTATTTTCAGCAGAGTTTCCGAGAACTGCATGATGCATAATGAGTGTTTAACATGTTGAGTGCCATGCAAATTCTCAAGGAAATCCCCGTCAGTCCATGTGTGCTGCTTAGAAGCACTGGCATTGTGGTATAGCAATGCAATTTTATGTTTACTGTATTTCAATAAAATCCACTAAAATGCCTTAATGATATAAATAGAAATTAAGTAAATTTTAAATAAATGTACAGTAATTACTTAAAATAATGTAAATTTTTTAGTTTTATCTTGTATTTCACATTGTTAGCCACCGGTGGTTGACGCAGCCTAAACGGAAAGTTCAGGGTCAGCCACCGATGGCTCATGTGACACTGAACATGTTAATAGAATTGTTATACATATATAGATATATCTTTTTGAAGAAAAAAAATAAAAAATGTGTGAAACCTTTTACTTTAACAGTCACTCATTAGGAATAACACCGAAAACATGAACAAATTTTATCAAAGGATCATTTTTACAAGATGAAATCTTCTTAAATAGCCAATTTTATGAAATTGAATTTTGGAAGGGGCCTATTTATGTCCTTTATGATGTGAAGAGGCATGTTATGTGTCAAGAGGCAGTTAAAGGGCCCCAATTCTTGCTTGGATTGGATCAACTCTTGTTTTATCAAGATATTTTCGAAGCTTAGATAATTTCTATGAGGTAAATGGTGTATACCTAGCATACCCAGATTATCTGCTGTTACACATTATTATTAAGCTTTTTAATTAATAAAAAATTTATTAATATAAAATCATTACATTACTCAATATATAATAAAGAAATGTTGTTATAAATTTCACGTAATTACACAGTACCCTTCGCCATAAGTTAAGTAATCAAATATAAATCAGATGTATGTGCAGAAATGTTTTTCACCCAAAATTACAAATTGTATTATATTAAAATAGTAATAAACCTGTAATGTAGTTTCTAAACAGTAATCAGCAGTGGTAAGAATACTGCAAATGTGAATTTGCTCTGCTGGACTAAATCTGGTAACTTCACCTTCTTTTAAAAGACTCTGGATTAAGTTTGCAGATGAAGCAGTATTGCCAACTCTAAACAAAGAAAGTAAACAAAGAAAAAAAAAAATAAGAATGAAAATAAATATATAAAAACAGAAAAAAATTTTATAATAAGAAAAATTTTATCAAAACCATTCACAAAATATAACAAGATCATTATTTTAATGGGTAATGTGTATATTATTGAAAACCTTTTCGAACATTGCACTAGATGAAACTAAGTAACACATGAAGAACTAGAAAGAACATGAATAAAGATTTCTAAAAAAATTAAGCATCCTTTTAAATTAAAACATACAACATCAATATTTTTTCAAGGGCTCAGATTGAATATTGCATGCAAATTAGATGTTATTTCTGTTACACTGTATGCAATTTGTTAAAAATTTACAGTACTCTAAGCCCGATTACACCCGAAAGCATGCACAAATAATTTCAATCTCAATAAGAAAATGGGAAAAACAAAAGACAAACATACTTTTAATAACTATAATCACCAATGTCACCTAAAAAATAAAATTATTCCTAAGAAAAAATAATAAAACTAAAATGATTACTTACTTTGCAATATATAAACAGAGAGAGAGAAAATAAATATTTAAACAAATAAATAACTATTTAAATTTTCATTTATTTAAAGGAGAATTTGGTAATGAATAACTAGTTTAAAATAACTGAATTGTGTATGCTTAATATTACATTGATTTGATTAAGAAGTCATTAAAAAGTTATTTAAAACTAATTAGATATGTTGATGCTTGTTTTGCTTTTTACATGATAATAAACGTATTTTGATTTGACAGGGGGGGCTAACATTAGAACTTTTCCAAATTCCCTGACTGTTCCACGACTTATGCTGTTTATTTCCCACAAAATTTCCATAAAATTAACAAATAATATAGCAATTTACAATGAGGAGCTTTTACATATGGCTTATTTCTACAACGTTTGTCCAAATTTCATGACTTCACACGAAATTCTCCTGACCAGGGTTTAAACTGCCATTAGTTTTTTTAGCATTTTGCTAAAAGGTATCATATTTTGCTAAAAGAAGTCGGTCAGAATTTCGCTAAAAAGCTAAAACTGGATAACTGTATAAAATATCTCTATATAATAATTCAGATTTTTTTTTTTTTTTTTGTAATATTTGCAGGCAAAAACTATGAAAGGACTGAAATTTTTAGGAATCCTTATTTATATAGTAATTTGGATTTATTTTTAATTTTCAATGATTGAATTTTTAAATGCAAAAATATTTAAAAGTATGTTAGAATTCAGAATTTGCTTCATAGAAGCATTTTTAGCACTAGTATTTCACGATTATCTACCACTACACTTTACTTGATTTTTAAATTGCTTTTTCATTTTACACACATGATATGACTCTTTTTCTATTAATAAAATCAAAACATAGTTTCCCTGATTCATATTTTTAAAGTCACAAATATGGATGCTTGGTTAAAATCATCAATGAACAAAAGGAATAGAACACAAAACTGAGGATAACAAAGCTAAGTAAAAGAAATCAATGGTATCCAAAGAATTAACTTTCGAAAAAGCTAAAATAGTGCTTGCCTATTTTTGCTAAAATGCTGAAGTAATTTTTTTGCCAGGTTAAACCCTGCTCCTGACTATTCCAGACTCATTTAAATTCCCTACCCTGACCATTGGCCATCCTGTTTGATAGATTTCATTTTCAAATAGACAACAATCCTTGATGTTTCCAGGTTTTTCCAACATGATATTAGATTATTTAAATTGTTATTATTATTTACTAGAAATTATGCTACAATATAGAAATTTTGAATAAGAATCTAAGATGAAACAGCAGTAATACTAAAAGAAAACATATGTTTAAAAAATATATTCTTCAACACCTTTAGTGATATGTTTTTCATAAAATGTTATTTTAAGAACCTGTTTGCAAAAAAATAAGGCTAATGTTAAACTAGCATCAAAATAAAATACTATAGCACAGGCATGCATAACAATCAATAGTGGTACCCAAAAATAATTATGCCAAAAGATGAAAAAAAATCTGAATATGCCAAGTATGTTTTTTTTTTTTTTTTCCTTGAGACAAGAAACATTTCAGCAGTTTTTTCCCCCTTCTATTAAATTATATGCATGTGTAAGCTCTCTGTAAAACATACTAAAGAGTTAAATAATTTCATGTGAAACACACATGCTCAGTGTTAGAACTGATTTAAAAATGTTACTGGTCCACAAGTAACATCACTGGTAAGTCCTACCCTTAAAGTGGCCAATGAAAAGCTATAAAAGATGATCTACTAAGCATAGTAGAAGCCAAGCAACAGATACAAGATCACTGAAACACCAATGACCAATAAGATTAAAAAAATTTTATCAGTGGATGAAATACACTAATGTAAAGAAACCAGATCTATTAATTAACAACCTGCAAAACAAACGAATCAATAAAGTAACACAACAAATCTTAACTTAAAACCATAAACTTATCAAAATTAATGTAAAAATAACCTAAGAAACACAAGATAGGAAGGAAGGAGGCAGGCGGCAAGACTTGTGACTTGCCTGTGGGGTTAAACTAGTTTCATGCCGGCAACACTCACCCAGCCTGCCACGACCAGCACAGGAACCATATGGATTTAAAAAAGTAAAATTTCAAAGCAGATGAATAACAATGAAACCACGAAGTAACAATGAAATTCACCGATTGATTACATTGTGTTTAATAGTATAATTAGAATTTTAAATATAGATGACAACTCAAAAGGAAGAAACTGAAATTTTATTGGAAAAAGAAAGTTTGCATAGTAATACAAAGTAAATGCAACAAGCCTTCTGTTTTTTTTTTAATTTATATATATACATATATATATAAAGTTTTGCACCTTTAACAAATATAAACTTTAAAGAAAAAATGTTTAAAAAATTTATAAATTAAAGTTTTATAGAAATACATTTAAATAAAAAAGTACATCTGTGAAATGTGAACAGTTTCTGATCCAGTTTCCTAAAAGAGTATTAACGCATCAGAATGACAGTGAAAACAAATTAAATAAATATTGAGCTATAGTGTGATATTTTCACGGCATTATTCTGATCACACATTTAATTTACAGAAATAGGGACAGTTTACATCTGATTAATTTCATCAGTATATAACTTTAACAAATTTACAATCGTACATTACAAATCATATAAATACACCCATTTGTGATTTAAAACAAAATATTCAACCAGAAAAATCAAACTTTGGCAACTGGTTCTGCAAACACCGTATTTTATTCATTACTGGTCTGATCAATTTTTTGGTAGACCACCAAGGGATTTGAATGCTGTATACATCCTATAGTTATGAAAGGTATGACGGTAAAAATCCACTAATGCTAGTTAAAACATTTTATTATATTAAGTTGATGCTTGCAGAAACTATATTGGCACTGTTGTGCAAAGCGATTTCAGGTACAATGGCAAATGAGGAATGATATGTCATATTTATAGACATTTTTAGGATTTAGCTAAAAATTATATTCTTTCCAGATTTTTTCTTACTAGTTATTTAAATTTTCTTAAAAAACATTGGTTTACGGTATATTAGTTTAGAGCTGATGTAATAACAATTAAAAGCAGTAAATATAGTTTAGTATGCTGAGAAAAATTAGTGACTTTGTAACTAAGACTAATCTATATTTAGAACTTAAGTAGATATAACTACTTTTCAATTTCAAAATGAAGTAAAATAAATAAACATAACGATAAACACTTTATAATTTTGATATCTGAAAAAACATAATACATTTACTCTAACTATCAGATGACACTTTCACAATATAGGTTTCATCTATTATTTCTTTTAAAACTAAATTTCAACAAAAAACTGCCTTTTTAAATATTAAATGTCATACTAAATACAATAAAACAATACAAATACAGTAAAAAATGTATTATGATAAAAACTGCTTCCTATATTAAAATATTTACTTTGGCAAGCTATTTTGTAAGACTCTGTTGGCATACTCCCTAAGGTATTTTTGGAATGCAGCGGTGAGAGCTAACATTGGCTGACCGATGCTCAGCTGAGAACACTGCACAAGGCATTTCTTATAAAATACAAAAAGATCTGCACAAGATGGAAGAACATTGGCTTGATCCACTTCTGGTTTAGGCAATTCTTTCTTTTGCATTTCCTCTACAAAACCATCCATTAGCTGAGCTAAATTCCTGTTGAAATGATACCAAAAAAAAAAAAAAAAAAACTAAGTAAACATATATAAATATATACAGAAATACAATTGTAGTAAAATGCATCGATAAACTGGCATTGAATGATCAAGAATATGAATTTGTGAACAAACACCCTGAACTGCCAATACCCACAACAATTGTTTTAACCAAAATAATTTAGCATGTTCCTTCATGAAGCGAGGAAAAAAATAGGCATTAGTGCAAGAAATCAGTAACACATTATAACACTGATAAAAATTTAGCAATATTATAGTTTACGATATTCATTAAACACTATCAATATTTGTAATATTTATCATATAATGCTCAACGATACCGTTTATGCGCTATAGCACGTAAATTACGCGAAAAATCGGAGGCAGGATGTGAAAAATTTATTGTGGCAGGTTCCAGGGAACACGTAATTTTCGTTCTTAAAAAAAAAAGAAAAAAAAAAAAAAACTTTCAAACTGGAAGAAAGAAAAAAAGCAAATTTTAAAATATATTTCTTGCTTAAAACTAATATTTTCTTTGTATTTTTAAAGCATTCTGCTCTGAAGAAGAAAAAAAATCCTTTATTAAACTCCATTTTACCGTAAAGGAAAAAGACTGTATCCTATACGATAAACACAAACAAGCAGGTGGCACAAAATCAAAAACAAAGTTTCGACTCAGAGACGAGAAAAGGAAGTTTCGATTTGAAACGATTATTAGTAAAAAGTATAGAAAACACTGAATCACATTACGGTGTAATGAATTACCAATGGGTGCCCTCTGTCAAAGCTTAACCAAAATATGAAATTCGAAAAATGGTTACAAAACTATTTTTTTAAAGAATCCAAAACATTTCTATCCAATTCCAATATGATACACATCAATTCAATACGATAAACACACACGAGTGGCCGGCACAAAAACAAAGTTCTAAGTGCAAAATCGAAATCCCAATACAAAAAAGTTACCAGTTAAAAGTGCTGATATATCGAATTGCATCACCCTGTGGCATTCTAAGTTCATTCCAACAAAATAAAAACAAATGAAATGGAAGAACGAACATGAATACAAGAACATGACATTATGTCTGTATTAAAATTCAAGAAATTTTATTATTAGGAAAACCTTAGTATTAAAAAAAAGTAATATGTTTGCTGTGTTAAGCAAAAAATAAAATATTTTTGCTAATGTCAGAATGTTATTCTTATTATAGTAATTTTGTTTACAGATAAGTAAATACACAAGTATGATTAATAAAATATTGTATTATACAATATCAAATTTTCATACTTATGCTGTCTAAAGTATTCATTTTATTAATAATAAAACAAATATGCTGAAAACTGTTAATACCAGAAAGGATTAAAATACTTAGTGCTGATCTTCCTTAAATTTCCAGTACATGCATGATGGCAGAGTTTTACTCAGAATCACTGTAAAAATTATTTGCAAAATAAATAGACTGATTTACTTTCCATCTTTCTGAAGATAATCCAAATAAAGTAACTTATTTATTAGACTTAAGAGTTATTTCGTATTATGAGATGGCAACTTGCTAAATGTATTTCTAAATACCAAAAATTTTTAATAACTCTTTTTCATCGAATTGGTGAAAGCAGTTTGCTTTCTGCAATGTTTTTTTTCCTGGTCGATTAAAAGACCGATTTCCTGAATTGGATAATAAGTCATATCATTGTCAAATTTCAAATGTCATCAGCGATTTTCAAAACAAATTGCTAGGGTGGTTTACAAGAAAACCAGAATTCTGACATAAATTGTCCTATGTGAAGAATGAGTTATTAGTGAATGTCAATTTTTCTGCAGATGAGGGTAATTCAGATCAAATTATCAACTAAAAAAATCCTAACCTTAATTTTTTATCAAAATTATTCAAACAGTTTTCCAGGAAATTACATTTTAACTATATTTTGCCTTGGGCAAAGCATTGTTTACCAATGAATGCTAATTTTCTTGAAGATGAGGATAAATTAGATCAGTTTCTCAAAAAAAAAAAAAAAAAAAATCTTTAATCATATATTTTTATTGAAATCATTCAAATACTTTCCTAGAAAATCAGGTTTCTGTTAAAGTACACCCCAGGTGAACAGAATTACCAGCAAATGCTAACTTTTATTTATTTATTTTGTACGTAAGAATATAAAATTCCAATTGGTTAGTCATCTCAAAAAACCTTTTACCCTAAAGTTTTACCAAAATCGTCAGCACTACTTCCGAGATACTCAAAACATATATATACAACATTACCTTGTTTGATAAGGGGGATTATGTTATATACAACCGTAATACAGTAGAGAGCCAGAAATCCGCCGACCTAAAATCCGCCGAAGTCCGAAATCCGCACAGCTATTCAGATACAAACAATGAAATTTAAGTTACAAAACTGCAAATTAGAATTTTTGTAAAAGATCTTGAATGCGAATTTTGTGCTTGCATTTTATGATTACAATAATAAAAATATGAAAAACTGCAAGAACAAAGTTGCTGATAAGGAAATTATCTACAGTATATAAATTAATCAAAAGAAAATTATGATTATTATGATGATGATGATATCAATAAGGAAAATTATAAACTATTTTTTAAAAAAGAATGCTATCTGGTGAAGGCATAGTTGTAAGGAAGAATTCAGTTAAATTCTTTGAAAAATAAATTTGTGTTACAAAATAGGAATTGAAGACTATTTGCAATAGACAAAAAAAAAAAAAAAAAAACTCAATGATATATGTGTGCATGTTCAAGTGTAGCTTAAAACAAACTGCATGTGAACAGATTTTGTATAGATTTGATGAATATTTTTTCATTTTCATTTATTGTTTTCATTATAAATATTTTTTTAATGTTCAGTGTTATTCTTATATACCTAATAATATAATATACAAGTAAAATTGTGTTATTATTCACTGGTATATGTTTAGTTTGATTAATATTCTGCTTTTATTATTCAAATTGAATATGATTTTTTATGGGCTCCAAAATCTGCCAAATCCTAAAATCCGCACAACCTCTGGTCCCAAGCTGTGCGGATTTTTAACTCTCTACTGTACTTTGAAATGCAGATACATAAACTTAAATATAGTAAATAATTTTTGGGCATACATTAGAAATGGACTCAAAATATAAAAAAACTATCAAAAATGAGGAAAGTCTGTCATTTTATTAAATAACTATGTTGAAATCATACCTATCTTGATATTCCACATAAATATTTAAATGAGGCTCAAAACATCTTGAAATGATACCTTGAAATGGACTTTTAACACGAACAATAGAAGCCTAAAACACAATAAGCAAAATCTATAAGTATAAAAAACTTTTTCAGTGACACTTCAATAAAGAAGTAAAATAAAAAGAAGTAGAGGCAAGAGACCTTTTCAGAACCGCCAGCATCAGAGGTAGGCGTTTCAGCTTCTTTTTTCAGATCATCCTTGAATGGGTTTGTATCTTCAGCTTCTTCAAAAGGGTTTGGACCCTGCAATTTTAAAATTAAACATTTATAAAGCATGTCCTAAATAATGTATAGCTTTAAATTTATATCAAAGCAAACAAGAACAAAAATGTAATACTATTATAATTTTTAAAAATAACAATAATAAAATATAGTAAATTACATAATAATAAAAGCCATTTTTCAATAATCTTGTTGGTTCACAATAATAAACAAATACACAAATAATTATAAATTATCAAACACAGAAAAAATCTACAACACATAAAATGCCACAACGGGAATAATGAACGAAAAATGCAGTTTACTGTTTTGGGGTATTAAGCGTACCATCATCAGTGCATAAAGAAACAAAATAAAAATACTCCTATATATAAGAAAGGAACCAAATTCTATGCACTGTTCATCACCCAATAAAATTGACCAGAATGTGAGGATTATTGATTAAGAAATTGAGAAATGGTTGTTGTGAAAAAAATATAGGAAATTTTTTTTTAATGTGGACTGAATGTAAAATATCCAACAATCAAATAAAGGGGATACAACAAATCTCAATTAACAATATTTCTCAGATTCTTATAGATGGGGAAAAGTTCAAAGAAATCAGTTCTATGCATAGATTTAATCCTGCAAATTATTTTAGCTGTATTAAATTTAAAATTATGATTTTTTCCCCCCACCAGTGTTTAGAAATGGCCGATTTTTCAGTTTATTGTTTCTAGACATAACTAATATGTTCTTTCAAAGGGAATTTAAGACTGTATTTAGCTTGATTAGTATAAGATAAACTACACAGGCAAGAACTAGCATAAATATCCCAAGAGTTATTTAATCTTTTTATAAAATTTATATAGAGTTATCATTTTACAGAATTGCAAACTATATTAAATGATTTGATAATCAGATATATACTAGCAGTAAAATGTAAACTAAATTGAAACAGAATTGAACTTATGTTCAGTTTTATTTGGAACTAATAAAATTATTTGATGCATAGTAATTATTAGTAAAAATTTACTTATGTGTTACACATGTTATTAAAAGTTATTTGATTTTTTACACATACATGTTTTATACTGCAATATTAAAAAAACAAAAGTGACGCATAATTATTTTAAAAATTAGGGTAAAATACACTATTTATATGAACTTTAAAACCAGAGAATGTTTTTTTATATAAAAAAAAAAAAGAAAAAACATATAAATAAAAACACCTACATCTTTTTTAGTAATCTGATGACTTATTGATGAATCTAGCGTAACACCAGAAAATCGCCTTCCAAGAAGAGATTCAAAGGTAGTAGTTTTCTGGATTGCATATAGTAAAAGTTGTACATTTAACTCGGATCTCCTTGACACCATTATTTTACTAAGCTCTTTTCTAAAAATAAATAAAATTGCAAAAATAAATTTTAAAAATTTATAAACTTAAAAATTTAATTTAAGGAAAAAAAAAATGTTTATAAAATTTAATTTTTTTTTTTTTTATTGTCATAATTTTCAAATCAATCAGTTCTAAATAACTGGTATTTAAGAGTTAGTCCTTAAATTTAATCACGGAGAAATTTGAAATTTATATGACTTTATATGCATACGTGACAGTATTTTTAAAATATAAGTATGTGACATCAAAATACCGAAGAAAACTCATCAAGCTAGTATACTATTCCAAAGCTTTTTCGTCTTTTATTTTTTTATGTCTTTTAAAAATTTAAGCTCAAAAAAGTATATAAAAACATTACACCATTTTCACTAATTTGGTATATTCAGACGTGAGTAAAGACTTTTTAAAATATTACATTTATTTATAAATGTATGATTAATCAAAAGTATTACTCAGTTTTACCCACAGAGAATTATTGGAGTATATTTACTAGGTGTTTTGGTAATTATAACCTTAAAATATTGGTGTTTCGCAAGTTACAACTTTGAAAATCAGAATGTTATATTGAGTGGAGAGAAAAATTATTAGTTCCCCATCATACTATAGGTATGGGGTAGGGCTGGATTATTTATCAATATATCCCCAAATATCGATATTTTTTTAATATCCCGAGAGTATTTAATCTCCCCCCAACTGGTATTTAATCGCCCCCCATCAAATACCAGTTTAAACTCAACCGACGAATTCATAAAAAACTTAAAAGATATCAAATTAGGACCTAATGATACTATGGTAAGCTTTGACGTCATAAACCTATACCCATCCATTAATATAAAAGAAATCAATGAAGTCATAAACGAAAAAATAAAAGAAAGATATAAAAATAAAGAAATATGCCAAACCTTAATTTCCAGCCACCAACTTAATATTAAATGAGAACTATTTCAGATTTAATAACAAATTCTATCAACAAAATAAAGGTGTCCCAATGGGACCGTCGATCTCAGGAGTAATTTAAATTAAGACAGATGGAAAATGAACATATTATAAAAAATTTTAAAGAAATAAAATGTTGGTATAGATACGTAGATGACATATTTGCAATAATAAAAAACACTTCCCCCCCCCCAAAGAATACACTTGAGAAACTAAACGAAATAGATCCAGATATTAAATTCCCTCTTGAAATCGAAAATGAAAACATATTAAATTTTTTGGATGCTACTGTAATAAAAACCACAGAATTATAAACTTTGAAACTATGGTATGTCGAAAACAAAACAATAGTAATGAAATTATAAACGCTAAATGCAAAACTCCTTACAGATATAAAACTGCAGCCATATAATATTACATAAATCGCGCAATAAATATATGCTCCAATGAAACCTTACTAAAACAGGAACTTCAAAAAATTACCGAAATATGTCAAAATGCAGGTTATAAAAAGCACACAATAAACATACTTGCCAATATTGAAGAATCAAAATAATGGAGATTTTATAAGTGGCATTTTCAGGCGTAGAAAACATTGATGTGCTTTCGACATATGACAGTATTTTAATAGTTTAATCCATGGCTTAAATTATCGAAAAATTATGTGGGTAACTTAAATTTAATATTAAATAAAAATTAAGTAATTATCAATTAAAAATAGTAATACAGTCAACTCTCAAAAATCCGCAACCCTAAAATTCGCAATTCTCTAAAATCTGTATATCATTTACAATGTAAACAATCATTGTCACAATTGATTTGTTGCTTAGTGGATTGCAAAAATTCAGCTGTATTAGGAGATAAATCAGTTATTAACTGGTGCTGATGAATCACCAATCCCTCAGCATATTAGAGAGAAGGAAATGATAAGTGTAATTATATATAATTATCAAAAAATAAATTATATTAATTCAGAGGAAGAAGGAGAAAGACAGTTTTCATGAAAGATAAATATTCACATTTTCTCATACCACACACTTATGTGATTGACTAAGAATCACTGACTTTTTTGCAGGTTATAGGAAAATAAATATGTATGAATATTCTTACTGAAACTACTATTGATCAGACTTTTTAAAAATCTAGATAATTTGCAACTCTAATAGAATGTATAAAAATTGTTCTTTAAATTAAAATTTCATGAAATATTTGTACTTTTAAATAGGTACACTTTATTTCAACATAGTATGTATAACATATAAATTGTTTCTTAAAGATTTTCTACTCAAATGAGGTTTTAAAATGTAAATAAAAGAAATTACTCTAAAATCTGCAAAATTCAGAAATCCGCAAAACACTTTGTTTTAAGCTGTGCGGATTTTTGAGAGTGTACTGTATATACAGAGATTCATGAGAATTTTTTTTCAGCAAAAGCAAAATTTTGCTTAAAAAAAATGAAGGTTTGTTGAAGTTTTGAATAAATTATAGGTATACTTTTTAAAATCTTCAGAATAATGGAGAAATGTTTGAGAATAACGGAGAGTGGAAGACAGTCCCAAAACAACGGAGTCTCCGTTGAAATAATGGAGAGTTGACAGGTATGAATAAATAAATTGTATAGAAATAGATTTAAAAAACTTGACAATATTAATAACGCACAAAAACCCAAAGAAAAATACATCCCCCCAATCCCATATAATAAAGGTGTAAGTAATGAAACAAAAAACGAAGCTGCGAAATTAGACATAAATATACCAATAAAACCCAATAGTAATATATTCCAGAGAATCAGAAATGACAAAGACGAAATCCACTTTTCAGAAACTGCAGGAATTTATAAAATTAATTACATCAACGAAAATAAAACAACAGGATGCTACATAGGCATGACGAAACGGAAAATAAAAACGTGTATAAAAGAACACGAAAATGCTATAAAATGCGGTAAAATAACAACAGCTTTAACAAAAATAAACCAAAAAGAAAATATTAAAATAGATTTTAAAAACTTCAGCAAAATAGCTCATTATAATAATTATTACTACGCAACCAAAAGAGAAAACATCGAAATTCTTGCGAACCACGACTCATGTTGCGAACAACGTTCCAATGGAAATTGATGTCGGGTGGCGCCCTATGCTAGAGAGGAGAGGTAGAGAGAAGATAGCGGATACGCCCGACAATCATGTTCAGCAAAGCACACCTGAGGAAAGCTGCGGAATGAGCAGCTGAAAGCGCTTGTGTAATGGTAATTTTAAAGGTTTTAAATGTTTTTAATGTATTGAAAATATTGACCACTAGGCAGCAAAGGCCAACACTAGTTATAACACATTAAGAGACTAAAGACTTAAATAATTATTAAGAATCTTGAATTCAAAAGTAAAAAATTTAAAACTCCAAATCTCCACAACTTAATTTGAATTTTCACACATAATAGATTTACCAAATAAACATTGGAACTGCAACTTCTGTCATGGAAATTTTTTGAAAGATAGAGAGATATAGTGCCTCGAAATATTTTTCTAGATCATGAAGGTAACTCTCAGTTTCTTTATTATTATTACAAAATTGATTTATGAATATCAAAATAAAGCAGTCATTGATTCTCGATATTTTTAGATAAGCATGTGTCTACAGTTAGAATTATGTAAAAAATAATAATTTAAACAAAACAAAAAAATATATTATTTTCTTAACTTACCTTGTTATGTGACAAAATTCAACAGATATAAGTTCACTGACTTCCCAGTCTGGAGGAAACATGCGACCAAATTTCTCTTCAAATTCCATCAGGTGCTTCTTCAACCATGCATACCTCTTGTCTATTTTATCTAACCATGCATTCTAAATTAAAAACGTAATATTAACGTCTGAAAGGACTTAAACTTACATTTACATTACATATATAAATACATGTCAAGACATTTTAATACCTTTCTTACACTAATTGCAATTGGTTTCTAGCCATTTTGGTGTAGCAAAAAATCTATGAAATTAACAAGAGCTTGATAAAGATCAAGATTCAAAATAGTGATCACCACATAGTGATCTAATTTAAGAAATAGTGATGCAAAAGATTTTGAAGTATTTGACAATTATATAAACATACACATGTTTGACAGTTCAAAATGTGGTTTTTAATTTACCCTCTTTTCCCAAAAAATTTCAAATATTGTAAAATTTAATTAAAGCACTTAAAAAGAAAAGTATTTGAGAAAAAAATAAAAATGAATAAATACACATTTTTATCATAAGAAACTAATTTTAATAGCCCTCAAAACAATTAAAAAATGAGTGAAACCTAACAAATTACAAATAATTTTACTGATCTTACTTTAAATTTAAGTTATTTTACAGAGCAGATGAGCCTGTAGTTTTTTGTTGTAATTTACAGCATAATACATTCTTTTTTCCTATTTTAATATAACAATCAACAACATTGATATAAAGTATTTATATGGCACAATGTATGAAACTGCACAGAAAATATTCACATAGTAATTATTTTTTAAAAAAATAGATAAATTTAAAATAGATAAAAATTAAAATTTATATCCAAAAATTATAGTTAAAAAGATAAATATTTATTGATATGTATGATGTTAAAAATAATTTCTCACTTCATACAAAAGTACAAAGATAGATAAGAATAATCCTTACGTCCTGAGTTTCTTGAAATAAATGAGAGTATTCTGAAAGTTGTATACTGACAAACCATTTCAAGAGATCCCGCCTATTAATGAAAATGTAAATAAAATAATAATTAATCATTTAAAACAAAATAAGACAAAAAATAAACTAAGGTAAATTTCAAGTAGTAAATGGCTGTAAAAAAATGTTAATTTATGCATAGCTATTTTACAAAAGCAATAATTTTTAAACTTTTTCATTTTGGAATTATTTGAAATATTAAATGCTTTAGTTACCTTTGTAAAATCATCATAATAATAATAATACAGTAGGAAACCAATTATCCGAAATGGTTTTTACAAGACTATTCTGGATAACTGTTTTTTTTTTTTTTTTGGATAACTGATTGCTCATCAAAGCAACCCTCATTAATCAGAATTTTAGAATGCATATGGTTCTCATTTAAAATATTTTAAATAACTATTTTTTTTTATCAATTAATAAAATTTAAATATTTAATTAACTTGAATTTTTTTTTTTTTTAAATAAAAGTATTAAAATAATTTTCAATCAAGATAAATTAATTAAAATGTGAAAAAAAAAAAAAAAAAAAAATCTTTGAAATTTGTTAACCTTACATAAAAATCAAAATCTGCCCAAATCCAAGTGTTTTTAACCATGATTAGCCTACAAAGGATTTAGAAAAATAAGACCTGATATTAAAGGCTTTTCTTTCTATTTCTTATGAAAATTAATGTTTTTTTTTTTATGTCCATGAAAGTGCAAAATATTGATAAATTTTAAAAGTTACTTGATTTTATTAAACATCTCCCCACCCCCAATAAATAAATAAATATAATAATAATAAAATAAATTCAGAAAAGGACCAATTATCACCATTTCACACAACCCTTTCCAGATAAATAAAATCATCAGTTTTATATCGTGTAGTGGCGCCATCTATCGACATTTTTTCAGAACTAAAAGCTATCTTTTCAGTTTACACTGTACTTACAAAATAAATAAATACTACTTTTAAATAAGTGTTAAAAAATCACAAAGACTGGCACAGAATACTTACTTTACTTTGGGTTCAAGGATTGACACAACTAAACATGCTTCAGCCATTTGCTGATTAGCCGTAAAATGCTGCAAAAGACACAAATTGCATTAGTACTTAAAAAAAAAAAAAAAAAAAAAGCTATTTAATACTAGAAGAATGTTATTTTTAATGTAAAGCTATTTAGATTTTCAGTAAAAATGATTGCTCAGGTCGTTCTAGTGTTAAAAAGATGTTTTTAGGCTTTAATAGACTATATAATATATTATGGGAGTAAAGGCCAAATAAATTTAACTTTTTAATCTAAGATATGCTTTTTATAAATCCTAATTATTAAAAGATGTAGTAGTTCACATGGATAGAAATTAAGAAAATTAAATCACTGGTTCTTAGTACCAGTAATTTTAGTAATTTTAAGATTTCACTGGACCATTCAACCATTTTATTATATTTTTAAAAATACTTGAAAATTTGTAAAACAAAATAAATGCACTTGGCAAATATGACAATAAATTTTATATAAGTTAATTAAAAAATACAAATGAAGTCTGACATAAATTAAAAAAAAAAAAAAAAAAGCTTTAATAAACGAGCTAAATGTTATATATTATTTACTATAAAGTATTACATTAAATATTAAAAGTAAAAAAAAAAAAAAAAAAAAGTTATTAAAGTGAAATTAAAGGAAGTAGGTGACACTGACAATTATAATGAAGAACACTTACCACTAGCACAACATACTATTCTGCGACAGATTTTTAAAGTCAATTCAAAAAGTAAAAAAAAAAAAAAAAAAAAAATAAAGTTTCACTGGTCCGGTGGACCACTAGCATGTATATTTTACTGGTCCGTTGAATATTTTTTGTGGTGCCGGCCAACAGACCACTGTAAGTTTCGAACCCAGGTTCAAATATCTACTACATAATTTATTACTATTTTAAGTAGTTAAATATATAAAAATTTCAATTGTATAACTGGCTCTATTTCCATAACAAATGAAAAAATTTCCAATTTTTAAATGAGAAAATTGTGCAAATTAGATATCAACTACAGGAGTGAATCTACTCAGCATGCAAAAACCCTGAAAACTGCTACTTGCATGCAGAATGAATAGTGGGGACAGACTTATCATTTTAATCATTTAACTATTATTAAAATATTTAATAACAGCCAAGTGATTTATATAATATTTAATAATAGTCATCTATGAAAAGTGATAATTAAAAAATTCTTAATACATTATAAACCAAATTAAACACTCAAAATGAGAAATTTCTAAGAAAACAAAATAATTTAATATGAAATTTAGATACAACAAAATTTTCAGAAACCCTGAATACAGGGGTAGCCTAGCCCCTGAAAAGTTTCACTCCTGAAACTATATAGCTCAGATGGTAGAGTATTGGGATGTTAACCATGAAGGTCTTAGGAGGTTCAAATCTTGGCTTAGTCCCTTTTTGATCTTGTAAATTTAATTTAACCAATTTATCAAAAATCTATGGAAATACATAGTTCAATTTGTAATATAAAGAGTCACGAGCCAGGTGATGTTACGTCATTTTTATATGTTTTATGCAAATGTGGCAGATAATTATTTAAACTAAATACATTAGTGGTAATCCATACCTTTTAAGATTTAACTTGCTTATTTTTAAGTCATTAAGTTCTAAAGAATAATGAAATATTTTGAAAATTATAAAATACCTTTGAATTAGGTCCAGCAAAAGCATTATGAAAATCACTGGTGATTTGTTCAGTTAAGTCAGCTTTTATACTCTGTGATCTACCATGAGAATAGTAATGATTAACTATGAATAAAGTAATGCTATAAAAGCTATGGCATTTTAAAAGTAGAATGAATAACCACATACTTATCAGCTAGTTGGGCTATTTGAGGAATGCTCATATATTTCTGAAAATGTTCCAATACATTAGTAACTCCTTGCAGCAAATTTGCTATTTCTCCATACTGGCGTCGTTTAACAAGCACTCTATCAAAAAATATTTTAAGAATCAGATGAGATTATGAAAATAAAAGGAACAGTGACACGCTAAATTACACGAGTGGAGATTCAATCTATTGCTGTAAAAATTCCAAAGAATGAATAATAATACAATGATTGTGAAAAAATAAAATAGAATAAACATGAGCCTTTTCTTAATTATAATATTTCTATAATTATATTTTTAACATTAGACAGAATAATTATGCTATTCCCAAAATACTAAAATAAATATACTTTGAACATTTAAGCTATTATCCCAAATACAGATTGATTTTAGAATAATAATTATTGTAGAGCATGTTGGTAATCACATTTGTTTCAAATGGAACAAACAATATTCTAGTTGCCATTTAATGATTTAATAAGGTGTAATTTTATTATGATTTTAGATTTGCATGTTTTATATAGCAGCCTTTATGTCCTATAAATTTTTGCATGTAACAACAGGAGTTTCTCATAAAAATTGATAACATACAGGTGACAGTAAATTTGTTTGTAAAATTACTATTATTTATAAAAAAGAAAAACAAGTTTAAAATAAAACAGTAGCGTTTCTCAATCCAGCAGTGACAAAAAAATTCCAAAAATAATGGGAAAATTACATTAGTCTTTATTGCATATTAACATCTACAAATGCATCAGAGCACTGATAACTAATTAAAACATTTTTAATTTGATTAAAAGCAATGTAAACTTAAATTAAATTATTTAATTAAAACATTTGAAAAATATCTAAACAAGCAAGATCCTTGAACTAATTCCAATAAGACTAAATAGAGTATCATAACATTATAGATCTATCATTTCATAATAATATTTTTTATAATGTTGATGTAAAATTGCCTTTGGGCAGCCAAAACTGTCCAAAACTTATAACAATGGAAATATTTTTGATAAAGAAACAGCTGATCGAGAAAAAAGTACACCCTTTTCTCTTTACAACATGAAACATTCATTTCTAATGTGAGAGGCATAAAAAAGAACATAGAGGGAAATTCTGGTATTTAGTTTATTATTGTTCAGGGGTGGCACAATCTAGGGGGCCGGGGTGCAGACCCCCCTGTCGGGGAGTCTGTAACCCCCCATCGGGGCATACTCCTAAAATCTCTCGGGGGAAAAAAATACAAAATTTTTAGTTTTTCTACTTTTGGCAGCATTTTTCTTTCCTTGTGCAAATTTGGAGCATTCCAGTTTTTCCATTCTATATTCAATAGAAGAAAGTATTGGATTCGCAAAAATTTTCATCTTCCAGTTTTCCATGAATATACACGTTTTGAGAGGTCCAGAACACGATTTGATCACGATATTTTTAGAAAATGTCTGTCTGTGGCACGATGATCTCCAAAACCACAAGGAGTACTAACAAATGGAATGGTACAAATACTATTAACAGTAATATTATTAACAGTATTGCAGTTTTTGACAAATACTTATATAATAAACTTATATAATAAACAAATATACTTATATAATAAACAAATACTTATGTGGTGTCCCCCCATCGGGGAATTTCTGGTGCCACTACTGTTATTGTTACTGCATAGCAACCAATTGGCTAGTTTTTTTTTGTTTTTTTTTCTTTTATATTCATGAAAAAGTAATAGATTAACAAAAATTTTTGAATTCTGATTTTTTAAATTTATATAACTTGAGATGTCCTGAACATGATTTGACTATTTTTAGAATATGTCTGTCTGTAATAAAAATTTTGTCATAATCCAGATCAAGAACTAATACAGTTGAACCTTGTTAATGTGAATCTCAAGGGGGATCAAAAATTTATTCATGTTATCAGTAGTTCATGCAATCAGCAACTGATTTTCATATAATTAACCCTTTATAAGGCCATGGGAAGTATACGTCCCACCAACTTTATTAATTTTTAAATGTTGAATCCTATACTTCCTAACTGATCTAGCAATTGTAAATGCCTTCATTCTCTGGAAAGTAAGTAGAAGAGATTCGGGTCATAGAGACCAATTAATTTTTCTACTTCGGCTAGCATGACAACTCATTTCTGGATTTTCAAGTCACAAACACAAAGGATGCCCTGTAAGTTTTCTGAGCAACAAAAAAACTGTTCCAGATGATGTACGACTGACTAAAGTTGGTGATCATATGCCAATTTTACAAGTAATATATAATGCAATGCAAAATATATGTTGTCTTAACTTTGAATAGCTCCCAGTGGGTGGTGAAAAACATACTTCCCACCAGGAGTGCAGAAAATGTTCAGACGTCTGAAATTTCCCCAGAACACATTCTAAATTTCTCTCAAAATAACACATCAACCTATTATCTAGAATGTTTTTTTTTTTTTTTTTTTTTTCGGGGGGGGGGGGGGGGGGGAAATCTTTCTTCAGTCCAAATACTGAGGGAGATTTTTTATGCTACTATAATATTACATTTTTTTTCCCCTTAACTACATCGAAATTTAATGTTGCTATTAATGCTCACCAGATGAAAAATTAAAAAGTTTAAGGTAATTAGATTTATTAACTAACATAATTTTTAAGGCTATAATTCTTATATAATAGTACATAATTGTACATAAATTAATGTTGCTTTGTTTTATTGCACTTTGCTGTCTATGAAAATTTAAAATACCTTTTTATTACAGAATTACGGAAAAAAAAAAAAAAAAATTCTCTAGTTTACATGAATCACCAAATATTTATCATCAAACTTCAAATACTTAATACTTTTTTTTTTTTTTTTTTTTTTTTTTTTGGGGGGGGGGGTGTAATGGGTATTTAATGGGAATATACTTGTAACAGAAGAATACAGCTGTTAATTTGTAGTTTAATATTAGAAAGTTTGCTTTTTCTGTAATTTTTTTTTAACTTCTGCTTTTATTTTTATTTTATTCTAAGATAATAAATATCAAAATTTCCCCAGACAGCCAGAATTTCCCCCAAACATCGTTCGCACATTCGGACATATTCTGCACCCCTGCTTCCCCCACACACACAAAAAAAAAAAAAAATCTTAAAAATCAAATTAATTTTAGGTAATAAGCTAAATTAATTTTTTTTATAAACCAATCTCAATCCTAAAAGTATTTTAACATAGCGTTACTAGAAAAAAATGGCCATATAAAGGATTAAACTAATCTTCATATGATTGTGGAAACAGTTCATGTTAAAAGTAATTCACGTTAACAGTGTTCATGTTAACGAGATTCGACTGTATACAGAATTTCATGAAAAAATATTTTTTGTTGCACCCTGACATAAATTGATGTCTATCCAATTTTTGTACATATCAGTCAATAGGTGGAGCTGCCATGCTGAAAATGTAACCATTTATAAAAAGGCTATATCTTGATTTCTATTGGGTGTAAAATGGTGTCTCAGCTTGGGTACATATCAACTGATAGGATGCATTGCTATGCTACAATTTTTCCCATTTATGAAATGATTAGATTTCAGTTTCTGTACTGTGCAAGCGCACAAATTTATGTGAGATGGCAATCAAGGAAAATGCATCCGAGTCAATACAAATGCATATCAGACAAAGGGTGTTCTACTAACAATGCTGTCAATTTTTTCCATTTACAAGAAGGATGTGTTTTAGCTTCTATTACACATAAGTGCACCCCATTTCATATATGAGATGATTTTATTAACTATGCTGGGTGAATATTGGCTAATAGTTGACATTTTTGTGTCCTTTTCACATTTTACTTAATTTTCGGACCAATTAATATATTAGTTCCTGGAAGTAAATTTTGTGATCATCACAATACACTAATTAATTTCAATAAAAATATAAACCCTTTTTTAACTATTATATATTGTTTTCTCAAAATTTATTTCTGCTGCAAAATGTAGTTTTGGACAAAGTAAATTTAAAAAGTCTGGCAAAACCAAAAGTGCTAAAAAGTGGTTTTTAATATTGTCATTGTGTCAAAATCTAATCAACCCTGTGATGATACACAAAGATTATTTTTTACAAGTAACTTTCCATGCTGTGATCCAGGTTTTATTTTGAGAGATCCTTTTTGTGGAAAAAAAAAAAAAAAAATGCATTAAAACTTTCAATTTAGCAGTCCTTCTATTTTGAATTAAATATCAAATTAATATTGTTTCCTTGAACCGAATATAGGCAGTTATTTGAAATAATACTGAAACTATGTAAAAGTTTTATAAAAGAATCATTTTAAAAATAAAATTTCAAGTAAAGTAGAGTTTATGAATTTCAATTTTGTAAAGAGCCTCAATCTTTGTTTGGATCGATCCCTGATTTCCCTTTATAACCTGCCTTCATAAAAGAAAAGAAAAAGGAGAGAGTTAAAGGAACTAACAAGGTTCGTATTAAAATATTGAAAAAAGTTTCTCTGAATTTTACAAATCATTTTCCCAATTATAGGCAGTACCGAAAACATCAGAATTAGAAGCCTATTGTGTAACCAGCTGCTCAGGACCTGCTACCCTTGCAGTGTAGAACTTTATTTGGCTTCAAATTAATTTTCAATCCTTTACTCTCTTTAAAATAAGATAAAGTACTTCTCCATTATACTTTTTGTGAACTGTTAGAGATTGCATGATGTTATGTCATTGACAATTACGATAGAAATATTTGAACATGTGCATACTTAAAATAAATAGATAAAATGAAGTATGCACATAACTTAAAGACATTAAATAAAAAACCTAACATTACTTTGTGCGTCGTTTAAATCTTTCAACCGGGTTCCCGGTCCTCTTCAGAATGACAACCTTCTGTGTGGAAGACTTGAGACGGAGTGATCTTTAGCTGACTTTGCCAATAGGTGGCGCCATGCACTGTCTGGCGCTACTGCACCGCTGTCGTTGCATACATCCTGATTGGTGGAAATTTCAATGGATTCTCTGAACATCGCGTAATTGTAATCGTCGTAGTTGGCTATTTTAGTGGTTTTATCAAAATCGATTTTAATGTTTTGTTTATTGTACGTTTTGGCTAAGGCTGTATTATATTTTCCGGTTTTTATATCATTTTTATGTTCATTAATTCTGGTTTTGATTTTTCTCTTGGTAACACCTATATAGGATACGGGTTTATTATCTTCATTTGTGAATGGGATTTTGTAAATACCTGCAATGAATTTCTAAAGGGGGGATGGGGTCTTTATCACTTCTGATTAATTGGAAAATATTTCTGTTAGGTTTAATGGGGATATTTACATCGTACTTATTTGCTACATTTTTAATTTTGTTGGATCATATCAAATATGATCGCAGAGCCGCCAACAAAATTAAAAATGTAGCAAATAAGTACAGCGTAAATATCCCCATTAAACCTAACAGAAATATTTTCCAATTAATCAGAAGTGATAAAGACCCCATCCCCCCTTTAGAAATTCATTGCAGGTATTTACAAAATCCCATTCACAAATGAAGATAATAAACCCGGATCCTATATAGGTGTTACCAAGAGAAAAATCAAAACCAGAATTAATGAACATAAAAATGATATAAAAACCGGAAAATATAATACAGCCTTAGCCAAAACGTACAATAAACAAAACATTAAAATCGATTTTGATAAAACCACTAAAATAGCCAACTACGACGATTACAATTACGCGATGTTCAGAGAATCCATTGAAATTTCCACCAATCAGGATGTATGCAACGACAGCGGTGCAGTAGCGCCAGACAGTACATGGCGCCACCTATTGGCAAAGTCAGCTAAAGATCACTCCGTCTCAAGTCTTCCACACAGAAGGTTGCCATTCTGAAGAAGACCGGGAACCTGGTTGAAAGATTTAAATGACACACAAAGTAATGTTAGGTTTTTTATTTAATGTCTTTAAGTTATGTGCATACTTTTGCAATATTTTATTAATTAAACTGAGCAAAACAAGAAAAATGTAAATATGATACAGGGACCTTTCATTTTTCTAGATTTTATAATCAAATTTTTCCAGAATTTTGCAGACATTTTTTATTTTTCTTATTTCTATTAGATTTAGATAAAAAAATCTTATTTCCCAGAGTACTCCAGCCTTTTCTAGTTTTCTCTGAGGTGTATAAACCCTGCTACAGTGTTAACTCCCTCACACTAATGTTTCAGCGTTATTATTATTACTATTTAAAAGTCTTGTTATAAGATATGCACATTAAAGCTTTACAAAAAATGAAATGCAAAATAACACTTACTGGAGCTTTTCTACACCATCGACAAGCATATGGAGTTGATTTAATGTAAGTATTGAGGCAGTTAAATGCCTCTTAGCATGATCCAACTGTTTGATATCACGAGTGATTTCTTTAACCTACATTAAATAAAAAATATTGTATAATAGTATTATAAAAGTTGCATAAAATTAGTTAAAAACTTGAACACCATTTTATAGCTATTAAAAGTATAGCTAAAATTAAATAAATTAATAACGCTTATAATGCTTAGTGAGAATATTCTCAAAGGAAAAAATAAAGATAGAATAAATAATGTTATCTAAGGACCAAACCATTTCAAAGTTTTAAAGACTTAAATGAAATGGATGGATTTTCGGAACCCAGGGGTGCAAATAATTTTTCGACACAACAATTACATTTTTTAAAATTAACTAAAGTATGAAATTTAGGTGGTACCACTTAATTTTAATTAATTTCAGTCATTTTAAAAAGTATGTGGCTTGTTACAAATTCGGTACCAAATGAAAGAGGTGATTTTCCTGAATCCAGGGGTGCAAACAGTTTTCCAACACAACAATTAGATTTTTTCAAATTAATTAAAGTATAAAATTTAGGTGGTAACACTTCATTTTAATCTTTTCATACTTTTTAGTGTGAATCGAGCTAATAGAAAAAGTCTTTAATTTAAATTTTTTTTTTTAAATATATTTTTTTTATTTTACCGTACATTCCCTATCATAAACCTTCTGCTGAATCCGGGTTGAAAATGGAAAAAGGAAAAAATTAAATTAGAAATATCAGTCATATGGTTACAAATTTGGTATCAAATGAAAGGGGCGATTTTCTGAATACAGGGGTGCAAACAGTTTTCCTACACGACAATTAATTTTTTAAAAATTAGCTAAAGTATGAAATTTAGGAGGCAACATTTCATATTTTTTAATGTGAATCAGGCTAATAGAAAAAGTCTTTAATTTAATTTTTTTTTATCTTCTTTAAGCAGGTTATAATCTTTTCCGCAAGCAGAGCTCAAGTCAACTTGATTATAAGTTTTGTGTATTTGGTTTTATTTGGAACAAGCCGTGTAATTTTTGTAAAAAAAAATTTTTGGCACACATTTCATGTATAAAAAATTGTATGCTTAGATGTTTTTATACAGACATACTTAATCATCTCAGTCACTAAATGACCATATGAGTGCAACTGAATTTAAAAGATATACTGAAACTTTTGTAATTTTAAGTTTGCCCTCTGTTACAATATTTTCTGGTGATGCAGTTGGATAATACTATGTTGTTTTTCACAAATAAAATTTCATTTAATCCTTCAGAAACTGCATAGAAAAGCTTCTAAAATATTTAATAGCGAGGAGTGACTATCACATACAAAATGCTTCTCTCTCTCTCTCTCTCTCTCTATATATATATATAAAAAGCAAAAAAACTGCTATTTTTAAGGTTTTAATTTACATACAAATTTATATATTTCTTTATGAATTATTTTTTACCTATGTATTACAGTAATTACTTTGATGGAAATGTCTAAATTTAAAGAGTACATCAAATTCTACAGCTTTATAATTATGCTTTTTAAAGAAATCATATGTAAGATAGAAAGATATTAAAACTTCTTCACACACCATATATTTAAAAGTCAGCACAACCGGTTTCGAATGGACGCAGCCTTTCTTCATCAGGTGCAAACACGTGCTACTGCCTTGGAGGCAAAAGCAAGACTGAAAGCAGGACAAAATCCAGAGGGGGAGGAGCAACAGAAACAACCAATAGGAAGCATCATGCAGGGCAGGACCAATCAGAAAGGAACACATGTACACACACAAAAAAAAAGGGAGGGAAGGAGTAATCAATTAAATTTATTTATTTAGTTAGTTAATATTATACTAATAAGTAAATTTAATAAAATATATTTATTGATTTTTTTTTTTTAATTAGAATTATTTTATTATAACTGATCATAGTTTTAATTTTAAGAGTGCCAAAATTATCTTTCATGCCAAACGCATTTCCGAACTGGATTTTTTGGAAAATTTAACTATTTACCTTAATCGTGATAAAATTATCAATAAAAAATCTGATTCCACTTTGCTGTCTACAGCCTGGAAAAATTTGTTCAATTCAATTAAATAATTTCCTTCATTATGTTTATAACATAATTTTAGTTATAATAAAATAATTCTAATAAAAAAAAAAAAAAAAATCAATAAATATATTTTATTAAATTTACTTATTAGTATAACATTAACTAAAAAAAAAAATAAATAATAAATAAATTTAATTGATTACTCCTTCCCTCCCTCTTTTTTTTTTTTTGTGTGTGTGTGTGTGCGTGTACGTGTGTTCCTTTCTGATTGGTCCTGCCCTGCATGATGCTTCCTATTGGTTGTTTGTGTTGCTCCTCCCCCCTCTGGATTTTGCCCTGCTTTTGCCTCCAAGGCAGTAGCACGTGTTTGCACCTGATGAAGAAAGGCTACGTCCTTTCGAAACCGGTTTTGCTGACTTAAAATATATGGCGTGTGAAGAAGTTTAAATATCTTTCTATTGACTGTATGCCAGTTTTTGAATTTAGTTTTGGTCATATGTAAGATTTTTATTTTCATTTAAGAAAACAGCATCACCATTTCTATCAGTGTTTTGATTTTTTTTCTTTTTTCCTTTGAAAACTTGCCAACATCAGTGAGAGAAAAAAAAAAAGCAGACCGAGGAAGGGGGGGGGGGATGAAGATTGTGAGTATATTATAATTTGTTGCAAAATCTTTAATATACCACTTCTTATTACATGAAGTATGTTTTGATTAATAGTTATTTTGTAAATATATAGTTGTAAAAACTGCAATCAAATCAATACATATGAATATGAATGAGCGACCTATATGAAAGCAGTAATCATTTGTCTTTTACTATAACAGTAAGATTTTTATATTACAAAAATAAAGTATAAAATAAGCTTGAAAAAATTAGAAATATTAAACAAAATGACAAAAATACATATTTATTTGGAGTTTATCCTTACACCTGTTGCAGCAGAAAAAAAATCTATTACTTTGCCATAGTTAAATCTATTATAAATTTAATCAAATATATATTTTCACTAATCTCATAATACAGTTTAAATATACCACAAATTTATTACCATGTGCTCAGATTTTTCAGCTTTATCTTTAATATCTTTTATGCGAGCAAAGAGCTGTTTGATAGCTTTTTGGGCTTCTTCTAATGCTTGTCTTCCATCTTGACCCACACTTGTTTGACCTCGAACCACCGTACGGATTTCATCATCCAACTGTCTAAAATAATACATTATTTTTTAACTGTAACATTGAAAATGAAATGCAATTTTATTTAGAATAGTAACACAATATCTGATTAATTATACATTTAAAATGTAATCACTTTTAATTTTATTCAAATATTAATTTATAATTATTGAGAAAGAAGATTAATGAATTACTAATGTAACACTAGAAATATTTATATTTGAATGCTTTTAAATTCAATCAATAAATGTTTCTTTCATGTAATTAGTAGATTACTAGATTCTAATAAAATTAATTATTTCTTAATTTCCTAATGTAATAAAATGCTTAATAAACTAATAAATACCTCTTCATAACGAAGTTAAAAAATTTTTGATAATTAAAATTTTTTTGCATAGATTTTATGCTATATCAAAAAGCCCCTAGTAAAAAATAATAAAAATTTCATTTTCTGTAAATTCTGCATTAATTTTCTGCCAATCATATAAATACATTTCAATTATATGTTATATATATAGTATAGCACATATTTATAATGAAAATAATTTTTTTAATGGTGAATAAACTTTGTATGGGATACCATTTTATGAGAAACAAACAATTTTAAGGATCCAGAGAAAAACTTTTTGCCTTACAAGATTTTTTTTATTATTTTTTTTTTTTTAAGCATCATAGAAAGAAAAATTCCTATTTTTATTTGAAGTTTGAAGGAAAGAATTGGTCAACATTAACTATTTTGTAACTTAAAATAAAATTAATTTAAAACTACTAACTCAGAATGTAATTATGTAATAATGGTTTGTTACGACAAAAAATACATTTGACACCAACAGCAAACAATTTCAAAATAAATAAATAAAATACTTCACTTTAAACAATTGAACAATTTATTCTTTGCATACTTTAGAAAATTGGTGACAAACATATTTTTAAATTGATGAAGAATAAGAATGTCAGAAAGAAATACCAAAAATTTCAAAACACAATAACTGTTTCAGATCAAAATAATTAAATACAACCCTTCATCACATGTGAGGGGGGGGGAAAACTAGGCATGAAAGCAGGAACACATCAATGTGCTTTGCACTTACACCTTTGTAACTCTGTGGAGCATATTTTTTTTTTAAATAGTGCCTTGCTCTACTCACTGCATCTGCTGACATTTTCCACCTGATAAAAAGAGTCATGCTTAATTTAAAGATCACATACCGTAAATTGCCTGTTTTTACAATTTATGGTTGATTGCTTATTAATTTCTCATTCTGTGTCATTCAACACCAGTTTTTTTGCAACTCTTTTATCTGACTAATATTACAGTATATAAAATAATCTAGTGTGGCAATTACACTACTTCTTGTACCTTATGTTACTCTAGATATATTATTACAGTTTAATGTGAAAAATATCAAGTACTGTATTTGAGCAGTATATATATATATATATATATATGAAAGGGATTAAAAAAAAAATAGTTTTAAATTAGTAAAAAACCCAAATTAAAAGTGTGAAAATCACTAATCGAAATTATAATCATGAATAATTCGTAATTGCCCCTTTAAAGATTGTTTCCAAGCAGAAGACTTTATAACTCAGACATCAGAAAAGGAACAAAATTATAAGTCGAAATTCACTGACGCTAGTGCAATTTGCAACTGTCGCTGCATATTAATTCATCCCAGAAATTCCTTATAAGAGCCCAGACGATCTAATGAACCAATCAGCAGCTCAGAAAATTAGGTATAAAAACCCAAACATTAAACAAACAGAGACAATTGCCACGATTTTGACTTGTTAAACAATTCCATGCTGCAGAATTCGTCTGAAATTATGTAGGTCCTACAGGCCTCCCCAACAGATTTGGCGGCCCGGGGAGCCGCTTAAACCGCCTGTGGATTGGCAGAGTGTCGGATTATGACTCCATTCGCCTTACCCTGTCTCGACTTAGAGATAATGAAGCAATAAAGATGTTTCCTGAAAGAAATCCTAGTCGTCATTTGTGCAACGCCTGTCATCCCTCTTTCATCCAGAAATTAATTTATTACATATATACTTCAAAACAAATTCAGAAACAATTTTATTTTACATAAATTTTTGTGAAGGAGGGGTTAAGTCTTGCCCCAGCTCAGATAAATGCAGTTACCTATTTTTTGAGTTGAGTGCAGGTCAAGTTTGCATTTTTGACTCACAGCTACCTGCAAAATATTTTTCTTTGAAGAACTCTTGATGCTGTTTTTTACAAATATAACCTTTTGAAAAGTGCAATTGGATAACAATCTCTTCCTCCATAAGAATTTAAAGAAACAAACATGAATTTTATTTATAGTTGTGTAAATATTATTTGATGCTTATAACTTTACGTGTGAAAATTATTTGGCTTCAAATGCATATTTGCTTCCTTATTTAACTTATTTTACATACTGTTAAAATATTTGAAATAGTGGAATTTTTTTTAGTTTTAATACATGAGAAATTTCACTATATTGTACACCAAAGTTTTGTTGATAATTAGACTGATAGTTCTTAATATAAGTATATACTAATAGTTATTTATGTAATATATAATTTCTTTGAAAGACCTGTTCTATAATACAATTGTATTTTATGAAACGGAATTTGAATTCAGTTTCTTATATAACATAAATTTAACAATACTTCATTGGGGATCGCATGTAAAAATCTGCAATCTGACTCATACATGACTCTAAAGAAGAGTCTTCCCCCCACTTGTGTAAAGTACACTGATGTACAAAGCTTAACCTGACAACATTACCTGTTTTTTCGTTTTTTTTTTTCCCACATAATTTTTAAACAAATGAACATAAAAACTGAATAACATGTTAATTATTATATCGTTAATAAAATTTTATATAACTTTAGCATAAATAAGTAATAATTTTTAAACCAATAACTATTCAGTTTTCCTCAAAAGTAAGCTTTGGAAAAAAATGAAAAATTTCAACAACTTTAGAAAAGGAAACTTAATGAAAAATAGTCATAAGGATGTATTACAGATAGGTGAAGATGCACAAGTATCCATGTGTTAAATTAAAATGAGATTTTTCTTCATGTATTCACTTTTCAGCTTCTTCTTTTATTTGCATTTGAATAACTTAAAAAATATACATACAAACATGAAAACTGAATAACACGTACATTATAAAATTATTTAATGAAATTTTTATTATTCTGTTGATGCTCATAGTTTACAAATTAGAAATTATATTTTTTTCAAAAAGTACTTTATAAAAATAAAAGAAAATGGAATACAGAAAGAAAAATTGGGATTTAGTTTAACATTTGAAGGCATATGCCTCTTCACCTATCTGTAATGGATCCTTAACACTGTTTTTCATTAAGTTTTCTTTTCTAAAATTGTTGAAATTTTTCATTTTTTCCAAAGCTCACTTTTAAGAAAAATTGAATAATTAATAGCTTGAAAATCATTACTTAAGTTAAAGTTATATAAAATTCAATTAATGGTATGATAACAAACATGTCATCCAAATTTTATGTTCATATGTTTATTTTTTAAAAATTATGTACAAAAGAAGAAAATGGGAAAGCGGGTTGTTCCTTTAATTTTGAACGCTAGTGTACATCAAAAACTTAATTTTTGAAATTTGTCAAAGAAAGAAAAAAAAAATTCTCTTCCATCATATAAGGAAAAGAAAAAATAAAAATATATTAATAACAATGGGCTCTTCCCACCTGATGTCAGAGGTCACATGATAGATGAAAAACAAATAGCAGATGAAGTCTTGTTTATCTAGAGCGATTGCTAAAATAACATATTTTCTATTCTTATTTTTGATCAATCGTATTTAATCTGTGTTATTTTTTATACATCATCATTTTTAATCCATTTTATATCATTATTCATCATCTTTTGTTTACTGTATACATTTACAATCATCATTTAGTTTATACCTGTTATTGATGTTCATGAAGACCATGCTTAAATACTCTGATTTTTGGTACTTAAATCAGTGACAGTGCAATATCGCACTACGTAAATCCATTTAGACCAGTAACTAAGTTAATTAACTTGTTGTAACACCTTTATGCAATTCAATTAAATGAAAACATTTTATAATCCGTAAACATTCCACAAGAACAAGCTATTATTTATTGCTAGATCAGTTAATGTTACAGTTACACTACAATATACAAAAATCGATTCTTATAAGTAAAAATAAATAAACACATAAAATGTTTTTTAAAAATTATTAAATTTCCAAATACAATTATTCTACTGTTTACAAATGCACAATATTACTTTTATTTTATTTTATATTAAATATTAAAATTTTTGTTCTTAAGAACAATATTTAATTGAATTCGATTCTCAGAATTCGTTTTCCTCTATCACGTGATTGAGCAGACGATGCTGGGAAGAGCCCATTAATTAATAACACAAAATAAAGATATTCTAGATTAGTATCGTGAGACAAACCTTATTTTCATCTTCATCCTACCAGTAACTTCATCTATATTTGATAAAGATTGTTCAGTAGGAAATAATTTGTTGATATAATCCACTGCATTAAAATCGGGATGGTCAAGAGGATCAGTGCTAGGAAGGACCTAAAAAATATCAATCATTTAACAAATTTTACACACTTTGATTTTAATTTCATCAATCTAATCTACAAAGAATTTCCTGCAGTACTTGGGTAACTTATATTTGTAAATTTTACAAGGAAAAGAACAGCGAAAAAATAAAATAATAAATTGTTAATTTTAAAAATAAATGCTGCCTCCTCCCCCCCCACCCCATTCCTTCTTTATTTTACTAATAATTTGTCATTACATTTTTACTTTCCGAACACTATAGTGAGGAAAGTATTGTAATCATGTCAAAAATCCAAATTCAAGATTTTAATGTTTCTATACGTTTCGAGGTCCAACAAGTTCGTTTTCACTATTTTTACGATGATGTATGTATGTGTGTGTGTATGTCTGTGAGTGAACACGCTAGCGTCTAAACGCTTTGTTCTAATAAGCTGAAAGTTGGTACGTATATTGTAAGTCACCATAGTACGAACCCTATAGATTTTGGTGAATCTAGCACTTATAGTTTTTTTACAGGGACACAAAGAAAAATTCTTTATCATTATGGCCAAGGGACCAAAATCTTAAAAGTGCGATAGCATCTAAACGCCTTATTCAATTGAGCAAAAACTTTATACACATATTATAGGTCACAGATACTCAATCTGTATAGATTTTGGAGAATCTAGCACTTATAGTTTTTTTACAGGGACACAAAGAAAAATTCTTTGCCAAATTTTTAAAAGTGCGATAGCATCTAAACGCCTTATTCAATTGATCAAAAACTTTATACACATATTATAGGTCACAGATACTCAATCTGTATAGATTTTGGTGAATCTAGCACTTACAGTTTTTTTACAGGGAGACAAAGAAAAATTCTTTATCTTTATTACCTATGAGACCAGCGATAGCATCTAAACGCCTTATTCAATTGAGCTGAAAATTTGTATGAATATTATAAATCACTGTTGCACTAACTATAAGCATTTTGGTGAATCTAGCATTTATAGATTTTTACAGGGACACAACGAAAAATTCTTTATCCTTATGATCTAAGGGCTCAAAGTTCAGTAGCGTTAAATAAAACCTCGTGTGATTTATGGAGAAAAATACTCAAACACTCTGTTATGGTTTTCTCTTTTTTGTTTGTTTAGCAACTCCTCTTTCTTTATTTTATCTACAAAACTGTTAGTTACTCAATGTTCGGAAAGTCGAGTGGAGTCACTCCAGATTTTTCTTATTTACTATCAAAGTGTTTACAGAGCAAAAAGTTCCCATTTTATACAGTAAATGTCAATACATAAATGCGTTTTAACAAAGCAAGCCAACAATTAATAGTTTTAATAAAATCATGAATAAATATTAAAATGCATATGTATAATTTTTACTTAGAGTAATCTTTTTTTTTAAATTATTATTCATTGTTTTTTAATCAATTAGAAGAATTATATTATAATGTTAAAATTCAATTATAAAGGGTAGTACATCATAGCTCTTGCCCTCCATTAGCCCCTCTGTTACTTCTTTTCCTTCTATATTTTCTGCCTGTATGTGTTAAAGATTTTCTGCATAATAAAAACAAAGTATAAATATATAGACTAGGAGTTCCTAAACTTCCAACTACTATGATCCACCTCAGGGCCGGCTCTAGGCGGTAGGCAAGGTAGGCAACTGCCTACGGCGGCAAAATTTAGGGGCGGCAAAATCAGTTGAACTATTAAAAAAAAAAAAAAAAAAAAATACTTCAATTATTGAATGTAGAAAATAAATAAGTAGAAAAATAAATAAGTAAAAAAATAAGTAAATAATCGTAACAAGAATTTACAGTCTTCTCTGCCCATTCCTATAATTTGAAATGCAGACAAGAATAGACAAACTTGTAAGTTCTGTGTACAGTATGTATTGTATGCGCAGCCGCAACGCGAAGGGAGAAATGCACACTTACCTCACCGCTGATTTTATCAAGCTCTTTTTGCCCTCTAATTAAAGAAAGTCAAGAGTTTTCCAATTGTAGGGTCTTTCAGCAGTGTTCTTCAGCATGTAGGAATTATTTGGTGGTACCCTTTCTCAACAGGACATTATCAGTATATCCTAAGTATGAAAGAACGTCCTAGGACATCCTCAGCCATAAGGTAGGGACATCTTGAGTTGTCCGTAAAAACACGACAAAATTTGAGTTTGAATTGGCAACAGTGATGTCAGATTTAAAACAATGCTTTATTTATGCAATAACGTCCATCAGATTCATTGGATGGGGGAGGGGGGATAAATTTTTGATGAAGGTATGTTTCCATTGGCCAATCAGCATTTCAGTGCAAATTCAACGAACATTTTAAAGGTTTTCTTCCTGTTGAATGATCTAGTGGTAAGGAACTGCCTAAAGTTTTTTCAAAGAGTTGGGGGGCAAAAAAGGGTTAAAATTAGAAAATATGACTGACCAAGGTTATGAAAATTGCTCAAATATGAGAGGTGACAAATTTGGGTTACAATTTTAAATTCCAGAGCATTTCACGCACATTGCAGCAGCCATTTATTAAAATTAGTAGTTAATGAATGACTGCGAAGTTGGAAAAAATGTATAGATTCCCTAATATCTTTATTTCTTAAATTAGAAAACATTCATGATGCTTTATTAAGCAATTACAAAAATGTAGAGATAGATAATATGATTCAAAATGAGGCAGTTGTTTATTGATTACAGTCGGCAGCAAAATTACTAAAGTACTAGCAATAATTCCTACTTAAAAGATGGGCACCTTATATTGTTTTGTTAAGTAAATATTTGTCGAGTCATGATCTTAGTCTTTATGCTGTTTATAAAAAAGTAAGTTGATGATAAAAAAAAAGCGATCAAACCAAATATATATATATACATGAAAAATATGGATGTGTGCTTCATTAATTTTTCTGCCGTCATTTGACACAAAATTTCGAATTATATTAGTCCGATTAAGTAAGCTATGTGAAACAAAATTTTTTGATTTATACCAACTCATTAATTTATTAAATGGCTCATTATTCTTATTCTTCTTCTTATTAAGAATTATGATCAGTTGGATCCTTTGATAACTTTATCTTAGAAGCTGAAAAATTAGCTAATGTAATAGACGTAGAAAAAATCTTTGAATTGGCTACACCACGCCATCATGTTCAATCTTAAAAACGAAATTTTTCTTATGAAAGTGTAGACGAATGCATAGAAAATTCAAAAGAGAAATATAAAATAGGTTTTTTTTTTTTTTTTTCCCTCAGCGATCAGGCGATTAGTGCACTGAAGCTGAGATTAAATTTATTGAATAATCATAATCATTCTTTTTGAATTTTTATGTAATGTCCACAAACTTAACGACACGTGCAAAAATGAATTACTGAGACTGACACACTGTAAAGATCTGGGAAACAACTTAACAGATGGCGATTCCTATGTTAAGTCGTTTAAATCTTAACATTTTAAAATTGGCTGGTAAAATATGCTTTATTTTCTTCACTTTTGAAAAAAAAAGAATGCCCAATTTTGACGTCTTTAATTTCATTACTTTCCTTAACATTGGGCCGAATTTAAGCACTGCTTTAAAAATTTTGTTAACCTTGCCCATAATTTTTGCTAACGGAGAAAGATCTTTTTCTAAACTAATAATCTGGTGTGTCACTCACATAACTTTCTCTTACCCTGAAATTTAATACCATAAATACAGGTTGGAGATTAAGAGGTAAGACAACGAGTAGTGTTATGTAAACTTATGTTAAAACAATTCAAATTTGGCTTCGGAAAAGTTTTATGTGACAGTTAGTTCTATGTGAGGGGGACTAACGCCCACCTCAACCCACCCGTTTCATTACTGCACCTACATTTATATAGAATTTAAATCTGTTATTAAAATTAAAAGTTCGCTTAAAATTAAACAGACAATTTTCACGCGTAACATTCCTTGAAACTTTTCCAGCAACAAACTTATATTAACTTGAAAATACAACTTTTGGATCCCCTGAAATTATTCGTTTGTAAGTTACTCTAAGAGACACAGACAAAAATCAAACTTTAAAAAACTTTACTTCGGCAATTAGGAAGCCTTAAAACGCGTAAATATACAAAAAACAAGAGATGAATACTTAGCTTAAAAACATACATTATTTATCATGTCTATGAGGAATTCATTTCATTTTCTGAGCAACTTTGGTGGAAGTGGTAAAATATTACAGTAAAGAACTTCCACAAAGAATAAAAAAGAATGTTATCGTTTAAATATTTGCAGCCCTGATCTGTATATCATTTGAAGATTATGTACATACCATATGATGCACCTAAATATAATCCTATAGTAGTGATACAAGGCACAACCTGAAATACATTTCCATCAATTTTCAGCTATTGTCGCACTATAATCAAGTTCTTCTGTGTAGCCCTGTAAATGAACAGTGAAGGATTTCCTTACTGTATTCTACATGAGACATGTTTTTATGCATATAAAAAGTATATATTCATTTCATTTTGGTTTAGTGCAGTCTATAGATGTTAAACTCTACTCCCCTGCAATTTCCCCCCTAGACGTAATGTATTTGAATTCTCTTGGGTGTCCCTGTACACGAACTATATGCGTCATCTCAACAAAAAGCTTAGTGTAGCATCCCCATACCATACGCATTTAGAATACCAAGTTTGGACTTTCTGCTGCAATTTGTTCTTGAGATATGCTGATAACAGACAGACAGACACACAGACCAACCGCTAAAAACATGATTTTCGGATTCAGGGGACCTTAAAACGTGTAAATATAACAAACTCACATTCGAAAATTTGACCCTAAAGCAATACTTTTTTACCTTATGGGTGAAAGTAATAAGAGAAAGTAAAAATGGTAAAAAAATATTTTAAAACCATATCTAGTCCAAATCGACTCAATGGGTTAGCAATGTTGGACATTGAATATGAATTGAGTAACAAATTAGATTCGAAGTTATTCGAGATTTGCACAAAAGAAGGTTTGAAAGAGATTATTTTATTAAAAGCTTAAGTTTTGTATACTGTTCTAGCATTCTTTATCCTTCGCTGTTTAGAAAATATTGTCTGTACTGTACTAGTATTACTTCCAAAGATTTTGTGTTTTTTACTTAAAAAAAAAAAAAAAAAAGAAAAAGAAAAAAAGAAAAAAAAGTAGTAGTAAATGTTTTATGAGTATTATTTACTTAGCTCAATTCTATTAGACCATTTATGTGATATATATATATATTTTTTTATATATATATATATATATATATATTTTTTTTTTTTTTTTTAAGTTTTTAAAGCTGGGGGGGGCGGCATTTCTGAGGTTTGCCTACGGCGGCAGAAATGTTAGAGCCGGCCCTGTCCACCTATTAGAAACTGAATCTACAGTGATCCACTCTATTCTTAGCCTTAGCACAATGCATTTTTTCAGGGTCACTCTTTTGACAGTCTCAGTAAATAGACAAAGTTTTGTGCTTTATATTTTCAATGTTCACCTTTCCAGGAAAATACAAAATGCATTTTTCCCAAATAAAGATGATTTCATACCTGCCAACCAATTTTAACAAAAAAAGGGAAGATTTTCGTTGAAAAACCAGAAGATTTCATAAAAAAAGGGAAGATTTTTTTTTCTCTCTCTTTGATGTATTAAACAATACAGTTTTACAATTTTAATATTTAGAAGCAATCTATAAAAACGTTTTACTTATAGATTGATTATACTAAATATATAAAAGTTTTAAATCAACTGAGTATTAATTTTCTTAAATTGATTTGGGAAAAATTTTCCTACCTGAAAAAATTACTCTTAATTTTTTTCCCATGTTTACACATTTGGTATAAATATGACAAACAAATATTTAATTTAATTGAGGAAAAATAAACAGATTCATTAAATTCAGCAATAAAGATCTAAAAATAATTTACATATGTGAGAAATATTGAGCACTTCCATTACTTTATTGTTTCTAGAATTGATCATTGATCACAATCCGGGGAGGGGGGATACAAAAATAATTACAGAGTAAGAAATATTAAACTCTTTCAACTCTACTTCTAGAATCTAATGTAAAAACTTTAAAATGAATACTATCATTTATGTAGCAGATGGATAAAGATTAGGAAACAAAAGACTTCTGCGGAACATTAGATTGCTGATCACTAGTTGGAGATAAATAATTTATGTTATGGATGGAAAAAGATTGGGAATCGGGAGTTTTCGTAGAACATTTGGGTTTCTTTTTAAAACGAACGATATCCGCAACTTTTTTAAAAACGGAAGATTTTATCATCTGTCCGGAAGACCGGAAGATACGTTAAAAAACCGGAAGTCTTCCGGGAAAACCGGAAAAGTTGGCAAGTATGTGATTTGCTTCAATATTCTGAATTCTGATGCAATTCACTAGGCTCCCGCTTACTTTTGAAAGTACTTCATATCAATTAACATACTCCAGTTTGAGATTATCTTCATCTTCATTCCATGAGGCCCCTAATGCTAAAGAAGTCAGAATCATATTTTTTTTACAACTTTTCTTCATTCTTTTTCTCACTTCCTTTAATTGGACCTTGACTATATGCTTTGATTTTCAGTCAGTATCTTTTTTATCAACCACTTCTTTGTCCATATTTATTAATTTTGCTGCTACCATGTCACTCGACATCATCACATTTTTGTTAATTGTTGAAAGATAAATAGAATTCAAGGTCTTTGTTGCAATCTACAGTTTGTGAAACGCTGGTGTAGACTATTTTCATTAACTCTAGAAAAATGCTTGTAAAATAACACAAAATGGTGAATGCTGATAATGAATAATGTTAGAATGCTATAAAACTGTCCCCAGAAAGTTGTGTGACAAGTAAAAAATATCTAAAGGTCTTTGGGTGTTTAAAGTATTAGAAGTGGCTACCAGGAGCTACTCTGATAAATTAATCCTTTATTTTAGTTCGCAGGTAAATTTTAAATGTAAATACACAGGCATTTAGTAGTACGCATTCTTTAATATCAAAATATATTAATTAGTATAGTATTGTAGTATAAGATTTTTTACACAAATACACTTTTAGCATTGTTATAGATGTCTCGAGTAGATAATATATAACTCAAAAGTAATCAATTACATTATATAAATAATAGTTATAACTGATTAGTTATTTAATATGATCAGAGTTTCAGATTACCTGTTCTATAGCATTTTGAACTTCAGGAGGAAATTCAATGTGATTATTGACATTATCCTCATCAAGTACATCATCATCAAACTCCATTTTCGACAATATCTAAATGAAAAAAATATATATAATAATAAAAAATAATAAATAAATAATAATAAAAAAGAATACATGTGAAGAATGTAAATGCAACTAGTTATAATTCAAAATATAACACTTAACAATAAATACTGAAAACTTTTGAAGCGATACTGATGTCTTATACTAATTATTGAATATCCAAAATTCTCTTTTATTTTCAGATCTTTGAACCAAATCAATTGATCAAAAGATATTCTTGCGCAGGGGAAAAAAATCTTATTAAATGACGTCTTACATTTAAAAATAAACACTTAATTATTTAACATGTAATAATAATTTTGTTTAATGATACATTTTGTTTGAATGCAGAAGAGAAAAAAAAAAGGGTGGGGGGTGGGGGTATGTATAGTTTATTATGGTTCCCCTCTTCTTTTTACAATTTTCTCCTCTCCAATCACCAAATCCTATGTAACTCTAAGGAAAAATTTGTTTATAGAAATCTTCATTACCTAATGCATCTTTAAAAATTTTGTTTTTCCATTCGGAAAATTCACAAACATTATATTAGTAATCGTCTTACAAAAACTTATTAAATTTTTATTCATTTTACAACTAAAAATTGAGAAAAATGCAAATAGTTAATTTTTTCCTATATTTAAACTAAAAATTAAAATGTTAAAAAAAAAAAAAAAAAATTCAGAAAACAAGTACAAATTTAATGGTTATAAATTTTTTTTGTGTCAAAATAGAATTTAAAACTAGTACATTGTGCTCATCACAAAACTTTCTTCTGTATCATTCTATACAACAATGTCACATACTAAATAGTTAATATAATAATACTAAATATTAAATAAGGTTTTCACAGAGAACATTTTCACTTACTGTTTAACATGTTTACTGTTTAACACAAAAGTTTAATCATAATTTCTCACTATAAAGATTTTACATATGGAGTTAGGTACAGACTTACCAACCAATTTTAATAAAAAAAGGGAAGATTTTATTCTTTTTCTTTGATGTATTGAACAATACAGTTTTAGAATTTTGATATTTTGAAGCAATCTATAAAAACGTTTTACTATAGATTGATTATACTAAATATACAAAAGTTTTAAATGAAGTTATTCCTCTTCAACATATAAATATCTACACAACAGAGTTTGTAAGAAATTTATTTAACAATAGACAAAAAAACTTGGTTAAGTTAAAGTATAACTATTTTTTTAAACAAATATAGAATATGATTTTTGTGTATATAAATTAATCATATATATATATAAAGTAGCAGTAGCTAATTATCAGTTTCAAACGTGCATAAAACCAACTGAGAATTAATTTTCTTAAATTGATTTGGAAAAAACTTTCCTACCTGAAAATATTACTCTTAATTTTTTTTCCATGTTTACACATTTGGTATAAATATGACACACAAATATTTAATTTAACTGAGGAAAAATAAACAGATTCATTAAATTCAGTAATAAAGGTCTAAAAATAATTACATGCATGAGAAATATTGAGCACCCTTATTGTTTCTAGAATTGATCATTAATCACAATCCGGGGAAGGGTTGAGGTATACAAAAATAATTACAGAGTAAGAAATATTAAACTCTTTCAACTCTACTTCTAGAATCTAATGAAAGAAGTTTAAAATTAATATTATCATTCATGTTGCAGATGGATAAGGATTAGGAAACAAAAGACTTCTGCAGAACATTTGATTGCTGATCACTAGTTGGAGATAAATAAAGGGAGGGAGGGGCAAAAAATAATTACATCAACAAAAAATATTTAACAATTCTATCTCTTTACATGTTCTAGAATCTCATAAAGCAAGTTTGAAATGAATATTGACATTTATGTTATGGATGGAGAAAGATTGGGAATCAGGAGTTTTCGTAGAACATTTGGGGTTTCTTTTTAAAACGAACGATATCCGCGACATTTAAAAAAATGGAAGATTTCATCATCTGTCCGGAAGACACGTCAAAAAATCAGAAGTCTTATGGGAAAACAGGAAAAGTTGGAAAGTATATAGGTGTGATTTTAATCAATAGATGTTGAGATGTAGCCATGTAGAAAATCACAGAATCTAATTAATAGCAGCACCATCTATTAGCAGATATACACCTAAATTGAAATATCAGAGTATTTCATGGTGATTCTCTCATGCATCAAGTTTTATGTATTTATATACAGTAGAATCAGAGATATAGCCTACCTATTCACAGAGTAAATTGCAGCAGAGGAGTGCCACCTGTTGGCCAATTTACACATAACTTGAATAATTATAGTGCTCCATAATGCTCTCTCATATATTGTTTTGTGAACCTATATACAACAGAACTTGAGATATAGCCTTCGCATTCACAGGGGAAATTTCAGCATAGCAATGTCACCTATCAGTTAATATGTAGCCAAATTGAATCAGAATATAAAGTTTTATAATAGTCCTCTCAAATTTCAAGTATCTGATTATATACAATAGAACCTGAGACATCTCAGTATAGCAGCGCCACCTGTTGACAGTTGCACCAAAAATTAAGAGGCACAAATTTTTGTTAAGGTGCAACTACATATCAATTTATATGAAATTCTGTGCAGTAATTCCTGAGATACAGTTGCCATAAAAATTTTGTCACACACACACACAGACAGATATTTTCTAAAAATGGCCAAATCAAGTTCTGGTTCTGGATCTCTTGAAACATGTAAATCCATTGAAAACCGGAACTCAAAATTTTTTACAAATCTAACTTTCTTCGATTAAATAGAGAAATACATTAGATATTTAGTAATTAAAAAAAAATTCCCTATAGAGTTACATGGGATTTAGTGACCAGAGACAGGGGAATTGCAAGAGATAGAAAGGAACCTTTTAATGTAAATTAATGATCCTTTATTTAATTTTTACAATAGTATAAGAAAAATCTTTCTTATGGTAAAAGCATACAATTTTACTAGTTGGCAAAAATGAAGAAGAAAATTAAATCAAAAGTTGCAGACGATTACAATAAAAACATGGGATGAGCCAATTATGTTGACTGGTGATAGACCAAGTGGATTATTAATACAACAAATGCGAAAAATACTACAAAAAAACTTCTGCATTTCTTATGCATATTCTGTATGAAACAATGAAGAAAGAAATGTTTATCTGCAATGCAGAGTTATCTATATAGTAAATATTTTTCAGATTACAAACTGTTCTAAGTTTTTTTCCCCAAACATTTTGATCGAAATTTGTTTTAAAGAAGTTTTTTTTTTTTTTTTTTTTTCTTCCTCAAATATTTTTCACCACATCCTTTTTTAAGACACTTTACCGAATGTATGCTTTTTAAATAGAAAGTAAAAAAGAAAAACTGAAATTAAGCAATTTTTTTTTACAAATAAAATTTAAAATAATAAAATACACATGCCTTTAATCAGTGTAAAAATACGTTCGGCAAGTGACTAAACTTCAGTAAATTCGTAAGCTTATTTAATTTAAATAGCTGCTTGTTTGGGGATAAAATATTTAATAGGTTATCTGTTTTTTACTCGTTACTAATCTTGGTGTTTTAAAAAGAAAATGAGAGACTGGATTATTAGTAACATTTATTCATTTAACAACAAATATAAACTGAATAATCAATAAATAAGAATTTGAAACTGTTAAATTACATGTTGATGCGTCTTCAAACAATAAATCAAATGTATTAATAATTCCTTTTTTTTTTCTTTTTTACAGAAGATATAGTTTAATAAATCTGAATACTTTATAAAAATAATAATATTAATAAAAAATATTACTTCTTCGCATACGCAATATCATTTTATTTATTCATAATAGTATCAATTTATGGAAGGGAAAGAAAAAAAAACCTGACAATTACAATCTAAAATTATATTGTTATACATCAATAACTAAAAATTTGCAACAGATATTTTAATATTCAAATCACTAGAAACATCACCTGACCTTTTAATAAAATAATCTATATTCTGTGCAAATAATTAAGTTTATTAAGACATTTAATGACGAGAAATAAACTCAAAAAAACTGTTTCATTTTAATATATCAATAAACTTTATTTCTCTTTCATATTTTCATGTTGATCCCAGTAAGAATTTCCAAATATCACCATAAAATCTGCCCAACACAACACAGCAACAAACCAAATCAAAACAAACAATCCCATCTCACCTGAAAACAGTGTTGCCAGACGGTCGACAGTCAATTTCCCTAGGCTTTAAAATTTCCCCAAATCAGGGGGTTTTTCTAAAAAACATCCCCAACTCAATTTTTACAAGAAAGTAAATTAAAAAAAAAAATAATAAATAAATATTTAACAGATTTAAGCCAGATTTCCCCCGCCAAATGACGTTCATTTTTGAAAAAAAAAATCCCCATACATAAAAATAACTTTTATATACACACTAGTTATCGGATAATTTTAAATCTGTGTACACTGTACAGTACTTTAGTGCTGAGGATGTACGCAAGATGTTCTTCCATCTTCAGGATATCCTGAGGAGAAGAAGTACCTTTAAAAGCCCCTATGTTAAAAGCTCCTACGTACGCGTAAGGAAAAGTCAAATCCCTACAATTGACAACACTATAAACTTAACACTAACAGGTAGACTTTAAAATAAGTAAAAAAAAATTAAAAAAATTCCTGATTTCGCCCCAAACATTTCAAAACTTCTCACTAACATTTGTTCCCCAAAATTGTCCCCAGAAGCTCAAAAAATCCCCCCCCTGGGGATAAAATCTCCAATCTGGCAACACTGCCTGAAAACATACATATAACAGACTGTGAAAAAATAACAGTTATTCAAACTTTTACTTTAATAAATGTGATCTAAAAACCACGCCCATGTTGTCAATAAATTTTTCTTTTTAAATATTATTTTGCTGCATTTCCACCCCTCTAGTTATTATTCCAACTCAGTGGATTTTTATAATAATAGAATGTGTTGACGCAGAATAATTTTTTAAATGAATGAACCAACCATTCACCACAAATCACAGATAAATAGAAGAATAACAGAAACATATAGCTCTCTGTTTATCTATGCACTATATATGAGAATAAAATCAGAGAAGACTGCGCATAAAAAAGTATATAGTTTTTGGAAACAGAACTTTTTAGCAAATTATTAAATGTAACTCGACATATAATAGGCAATTAAATTACTAAATAAAGGTCCAGGGACATAAAAAGTTGACAAAATTGTATCAATGCAAAGTGGATTTGTGCATAATTGTATAGTAAGTGGGGGTGAAATAAGAACAATTAAAACGTTAGTTAGTAGCTAGAGATGCAACTAAATACTATTATATAGACTTCACCTAGTGGGAAAGGGCATGTATAATATGTGGATTTTGATGATAGCTTTAACTTTTTCCCTAAAAATTTCTTAGATTTTTTTGAGTAACTTTAAAATGTAGGAATCTGAAATAGAACACTCCAATCAAGTAATGGAGTCAACTTAAAGGTTTTATTGGTAGGAGCTCCTTTCATCTCCTGTTCCTCAAGATAAGAATAAAAAATATAAACAGGATAACAATTAAATCATAACGCGATGCACTAAGTACTAATATTCAATTGGGACCAGTGATAAAGTTCATTATAACAGAGATTTCCCTATATCCGGGGTTCACTACAGCAAGGTTCGACACTTAGTAGAAAGTTAATCAGTTTACACAATTTTATGTTTTGATAAATTTAAAGTAAGAAATGCTATTTTTCTTTGGATTTAAAAAATAAAATCTCCCCTTTTTTTAACCACATTAAAAAATCCAGATTCTTCATATGTTGTTAAAATCTTCATATAATGTTTTAAAACTGGCCTGGAATTTTTACAATTAAAATAATAAGCAATTAACAATAACAAGCTTTCAAATATAGCCTATTTCCACAAAATTTTTCAAAATTCCCTGACTATTCCAGACTTCCTTAAATTCCCTAACTAATGGCCAACCTCTATAATCAATCATTACTGAGATATTTATACAAAGATTAACATACAGACAGACATTGGATTCCTCACACTTTAAAACATGAGCACATTACCAAGCATAAGGCATGCTTAGTATTTCTACCTTCCATGTGGCTAGCATTTAAACTTTTCTAAATTCCGTGACTATTTTTTGAGATTTTCCCAGACTCTTACTTTTTATTTTCCAATGAAAATTTTATGACATCTGCGAAAAGTTTAGTGATTTAAAATAGCATTAATAATTTAATGATTAATATGGCTTATTTTCATAACATTTGTCAAAATTCCCTAACTTTTCCAATTTTCTTAATTCCTTGATTTTTTCTGACTACTCGCCACTCTGACCTTCATATTATTAACATTAACTCTCAAATAATATGAAGGTAGAAACTAGTTCAATATCTGGTTTAGGACAAAGACCTAATTTTATATAAAGTAGAGAGCCAGAAATCCGCTGACTTAAAATCCATACAGCTTGTCAGATACAGACAATGCAATTCACTATTAATAAGTTACAAAACTGCAAATCAGAATTTTTGAAAAAGATCTTGAATGCAGATTTTTTGCTTGCATTTTATGATTACAAAAAAGAAAAACAAAATAATCTCCTTATATTATTAAAATCTGTGCGCATCTGTCTGTCTTCTCCTTATATTATTAAAATCTGTGCGCATCTGTCTGTCTGTCTGTCTGTCTTTCTTTCTGTCTGTCTGTGAGAAATGCCTTGTCATAGCTAAAGCTCCGGCGCTAATGGTCGCAGCGCTTCGAAACCGGTGTCGACAGACGCAGAATTTCTTCATCTCGACATCGCGATAATTCGCTAAGCGATGCGACCCTAATTAGCGGAGATATTAATTAAAACGTCGACCCATATCTACCGAAAAATGACCCAGAATTCATGATTAAATGCTTAAAAAGCGACATTTTTACGGAAAAAGTGGAAAATAAATTAGAAATATCAGTCGTATCGTTACAAATAAGATATCAAATGAAAGGTCCGATTTTTCTGAATCCGACGGTTTAAATAGCTTATCTATAGGGCAATTAGATTTTTTAAAATTAACTAAAGTATGAAAAAAAAGGTGGCAACAAATCACAACAGTTCTATTAATTTCGCAATAGACGTATTTCGGTTACCATGGCGCCGGGCGAAAGAATAAATAGATTTTACTTCCAGCTTTACTGATTTTGTACTGGAAATAAAAATTGCAAATTTCAAAATGCTTCAATTTTCTTCAAAATTAATTCAAACTTGCTACAAACTTTTAACATCACAAGACGAAGTTCCAGTTCAAATATCATCGGGTTTCGAGAATAAATAAAAAATGTACAATTTAATTGCAAATTAAATGTTATTATAATACGCGTATTTCAAATTCCAACTATGATTAAATTATTTTTAGTACATCATTCAAAAGATATTTTAAAGTACTTTTATATTATCGAAAGCGGGATTCAAGATTTCGCTTCATTTACATGTTTTGAGGTCTCCTGAATCGGTTTTCTTTTGTATCTGAGCTACTAATTAAAATAATTCCATAAGTAATACATCATAAGATAGCTTTGTTGGTTTGAAATCGAACAGTAGATTACAAAAATTTCTTCCGCCAGATGGCGCTGTAAAATTTTAAAATTTCAATTTCTAATTATGATTAAATTGTTTTTAATACATCATTCGAAAAATATATTAAAGTTCTTTTATATTATCGAAAGTTTTAACCAGATTTGCACGTTTTGAGGTATCCTGATTAGGCTTTCTTTTGCATCTCAGCTAATTCAGTTAGACCGTTCAAAATTGGTATATGTAGGTTAATTAGGAAGGGCTGAAAGGGTGGGGAAGATATAGGCGTGCACGGGACAGCGCTGCCGAAGGCAGTGGGGACCCGGTCCGACTTCTTAACCGATGAGAAATGATTTTTTTTTCCATTTTCTTTTCTTAAGAATAAAAATTTGATTTGAGAAGGAATATGTGCGCGTATACCTTCTCACGTGCGTGCGCAGCGCGCATGGGTCTGCGCTGCCGAAGGCAGTGGGGACCCGGGCCGACTTTTTACCCAATCAGAAATGATTTTTTTTTTTTTTTATTTCTTTTCTTAACACTAAAAGTTACTGTTAGTGATTCATTAATTTTAGTGATTCATTTGAAAATACTGACCCGCTAGCGGGCGAAGCTCGCTAGTAATAATATGAAAGACTGAAGAACCAAGTTGCTGCTAATGAAATTATTGACAGTATATTAAATTCACCAAAAGAAAATAATGATGATATTAATCTGGTAAACAAAAACAAACTAATTTTTTTGTTTTTGGGTCAAATTTTCGAACGCGAGATTTTATTATATTTACACGTTTTGAGGTCCCCTGAATACGAAAATCATGTTTTTAGCAAATGGTCTGTGTGTCTGTCTGTTATCAGCATATCTCAAAAACAAATTATGGCAAAAAGTTCAAACTTGGTATTCTAAATGTGTATCATATAGGGATGCTACAGTAAGATTTTCGTTAAGATCGAGCAAATGGTTCGTGTACAGGGACAATAAAGAGAATTCTAATACATTACGTCTATGGGGGAAATTGCAGGAAAGTAGAGTTTAATGTCTATAGACTGCACTAAACCAAATGAAACGAATATATATTTTTACTTTCTTCTATATGTAATATAGAGAAAGTATTGGATTCGCGAAAATTTTCGACCTCCGTTTTTTGACGGATCTACACGTTTTGGGATGTCCTGAACACGAATTGATAGTTTTTAGAAAATGTTTGTCTGTGTGTGTGTCTGTATCATTTTTTTGTGGACGCTGTATCTCACGAACATATGAATGAAATTTAACCAAACTTGGTATTTAGTTGCACCCTGACATGAACTGGTGCCCATTAGATTTGGGGATCAATAGCTCAACAGGTGGCGCTGTAATCGCATTTTATGCAAATTTTTAACATGGCAGCATAGGACAAAATTCCGTATAAATGGGCATAATGAGAGTTATTTTAAACTTGTGATTGTAAAATTAATTTGAATTATTGATGATAGTAGTAGTTAACTAGGAAAAAAATTTGTGCATGGGGAGGCATGGGTTCCCCCCCTGGGGGGGAAGTACCCCCCCGGGGGGGTTAAATTTTGAAGATGGGTATCATTCGAAAGATCTCGTCAATACCTTTAAAACGAATGGTTGAACCATAAATCTGTGATAATTTAAAACAAAGTTATCGATTTTTTTTACTTTTAATAAAAAAAAAACATAAAATCGTAATTTTTTTTTTTTTTTTTTTTAACGAAATTTTACCAAACTTGGTATTTAGTTGGTCCCCGACATAAACTGTTGCTGATTATATTTGGGGATCAATAGCTCAACAGGTGGCGCTGTGATAGCATTTTATCTAAATTTTTAACATGGTAGCATAGGACAAAAATTCGTATAAATGTGCATAATAAGTGTTATTTTACTCTTGTGATTGTAAAATTAATATGAATTATTGATAATAGTAGTACGTAACTAGGAAAAAATTTTTGTGCATGGGGGACATCGCTTTCCCCCCTGGGGGGGAAGTACCCCCCCCGGGGGGGGGGGTAAATTTTGAAGATGGGTATCATTCGAAAGGTCTCGTCAATACCTTTAAAACGAATGGTTGAACTATAAATCTGTGATAATTTAAAACAAAGTTATCGATTTTTTTACTTTTAACCAAAAAAAAAAAAAAACTTAGAAAGAAATTCGATTTTTTTTTTTTTTTTTTTAATATTGTTAGTGATTGAATATGTATTAATTTTCACAAAAAAAAAAAAGGAAAAAAAAATCTTTTTTTTTTTTTTTTAAATATTGTTACTGATTGAATATGTATAGGAAAATATAGAAGAAAGTCTTGTGGTGGCCACAACATACTAGTTTGTAATAGAGATAGTTAACTGGGAAAAAAATTTGTGTATGCAGGAGCCTCGCCTCCCCCCCTGGGGGGGAAGTCCCCGCTCGAAGGGAGTAAATTTTCATGATGGGTATCTTTCAAAAGAGCTCGCCAATACCTTTAAAACGAATGGTTGAACCATCGATCTGCGATAATTTAAAACAAAGTTATCGATTTTTTTTACTTTTAACGAAAAAAAAAAAAAAAACTTAGAAAAAAAAAATCGTTTTTTTTTTTTTTTTTTTTTTTTTCCCATTCTTTTTAATGATGAGAATAAAATGGACTTTTTTTTGGATATTTGGTATTATACCACTTCTTTAATATGGAAATCGTCTGCATTATCATAGGAGATAATCTTTTTAAATAATAATTCTAATAAATTATTTTTTAAAAACAGAATTATTTTTTAATAACCGAATTAAATTCTATGTAAATGTAGGTGCATTAATGAAACGGGGGGTTGAGAGGGGCGGTAGCCCCCCTCACACAGAACTAATTATCATATAAAACTCTTCAGAAGCCTAATATGAATTGTTTAACACAGGTTTACATAACAGTACTCGTTATCTTACCTTTTAATCTGCAACCTGTATTTATAGTGTTAAATTTCAGGGTAAGAGAAAGTCGTGTGAGTGACACACCAGATTATTTAAAATACTATCTGATAAAGGAATAATTGTAAGGAAGGACTCGGTAAAATTCTTAGAAAAATAAATTTGTGTTACTACTATTTACAATAAATAAATCATGCAGTGTAATTTAAAACAAACTACATGTGAACAGATTTTATCTAAATTTGACAAACATTTTTTTCATTTTACTTATTGTTTTCATTATATATATATATATTTGTTAATGTTCATTATTATTCTTATGTACCTAGTAATTTAATATTCAGCGTTATTATTCACTAGTATGTGTTTAGTTTGACTAATAGTCTGCATTTATTATTCAAAGTGAAATAATATATGGAAAATAATAAGTGAAATACTTTATGGAAATAATTAGTGACATTTTTTATGGGCCCCAAAATCCTCCAAATCCGCACAACCTCTGGTCCCAAGCTATGCGGATTTTTGACTCTGTACTGTATATGCATGTTTTCATCATCATTTGTTAAAATGGGCATTATGTTGCTGCCAATTAACAAAATTTGCATGTTTCTTTTTCAAAGTTGGTTATCTGAAATAAGCCTTTTTTTTTTTCTTTCTGTTTTTTGTACTAAAAAACACACTTTTTTTAAAAGAAACTTTTCTGGTCTGAATGTTTCTTAGACAGACCCCTCATCATCTTCATTTATGTAATGCCTTTGAGAAAAACATTTCTCAGTTTTTGAGCCCCAATTCACAAATGTTTTTTCTCCATCATTTTTAAATATTGAATAATTGTTCTGCAACAAAACCATTTATACTATTGTTCTGGGAGGTGTCACTTTTTTTTTTTTTTTTTTTTTGCATGTCTTGCTTTACATTTCATTAGCAGAAAAAATTAAATCATAAATGCACTTATTCTGCAAATAAAATTATAAGTACAGACGTTTGATGAATTGAATGAATTTTCAGTTTTTACATAAGCAAAAAGTGATGAGTCTAGAATTTCAAGCCTGGGCATTTGGATTATTGCCCTAAGTTCAAATCCTGACCTGGTAACCTTTTGCACATGTTGGAATTAATTTAGCATATCAATCAAACATCTTTAGCATAAATGATTGAAATTATATTTCTTAATCTAGTTATTATTATTTTTTTTTTTCATGTCTAGAATAGGCAAGAAAATATTACTTTGGTATTATTATGTATTATTTTTACTTTCTTCTATATTCAATAGAAGAAAGTATTGGATTTGTGAAAATTTTTGATCTCGGGTATTTGATGGATTTACACGTTTTGAGAGCTGTAGAACACGATTTGACCATTTTTAGAAAATGTCTGTCTGTGTGTGTGTGTGTGACAAAATTTTGCGGCAACTGTATCTCAGAAACTACTGCACAGAATTTCATACAAATTGGTATGTAGTTGCACCTTGACATAAATTAGTGCCTATCAACTTTTGGTAAAAATTGTCCAACAGCTTGCGTTGCCATCCCACTTTTTCTAAATTTTTAACATGGTGGTATAGGACAAAATTTTGCATAAATGTGCATAAAGAGAATCATTTTTTTATAATCATTATGAAATTATTTATATGAATTATTTATAAGAGAGATAGTCAATTGGGGAAAAAAAATTGTGTATGTCGCCTCGAGGGGAGTAAATTTTCATGATGGGTATCTTTCAAAAGAGCTCGGCAATACCTTTAAAACAAATGGTGGAACCATCAATCTACAATAATTTAAAATAGTTATCATTTTTTTTTAAATGTAATATTGAGAATAAAATTGACTTTTTTTTATATTTAGTGTTATACTACTTCTCTAATATGGAAATAGTCTGTATTATCATGGAAGATAATTTTTTTACTTCCATTACCCTACTACCGTAGGTAATGGAAGTATTGTATTCGGTCTGAAAATTCGATATAGGGTTTTCACCTGATTTACACGTTTTAAGGTCCCCTGAGTCCAAAAAAGTGGTTTTTGGCAATTGGTCAGTGTGTATGTATGTGGAGAATCTTCTGGCTATTATAGCTCAGAAACTAATAAAGATAGAGCTACGAAACTTTAGAATTGAAATACGTCTGGTGTACAGATGAAAGTTCCAAATTTTGGTGAAAATTGAAAAACCGGAAGTGGGACATCGGAAACCGAAAGTGGGACCGTAAGTCCGTCTCTCAAAAACGGCTCTAACGATTTTCTTCAAACTTGCTATATAAACACTCTATTAGATGTCCTTTCGAATGATATAGTTGGTTAGTTCAAGAAAATTGATAGGTGTCCTGTATAAATAGCTCAATTTCAGGCCTCGCAAAGGCGTTCCTTTAAAAACGGTTCTACGGATTTTTTTCAAACTCGCCATTTTAACTCACTTTTAAATATGCTTTTGTATGTAATTATTGTTTTCCTGTCAATAATTCAGTTTAACCGGAAGTGGGACCGTAAGTCCGTATCTCAAAGACGGCTCTAACGATTTTCTTCAAATTTGCTATATAAACACTCTATTAGATGTCCTTTCGAATGATATAGTTGGTTAGTTCAGGAAAATGGATAGGCGTCTTGTATAAATAGCTCAATTGCAGGTCTCCCAAGAGCGTTCCTTTAAAAACAGCTGTACGGATTTTTTTCAAACTCGCCATATTAACTCACTTTTAAATATCCTTTTGTATGTAATTATTGTTTTCCGGTCAATAATTGATTTTTTGTAAAAGTTGGTATCTCAAAAACAGCTCTAACGATTTTCTTTTTAGGTCACTTTTATGTTTTCTGATCACATTATCTCTCAAAAATGCATATAATACGTGCAATAGTGGGTAATGGAAGTCGTGTGGTTGTTTCACACCAGATTTTTAAATAATTTTAATAAATTATTTTTACTGAGTGAATTTGTATAGGAAAATATAGAAGAATGTCATGTGGTGGCCACAACATACTAGTTTTAATTGACAATAAATTAAATGAATTACTGTGGCAGAATGTTTTTATGCTTTCTACGACAAGCTTCATAAGTGCAATCATTTTCTTTATTTTGCAAGATGATGTTGTTAAATAATATATTTATATGTATATTTTATATTTGGTAATGTTTCTAATTTATTCTGGAGTATTGTTATTTCCCATCCTTTTTTTTTTTTTTTTTTTTGCATCATTAATTTTGAAGAGCACTTTACTTCATATTTCATTGTAAATATTTTATAATAGGAGAAAATTCTCTACAAGCAAAGTGGTATGAAAAAAAAAAAAAAAAAAAAAAAAAAAATCTGGTGTGAAAGAACACACGACTTCCATTACCCACTATTACACGTATTATAGGCATTTTTGAGAGATAATGTGATCAGAAAACATAAAAGTGACTTATAGAGAAAATCGTTAGAGCCGTTTTTGAGATACCAATTTTTACAAAAAATCAATTATTGACCAGAAAACAATAATTACATACAAAAGGATATTTAAAAGTGAGTTAATAGAGCGAGTTTAAAAAAAAATCCGTACAGCCATTTTTAAAGGAACGCGCTCAGAAGACCTGAAATTGAACTACTTATACAGGAAGCCTATCAATTTTCCAGAACTAACCAACTATATCATTCGAAAGGACATCTAATAGAGTGTTTATATAGCAAATTTGAAGAAAATCGTTAGAGCCGTTTTTGAGATACGGACTTACGGTCCCACTTCCGGTTTCCGATGTCCCACTTCCGGTTAAATTCAATTATTGACAGGAAAACAATAATTACATACAAAGCATATTTAAAAGTGAGTTAAAATGGCGAGTTTGAAAAAAATCCGTACAACCGTTTTTAAAGGAACGCCTTTGCGAGGCCTGAAATTGAGCTATTTATACAGGACGCCTATCAATTTTCCTGAACTAACCAACTATATCATTCGAAAGGACATCTAATAGAGTGTTTATATAGCAAGTTTGAAGAAAATCGTTAGAGCCGTTTTTGAGATACGGACTTACGGTCCCACTTCCGGTTTTTCAATTTTCACCAAAATTTGGAAATTTCATCTGTACACCAGACGTATTTCAATTCTAAAGTTTCGTAGCTCTATCTTTATTAGTTTCTGAGCTATAATAGCCAGAAGATTCTCCACATACATAGATACACACACACACATACATACACACTGACCAATTGCCAAAAACCACTTTTTTGGACTCAGAGGACCTTAAAACGTGTAAATCAGGTGAAAACAGGATATCGAATTTTCAGACTGAATACAATACTTCCATTACCTACGGTAGTAGGGTAATGGAAGTAAAAAGTGTGTACTAGCAGTACTCTGGAATAAAGTATAAATAAAACCAGATATATTTAATAGTGCTGCACCGAGTAGCACTTTGGCCGAGTAGCCGTAAGAAAGAATAATTGAAATTGACGTATATATGAAGAATTTTGCACATCTTGAAATTTAAAAAAGGCTTTTTGAACACAAAATTAAGTTAAATGGCAAACAGTATGTTTACATGAAATGTTTCAGAACTTTTGTAGTGTATATACACAATTAGGTTCATTGTTATATTTGATACCTCCAGCTTAGTGGATTATTAAAACCATAATAACTGATAACTTCATTCTTTATTATATAGTCTTTCTCAGATACGAATCATTCTCAGATAATTCTTAGAGAATATAAAAGTTCTTTATACACTCAGGCTTAATTTAAGATGCATGAAATTTACATATGAAATGAGAACATTAAAATAAATATTTTATCATCATTTCAAACATGATAGACTTCATTAATCTTCAAATTCTAGAAGAGTAAAAAGGTAGGTGGTTTCGGGCCATAATTTGCAGAACAACAAATTTGATTCTATATTTTTAATAACATTTTAGTGTATTTACCTTTTTCATAATTATTATTTTTTAAATTAAATATCAATCTTTTTTTTACAGTTTATAAGTGTCTTACTTTTATTTGCACAAATATGTAACTAAAGTTTTATCTACTATAGTAGTATTATATAAGGGGTTCTTTTTTCTAAAATATTTTATTTTTGTCTGTTTTATAGATACAATTTTATGTACAAAGTTTTTGCAAAAAAAAAAAAAAAAAAATTGCGTATTACACACATACAAGATGGTTATACTTAAATTCTTGTAACTAAAATGGATAAGCTCAAATCATGAATCGTCTCTATATCGAGTTTAGTGGCAATCTACTTGCCCGTTTTAACTGCAGAAAGCTGTTTGCAGCAAAAGTTTAATGAATATGTTTATATTTTCATATTTTTTTAGTTTAGTTATTAAAAAACAACTCTTATGAATACATTTCTTTCAATAATACATAAAAATAATGAAATTCTTACAACTACTCGGTATTGGCCGAATACTTAGTCCATATTTCGCCGAGTACCGAGTATATAACGAGTACTCGGTACAGCTCTAATATTTAATACCAATATTTTTAATATACTTTAGTTAGAATTTGCAAATAAGACACTATATTGAGTTTTCTACTAAAATCTAAAGATATCTTTAAACTTTATGAACAAATCTTTCTGTAAAGTATAATTTTGTTTTGGTAACGTCATTATATCATCTAAATTATACAAAAATACAGGATAAGCAGGAAACCAACTTATGTTTCTATTGCTAAGCATGAATATTTGTCTGAATTTCAGTTTCACCTTATTAATTTACAAAAAGAAGCCCTAATAGTCCAAAGAAAAATAATTATTTTCTCTGGTCGTTTTTTTTTTTTTTTATCAAAACAATTATTGCAAGTTCTTGCATTTTGTGATGTTTATTCAAAGTTTTGTACTTATTTCAATTTAAAATATCATCAAAACTGTTTTGTTATGAAAGAAGAAAAGTAAAAAAAGAACTTACAAAATTTATTTAAAATGATTTATATTGAGTATAAATAGTATTTTACATTTCTTCAGTGTTTGATGATTCTGAATTACTTTCACTGTTGCTGTGTAAAGAAATGATAAGTTTTTGGTTTTCACATACTTCTTCAACTAGTCTATCAATTTCCCACATTTCATCCTCTTTTTTCATAACATGATTTATGCCGTTTGTCCAATTTTCGGTGGTTACATTATTTATTCCTTGAATAACCAACTCGTTCACATTGTTTAATTTAAAAGTCGTATTTTTGCTTGCAACATATCCTTTAACATAGCTTCAAATCATTTCGATTGGATTAAGCTCACAGTAAGGAGGAAGTCTTAATATTTTATGTCCATATTTTTCAGCAACTGATTCTACACGATACTTTTCAAACTTGTTTCTGACTTCAGATACTTTTTGAAAAAGTATTCTTCTTACCTTTAGCATATCAGTGGACCCATGTGATATTTATTTCCTATAACCATTCTTGAATATCAGATTTTTTCCATGAACTAGTTGAAATTTTTTTGGTTTTCACAGAGTGATAAGGAGCATTATCCATCACTAAGCTTTTTTCTTTCAACTTTGGAAGGACATTTTCAAATCATTTTTCAAAATGGTTACCATCTATTTATTCATGATAATCACCAGTTTTTTCCCTATAAAAATATCTGATGCATCAGAAACAAAACCTTCCTTGCTTCAGATACAAGTAATTATGAGTCTTCTTCCTTTACCTTTTGGTTCTGTCAAACCTGTTGTCATACAACTTCTTGCTATATCGTTGAATCTTGCTATATACAACTGGGAAAATGCCCTTCATTGACCCATATTTCATCCAGATAAGAAATTGGCAGGTTTTCCTTTTTATAATCTCTAATTTTTCTTAAATAATTCCTGCGCCACAAAATAATGTCTTTTCTCTCTAAAAGAACAGCCTTTCTTTTCTGTTTTTCAAAAGAAAATTCCAAATCTTTGAGAATTCTGTACAATATTGTGCAGTTGATATTATTTGAGAATATTTCTCTATCATCATTTACATCTTTTAAAAGTTTATCTAAAGTGGGTATTTCATTTCTATGAAAAAAACTATGGATTTTCCTTCGAATGCATGATAATGTGAAATCATCATATTTTATTAGCCTTGTGCATTTTCCTACTGCATTTGGTCTTGTCTTTCCTCAAACGAAAAACAGATCTTTTCGAAACACCTGTAAGATGAAAAACTTTAGTAACGATTTCATTTATAGACTGTGATTGATTTTCCTTTTGAAGTTTGGAATAAACATTTAAAATGTTTTTGCATGCTCCACTTTTGATTATTTTCCTATGCTTTGATGGCATATATAACAAAGTTGGCGACTGGTTTTCAGACATTTTTAAAATGTCAGTGAAAAATATATATGTATCCAAATACTATATTTTTAAATATTTATGATTTAAATAACAATAATAATAGAATAACAATGCATAAAAAGCGAATTTGGAATAAAACAAGAAAAAATAAGGAAAGTGCAATAAAAGTGAAAAGACTCAAAGAGAACTGGCAAAGAAATATAGCTATCCAAAATATATAACCTTGGAAATCGATTAACAGCCAAAATAAAACTCAGGAATGTTGCTGTATTGTCACTATGTGTTTGTTTTGCTAGGAAGATATTTATCATTTAAAAACTTTTAACACATGAAAAATATCAAATATTTGTTACATAAGCTTAATTTCCTTATTTTATGACATTTATTTAGCTACTTTAAAACTCAAAATAGCTGGTGAAATACTTCTCAGAGAGCAATATTGCATTTCCTGCCTTTCTCAATGTTGCCAATTTAAGGTGAAACAGTGTATAGGCACTCGTGCCTACTTTGTTCTCTTAACGAAGGGTCGTGTCTTCTTTCGATGCTAAAGAATTATTGCAAGTTCTTGCATTTTATGGTGTTTATTTATTTAAAGTTTGTACTTATTATGAGCATAATTCAGTTCTCAAAGAATATCAAGTCTGTTCTTGATTTCCCTCTAGACTAGACATCATTAAGCATTTGTGGAGCCACTATTTCAGTGGGTATTCGATTTTTTAGTTCTTCATTTCTGCAAATCTCTTACTAAATTGAGTATAAACTTGAATCTTCAGATTTTCTTTAAAAAAAAAAGTGGAGTTCTGTGGTTCAGAGTCCTGCATCAGGTCGGGTAACCCAATTTTACCGGAACTGAACCCAACCTGTAGTTCGGGTTGGGTCAACTGAATTCTTTCTCTTGCAGGTTGGGTTTAATTTTCAATGAATCGAGTCGACTTGAGAACATCTTTAAAAAAAAAAAAAAAAAAAAAAAAAAATTAGTAGAAATTGTAAAAAATTGTTTGCTATTTTTAACCATAATGAATATATGCTTATCCAAATTATTACAGTAAAATAAACATCAATATCCAACTAAAACAATTAAAAAAAAAAAAAAAAAATATTATTCTTAATAATAATATAAGCTGTGGAAGAATAAGCTCCCTCTCCGACGATAACTAGATGTATAATTCATCTATTTTGATTACTCATATCCTTTTCAAGTAGACTGTTAATTTAAACTGATATAATTAATTTTTTTTCTCTTGCAGATGTTTTTAGGAAATTATTGAAATGTAGATTTAGATAAGAACGGACGATTAGTCGGCATCTGTAACACTATATTATTTTAATTATTTTTTTTATGTATGATAACCATTAAAGAATAAACTTCAAGCACTAAATCTTGAAACCCATTTTTGTACACTTGAAGTACACAACACACATAAATAGTTTTAAAATATTTTTAACCCTTCCTTCAAATTTTTTTACTCAGCGCATTAGTAATTACATTTTTAATTCTTCTTAAAATGATTTACCAATTGTGTGACAATAAAAATTTGGTACATCTATAGTATTTCCCCACAGCTGAATTTGGCGATTTTTCTTTAGTGCGGATTTGAACGATAACAATGTCGTTCTGGATTGTTTGCGATATAATATGGCAACCTGCATGCTATTTATTTTGGATTTATGATTTATAATTTAGCTTATGATTTAGCCATAATCGTCAAATTCAGCTGTGGGGAAATACTATAGTTGTTCCGATTTGGGTATAAAGTAATCGGTTGCAGGTCCTCAAAATTCCCTATTGCAGGTTCGGGTTGATTTAAAATTCACCTGTCGGGTAAGACCTGATCTGTGCAGGACTGTACAGTGATTCTGATGCGATTGTGCCTCTGCAAATTAGAAATGGCAAATTGGGCCCAGCTGGCTCACCGAGAAAAACTCACTGGGTTTTTGCTAATAATTATTAGTTATCAAATTCTATCCATATTATATATTCTTGAGCAAACAAAACAAAACCTATCTTTTTTAGCTAGAAGTTACTTAATTTTTTCATGAAATGAGTAATATATATATAAAAGAATACATTTATTTCTTCTAATAACATCAGTTTTACCTATCCCTAATTTATTTCAATTTCCCACTCTGTATGAAACTGAACAAAAGATTTAATTTAAAAGTAAACTTAAATTTTGTTCAGGATCAATATTTAACTTGTTGAATTTTTTAGAAGCTTCAAGACATTTTTTTTTTTTTGCTTTAACAGTGAGTGAAAACTAACAGTTATTACTGATATATTACATTTCTATATCCATTTATATTAAGCATTTTAAAGATTTTTAAAATTGACTGCTTAAATCAGTCAAACTTAAATAATAACAATTAAAGATTGCATATGAAGTAAAAATGTTGCACATTAAGTACAATGTATATAATAATGCAAGATAAGTTTAAAAAATTACATTCGTGAAATAAATAATGAATCTTGTGCATTGCACAGACTGGTATATAACTACAATATCTCCCCCCAACTGGATTTGGCGATTTTTCTTTAGCGCCGTTTTGAACGATAACGATGTTGTTCTGGATTCTTTGCAATATAATATGGCAACCCTACATGCTGTTTATTTTAGATTTATGATTTACCTTATGATTTTATCATCATTTATGATTTAGCCATTATCACCAAATCCAGTTGTGGGGAGTTACTATAATTGTTCCCACACATTGTCACAAGGAAAAGAAAAATTATGCTTGAATAGTTAAAGTTTCGATAAGTCGTCTAATATTATTATCAGACTAAACCAAAATGAACAATTAAAAGAAAATTTATTTAAAAGTATACATTTTTTTTTTTTTTATAATACTGGAAAAGTTACTAAATCATACAAACAAAAAACATTTAAATGGAACATAGTAGATATTAATAGCATCAGATACACACAAATAGAATTTACATAAAAATATTATGAATAAAAATTGAGTAAGTTTAATAACAACTAGAAGAAAATTTTGAAAAATCAAAATTTACATTAATTGCCTAAATGTTTACAGATAACTAAAAGTTCGTGTTTTTAAAAATGCCTCACATAGTGATTAAAACCTACTTACACCACTTGTGTCTAAATATAAAATCTATTTGTAATAAAAAATGTGCAAAAATATTATACAGTTTTATATGAGGTTAAAATATAGTCTGAATGCTATGAAACACAACCTTATTTATCAACTATTATTACCCCGTCCATTGAAGGAAAGGTTGATAAATGTTCTAACGAATGTATTATTAACAATCACTTTAGCCATTTAGAGCCTTCTGTGTAGATTTTGCGCGATTAAAGTCATTATGTAATCGATCCAACATCCCTCTAGCATAACGAAGTCTTGAAGCCAAGAACTGAGGACAACCATATTTCTCAATTAATTTAAAAGTATAAACAGTAAAGTTCTTTTCTTCATCGATGTATGAAACAGCACCCATTATAGGGCAAAGGATAATTTTGGTGTGATCTTTAAAAAAATTAGCTTGGAATGTCCCATTAGTTAAATGGAAAATTATAGCTGATTTGGTACGTAGCCATGCACGAAGATGTGGCACTTGGGTCATTTCATCACCATCTCTTGGCTTAGCATTTTCACCTGCTGTCAACAAATTTTCACTCATATAAGTGTGAAAATAATTTAACAGAGTTATCTTTTTCTTTAAATCTTTTGGGTGTTCATCTATGGTAAAATACAATTCTTCATTATTCCTGTTGATATACTGCAGAGTTTTACCATTAGCTAATAAAACCATATGTGTCAGATCATTGAAAGAAACTCCAATACTGTTATCGCAAAGCTGATAACCAACTCCATACTTATCCGTATAATCAACCCATTTACTTATCCAAACAAATGGTACTGCTGATGGATCTTGAGCGTCTTCTGGATTTCCACTGTATATTACATCTGGTTTAGACTTGACAACAGATTCTACCATATGAAGAAGATCTTTTAAATAGAAATCTGCAGGCATATTAGCTTTCACCACTTCATCAGTTTTCTTAGCATAATTTTCGATACCTGTTGCAACAGCAGCTGCCACTTCCTTAGATTCTATGACATTATTCTGGTTATTTTTATCTGATAAAGGCTTTCTAGCAGAAACTCTTGATTCTTCCATAGCAGTCATATCTAGCGTTGACCTTGGCTGCATAACCAAACAAGAAGCTGGAATAGCTTTTGGAATATATCCCAATTCAAAATAATCATCTTTCAAGATAGCTGCAGCAGCAGGTCTACATTCTGGGTTAGGGTGAAGAAGCTTCTTTATTAAACTTTTAGCACTATTTTCTAGTCTTTGTGGAAGATAATATTCATTATTTTTTATTTTCATGTAAGTTGTTTTCAGAGATGATGTTTCAAATGGTGGTGTTCCAACAAGTAATGTATACATAATGCAACCAAGTGACCAAATGTCAACTTCAAAGCTATGGCCTTTCTTCAACAATATTTCAGGAGCGATATAATTAGGAGTACCACAAACAGTTTTCTTTCTTTCTCCATCGTGAGATAAACGGGTTGCTAGGCCGAAATCCCCAACTTTAATCTCCATATTATCATTTATAAACAAATTGCCAAGTTTTAAATCTCTGTGAATCACTCTGTTTTCATGCATATACACACATGCTAAAATAATCTGCCGCATAAAATAACGTACTTCAGGAGATTTTAAACTCTTTCGTCTCTTGTGCATTTCCATCAGAGATCGCTTGCGACACAATTCTAAAATTATATATAAATTGCTTTCATCTTCAAAATAACTATGAAGCGACACAATATATTGATGAGACATTGTGCTGTGGATACGGATTTCTTGAGCCATCTTTTCTTTATGGTGTGGTTTTAGCAAAGCCTTTTTGGATACGACTTTTCCAGCGAACACTTCACCTGTAGCAGTATTTTTGAATTCATAACATCGGGCAAATCCTCCTTTTCCTAAGAAATTTCCCTTTTTATAGGTTACCTTAGATTTCGGATCATAGATTTCACTTTTAATGTCTTCGTATTTTGATCGATCACTCATCATGAAAATATATCTTGATCTTGTAATTTTAAATTTCTCGTGAAGATTAAGGCAATCAGGTGCGTTATAATATAGTAAATATACACTTTAAAAAATAACTTAGCATTTGCTAAGTGTCACTTATAAAAATTAATAGCCTGTTTAAAAATCAACATTACATTCGGTTCGGTTCGGTTCGGTTCGATGAGTACTGAGATTTATTGCTTGCCTCAAGGGCCGCTTATATCTCGAAAAATCCACACCACAAGGGTTTTACAAGTTTTATTACAAGAAACAGACAAGTACAATATTTTTGAAGACATAAGACATCACAAACATCCATGCCCGCACCAGGATTCGAACCTGGGACCATTAGATTCGGAAGGCAGCGCCCTACCGACCGAACCACCTGGCCGGCTCAACATTACACTAAAAATTTGAAAATTCATAACGACCGCCCTTTAACGATCGAATGGAATATAAACTTTGAATGTGTTGCCAATACTAAATAATTTCTTGCCACAAAAACATTGCAGTGTATCAAGGAGTTTAAACATATAGGCCGTGTTTAACGGTCACTTTACTTTACGGGAAAACTAAGGTGGTCAAATGTCCCAGATTTCTGGGGACTGTTGTTCGGAAATGCTTTCTTTTTCTCCCATAAAATCAATGAGATTGAACGAGACTATCTGAACTCCATGGTCTCTTCAAAATTACTAAAAGATCATTTTTGGCAACCAGATTTTTTGATGTTTTTAGCGGCCGGCGTTAGTTCACATCCATCGACAGTCGTGCCGGCCAGGTGGTTCGGTCGGTAGGATTCTGCCTTCCGAATCTAATGGTCCCAGGTTCGAATCCTGGTGCGGGCATGGATGTTTGTGATGTCTTATGTCTTCAAAAATATTGTACTTGTCTGTTTCTTGTAAACTCTTGTGGTGTGGATTTTTCGAGATATAAGCGGCCCTAGAGGCAAGCAATAAATCTCAGTACTCATCGAACCGAACCGAACCGAATTGACAGTCGTGACGTCGTCACTGCTTGTCACATGATCAAAATAGTAGATTGCGTCATCGGTTGCTGCTAGCAGTTTACCTTCATGATTGTTTTCTGTCATGCACTTTGGCGATTACCGATGGTACAGTGGATAGCACATCCGACTGTAATCTCAAAGTACATCGGTTCGATCCTGGAGTAGGAATTTTTGTGTAATTTTGTGTTTTAAGTTCAATTTTCATATATCTTATGTATTTTTGTGTTACTTTGTAGATTTAAATCTGAAAAATAAATAAATAATAATAATAAATGCATTTCCTTAGAACTTTCACTCTACATAAATATGCAGAATATATAGAGTGAAATACATATTTCTCTCTCTCTCTCTCTTTTTTTTTTTTTTAATTTAATTTATATATATATGTATTTATATACATGTAAGAGTTATAATTTTTAGCTTTAAATTTTTGCAATTTTCAACTTATTTTAATTTTAAATTTTCCCTTTATAGACACCTCTCTTCACTTCCCTAAATCAAAGAAAAGAAAATTTTGAAATATGTAATCTTAATAATTAAGTCCTGGGAAGTTTTCTAAAAGTATTATAAGTAGTTTAAAATTAATAGTAAATAATAATAATTGAGTTAAGTAATAGTACTCTAATTATTACTAGTATGCTATTGATTAAAAAATATGGGGTGACACACACACTTCCTTCTCTTAACTTTCTAGTTATAGAAGCACTTTAATGTGGCATATATTTCCGTATGTAAGGAGGGGGGAGGATCTATCATCACCTTCACTCCTTATTTGAATGTTTAACATACATTCATGAAATATTCATGGTTGTTATAAAACTAAAATGTAAATTTAAAATTATTCGCAGAACTTTACTCACCCCACTATTGGAAACTTATAGATCTTAAGTCAAAAATTTCAAGTGGCATTCCCATACAATTTTTCAAATACCAAATTTGAACTTCTATAATTTTCATGTTTTTAACTTATAATGAAAACAGACTCAAAGCTAAAAGTTTGATATATGTATTCAGAAAACCTCAAAACGTGCAATTGTAGCAAAATTCTAAGTCAAAATTGGCCCAACCAGTTACCAAGTAGCTCTGAGCTAAAAGCTGGTAGACGGGAAGTGCTTGGTTCGATCCCATATTGTGTACATTGACTTAACCATTTGAAATTTTTCCATGGTTTTCTCTGAAACTTGTATAAACATGGGCTAGAACCTCTTAGAAAGACCTCCATGGAGGGCACACCACCTTTGGCCTAGGACTCATGTGTTGCCAGTCGGCCTTGCACACAAACACTCCTAAATCAAAAATTGGACTCCAAAACAAAATATTGTCTGCCGTATAAGGACGAGAAAGTAATTATAATTTCTGGAGCCCTGTATATATATATATATTATGCAGTGTATTTGACCTTAATTATTACTCAACACATTTTCTTAGTTCTGCTGATAATGGTCACCTTTTAGTTTCGAAAATGGTACATTTTACAATTCTTATAATGTAAGATTTCAAAAGTTTCAGCTTTTGATTGACATAGTTTCCATAATGAAATGATTCATTTAAATATTAAAGATGCGTAAATATTAAACTTTGTGTGTATGGAACCAGAGGGCTAAGGCAAAAACACGAAGCAGGAGCATAAGACTGAATTCCTAGTTTGTTTGAATAATCAAAAATTAAATTTATTTAATTTTGAAGAAACTGGTGGTGGGGGGGGGGGGCAGCCACCCACTTAAAATAAAGTAACAAGTAAAGCAGGAAAAAAGAAATTTCTAAATTAATATTCCTTTGTAATGACTCTTCATTAAATTATTGGTATATTTTGTTTTTGCTGATACTGGGCAAACTAATTAGCAATATTTTGGATTTTTTAATAAATTGGTATTATCAGAAAGATACTAGCATTACTTTCCCTTTTGTAATAATTTTCCCTTGAGAAAGATGTTGTCAAATAAGTATTTTTTCATAATAATTTGTCTATTGTTTTAATTTCATAGGATTAATCTTCATTTCTTATGCTATTTCTAATTTATTTGTTTGAATTTTTTCCTTTATCACAAAAAATTATCTATTCTTATACATATAAATATTTCTTGTATATTAATATTGTTTGAAAAGATTTTTATAATATAATAATAATATTTCATAATTATGAAGGAAGAAAATCAGGAAGAAAGACTTGAATAAATCAATAAACAATTACTACAAAGCAAAATATATAGAAAAGTTAATAAATACTGAAAAATAATTTTGAAATTTACAAAATTACAACTATATCTTTATCAAGGACTATAGCAGTAGGTTAATAGAAAATGAGTTGGTTTTAGCACAGTAATATACCAGATTGTGTAGTATCATTGTCATTGCCCAACAACTCAAAGATTTCAACAATGAATTAAGACATTTAAAAAATGAAAATAATAATAAAATAAAAAATATCAAACATTTCTCTCTCTTTTTTTTAAAATAAAAAAACCTATCAAGTAATGCAGCACATTGCATATATTTAAAAAATATAGATCATTATTTCTTTTTTATTAAGCAGAAAATAATTCCAATTTTTTTATACATGTAATGTCTATCACACATTTTTTTTTTTTTTTTAATGAGACAAAAGCCCTGTGTGTGTAAATTAAAATTTCTGGACTCCGGATGTATTTCAGTTTAGAGCAAATGAGTGACAAAGATCAATTACTGAAAACATGCTTTGTTGTCATGTTTGTCACGCTATATCTTTACCTTTGTAAATGTAATTATTTTTTCTTAGATAAAAAAAAAAAAATGTATTATTTATAAGAAAAACATATAGATATATCGGAACACCAAAATTCATTAAGATAAATTTAAATTTAGTATTTAAAATTGAACAAGGAAGCTGTGTGATATCATGTCTGTCACAAATGAAATTAACCATTACACATTACAAGCAGATTGTCAATAAAGCATTAAAAACATTTTTTTTTTTTTCCCTGAATGTTTAGAAAAGAATCATGGATCAGAATTTTAGGATTGTACTATATTTTACTTCAATAAAAACCTTGTCGCTTTTGAAGCAAACAAATTTAGATAATGGACGACTAGAACGGGGCGTGGCTTAGCACATATGGTAAACATATGATCTTTGTTTGTGGGCACGAGAGTCTTTTGCCCACATAGCTATACACGCGGGAATTAATATAATAATGGCGTCTTGCTTGAATTACGTTGGATTAACATGGGGAAAATCATTAAAAAATCTTGAAACCTTCCAAAATTTACATATAACAAAATTTATTGAAGGCTGCGGCAGCCAGCGATTACTTAGAGAAGGTTATAGTTTGTTTGTGTCATCCTATGTGAAGGACGTGTGGACAGCTTCATCGGAAAATTCTGTATTTTTGAAAGCAAAGTAATGTTTATTTTTATTTAACGTAACTTTTTGCATGTTTTAATCGATTGCATGTTTAATAACTATTAATCTGATTATGTATTTATGGCGGAAATTGGAGTAAACCAACTTTGTTTATGTTAGTAACATTCAGTTCTTGACACTTTATTCTCTGTACAGGTATGTATGTAATACAATGTATTGTATATGGATCATTTAAAATTTTGCTATCATATATGTAATTTTATTTAATTATTTCTTTATTTTTTAATAATCGAAATGTTGCACCAAAAAATTACTGTTAAAATTGCAATTTAAATGACCTCATTTAGTTAAAGGGAAAATTCTTACATCCTATGTAATGCAAATAAACACCTAGTGTAAAAAAAAAAAAATAATAATAATCTAGAAAGAAATGTTTATTATTATCAAGTTATTATATTTGATGTGATGAATCAAAAAGCAATGTATACAGCATTATGTAGAATTTATATTAATGGTTTTGTAGGTCAGAAGCTTGAACATCCCACTTACATTACATATTACTGAGCAGATCATTTTTATTTATTTCATATTAATTTAAATATTGATACTTTACATAATATTTCAAATAATTACAAAGTATTTTATTCTTGCACCTTATTTAATATAATGATAAGGATCAGTGTTCGAAATTAGCCGTCATTAGTTGTCAAGTATGACTAAATTATTGCATTTAACGACTATAAAATTTTTTCTAGTCATCAAATTTGACACCTAGCTTTTTATAAAGACTTATTTTTGTTTAACTTTGAAAGCTCCATGATTGTATTGTATATTTTTCCCCTGCTGTGCAAGGAATATGTTGTTTAAACATCTGCGTATTTGGGGCATATTACATCCCTCCCTTTACAGAGATAAAAAAGAAAAAGTTTTCCTTAATCCCTTTTAATCTTTTCTTAAAACTGCAATTTGCAACCCTCTCACCACACTTGCGTATAAATAACCTATGTAACAAACACATTACACCTGTTTCTGTGTGCACATTCCACCCCAGAAAATACTATTTTACTCAGAATCGCTCGATTAGTCATGTTAAAAGTGAATTTCTGAAATTGCAACTAGAAATTTCAATTTGGCACCTAAAATATTTGCAGCAGGCGTCATATAATGCCTTCCCTTTCCTTCCCAGTTTCTATCACTGATAAGAATTCAAAAAGGTGATTGTTGAAACAGAAATGCACTGTTAATTTTTTCTGAAATCTAATTTTTAAAACTTCATTCCAAAAGTTTTAATTTTGTGAAAAAAAAGCACACCTGTGTGCTCAAACTTTAAGCATTTTGATATAATAGGGGCTGAACGTATAGATGCTCAGAGAGACAGACCGACATCTTCTTTTATTATTATAGATTACATGCTTAATTATGTGTGCCATTTTCAGAGATTTCAAAATTTTCTCCTCTCATTCTTATAGATTCCAAGATTAATTTGCTGTTATTTTGGGAAAAGAAAGAAATTCTGAAATCGACTGGCAGTTCTGATGGATGTCTTGAATTATATGAAGAAGAAAAACGAATATATTTTAAGAAAACTTCTTTTATTAGCATGATGTTACTTTATCATATATTGTGCTATAAAGAAGTTATCTTGAATCTTAAGAAAGTTATCTAGCCTGCATGGAGCCCTGAAAAGGAAGAAGGTGATTTATTTTATTTATTCTTCATAGACGGTGCAGTATCACCTATATTATATAATATCTTATGACTTGTACTTTTATAAATTTTATAATATAAAATTCTTTTAGTTAAAAGTGTTTCACTAAACACATTTTTTCTAATATGTTCAGCTGTAACATATAATGTTGAAATTATTTTTCCAAATATTGGGTGCATTTAATTTTTTTCTCTTCAATTTCCTCTTATTTATTATTTTTTTTTTCTTGTTGAATTTAGGTAGTATAATAATAGACGGGTGATATTTTAGGTTTGTGTCAATAAATTCTAAAACTAAGGTGACAGAAATTATATGTCATAATGGAACTCAAGTATAGGTCCCACTGTCTTAAAATTCATTATGAGATTCTCTCACTATTTTTTTTTAGGCCCACCAGCGGCCGAGCGGTTCTGCGCTCAAAGCTGGTAGATGGGAGGTGCCGGGTTCGATCCCAGGTCGCGCTCATCGACCTAGCCGTTCGGAGTTTTCCGTGGTTTCCTCCGAAACTTGTGTAAATACGGGCTAGGACCCCTTAGAAAGACCCCCACGGAGGGCATTCCCCCTCTAGGCCTAGGACACATTAGGAGTCAATCGGCCTTAAAAATCCTACAACAACCTACACTATTTTTTTTCCCTCATTCTGTTTAGTCTAAACTCTATTTGTTTTCGGACCCATGGGCAGTTTCAAAACTTGGTGGAAGAAATTGTGGTGCTTGGTGGAAAAAGGTATGTGTGTGTGGGGGGGGGGGGGGGATGGGTGCTCTCTTTTTTAAAAGTTTCATTTTTCTTACTTTTTTCTATACTTATTTTTGGTTTGACTGCTCCTTTATTCCCAGTCCCTTGGCCCTGGACAATTGCAAGCTGTTTGTGTGTTCTTGTCGTCAGAGCAATTGAAATAAACAAAAACATATTTAGGTAGAGTAAGCGAGAATGACTTATTTTGATTGAATGTGGTTTAGTTAGTTATAAGCTTGCATAGCTAATAAAAATAAAAATTTATTAAATTAAAACCTATGGTAAAAATTGTAAAGCTTTTACAATATTACAGTTGACATAGTTACAATAGTAAGGTTAAATATACTTTACTTGCAAATAATCTGTTTTCAGTTATTTGTATTTGATTATTCTTTGTTGCCATCAGTCAGCACCCCCTTTCCAACAAGTCCTTTACAGCTGCCAATGTTTTGTAGTCAATTTTCTTAGTATATTTTACTACAATTTCATGGCTATTCAAGAGTACACAGAATTGCCATACTTTTTTTTGTCATTACTTATAAGCAGTGATCTTTTGTAGTATGGTCATATGACTGAAAAAAGCAATGATTTCTATACAAAAATCATGGTGGAAAAAATGTGAGTGGTGGCAATCCTGCATATAAAAGCATGAGCGAAGACAGACAAACTAAACTGATATACATTTTTCAACTGTGTTGGGAAGTGAAAAAAAATAAATAAAGGAAATTTCTTTCAATGCACCATAAAAGTAAATTAATTTGAAATATCTATCCAATCTTTAAAAATTTGGTACCAAATGATAGGGGTGATTTTTCTTAATCCAGGACTGCAAACAGTGTTTCAACATGACAATTAAGTTTTTTTTTATTAACTAAAATATGAAATTTAGATGGAAACACTTCATTATTTTATTTATCGATTTTTCAGTGCCAAACATATTAGCTGGCTATTCTGTCGGGAATATAATTGCTTTTCAACCATATGAGAAGGTACCAGAAATAAAAAAGCAGATTTTGAATTTTTTCAATTTTAAATCGATTTAAGCAGAAATTCGAAATCACCTGACGTTATTGCTCACCTGTCTGCAGTTTAAAAAAAGGTTAAAAAAGCAAAGTTAAAAACTAAAAAAAATAGACATTATATTTATTTAAATTCATTTTTATTTCATTTGTTTATGTAAAGAGACAAAGGTTATATTTAACAGAATAATAATGCTCTTTTTCTTCTGAACTGGGCTGTAAAAAAGCAGATTTGGATTTTCTTAAATTTTAGACGAATATTTTTTCTTAAATTTTGCCTTTGATAGATTAGCAATTTTGAGTCTAAAATATATCAAAGATATTCATTAATATTGTACATAATACATCAGTTGAAAGATATTTTAAAGTACTTTTATTGCACACTATTTCTATATGAGCCGGGAGCCGCTATATAAGCTGTATTGCTATATAAGGGATATAAGCCGTTCAAACTTAGTATGAAACTTTTGGAGAAAACTATGGAAAATCCAGAATGTTTTTTATATTTTACGAATTTCGAATTCTGGTTTCCACTCATGTTTTGTACAAAGGATTTTTAACTGTATATAGCCCACAATTATGCAAGTTTCGGAGAAAACCACACATAAGTCAGACACAAATTTTTTTAATAAAATGTTTATATTACCTTTCTATCTCAGCTTCTAATTACCATAACCTCATAAGTAGTATGTCAATTTAAAACTTATTTAAATTGGAATTAAAGAATAGAGATTACAAATCTTTGTCACCAGATGGCACTTTAATATTTAAAATTTCAATATCTCCAATTCAATTCTAATTATGATTAAATTACTGACAATGCATTATTTGAAATACATTTTATTGTTACTTTTAAACTGATATAAACCGTACAATTCCGTGCAGGAGTTTCAGTGCAAACCAAGAAACACACAAAATGCCTTTATTCCAATATCTCTAATTCTAATTAAATTACTTATAATATATCATTCGAAATATATTTTACATCAATTTTATTGTGAACTTTTAATCTGATATAAGCCATTAAGTTCAGTACAGGAGTTTCAGAGAAAATCATGGAAAACCTAGATCACATTTATTATTTTTTATTTTACAGACTTTCGAATTCCCACATTCTGCTTACATTCCTTATTAAGGATTTTTTAACATTATTTAGAACACAATTACACAAGTTTTGTAGAAAACCACAGAAAAGGCAGACACAAATCTTTTTACAAGAATGTTTATATTAATTTTGTATCTCAGCTTCTAATTAACATAATTTCATAAGTAATATATCATTTAAAAAGTTATTTGAATTGGAATTGAAGAGTACACGTTGCAAATCTCTGTTGCAAGATGGTGCTTTGATATTTTAATAATTCAATATCTCCAATTATGATTAAATTATATGGGAGTAGATTAGGAGACCACTGGCTCCATCAGTTTGGGATTTTCTACAATTAGAATTTTCAATGTTTTTTTACACGGTGAGAAAACAGGCTGTTTCAAATCATTAAACGTAAAAGGGTATCGCAGCCATCAGTGTGTGAAAATTTGCTACAGTTAAAATTTTCAAAGCTATTTGCATTATGAACGAGCAAGCTGTTATAACTTCTAAAATGAGGATAAGGGACCGCGGGTGACACTGAGCGAGACTTTGCTAGCGTCAGGATTTCCAAAGATCATAACTTTCATAGCACAGTTGTTAGCAAACAGGTTGTTTCAGATACTAAAACAGGAAGAAAGCACCGCAGGTGCTACCGAGCGGGAATTCACTACAGCTAAAATTTTCAATAAAGCTATTTGCACTATTAAAGTTTTCAGTAGTCAAAAAGCATAGAAGTTGGCAGATATATAAATTTTTAAAGGATTTTTGTTTAATTATATTAATAGAATGTAGTAACGACTATTATAATTTTACTATTTGAACAATTTGTCTGAAAGTGTAATGCAAATGTAATAATAATTTAAGTAAAATCTAAAAGCACACTGTGCATATTTCTTCCTACAGACTGAATTCATCTGATCTTTTTATAAAACAATTTTACATGTTTCAGCCTCATACTTATCTATGCAGTAAAATCATAAACCAGTTCTTAAAGGAAAAAAAAAAAAAAAAAAATCTTTAAAATTAATGGGAGGTTCAAAACAAAATCTTGCAAATATAGAAAAGTTAATATTTTGTGCACAATGACCTGTAAAAGAATTTAGGTACATTGCAGGCGGTCATTGTAAATACTGGAAAATATACTCTCAATTGTGTTGTGAATTTTTATTTATTTACAACAGGTAAGCAAATTGTAAAGTGACAAATATATATACCGTAAAATTCCGATTTTAACCCCCTTTACTTTTAGAAACAAAAATTGTTAAAATTAGAAAGTGTGATATTATTGCAAATTTTTTAAAAGCTGAATATTTGGGAAAAACTTCAGATTGTAACATCCAAGAGAACGGAAGGTTTTTGAAAAATGAAAACACCTGAAAATCACAGAGCAAGATATAGTTGGGTGGAGGGTTACTATTGGAATTTTACACTAATTAAAGCATGAAATAGTTGAAAATACACTGCTACACAGTATTTCTTTACTGACTGTTGGTAGTGATGTGGGGTAGAAAATTCTGAAAACCAAACAAGTAATTTTTTTTATTTAACTTTTTGCAAGACATATTAAACTTTTCTTAGTCACAGTGTAGATAATAATTACATTAATATCAGATATAGTATTTAAAAAAAAAAAAAAATGTTTATTAAAAACATCTTTTAGAAAGATGGGAAACTCACAACTCTAACTGTTGGTTAAAAAAAAAAGGTTAAACTAATTTTTATGCAGAATATATATATATACAGTACACTCTCAAAAATCCGCACAGCTTAAAACGAAGTGTTTTGCGGATTTCTGAATTTTGCAGATTTTAGAGTAATTTTTTTTATTTACATCTTAGAACCTCATTTGAGTAGCAAATCTTTAAGATACAATTTATATGTTATATATACAATGCTGAAATAAAGTGTGTCTAATAAAAGTACAAGTATTTCATGCAATTTTAATTTAAAGAACAATTTTTATATATCATATTATAGTGACAAATTATCTATATTTTGAAAAGTCTGATCAATACTAGTTTAAGTAAGAATATTCATACATATTTATTTTCCTATAACCTGCAAAAAAAGTCAGCAATTCTTGGTCAATCACATAAGTTTGTGCTATGAGGAAATTTGAGTATTTATCTTCATGAGAGAAAATCTTTCATGAAAACTGTCTTTCTCCTTTTCCTCTAAATTATTATCACTTATTTTTTAATAATTATGTATAATTACACTTATCATTTCCTCCTCTGCAATATGTTGAGTGATTGGTGATTCATCAGCACCAGTTAAAAACTGATTTGTCTCTTAATACAGCTGAATTTTTGCAATCCACTAATCAACAAATCAATTGTGACAATGTTTGTTTACATTGCAAATGATATGCGGATTTTAGAGAATTGCGGATTTTAGGGTTGCGGATTTTTGAGAGTTCACTGTATATATTTTTTTTTTTTTTTGGGGGGGGGACAATGTTTATGTATATTATGCATGTCTACTGATCACCAAAAATGTAAGTCACTGTTGGCAACTGTACTTGTTAAACCCTGATTTCAAAGAGTGATTTTAATACATTGAGAATGTGTTTAAAACAATTATAAAATTATTTTAAATATATGTACATAAGACTCCCTCTGATCTACAAAGCAAGTCATGAAATAATCAATTATTAATTAAAAAAAAAAAAAAAAAGAACTTTTAGAAGAAATTGAAATTACTATCTAATTAAGAATAACATCACATTTCATAAAAATAAAAGGAGGTTTTACAACTTTCATTATGTTAATGAATCATACTTCCACAGATTAAGAGAAACTCAGTATAAAATGATAAAGGAAAAAAAAAAAAAAAAATGTGAATGTTACTACTTACATTATGTTAACTTGCTGTATCAGAAAGCTTTCGATATTGTATGAGCTATAAGTTAGGAAAATTTTCTTCATTTCAGATATTTTTATGCTTTTTTCATCCAATTCAGTTCTTCCAGAGATTGTATTAAGAAAACTTCTTCTTAGCATAGTTTGTTTTGAAATAAACTTATGCTGTAAAGAAATTCACTTAACATTTTTCTATACTTTCAACGCTTTATTAGACAACATATTTCACCAGTACTTTTTTTCTCCCTCCTTTTTCACACAAATTCCTAAACTCATTTTAAATATTATAAAGAAAAGTAACAAAATCATAAACATCTAATTTCCAAAGAATTAATGCACAAAAAGAAACAATATAATGTCATACTACAATATTACTTTTAATTTAATAATTACCTAATCAACAAAGCATCGGAAAATTTTAAAGAACTTACCAAAGCCTGCATTAACAGAAACTGCATCAGTCGGTAGATAATCTTCATTCTTATAAGTATCCAAGAAAGCAAAATCCTCTGTCATTAAATGTCTAAGAAAACTTCTTTATAGCACAATGTATTATAAAATGACAGTATGCTAAAAAAAGAAATTTTCTTGAAATATCTTCTTTTTCTCCATCTACTTTATAAATGGATAGAAATTTCCTTGGTAACCTGGAGATGCCTCTACATCATCTAATGATACTTTTTATCTCTCATTTGAAAGCACCACGACACCATTACAACATGAATATACTTTGTATGTATTTTATGATTACTGCAATAAACACATGTATAACATAACAACTGAATGTGTGTATATATATATTAGAAATACTAGTAAGAGTTGTAGTTAGCACTTATGCCCTCACTTACATTGTTACTAAAGTCCTAAAATCAATTATACTACCTTATTTTCATATCTTCATAATATAAATAAAGAAAAGTACACAGAATAACTGATCAAAGATATCCTGGATGTGTACTGCTCTTAAACAAAAATAATATAGTAACACTAATGAGATTTGTTTACAGTCTTAGAGCAGAACTTTTTTATTAAGAAAGTGCATAGTTTTATATTAAAAAAAATAATAAAAATCAGGTACAATGAATCAGGCATTAGTGTCAGTGCTTATATTCTATATGTTAATTATAAAAGTAAAAAGTAGTTTGATGACATTGAAATAAAAAAAACAATCTACAGAAAGCATTTATGTGTTATAATACACATCAATAATTACATGCTCAGAATTATTTCTCAAAAAACATTTAAAAATACTCACTTATTTCAAATTCTAATTGCGCATTCATTACGTGTGCAGCTTCTAACTCTGCTTGTGTAGCTTCTAATTTTTTTTTCAGTGGCTTGTAATATCTCTTCTGTATCTTGTAATTTCTCCTCCATCTCTCTTAACTTATTTCCCAGATTTGTTTCTTCAGAAACACAAGATTCCATATCAATTTCATCTACTGACACCTATACATTAAAAAAAAAAAAAAAAACAATTGCATATTTACAAAATTATTACAAATGAAGATTTTGAAAGCTAACGCTACATAGCACTTAATATTATGTCAAAATCGACTGTTCATATGCTCATTGATGTTTCCCCATAAGGTAGTAATTTTTTTGCTGAATTTAACATTAAGAACTGCTATAAAGGTAATATATATATATAAAAGGGATATGTTATTTGATTAAACAACACTGTCTAATATGTGGAAATTAAATGCCTAATTATCGATTTAAGTAACTGTTCTCGCAGTTAAATAACTTTTACATAGTAACTTAAATTAAATTGTGTAGTTTGCATGCTAAAGCGATAATTCCTGCTGTAAAATCAAACTGGTCTACTACTATTTATTTGACCCATATTTTTTAATTACATGTATATACTTATAAGAAAGACATATGTAAGTTAGCGTTAAATTCAGCTACATTAATCAAAACATTCTAGAATTAACTCAGATAAGCTAAAAGGAATAAACTTACGTTTGATGAGGAAGCAGCACTTGTAGTGTCAAATGCCTTTCTTATCAGGGAACGACGACGTTTCAACTTTCTAGGAGAAGTAAATGAAAAGACTGAAGGTACATCATCTTTCTGCATATTTCTTCGTTTTCCATTTTTTGAAGTAATAAAATCAGTATCCAAAAAATGTGTGGAGCATTCCCTTATAGTATCCGAAACTTCTACATTTTTTCGTTCATCACGTGGAATTTTTATAAGCCATTGTTTTCGCATATTTCTATCCCTTGGGAATGAAAAACACGAAATTCCTTTTAATGTAGCGTTGTTGCTGCATTGTGGAACAGCACAATGTTGCACCATCGTTTTTATTTTTTTATTTTTTTATAAAATCAAATGATCAACAACAAGCAGCATCAAGCTATCCAAAACCGAAACTTCCCGCGCAGCCCACAAACAAACGCCAGTGACGTCGTTGTGACGTATGTGGGCGTGTCTCGTTCTAATCGTCAATTTTTAATTTCGTGTTATATTGTTCTTGGAAAACAATTATAACTTCCTCAAACGAAATCTCATTATTATTTCTGCATATATATTTCATTATTCTGGCATAAACACAAACAGTACACGCAAAACGACCTTTCTAAGCTTTGTCTATTGACTGACGACAAAATAAAATACATGCAAAATTGCCGGATTCCTTTTAACTCTTTAGACACACCCTCTTCTGACGTCACGACTGCCGATGGATGTGAACTAACGCCGACCGTTTTTAGCACGGAGTAGAAAGAATAGGAGGGGAAAGTCCAATGGTGCCCAGCCTTTGAGAGTGGAAAACGATATTTTTGTAAATATTGAGGGCGCTGTAGTCTACTTTCTCCCGGTTTTCCTTGACAGGAATTTTCGGTTTTCGGCTGCTATTACTGCAAAATAAACTATTATTATTAATAAAAGATATTTTAATCAACACAATTTTATCGTTTTCTCTTTCAACTTTTTTTTTCTTTCTTCCTTATAAGTTATGATCTTTTCTTTTCATTTATTTATCAAACTCCAAGTCCCTTTTTAATATTTTGCCAAGATAGTACATATATTTTCCATAAAAATTCAAAATAAAGTTATTTTTATTTTTCTAGTTGTGTTGATCTGAAGCCATGTTTTAAGCATCTGCAACTTTCTTTCATTTTAATTCTTCTTGTATTTGGCTTATTATTATTATTTTAATTCTTGCTCTATTTGACTTAGGGTTTATTTTTTTCAAACTCTAATATACATATTAAAATAATAAATGCTCATACAATATCGGAATATTTTGTAATGTGTGAAACTGGATAATAAATCAATAAATATTTTTCAAAGCTCTTTAGATTTTTTTTCTTTCATCAAAAATATGTTATCTAAAAATAGATTAAAAAGATTTTTTAATTTATGTCTTTTCTTGTAACATTGAAAGCCATGACAGTGAAAGAAATAATAATAATAAAACTTGCGACATTTATTTTAAGGTCATTTATATTTTTCTCTCACTTATCTTCTTCGTAGAATTTGCTAATGATTTTAAGCTCAATGGTAAGTTATTATTATTCCAAAGTGCAAATTACTTGGTAATGCATTAAAAAAAAAAAAAAAAAAAGAAAAGAAAAGAAAATGAAAAAAAAAAAAAAAAAAAAGAACCGCGAATTAAATTTGATTTTAATCAAAAAAATTTTCAGGAATTACATTTTAAAAATTGCAAAAGAAATTTTTTACGTTGTTTCCCCTTTACTTTTAAATTCTTGCCATACCTGTGGTGGAGAGATTCTGCTGTCTCGAAGCTGGTAGACCAAAAGTGCGTTCGATCCAAGATCGCGCTCGTCAATTTGGCCGATCGGAGTTTTTCGTGGTTTTCTCTAAAACTCGCGCAAATACTCTGGCTTGGAGACCTTAAAAAGACCTTCACGGAGGGCACATTACTCAGGCCTAGAATCCTCGTGTAATCAATTAACTTTTAAGCCCCCCCCCCAAAAAAAAAAAAAAAAAAAAAAAAAAAACTTTAAAATTTTTAATAACTTTCTTTCAGCATATAACGGGTGATGATTAAACAGTTGACAGATTAAAAAAAAAAAAAAAGGAAGTAAACACCACAAAGTACTAGAAATTAAAAAAAAAATTGTACGTTTTTATTTCTTTCCTTCTTTCTTTCTTTTCTTTTCTTTTTTAGATAAGAAAATGTATTTATTTATTTATTTATATAAAATAATATATTATATAATGGTAATATACTGTATAATGTAATATATTTAAATAATGTTATTGATAATTATATTTATTTATAAAATGTAAAAAATTTTTACCTATTTGACATAATATTTTAAGATAGTTTAGAAAATTAAGTGGTAAAATTGGATATTGGCAGATATCCTGTGGTGAAACACAAAATAGGCAACAATGCAAAATCGCAGATTGGAAGAAATAGTCCTGCCGTACTATAAAGCATTTTCCTGCAATTTATTAAACAAAAATAAATTTAATTATATCTATATGTAATTTTCAAAATTGTCGTTCAGTAACGTACATTATCAGGATTTTTTCCTTAATATAATCGCAATTAAAAAGATGATATTATACATATCTTTCGGAACACGAGAAATGCCGGGTTCGAACCAAAGTCGCATTAGTCAGCCGTTTAGAGTTTTTCATCGTTTTCACCGAAACTTACATGGATATAGGCTACGCGTTCTTGGTTTCTTAGAAAGATCTCGACAGAGGATATTCTCCCCACGCCTAGTTCCTTCGTGTAGGCAATCTAGCTTAACCAGCACACCACTCCTCTATATATTTTTAAAATCTTAATAGAATTAATATGCAGATACAGAGTTATAATATAAATCAAAATATTTAACATTTGAAACGATAACTAAATCAATTAAATCACGTAGATTGAATTAGACCTGAAGAAATCTACTTACAACACTCGCCACATGGCGACTTAAAAATTGATAAAATCGCCCTTCCCCCTTTCCAACTTTCATAAGCATGAATTTCCTTAATCGATTATGTGGTTGAAAGGTTCAGCTCTCAAAGCTGGAAGACAGGAGTTGCCGCGTTCGATCGCAGGTTGCGCTCATTGGCCAAGCCGTTCAAAATTTTCTATGGTATTCCCCGAAAGTAGCGTAAATACGCATTAGTATACCTTAAAAAGATCCACACAGAAGGCTTCCCCAGGAACTATAGAAAAATACGAATGGTTTCATCGACGAACATAACCTGTATTCAAACCCGGCACTTCCCTGTCTACCAACTCTGAGCGCAGAACCGCTCGGCCACTGTTAATAAGGTGGTGGTGATGCTGGTGTGAAGGTTAAGGCCAATTGACTAGACGGGGTTCTTAAGCCTGGGTGGTGTGCCCGCTGAGGGGATGTCTTTTTGAGGGTACTAGCCCGTATTTATTCAAGTTTGGGCAAAAACCACGGAAAACTCCAAGCAGCTAAATCGATGAGCGCGACCTGGTATCAAGCTCGGCGCTTCCCATCTACCAGCTTTGGACGCAGAAGCGTTCGGCCACTGTTTAATAAGATGGTGGTGTTGCTGTATGAAGGTTAAGGCCAATTAACTACACGAGGGTCCTGGCCTTGGTGGTGTGCCCTGTGTGGTGGCCTTTCTAAGGGGGTGCCAGTCTGTATTTACATGAGTTTCGGCAAAAATCACGGAAAACTCTGAGCAGCTAGGTCGACGACCGCTACGTGGTATCGAACCAGGCACTTCCCGTGTACCAGCTTTGAACGCCAAACTGTTCGCTCACTGTTTTATAAGGTGGTGGTGGTGGTGATGTGAAAATTAAGGTTGATTGACTAGCCGAGGATCCTAGGCCTGGGTAGTCTGCCCTCCGTGTTGGTCATTCTTTGGAGTGAAAGCCCATATTTATGCGAGGGTTTTTTTTTTTTTTTTTTTTTTTTTTTTTGGGGGGGGGGGGGGGAACACCGAAAACTCTGAGCGACTAGGTCACCGAGCGCGACATGGGAACAAACCCAGCACTTCCCGTCTACCAGATTTTAATCGCAGAACCACTCGGCCGCTGACGTGGTTTTTAATAAAGATAATCAACTTACCGAGACATATGTAAATTAAAATAGTTTTAAAAAAATTTAACATTAAAAAACTATTGATAATTCAGTCAGATATTTACATACAGCACATTGATTGAAGAGGAATAAGTTTTAAAATAGAAATAATACATAGTTTTAAATAATCATATTTAACTTATATAGTAAAAGGAGGTGCGGATGAATTTCCCTGTAATTTGTTGAAATGAAAATAAATTTAAATATATCTCCACACAATTTCTAAAATTTCTCAAATAACAGAAATTATCATAAAATTTTTACTTATATTTACGTTTAAAAAAACAAGATCTTTTGTATTACCTTAAAAAAATTAGTAGGATAATTAACTTACTGTGTATACAAATAAATCAAGATAACTCTTATTAAATTTAAAGCTTAAAAAAATAATATTAACGGGAAAAGTACACCGTATTATATTTATTTATTAAATAATATTTCTTTTTTTCTTTCTTTATAATTTTCTTTTCTTTTTTTATTTAATTTGTAATTTTTATTATTTGTGACATTTTTAATTTTGTACGATCACCTTGTACAATAGTCAAAAAATTTTAATAGCTTTTATTCGAATTTTGATCAATGCGATCTCATATTTTGCATAGCCTCTTACAAAGTCATAAAAATTCTTAGCGTTATAAAAAAAAATATATGTTATTAGGAAGACCTTATATAACATTATTTCTGTTTTTCCGATTTTCTTAAAGTTAACACTTTCCATAAAAAAATTAAATTATGATTTTTCCCATTGAAAACCATTACGGGAGCTTTTGGAGCGGGAGTTTCGCGATGGTGGCGCCATCTGTTTTTCTGAAAAAGAATATGCCAGATTTGAAAGCCTCTTTCCCATTCTGTACTGTTAATCCGTGGTTTTTAGCATGAAGTTACATTAGAGGAGGGGAAACGGTAATGGCGGTGAGCATTGAAAAACGGACCTAAGGAGAAAGTGGGTGATAGGGGGCGCTCCGAACATACTACACTCACTGTTTACACGATAAGTATGCGGGAAATTTAAGATTTTAATTGATATTAATATATTTAAATTGCCCACAAAGTGGTAATGGCGAAGAATTGCTTTGCTTATGTATGTAATAGTGGCTATCGGTCAACTATCGCAAAAAATAAAGCTTTAGGGAAGAAAAATCCAAGTTTATTTTCTGCTCCTAAGGTTAGTTTTATTCCTACTTAATTTAGAGCTTTAATACTGATATTTAACAAATAATTTTCATTTCGAGTATTATAAGTAGCTATTCATTTAGTATAAAATGCATATTTTCGTTTTTATGGACCAGTGTAGTTTCTTTTTTGTATTTGAAGGCCTTTAAAAATTCTCATTTTATGAATATTCGACTTAAAAAATGTGAATATGAAAAAATGTACAATAAGTATAATTTCATTATTTGTGACATATTATGTTATTTTATCAATCTCAGAAATGAAATTTGATTTGTTCATGAATAAAAAATTTTAAATGACTTACATGTTTCGCTTCTTTATTTAAATAGATAAACAGATAATACTATATGTGTTAAGTATGTGTAAAAAAGAAAACAATTGAAATAATTGACATTTAATGATAACTATCTACAAAATAATATATTTATATATATAAGATAATAGGATTTGCATGTTATTGGGAACTATAATTATATATATTGGCCAATAATACATGCACAAAATCTGAAATTCTTAACAAGGTGGGTGGGGAGAGGGTTTGATCAGAAATTTCATAAAAATGAAAAAGAATAATAAATAAATAAAGGATTTTTAGAATTAAAAAAAATAATAATAATAATTAAATAAATATATATTTTTTTAATCTCTTAGTGAAAATAGCTTGCTTTTAATGTCTAATTAAACATTTTAATTAATAGCGATTAGCTTGTAATAAAATCAAGACAAACCATACGTTATGTACGTATATGTGTATATGAAAATATATATGCATGTATGAAATAGTACTTCAAAGTGTTGTGTGATTAAAAAAAATTTGCTTTACCCAGAATCCACCAATGCAAGATAATGGTAAAGTTGAAAAGACTGATTAAAAAAAAAAAAAAAAAAAAAAAAGAACGAAAAGGAAAGAAAGAAAGTTTTAACATTGAAATCGGAAATTTCTCAAGTAAATTTATTACAGTGAAAGAAGATAGTAATTTTATAAAACTTTTTGTAAATCACTGGTTTAGGGTTGGGAAAATTTACATACGCATTATTATATAAAATATAAGTACCTTAAATATTTTCAAAAACTATTTAAATTTTAAAACTTAAATTCCAAATGTCAGTTTTTTGGAAATACTTAAAATGATTACTATTTTTTCATTTTTTTCCTCGATTTCACAATATTATAGTTTAAGAGTATACCCCTAAAGATATTCAGGTATTACTTTGTTGATTCATCGTAAAATAAATTTTTTAAAATATCTGAATGGTGAAATGTAATATAATTTTTGAGTATTCAAACTTAAAAATATTCAATGGAAATAGGATGTGGTGTATGGTATTAAAACAAATTGTCTCTCTCTGTAATGAGGCTTTAAAATATAGTTTGTATTTTCTTACTGAGGAAGCAAACTTTCAAACAGAAGTATGTTGTAGCTATCAAAAAACTTTCTTTTATATTTATATTTTCCTATACAAATTCACTCAGTACAAATAATTTGTTAAAATGTATTAAATCTATTTTCCACAATAAATGTAGACTTTTTTTTTTTTTTTTTTTTTTTTTTTGGTAGAAGTATAATATTAAAAGCTCAAATAAAGTTGATGTTATGTTCTACAACGATATCTTAAAAACTGAGCTCTCTCTCTCTCTCTCTCTCTTTTTGTTTTAAAATGAAAATAATAATAATAATAAAACTTTGTTTTAAATTATCATAAGTCAATGGTTCAAATATTCAGTTTAAATTTATTGATGAAAGATATCAGTATTAAAAATTTGCCATTGCCCCTACATGTCATTATTATTATTATTTTTTCTAGTTCCCTATTTGTATTATGAATAATATTTTTTAGTTTCATAAGGATTCAATTAAAACAATTCCTATTGTTTAGATTTATAGGAAATTTTGTCCTATACCGCTAAGTTAAAAGTTCAGAGAAAACGGGAGGGCAACAATACTTGCTGCACGATTTTCACCCAAAGTTGATAGACCCTAATTTATGTTAAGTTGCAACTACATATCAATTTATATGAAATTCTCTGAAGTAGCTCTTGAAATACAGTTGGAATAAAATTTTTGTTACACACACATACAGAAATTTTCTAAAAAAGATTAAATCCTGTTCTGGACCTCTAAAAACATGTAAAACTATCGAAAACTGGTCTTTGGGTGTTTAAAGTATTAGAAGTGGCTACCAGGAGCTACTCTGATAAATTAATCCTTTATTTTAGTTCGCAGGTAAATTTTAAATGTAAATACACAGGCATTTAGTAGTACGCATTCTTTAATATCAAAATATATTAATTAGTATAGTATTGTAGTATAAGATTTTTTACACAAATACACTTTTAGCATTGTTATAGATGTCTCGAGTAGATAATATATAACTCAAAAGTAATCAATTACATTATATAAATAATAGTTATAACTGATTAGTTATTTAATATGATCAGAGTTTCAGATTACCTGTTCTATAGCATTTTGAACTTCAGGAGGAAATTCAATGTGATTATTGACATTATCCTCATCAAGAACATCATCATCAAACTCCATTTTCGACAATATCTAAATGAAAAAAAATATATATAATAATAAAAAATAATAAATAAATAATAATAAAAAAGAATACATGTGAAGAATGTAAATGCAACTAGTTATAATTCAAAATATAACACTTAACAATAAATACTGAAAACTTTTGAAGCGATACTGATGTCTTATACTAATTATTGAATATCCAAAATTCTCTTTTATTTTCAGATCTTTGAACCAAATCAATTGATCAAAAGATATTCTTGCGCAGGGGAAAAAAATCTTATTAAATGACGTCTTACATTTAAAAATAAACACTTAATTATTTAACATGTAATAATAATTTTGTTTAATGATACATTTTGTTTGAATGCAGAAGAGAAAAAAAAAAGGGTGGGGGGTGGGGGTATGTATAGTTTATTATGGTTCCCCTCTTCTTTTTACAATTTTCTCCTCTCCAATCACCAAATCCTATGTAACTCTAAGGAAAAATTTGTTTATAGAAATCTTCATTACCTAATGCATCTTTAAAAATTTTGTTTTTCCATTCGGAAAATTCACAAACATTATATTAGTAATCGTCTTACAAAAACTTATTAAATTTTTATTCATTTTACAACTAAAAATTGAGAAAAATGCAAATAGTTAATTTTTTCCTATATTTAAACTAAAAATTAAAATGTTAAAAAAAAAAAAAAAAAATTCAGAAAACAAGTACAAATTTAATGGTTATAAATTTTTTTTGTGTCAAAATAGAATTTAAAACTAGTACATTGTGCTCATCACAAAACTTTCTTCTGTATCATTCTATACAACAATGTCACATACTAAATAGTTAATATAATAATACTAAATATTAAATAAGGTTTTCACAGAGAACATTTTCACTTACTGTTTAACATGTTTACTGTTTAACACAAAAGTTTAATCATAATTTCTCACTATAAAGATTTTACATATGGAGTTAGGTACAGACTTACCAACCAATTTTAATAAAAAAAGGGAAGATTTTATTCTTTTTCTTTGATGTATTGAACAATACAGTTTTAGAATTTTGATATTTTGAAGCAATCTATAAAAACGTTTTACTATAGATTGATTATACTAAATATACAAAAGTTTTAAATGAAGTTATTCCTCTTCAACATATAAATATCTACACAACAGAGTTTGTAAGAAATTTATTTAACAATAGACAAAAAAACTTGGTTAAGTTAAAGTATAACTATTTTTTTAAACAAATATAGAATATGATTTTTGTGTATATAAATTAATCATATATATATATAAAGTAGCAGTAGCTAATTATCAGTTTCAAACGTGCATAAAACCAACTGAGAATTAATTTTCTTAAATTGATTTGGAAAAAACTTTCCTACCTGAAAATATTACTCTTAATTTTTTTTCCATGTTTACACATTTGGTATAAATATGACACACAAATATTTAATTTAACTGAGGAAAAATAAACAGATTCATTAAATTCAGTAATAAAGGTCTAAAAATAATTACATGCATGAGAAATATTGAGCACCCTTATTGTTTCTAGAATTGATCATTAATCACAATCCGGGGAAGGGTTGAGGTATACAAAAATAATTACAGAGTAAGAAATATTAAACTCTTTCAACTCTACTTCTAGAATCTAATGAAAGAAGTTTAAAATTAATATTATCATTCATGTTGCAGATGGATAAGGATTAGGAAACAAAAGACTTCTGCAGAACATTTGATTGCTGATCACTAGTTGGAGATAAATAAAGGGAGGGAGGGGCAAAAAATAATTACATCAACAAAAAATATTTAACAATTCTATCTCTTTACATGTTCTAGAATCTCATAAAGCAAGTTTGAAATGAATATTGACATTTATGTTATGGATGGAGAAAGATTGGGAATCAGGAGTTTTCGTAGAACATTTGGGGTTTCTTTTTAAAACGAACGATATCCGCGACATTTAAAAAAATGGAAGATTTCATCATCTGTCCGGAAGACACGTCAAAAAACCAGAAGTCTTATGGGAAAACAGGAAAAGTTGGAAAGTATATAGGTGTGATTTTAATCAATAGATGTTGAGATGTAGCCATGTAGAAAATCACAGAATCTAATTAATAGCAGCACCATCTATTAGCAGATATACACCTAAATTGAAATATCAGAGTATTTCATGGTGATTCTCTCATGCATCAAGTTTTATGTATTTATATACAGTAGAATCAGAGATATAGCCTACCTATTCACAGAGTAAATTGCAGCAGAGGAGTGCCACCTGTTGGCCAATTTACACATAACTTGAATAATTATAGTGCTCCATAATGCTCTCTCATATATTGTTTTGTGAACCTATATACAACAGAACTTGAGATATAGCCTTCGCATTCACAGGGGAAATTTCAGCATAGCAATGTCACCTATCAGTTAATATGTAGCCAAATTGAATCAGAATATAAAGTTTTATAATAGTCCTCTCAAATTTCAAGTATCTGATTATATACAATAGAACCTGAGACATCTCAGTATAGCAGCGCCACCTGTTGACAGTTGCACCAAAAATTAAGAGGCACAAATTTTTGTTAAGGTGCAACTACATATCAATTTATATGAAATTCTGTGCAGTAATTCCTGAGATACAGTTGCCATAAAAATTTTGTCACACACACACACAGACAGATATTTTCTAAAAATGGCCAAATCAAGTTCTGGTTCTGGATCTCTTGAAACATGTAAATCCATTGAAAACCGGAACTCAAAATTTTTTACAAATCTAACTTTCTTCGATTAAATAGAGAAATACATTAGATATTTAGTAATTAAAAAAAAATTCCCTATAGAGTTACATGGGATTTAGTGACCAGAGACAGGGGAATTGCAAGAGATAGAAAGGAACCTTTTAATGTAAATTAATGATCCTTTATTTAATTTTTACAATAGTATAAGAAAAATCTTTCTTATGGTAAAAGCATACAATTTTACTAGTTGGCAAAAATGAAGAAGAAAATTAAATCAAAAGTTGCAGACGATTACAATAAAAACATGGGATGAGCCAATTATGTTGACTGGTGATAGACCAAGTGGATTATTAATACAACAAATGCGAAAAATACTACAAAAAAACTTCTGCATTTCTTATGCATATTCTGTATGAAACAATGAAGAAAGAAATGTTTATCTGCAATGCAGAGTTATCTATATAGTAAATATTTTTCAGATTACAAACTGTTCTAAGTTTTTTTCCCCAAACATTTTGATCGAAATTTGTTTTAAAGAAGTTTTTTTTTTTTTTTTTTTTTCTTCCTCAAATATTTTTCACCACATCCTTTTTTAAGACACTTTACCGAATGTATGCTTTTTAAATAGAAAGTAAAAAAGAAAAACTGAAATTAAGCAATTTTTTTTTACAAATAAAATTTAAAATAATAAAATACACATGCCTTTAATCAGTGTAAAAATACGTTCGGCAAGTGACTAAACTTCAGTAAATTCGTAAGCTTATTTAATTTAAATAGCTGCTTGTTTGGGGATAAAATATTTAATAGGTTATCTGTTTTTTACTCGTTACTAATCTTGGTGTTTTAAAAAGAAAATGAGAGACTGGATTATTAGTAACATTTATTCATTTAACAACAAATATAAACTGAATAATCAATAAATAAGAATTTGAAACTGTTAAATTACATGTTGATGCGTCTTCAAACAATAAATCAAATGTATTAATAATTCCTTTTTTTTTTCTTTTTTACAGAAGATATAGTTTAATAAATCTGAATACTTTATAAAAATAATAATATTAATAAAAAATATTACTTCTTCGCATACGCAATATCATTTTATTTATTCATAATAGTATCAATTTATGGAAGGGAAAGAAAAAAAAACCTGACAATTACAATCTAAAATTATATTGTTATACATCAATAACTAAAAATTTGCAACAGATATTTTAATATTCAAATCACTAGAAACATCACCTGACCTTTTAATAAAATAATCTATATTCTGTGCAAATAATTAAGTTTATTAAGACATTTAATGACGAGAAATAAACTCAAAAAAACTGTTTCATTTTAATATATCAATAAACTTTATTTCTCTTTCATATTTTCATGTTGATCCCAGTAAGAATTTCCAAATATCACCATAAAATCTGCCCAACACAACACAGCAACAAACCAAATCAAAACAAACAATCCCATCTCACCTGAAAACAGTGTTGCCAGACGGTCGACAGTCAATTTCCCTAGGCTTTAAAATTTCCCCAAATCAGGGGGTTTTTCTAAAAAACATCCCCAACTCAATTTTTACAAGAAAGTAAATTAAAAAAAAAAATAATAAATAAATATTTAACAGATTTAAGCCAGATTTCCCCCGCCAAATGACGTTCATTTTTGAAAAAAAAAATCCCCATACATAAAAATAACTTTTATATACACACTAGTTATCGGATAATTTTAAATCTGTGTACACTGTACAGTACTTTAGTGCTGAGGATGTACGCAAGATGTTCTTCCATCTTCAGGATATCCTGAGGAGAAGAAGTACCTTTAAAAGCCCCTATGTTAAAAGCTCCTACGTACGCGTAAGGAAAAGTCAAATCCCTACAATTGACAACACTATAAACTTAACACTAACAGGTAGACTTTAAAATAAGTAAAAAAAAATTAAAAAAATTCCTGATTTCGCCCCAAACATTTCAAAACTTCTCACTAACATTTGTTCCCCAAAATTGTCCCCAGAAGCTCAAAAAATCCCCCCCTGGGGATAAAATCTCCAATCTGGCAACACTGCCTGAAAACATACATATAACAGACTGTGAAAAAATAACAGTTATTCAAACTTTTACTTTAATAAATGTGATCTAAAAACCACGCCCATGTTGTCAATAAATTTTTCTTTTTAAATATTATTTTGCTGCATTTCCACCCCTCTAGTTATTATTCCAACTCAGTGGATTTTTATAATAATAGAATGTGTTGACGCAGAATAATTTTTTAAATGAATGAACCAACCATTCACCACAAATCACAGATAAATAGAAGAATAACAGAAACATATAGCTCTCTGTTTATCTATGCACTATATATGAGAATAAAATCAGAGAAGACTGCGCATAAAAAAGTATATAGTTTTTGGAAACAGAACTTTTTAGCAAATTATTAAATGTAACTCGACATATAATAGGCAATTAAATTACTAAATAAAGGTCCAGGGACATAAAAAGTTGACAAAATTGTATCAATGCAAAGTGGATTTGTGCATAATTGTATAGTAAGTGGGGGTGAAATAAGAACAATTAAAACGTTAGTTAGTAGCTAGAGATGCAACTAAATACTATTATATAGACTTCACCTAGTGGGAAAGGGCATGTATAATATGTGGATTTTGATGATAGCTTTAACTTTTTCCCTAAAAATTTCTTAGATTTTTTTGAGTAACTTTAAAATGTAGGAATCTGAAATAGAACACTCCAATCAAGTAATGGAGTCAACTTAAAGGTTTTATTGGTAGGAGCTCCTTTCATCTCCTGTTCCTCAAGATAAGAATAAAAAATATAAACAGGATAACAATTAAATCATAACGCGATGCACTAAGTACTAATATTCAATTGGGACCAGTGATAAAGTTCATTATAACAGAGATTTCCCTATATCCGGGGTTCACTACAGCAAGGTTCGACACTTAGTAGAAAGTTAATCAGTTTACACAATTTTATGTTTTGATAAATTTAAAGTAAGAAATGCTATTTTTCTTTGGATTTAAAAAATAAAATCTCCCCTTTTTTTAACCACATTAAAAAATCCAGATTCTTCATATGTTGTTAAAATCTTCATATAATGTTTTAAAACTGGCCTGGAATTTTTACAATTAAAATAATAAGCAATTAACAATAACAAGCTTTCAAATATAGCCTATTTCCACAAAATTTTTCAAAATTCCCTGACTATTCCAGACTTCCTTAAATTCCCTAACTAATGGCCAACCTCTATAATCAATCATTACTGAGATATTTATACAAAGATTAACATACAGACAGACATTGGATTCCTCACACTTTAAAACATGAGCACATTACCAAGCATAAGGCATGCTTAGTATTTCTACCTTCCATGTGGCTAGCATTTAAACTTTTCTAAATTCCGTGACTATTTTTTGAGATTTTCCCAGACTCTTACTTTTTATTTTCCAATGAAAATTTTATGACATCTGCGAAAAGTTTAGTGATTTAAAATAGCATTAATAATTTAATGATTAATATGGCTTATTTTCATAACATTTGTCAAAATTCCCTAACTTTTCCAATTTTCTTAATTCCTTGATTTTTTCTGACTACTCGCCACTCTGACCTTCATATTATTAACATTAACTCTCAAATAATATGAAGGTAGAAACTAGTTCAATATCTGGTTTAGGACAAAGACCTAATTTTATATAAAGTAGAGAGCCAGAAATCCGCTGACTTAAAATCCATACAGCTTGTCAGATACAGACAATGCAATTCACTATTAATAAGTTACAAAACTGCAAATCAGAATTTTTGAAAAAGATCTTGAATGCAGATTTTTTGCTTGCATTTTATGATTACAAAAAAGAAAAACAAAATAATCTCCTTATATTATTAAAATCTGTGCGCATCTGTCTGTCTTCTCCTTATATTATTAAAATCTGTGCGCATCTGTCTGTCTGTCTGTCTGTCTTTCTTTCTGTCTGTCTGTGAGAAATGCCTTGTCATAGCTAAAGCTCCGGCGCTAATGGTCGCAGCGCTTCGAAACCGGTGTCGACAGACGCAGAATTTCTTCATCTCGACATCGCGATAATTCGCTAAGCGATGCGACCCTAATTAGCGGAGATATTAATTAAAACGTCGACCCATATCTACCGAAAAATGACCCAGAATTCATGATTAAATGCTTAAAAAGCGACATTTTTACGGAAAAAGTGGAAAATAAATTAGAAATATCAGTCGTATCGTTACAAATAAGATATCAAATGAAAGGTCCGATTTTTCTGAATCCGACGGTTTAAATAGCTTATCTATAGGGCAATTAGATTTTTTAAAATTAACTAAAGTATGAAAAAAAAGGTGGCAACAAATCACAACAGTTCTATTAATTTCGCAATAGACGTATTTCGGTTACCATGGCGCCGGGCGAAAGAATAAATAGATTTTACTTCCAGCTTTACTGATTTTGTACTGGAAATAAAAATTGCAAATTTCAAAATGCTTCAATTTTCTTCAAAATTAATTCAAACTTGCTACAAACTTTTAACATCACAAGACGAAGTTCCAGTTCAAATATCATCGGGTTTCGAGAATAAATAAAAAATGTACAATTTAATTGCAAATTAAATGTTATTATAATACGCGTATTTCAAATTCCAACTATGATTAAATTATTTTTAGTACATCATTCAAAAGATATTTTAAAGTACTTTTATATTATCGAAAGCGGGATTCAAGATTTCGCTTCATTTACATGTTTTGAGGTCTCCTGAATCGGTTTTCTTTTGTATCTGAGCTACTAATTAAAATAATTCCATAAGTAATACATCATAAGATAGCTTTGTTGGTTTGAAATCGAACAGTAGATTACAAAAATTTCTTCCGCCAGATGGCGCTGTAAAATTTTAAAATTTCAATTTCTAATTATGATTAAATTGTTTTTAATACATCATTCGAAAAATATATTAAAGTTCTTTTATATTATCGAAAGTTTTAACCAGATTTGCACGTTTTGAGGTATCCTGATTAGGCTTTCTTTTGCATCTCAGCTAATTCAGTTAGACCGTTCAAAATTGGTATATGTAGGTTAATTAGGAAGGGCTGAAAGGGTGGGGAAGATATAGGCGTGCACGGGACAGCGCTGCCGAAGGCAGTGGGGACCCGGTCCGACTTCTTAACCGATGAGAAATGATTTTTTTTTCCATTTTCTTTTCTTAAGAATAAAAATTTGATTTGAGAAGGAATATGTGCGCGTATACCTTCTCACGTGCGTGCGCAGCGCGCATGGGTCTGCGCTGCCGAAGGCAGTGGGGACCCGGGCCGACTTTTTACCCAATCAGAAATGATTTTTTTTTTTTTTTATTTCTTTTCTTAACACTAAAAGTTACTGTTAGTGATTCATTAATTTTAGTGATTCATTTGAAAATACTGACCCGCTAGCGGGCGAAGCTCGCTAGTAATAATATGAAAGACTGAAGAACCAAGTTGCTGCTAATGAAATTATTGACAGTATATTAAATTCACCAAAAGAAAATAATGATGATATTAATCTGGTAAACAAAAACAAACTAATTTTTTTGTTTTTGGGTCAAATTTTCGAACGCGAGATTTTATTATATTTACACGTTTTGAGGTCCCCTGAATACGAAAATCATGTTTTTAGCAAATGGTCTGTGTGTCTGTCTGTTATCAGCATATCTCAAAAACAAATTATGGCAAAAAGTTCAAACTTGGTATTCTAAATGTGTATCATATAGGGATGCTACAGTAAGATTTTCGTTAAGATCGAGCAAATGGTTCGTGTACAGGGACAATAAAGAGAATTCTAATACATTACGTCTATGGGGGAAATTGCAGGAAAGTAGAGTTTAATGTCTATAGACTGCACTAAACCAAATGAAACGAATATATATTTTTACTTTCTTCTATATGTAATATAGAGAAAGTATTGGATTCGCGAAAATTTTCGACCTCCGTTTTTTGACGGATCTACACGTTTTGGGATGTCCTGAACACGAATTGATAGTTTTTAGAAAATGTTTGTCTGTGTGTGTGTCTGTATCATTTTTTTGTGGACGCTGTATCTCACGAACATATGAATGAAATTTAACCAAACTTGGTATTTAGTTGCACCCTGACATGAACTGGTGCCCATTAGATTTGGGGATCAATAGCTCAACAGGTGGCGCTGTAATCGCATTTTATGCAAATTTTTAACATGGCAGCATAGGACAAAATTCCGTATAAATGGGCATAATGAGAGTTATTTTAAACTTGTGATTGTAAAATTAATTTGAATTATTGATGATAGTAGTAGTTAACTAGGAAAAAAATTTGTGCATGGGGAGGCATGGGTTCCCCCCCTGGGGGGGAAGTACCCCCCCGGGGGGGTTAAATTTTGAAGATGGGTATCATTCGAAAGATCTCGTCAATACCTTTAAAACGAATGGTTGAACCATAAATCTGTGATAATTTAAAACAAAGTTATCGATTTTTTTTACTTTTAATAAAAAAAAAACATAAAATCGTAATTTTTTTTTTTAACGAAATTTTACCAAACTTGGTATTTAGTTGGTCCCCGACATAAACTGTTGCTGATTATATTTGGGGATCAATAGCTCAACAGGTGGCGCTGTGATAGCATTTTATCTAAATTTTTAACATGGTAGCATAGGACAAAAATTCGTATAAATGTGCATAATAAGTGTTATTTTACTCTTGTGATTGTAAAATTAATATGAATTATTGATAATAGTAGTACGTAACTAGGAAAAAATTTTTGTGCATGGGGGACATCGCTTTCCCCCCTGGGGGGGAAGTACCCCCCCCGGGGGGGGGGTAAATTTTGAAGATGGGTATCATTCGAAAGGTCTCGTCAATACCTTTAAAACGAATGGTTGAACTATAAATCTGTGATAATTTAAAACAAAGTTATCGATTTTTTTACTTTTAACCAAAAAAAAAAAAAAAAAACTTAGAAAAAAATTCGATTTTTTTTTTTTTTTTTTTTTTTTTTTTTTAATATTGTTAGTGATTGAATATGTATTAATTTTCACAAAAAAAAAAAAGGAAAAAAAAATCTTTTTTTTTTTTTTTAAAATATTGTTACTGATTGAATATGTATAGGAAAATATAGAAGAAAGTCTTGTGGTGGCCACAACATACTAGTTTGTAATAGAGATAGTTAACTGGGAAAAAAATTTGTGTATGCAGGAGCCTCGCCTCCCCCCCTGGGGGGGGAAGTCCCCGCTCGAAGGGAGTAAATTTTCATGATGGGTATCTTTCAAAAGAGCTCGCCAATACCTTTAAAACGAATGGTTGAACCATCGATCTGCGATAATTTAAAACAAAGTTATCGATTTTTTTTACTTTTAACGAAAAAAAAAAAAAAAAAACTTAGAAAAAAAAAATCGTTTTTTTTTTTTTTTTTTTTTTCCCATTCTTTTTAATGATGAGAATAAAAAGGACTTTTTTTTGGATATTTGGTATTATACCACTTCTTTAATATGGAAATCGTCTGCATTATCATAGGAGATAATCTTTTTAAATAATAATTCTAATAAATTATTTTTTAAAAACAGAATTATTTTTTAATAACCGAATTAAATTCTATGTAAATGTAGGTGCATTAATGAAACGGGGGGTTGAGAGGGGCGGTAGCCCCCCTCACACAGAACTAATTATCATATAAAACTCTTCAGAAGCCTAATATGAATTGTTTAACACAGGTTTACATAACAGTACTCGTTATCTTACCTTTTAATCTGCAACCTGTATTTATAGTGTTAAATTTCAGGGTAAGAGAAAGTCGTGTGAGTGACACACCAGATTATTTAAAATACTATCTGATAAAGGAATAATTGTAAGGAAGGACTCGGTAAAATTCTTAGAAAAATAAATTTGTGTTACTACTATTTACAATAAATAAATCATGCAGTGTAATTTAAAACAAACTACATGTGAACAGATTTTATCTAAATTTGACAAACATTTTTTTCATTTTACTTATTGTTTTCATTATATATATATATATTTGTTAATGTTCATTATTATTCTTATGTACCTAGTAATTTAATATTCAGCGTTATTATTCACTAGTATGTGTTTAGTTTGACTAATAGTCTGCATTTATTATTCAAAGTGAAATAATATATGGAAAATAATAAGTGAAATACTTTATGGAAATAATTAGTGACATTTTTTATGGGCCCCAAAATCCTCCAAATCCGCACAACCTCTGGTCCCAAGCTATGCGGATTTTTGACTCTGTACTGTATATGCATGTTTTCATCATCATTTGTTAAAATGGGCATTATGTTGCTGCCAATTAACAAAATTTGCATGTTTCTTTTTCAAAGTTGGTTATCTGAAATAAGCCTTTTTTTTTTTCTTTCTGTTTTTTGTACTAAAAAACACACTTTTTTTAAAAGAAACTTTTCTGGTCTGAATGTTTCTTAGACAGACCCCTCATCATCTTCATTTATGTAATGCCTTTGAGAAAAACATTTCTCAGTTTTTGAGCCCCAATTCACAAATGTTTTTTCTCCATCATTTTTAAATATTGAATAATTGTTCTGCAACAAAACCATTTATACTATTGTTCTGGGAGGTGTCACTTTTTTTTTTTTTTTTTTTTTTTTTGCATGTCTTGCTTTACATTTCATTAGCAGAAAAAATTAAATCATAAATGCACTTATTCTGCAAATAAAATTATAAGTACAGACGTTTGATGAATTGAATGAATTTTCAGTTTTTACATAAGCAAAAAGTGATGAGTCTAGAATTTCAAGCCTGGGCATTTGGATTATTGCCCTAAGTTCAAATCCTGACCTGGTAACCTTTTGCACATGTTGGAATTAATTTAGCATATCAATCAAACATCTTTAGCATAAATGATTGAAATTATATTTCTTAATCTAGTTATTATTATTTTTTTTTTTCATGTCTAGAATAGGCAAGAAAATATTACTTTGGTATTATTATGTATTATTTTTACTTTCTTCTATATTCAATAGAAGAAAGTATTGGATTTGTGAAAATTTTTGATCTCGGGTATTTGATGGATTTACACGTTTTGAGAGCTGTAGAACACGATTTGACCATTTTTAGAAAATGTCTGTCTGTGTGTGTGTGTGTGACAAAATTTTGCGGCAACTGTATCTCAGAAACTACTGCACAGAATTTCATACAAATTGGTATGTAGTTGCACCTTGACATAAATTAGTGCCTATCAACTTTTGGTAAAAATTGTCCAACAGCTTGCGTTGCCATCCCACTTTTTCTAAATTTTTAACATGGTGGTATAGGACAAAATTTTGCATAAATGTGCATAAAGAGAATCATTTTTTTATAATCATTATGAAATTATTTATATGAATTATTTATAAGAGAGATAGTCAATTGGGGAAAAAAAATTGTGTATGTCGCCTCGAGGGGAGTAAATTTTCATGATGGGTATCTTTCAAAAGAGCTCGGCAATACCTTTAAAACAAATGGTGGAACCATCAATCTACAATAATTTAAAATAGTTATCATTTTTTTTTAAATGTAATATTGAGAATAAAATTGACTTTTTTTTATATTTAGTGTTATACTACTTCTCTAATATGGAAATAGTCTGTATTATCATGGAAGATAATTTTTTTACTTCCATTACCCTACTACCGTAGGTAATGGAAGTATTGTATTCGGTCTGAAAATTCGATATAGGGTTTTCACCTGATTTACACGTTTTAAGGTCCCCTGAGTCCAAAAAAGTGGTTTTTGGCAATTGGTCAGTGTGTATGTATGTGGAGAATCTTCTGGCTATTATAGCTCAGAAACTAATAAAGATAGAGCTACGAAACTTTAGAATTGAAATACGTCTGGTGTACAGATGAAAGTTCCAAATTTTGGTGAAAATTGAAAAACCGGAAGTGGGACATCGGAAACCGAAAGTGGGACCGTAAGTCCGTCTCTCAAAAACGGCTCTAACGATTTTCTTCAAACTTGCTATATAAACACTCTATTAGATGTCCTTTCGAATGATATAGTTGGTTAGTTCAAGAAAATTGATAGGTGTCCTGTATAAATAGCTCAATTTCAGGCCTCGCAAAGGCGTTCCTTTAAAAACGGTTCTACGGATTTTTTTCAAACTCGCCATTTTAACTCACTTTTAAATATGCTTTTGTATGTAATTATTGTTTTCCTGTCAATAATTCAGTTTAACCGGAAGTGGGACCGTAAGTCCGTATCTCAAAGACGGCTCTAACGATTTTCTTCAAATTTGCTATATAAACACTCTATTAGATGTCCTTTCGAATGATATAGTTGGTTAGTTCAGGAAAATGGATAGGCGTCTTGTATAAATAGCTCAATTGCAGGTCTCCCAAGAGCGTTCCTTTAAAAACAGCTGTACGGATTTTTTTCAAACTCGCCATATTAACTCACTTTTAAATATCCTTTTGTATGTAATTATTGTTTTCCGGTCAATAATTGATTTTTTGTAAAAGTTGGTATCTCAAAAACAGCTCTAACGATTTTCTTTTTAGGTCACTTTTATGTTTTCTGATCACATTATCTCTCAAAAATGCATATAATACGTGCAATAGTGGGTAATGGAAGTCGTGTGGTTGTTTCACACCAGATTTTTAAATAATTTTAATAAATTATTTTTACTGAGTGAATTTGTATAGGAAAATATAGAAGAATGTCATGTGGTGGCCACAACATACTAGTTTTAATTGACAATAAATTAAATGAATTACTGTGGCAGAATGTTTTTATGCTTTCTACGACAAGCTTCATAAGTGCAATCATTTTCTTTATTTTGCAAGATGATGTTGTTAAATAATATATTTATATGTATATTTTATATTTGGTAATGTTTCTAATTTATTCTGGAGTATTGTTATTTCCCATCCTTTTTTTTTTTTTTTTTTTTGCATCATTAATTTTGAAGAGCACTTTACTTCATATTTCATTGTAAATATTTTATAATAGGAGAAAATTCTCTACAAGCAAAGTGGTATGAAAAAAAAAAAAAAAAAAAAAAAAAAAATCTGGTGTGAAAGAACACACGACTTCCATTACCCACTATTACACGTATTATAGGCATTTTTGAGAGATAATGTGATCAGAAAACATAAAAGTGACTTATAGAGAAAATCGTTAGAGCCGTTTTTGAGATACCAATTTTTACAAAAAATCAATTATTGACCAGAAAACAATAATTACATACAAAAGGATATTTAAAAGTGAGTTAATAGAGCGAGTTTAAAAAAAAATCCGTACAGCCATTTTTAAAGGAACGCGCTCAGAAGACCTGAAATTGAACTACTTATACAGGAAGCCTATCAATTTTCCAGAACTAACCAACTATATCATTCGAAAGGACATCTAATAGAGTGTTTATATAGCAAATTTGAAGAAAATCGTTAGAGCCGTTTTTGAGATACGGACTTACGGTCCCACTTCCGGTTTCCGATGTCCCACTTCCGGTTAAATTCAATTATTGACAGGAAAACAATAATTACATACAAAGCATATTTAAAAGTGAGTTAAAATGGCGAGTTTGAAAAAAATCCGTACAACCGTTTTTAAAGGAACGCCTTTGCGAGGCCTGAAATTGAGCTATTTATACAGGACGCCTATCAATTTTCCTGAACTAACCAACTATATCATTCGAAAGGACATCTAATAGAGTGTTTATATAGCAAGTTTGAAGAAAATCGTTAGAGCCGTTTTTGAGATACGGACTTACGGTCCCACTTCCGGTTTTTCAATTTTCACCAAAATTTGGAAATTTCATCTGTACACCAGACGTATTTCAATTCTAAAGTTTCGTAGCTCTATCTTTATTAGTTTCTGAGCTATAATAGCCAGAAGATTCTCCACATACATAGATACACACACACACATACATACACACTGACCAATTGCCAAAAACCACTTTTTTGGACTCAGAGGACCTTAAAACGTGTAAATCAGGTGAAAACAGGATATCGAATTTTCAGACTGAATACAATACTTCCATTACCTACGGTAGTAGGGTAATGGAAGTAAAAAGTGTGTACTAGCAGTACTCTGGAATAAAGTATAAATAAAACCAGATATATTTAATAGTGCTGCACCGAGTAGCACTTTGGCCGAGTAGCCGTAAGAAAGAATAATTGAAATTGACGTATATATGAAGAATTTTGCACATCTTGAAATTTAAAAAAGGCTTTTTGAACACAAAATTAAGTTAAATGGCAAACAGTATGTTTACATGAAATGTTTCAGAACTTTTGTAGTGTATATACACAATTAGGTTCATTGTTATATTTGATACCTCCAGCTTAGTGGATTATTAAAACCATAATAACTGATAACTTCATTCTTTATTATATAGTCTTTCTCAGATACGAATCATTCTCAGATAATTCTTAGAGAATATAAAAGTTCTTTATACACTCAGGCTTAATTTAAGATGCATGAAATTTACATATGAAATGAGAACATTAAAATAAATATTTTATCATCATTTCAAACATGATAGACTTCATTAATCTTCAAATTCTAGAAGAGTAAAAAGGTAGGTGGTTTCGGGCCATAATTTGCAGAACAACAAATTTGATTCTATATTTTTAATAACATTTTAGTGTATTTACCTTTTTCATAATTATTATTTTTTAAATTAAATATCAATCTTTTTTTTACAGTTTATAAGTGTCTTACTTTTATTTGCACAAATATGTAACTAAAGTTTTATCTACTATAGTAGTATTATATAAGGGGTTCTTTTTTCTAAAATATTTTATTTTTGTCTGTTTTATAGATACAATTTTATGTACAAAGTTTTTGCAAAAAAAAAAAAAAAAAAATTGCGTATTACACACATACAAGATGGTTATACTTAAATTCTTGTAACTAAAATGGATAAGCTCAAATCATGAATCGTCTCTATATCGAGTTTAGTGGCAATCTACTTGCCCGTTTTAACTGCAGAAAGCTGTTTGCAGCAAAAGTTTAATGAATATGTTTATATTTTCATATTTTTTTAGTTTAGTTATTAAAAAACAACTCTTATGAATACATTTCTTTCAATAATACATAAAAATAATGAAATTCTTACAACTACTCGGTATTGGCCGAATACTTAGTCCATATTTCGCCGAGTACCGAGTATATAACGAGTACTCGGTACAGCTCTAATATTTAATACCAATATTTTTAATATACTTTAGTTAGAATTTGCAAATAAGACACTATATTGAGTTTTCTACTAAAATCTAAAGATATCTTTAAACTTTATGAACAAATCTTTCTGTAAAGTATAATTTTGTTTTGGTAACGTCATTATATCATCTAAATTATACAAAAATACAGGATAAGCAGGAAACCAACTTATGTTTCTATTGCTAAGCATGAATATTTGTCTGAATTTCAGTTTCACCTTATTAATTTACAAAAAGAAGCCCTAATAGTCCAAAGAAAAATAATTATTTTCTCTGGTCGTTTTTTTTTTTTTTTATCAAAACAATTATTGCAAGTTCTTGCATTTTGTGATGTTTATTCAAAGTTTTGTACTTATTTCAATTTAAAATATCATCAAAACTGTTTTGTTATGAAAGAAGAAAAGTAAAAAAAGAACTTACAAAATTTATTTAAAATGATTTATATTGAGTATAAATAGTATTTTACATTTCTTCAGTGTTTGATGATTCTGAATTACTTTCACTGTTGCTGTGTAAAGAAATGATAAGTTTTTGGTTTTCACATACTTCTTCAACTAGTCTATCAATTTCCCACATTTCATCCTCTTTTTTCATAACATGATTTATGCCGTTTGTCCAATTTTCGGTGGTTACATTATTTATTCCTTGAATAACCAACTCGTTCACATTGTTTAATTTAAAAGTCGTATTTTTGCTTGCAACATATCCTTTAACATAGCTTCAAATCATTTCGATTGGATTAAGCTCACAGTAAGGAGGAAGTCTTAATATTTTATGTCCATATTTTTCAGCAACTGATTCTACACGATACTTTTCAAACTTGTTTCTGACTTCAGATACTTTTTGAAAAAGTATTCTTCTTACCTTTAGCATATCAGTGGACCCATGTGATATTTATTTCCTATAACCATTCTTGAATATCAGATTTTTTCCATGAACTAGTTGAAATTTTTTTGGTTTTCACAGAGTGATAAGGAGCATTATCCATCACTAAGCTTTTTTCTTTCAACTTTGGAAGGACATTTTCAAATCATTTTTCAAAATGGTTACCATCTATTTATTCATGATAATCACCAGTTTTTTCCCTATAAAAATATCTGATGCATCAGAAACAAAACCTTCCTTGCTTCAGATACAAGTAATTATGAGTCTTCTTCCTTTACCTTTTGGTTCTGTCAAACCTGTTGTCATACAACTTCTTGCTATATCGTTGAATCTTGCTATATACAACTGGGAAAATGCCCTTCATTGACCCATATTTCATCCAGATAAGAAATTGGCAGGTTTTCCTTTTTATAATCTCTAATTTTTCTTAAATAATTCCTGCGCCACAAAATAATGTCTTTTCTCTCTAAAAGAACAGCCTTTCTTTTCTGTTTTTCAAAAGAAAATTCCAAATCTTTGAGAATTCTGTACAATATTGTGCAGTTGATATTATTTGAGAATATTTCTCTATCATCATTTACATCTTTTAAAAGTTTATCTAAAGTGGGTATTTCATTTCTATGAAAAAAACTATGGATTTTCCTTCGAATGCATGATAATGTGAAATCATCATATTTTATTAGCCTTGTGCATTTTCCTACTGCATTTGGTCTTGTCTTTCCTCAAACGAAAAACAGATCTTTTCGAAACACCTGTAAGATGAAAAACTTTAGTAACGATTTCATTTATAGACTGTGATTGATTTTCCTTTTGAAGTTTGGAATAAACATTTAAAATGTTTTTGCATGCTCCACTTTTGATTATTTTCCTATGCTTTGATGGCATATATAACAAAGTTGGCGACTGGTTTTCAGACATTTTTAAAATGTCAGTGAAAAATATATATGTATCCAAATACTATATTTTTAAATATTTATGATTTAAATAACAATAATAATAGAATAACAATGCATAAAAAGCGAATTTGGAATAAAACAAGAAAAAATAAGGAAAGTGCAATAAAAGTGAAAAGACTCAAAGAGAACTGGCAAAGAAATATAGCTATCCAAAATATATAACCTTGGAAATCGATTAACAGCCAAAATAAAACTCAGGAATGTTGCTGTATTGTCACTATGTGTTTGTTTTGCTAGGAAGATATTTATCATTTAAAAACTTTTAACACATGAAAAATATCAAATATTTGTTACATAAGCTTAATTTCCTTATTTTATGACATTTATTTAGCTACTTTAAAACTCAAAATAGCTGGTGAAATACTTCTCAGAGAGCAATATTGCATTTCCTGCCTTTCTCAATGTTGCCAATTTAAGGTGAAACAGTGTATAGGCACTCGTGCCTACTTTGTTCTCTTAACGAAGGGTCGTGTCTTCTTTCGATGCTAAAGAATTATTGCAAGTTCTTGCATTTTATGGTGTTTATTTATTTAAAGTTTGTACTTATTATGAGCATAATTCAGTTCTCAAAGAATATCAAGTCTGTTCTTGATTTCCCTCTAGACTAGACATCATTAAGCATTTGTGGAGCCACTATTTCAGTGGGTATTCGATTTTTTAGTTCTTCATTTCTGCAAATCTCTTACTAAATTGAGTATAAACTTGAATCTTCAGATTTTCTTTAAAAAAAAAAGTGGAGTTCTGTGGTTCAGAGTCCTGCATCAGGTCGGGTAACCCAATTTTACCGGAACTGAACCCAACCTGTAGTTCGGGTTGGGTCAACTGAATTCTTTCTCTTGCAGGTTGGGTTTAATTTTCAATGAATCGAGTCGACTTGAGAACATCTTTAAAAAAAAAAAAAAAAAAAAAAAAAAATTAGTAGAAATTGTAAAAAATTGTTTGCTATTTTTAACCATAATGAATATATGCTTATCCAAATTATTACAGTAAAATAAACATCAATATCCAACTAAAACAATTAAAAAAAAAAAAAAAAAATATTATTCTTAATAATAATATAAGCTGTGGAAGAATAAGCTCCCTCTCCGACGATAACTAGATGTATAATTCATCTATTTTGATTACTCATATCCTTTTCAAGTAGACTGTTAATTTAAACTGATATAATTAATTTTTTTTCTCTTGCAGATGTTTTTAGGAAATTATTGAAATGTAGATTTAGATAAGAACGGACGATTAGTCGGCATCTGTAACACTATATTATTTTAATTATTTTTTTTATGTATGATAACCATTAAAGAATAAACTTCAAGCACTAAATCTTGAAACCCATTTTTGTACACTTGAAGTACACAACACACATAAATAGTTTTAAAATATTTTTAACCCTTCCTTCAAATTTTTTTACTCAGCGCATTAGTAATTACATTTTTAATTCTTCTTAAAATGATTTACCAATTGTGTGACAATAAAAATTTGGTACATCTATAGTATTTCCCCACAGCTGAATTTGGCGATTTTTCTTTAGTGCGGATTTGAACGATAACAATGTCGTTCTGGATTGTTTGCGATATAATATGGCAACCTGCATGCTATTTATTTTGGATTTATGATTTATAATTTAGCTTATGATTTAGCCATAATCGTCAAATTCAGCTGTGGGGAAATACTATAGTTGTTCCGATTTGGGTATAAAGTAATCGGTTGCAGGTCCTCAAAATTCCCTATTGCAGGTTCGGGTTGATTTAAAATTCACCTGTCGGGTAAGACCTGATCTGTGCAGGACTGTACAGTGATTCTGATGCGATTGTGCCTCTGCAAATTAGAAATGGCAAATTGGGCCCAGCTGGCTCACCGAGAAAAACTCACTGGGTTTTTGCTAATAATTATTAGTTATCAAATTCTATCCATATTATATATTCTTGAGCAAACAAAACAAAACCTATCTTTTTTAGCTAGAAGTTACTTAATTTTTTCATGAAATGAGTAATATATATATAAAAGAATACATTTATTTCTTCTAATAACATCAGTTTTACCTATCCCTAATTTATTTCAATTTCCCACTCTGTATGAAACTGAACAAAAGATTTAATTTAAAAGTAAACTTAAATTTTGTTCAGGATCAATATTTAACTTGTTGAATTTTTTAGAAGCTTCAAGACATTTTTTTTTTTTTGCTTTAACAGTGAGTGAAAACTAACAGTTATTACTGATATATTACATTTCTATATCCATTTATATTAAGCATTTTAAAGATTTTTAAAATTGACTGCTTAAATCAGTCAAACTTAAATAATAACAATTAAAGATTGCATATGAAGTAAAAATGTTGCACATTAAGTACAATGTATATAATAATGCAAGATAAGTTTAAAAAATTACATTCGTGAAATAAATAATGAATCTTGTGCATTGCACAGACTGGTATATAACTACAATATCTCCCCCCAACTGGATTTGGCGATTTTTCTTTAGCGCCGTTTTGAACGATAACGATGTTGTTCTGGATTCTTTGCAATATAATATGGCAACCCTACATGCTGTTTATTTTAGATTTATGATTTACCTTATGATTTTATCATCATTTATGATTTAGCCATTATCACCAAATCCAGTTGTGGGGAGTTACTATAATTGTTCCCACACATTGTCACAAGGAAAAGAAAAATTATGCTTGAATAGTTAAAGTTTCGATAAGTCGTCTAATATTATTATCAGACTAAACCAAAATGAACAATTAAAAGAAAATTTATTTAAAAGTATACATTTTTTTTTTTTTTATAATACTGGAAAAGTTACTAAATCATACAAACAAAAAACATTTAAATGGAACATAGTAGATATTAATAGCATCAGATACACACAAATAGAATTTACATAAAAATATTATGAATAAAAATTGAGTAAGTTTAATAACAACTAGAAGAAAATTTTGAAAAATCAAAATTTACATTAATTGCCTAAATGTTTACAGATAACTAAAAGTTCGTGTTTTTAAAAATGCCTCACATAGTGATTAAAACCTACTTACACCACTTGTGTCTAAATATAAAATCTATTTGTAATAAAAAATGTGCAAAAATATTATACAGTTTTATATGAGGTTAAAATATAGTCTGAATGCTATGAAACACAACCTTATTTATCAACTATTATTACCCCGTCCATTGAAGGAAAGGTTGATAAATGTTCTAACGAATGTATTATTAACAATCACTTTAGCCATTTAGAGCCTTCTGTGTAGATTTTGCGCGATTAAAGTCATTATGTAATCGATCCAACATCCCTCTAGCATAACGAAGTCTTGAAGCCAAGAACTGAGGACAACCATATTTCTCAATTAATTTAAAAGTATAAACAGTAAAGTTCTTTTCTTCATCGATGTATGAAACAGCACCCATTATAGGGCAAAGGATAATTTTGGTGTGATCTTTAAAAAAATTAGCTTGGAATGTCCCATTAGTTAAATGGAAAATTATAGCTGATTTGGTACGTAGCCATGCACGAAGATGTGGCACTTGGGTCATTTCATCACCATCTCTTGGCTTAGCATTTTCACCTGCTGTCAACAAATTTTCACTCATATAAGTGTGAAAATAATTTAACAGAGTTATCTTTTTCTTTAAATCTTTTGGGTGTTCATCTATGGTAAAATACAATTCTTCATTATTCCTGTTGATATACTGCAGAGTTTTACCATTAGCTAATAAAACCATATGTGTCAGATCATTGAAAGAAACTCCAATACTGTTATCGCAAAGCTGATAACCAACTCCATACTTATCCGTATAATCAACCCATTTACTTATCCAAACAAATGGTACTGCTGATGGATCTTGAGCGTCTTCTGGATTTCCACTGTATATTACATCTGGTTTAGACTTGACAACAGATTCTACCATATGAAGAAGATCTTTTAAATAGAAATCTGCAGGCATATTAGCTTTCACCACTTCATCAGTTTTCTTAGCATAATTTTCGATACCTGTTGCAACAGCAGCTGCCACTTCCTTAGATTCTATGACATTATTCTGGTTATTTTTATCTGATAAAGGCTTTCTAGCAGAAACTCTTGATTCTTCCATAGCAGTCATATCTAGCGTTGACCTTGGCTGCATAACCAAACAAGAAGCTGGAATAGCTTTTGGAATATATCCCAATTCAAAATAATCATCTTTCAAGATAGCTGCAGCAGCAGGTCTACATTCTGGGTTAGGGTGAAGAAGCTTCTTTATTAAACTTTTAGCACTATTTTCTAGTCTTTGTGGAAGATAATATTCATTATTTTTTATTTTCATGTAAGTTGTTTTCAGAGATGATGTTTCAAATGGTGGTGTTCCAACAAGTAATGTATACATAATGCAACCAAGTGACCAAATGTCAACTTCAAAGCTATGGCCTTTCTTCAACAATATTTCAGGAGCGATATAATTAGGAGTACCACAAACAGTTTTCTTTCTTTCTCCATCGTGAGATAAACGGGTTGCTAGGCCGAAATCCCCAACTTTAATCTCCATATTATCATTTATAAACAAATTGCCAAGTTTTAAATCTCTGTGAATCACTCTGTTTTCATGCATATACACACATGCTAAAATAATCTGCCGCATAAAATAACGTACTTCAGGAGATTTTAAACTCTTTCGTCTCTTGTGCATTTCCATCAGAGATCGCTTGCGACACAATTCTAAAATTATATATAAATTGCTTTCATCTTCAAAATAACTATGAAGCGACACAATATATTGATGAGACATTGTGCTGTGGATACGGATTTCTTGAGCCATCTTTTCTTTATGGTGTGGTTTTAGCAAAGCCTTTTTGGATACGACTTTTCCAGCGAACACTTCACCTGTAGCAGTATTTTTGAATTCATAACATCGGGCAAATCCTCCTTTTCCTAAGAAATTTCCCTTTTTATAGGTTACCTTAGATTTCGGATCATAGATTTCACTTTTAATGTCTTCGTATTTTGATCGATCACTCATCATGAAAATATATCTTGATCTTGTAATTTTAAATTTCTCGTGAAGATTAAGGCAATCAGGTGCGTTATAATATAGTAAATATACACTTTAAAAAATAACTTAGCATTTGCTAAGTGTCACTTATAAAAATTAATAGCCTGTTTAAAAATCAACATTACACTAAAAATTTGAAAATTCATAACGACCGCCCTTTAACGATCGAATGGAATATAAACTTTGAATGTGTTGCCAATACTAAATAATTTCTTGCCACAAAAACATTGCAGTGTATCAAGGAGTTTAAACATATAGGCCGTGTTTAACGGTCACTTTACTTTACGGGAAAACTAAGGTGGTCAAATGTCCCAGATTTCTGGGGACTGTTGTTCGGAAATGCTTTCTTTTTCTCCCATAAAATCAATGAGATTGAACGAGACTATCTGAACTCCATGGTCTCTTCAAAATTACTAAAAGATCATTTTTGGCAACCAGATTTTTTGATGTTTTTAGCGGCCGGCGTTAGTTCACATCCATCGACAGTCGTGCCGGCCAGGTGGTTCGGTCGGTAGGATTCTGCCTTCCGAATCTAATGGTCCCAGGTTCGAATCCTGGTGCGGGCATGGATGTTTGTGATGTCTTATGTCTTCAAAAATATTGTACTTGTCTGTTTCTTGTAAACTCTTGTGGTGTGGATTTTTCGAGATATAAGCGGCCCTAGAGGCAAGCAATAAATCTCAGTACTCATCGAACCGAACCGAACCGAATTGACAGTCGTGACGTCGTCACTGCTTGTCACATGATCAAAATAGTAGATTGCGTCATCGGTTGCTGCTAGCAGTTTACCTTCATGATTGTTTTCTGTCATGCACTTTGGCGATTACCGATGGTACAGTGGATAGCACATCCGACTGTAATCTCAAAGTACATCGGTTCGATCCTGGAGTAGGAATTTTTGTGTAATTTTGTGTTTTAAGTTCAATTTTCATATATCTTATGTATTTTTGTGTTACTTTGTAGATTTAAATCTGAAAAATAAATAAATAATAATAATAAATGCATTTCCTTAGAACTTTCACTCTACATAAATATGCAGAATATATAGAGTGAAATACATATTTCTCTCTCTCTCTCTCTTTTTTTTTTTTTAATTTAATTTATATATATATGTATTTATATACATGTAAGAGTTATAATTTTTAGCTTTAAATTTTTGCAATTTTCAACTTATTTTAATTTTAAATTTTCCCTTTATAGACACCTCTCTTCACTTCCCTAAATCAAAGAAAAGAAAATTTTGAAATATGTAATCTTAATAATTAAGTCCTGGGAAGTTTTCTAAAAGTATTATAAGTAGTTTAAAATTAATAGTAAATAATAATAATTGAGTTAAGTAATAGTACTCTAATTATTACTAGTATGCTATTGATTAAAAAATATGGGGTGACACACACACTTCCTTCTCTTAACTTTCTAGTTATAGAAGCACTTTAATGTGGCATATATTTCCGTATGTAAGGAGGGGGGAGGATCTATCATCACCTTCACTCCTTATTTGAATGTTTAACATACATTCATGAAATATTCATGGTTGTTATAAAACTAAAATGTAAATTTAAAATTATTCGCAGAACTTTACTCACCCCACTATTGGAAACTTATAGATCTTAAGTCAAAAATTTCAAGTGGCATTCCCATACAATTTTTCAAATACCAAATTTGAACTTCTATAATTTTCATGTTTTTAACTTATAATGAAAACAGACTCAAAGCTAAAAGTTTGATATATGTATTCAGAAAACCTCAAAACGTGCAATTGTAGCAAAATTCTAAGTCAAAATTGGCCCAACCAGTTACCAAGTAGCTCTGAGCTAAAAGCTGGTAGACGGGAAGTGCTTGGTTCGATCCCATATTGTGTACATTGACTTAACCATTTGAAATTTTTACATGGTTTTCTCTGAAACTTGTATAAACATGGGCTAGAACCTCTTAGAAAGACCTCCATGGAGGGCACACCACCTTTGGCCTAGGACTCATGTGTTGCCAGTCGGCCTTGCACACAAACACTCCTAAATCAAAAATTGGACTCCAAAACAAAATATTGTCTGCCGTATAAGGACGAGAAAGTAATTATAATTTCTGGAGCCCTGTATATATATATATATTATGCAGTGTATTTGACCTTAATTATTACTCAACACATTTTCTTAGTTCTGCTGATAATGGTCACCTTTTAGTTTCGAAAATGGTACATTTTACAATTCTTATAATGTAAGATTTCAAAAGTTTCAGCTTTTGATTGACATAGTTTCCATAATGAAATGATTCATTTAAATATTAAAGATGCGTAAATATTAAACTTTGTGTGTATGGAACCAGAGGGCTAAGGCAAAAACACGAAGCAGGAGCATAAGACTGAATTCCTAGTTTGTTTGAATAATCAAAAATTAAATTTATTTAATTTTGAAGAAACTGGTGGTGGGGGGGGGGGGGGCAGCCACCCACTTAAAATAAAGTAACAAGTAAAGCAGGAAAAAAGAAATTTCTAAATTAATATTCCTTTGTAATGACTCTTCATTAAATTATTGGTATATTTTGTTTTTGCTGATACTGGGCAAACTAATTAGCAATATTTTGGATTTTTTAATAAATTGGTATTATCAGAAAGATACTAGCATTACTTTCCCTTTTGTAATAATTTTCCCTTGAGAAAGATGTTGTCAAATAAGTATTTTTTCATAATAATTTGTCTATTGTTTTAATTTCATAGGATTAATCTTCATTTCTTATGCTATTTCTAATTTATTTGTTTGAATTTTTTCCTTTATCACAAAAAATTATCTATTCTTATACATATAAATATTTCTTGTATATTAATATTGTTTGAAAAGATTTTTATAATATAATAATAATATTTCATAATTATGAAGGAAGAAAATCAGGAAGAAAGACTTGAATAAATCAATAAACAATTACTACAAAGCAAAATATATAGAAAAGTTAATAAATACTGAAAAATAATTTTGAAATTTACAAAATTACAACTATACCTTTATCAAGGACTATAGCAGTAGGTTAATAGAAAATGAGTTGGTTTTAGCACAGTAATATACCAGATTGTGTAGTATCATTGTCATTGCCCAACAACTCAAAGATTTCAACAATGAATTAAGACATTTAAAAAATGAAAATAATAATAAAATAAAAAATATCAAACATTTCTCTCTCTTTTTTTTAAAATAAAAAAACCTATCAAGTAATGCAGCACATTGCATATATTTAAAAAATATAGATCATTATTTCTTTTTTATTAAGCAGAAAATAATTCCAATTTTTTTATACATGTAATGTCTATCACACATTTTTTTTTTTTTTTTAATGAGACAAAAGCCCTGTGTGTGTAAATTAAAATTTCTGGACTCCGGATGTATTTCAGTTTAGAGCAAATGAGTGACAAAGATCAATTACTGAAAACATGCTTTGTTGTCATGTTTGTCACGCTATATCTTTACCTTTGTAAATGTAATTATTTTTTCTTAGATAAAAAAAAAAAAAAATGTATTATTTATAAGAAAAACATATAGATATATCGGAACACCAAAATTCATTAAGATAAATTTAAATTTAGTATTTAAAATTGAACAAGGAAGCTGTGTGATATCATGTCTGTCACAAATGAAATTAACCATTACACATTACAAGCAGATTGTCAATAAAGCATTAAAAACATTTTTTTTTTTTCCCTGAATGTTTAGAAAAGAATCATGGATCAGAATTTTAGGATTGTACTATATTTTACTTCAATAAAAACCTTGTCGCTTTTGAAGCAAACAAATTTAGATAATTTTTAATTTCGTGTTATATTGTTCTTGGAAAACAATTATAACTTCCTCAAACGAAATCTCATTATTATTTCTGCATATATATTTCATTATTCTGGCATAAACACAAACAGTACACGCAAAACGACCTTTCTAAGCTTTGTCTATTGACTGACGACAAAATAAAATACATGCAAAATTGCCGGATTCCTTTTAACTCTTTAGACACACCCTCTTCTGACGTCACGACTGCCGATGGATGTGAACTAACGCCGACCGTTTTTAGCACGGAGTAGAAAGAATAGGAGGGGAAAGTCCAATGGTGCCCAGCCTTTGAGAGTGGAAAACGATATTTTTGTAAATATTGAGGGCGCTGTAGTCTACTTTCTCCCGGTTTTCCTTGACAGGAATTTTCGGTTTTCGGCTGCTATTACTGCAAAATAAACTATTATTATTAATAAAAGATATTTTAATCAACACAATTTTATCGTTTTCTCTTTCAACTTTTTTTTTCTTTCTTCCTTATAAGTTATGATCTTTTCTTTTCATTTATTTATCAAACTCCAAGTCCCTTTTTAATATTTTGCCAAGATAGTACATATATTTTCCATAAAAATTCAAAATAAAGTTATTTTTATTTTTCTAGTTGTGTTGATCTGAAGCCATGTTTTAAGCATCTGCAACTTTCTTTCATTTTAATTCTTCTTGTATTTGGCTTATTATTATTATTTTAATTCTTGCTCTATTTGACTTAGGGTTTATTTTTTTCAAACTCTAATATACATATTAAAATAATAAATGCTCATACAATATCGGAATATTTTGTAATGTGTGAAACTGGATAATAAATCAATAAATATTTTTCAAAGCTCTTTAGATTTTTTTTCTTTCATCAAAAATATGTTATCTAAAAATAGATTAAAAAGATTTTTTAATTTATGTCTTTTCTTGTAACATTGAAAGCCATGACAGTGAAAGAAATAATAATAATAAAACTTGCGACATTTATTTTAAGGTCATTTATATTTTTCTCTCACTTATCTTCTTCGTAGAATTTGCTAATGATTTTAAGCTCAATGGTAAGTTATTATTATTCCAAAGTGCAAATTACTTGGTAATGCATTAAAAAAAAAAAAAAAAAAAAAGAAAAGAAAAGAAAATGAAAAAAAAAAAAAAAAAGAACCGCGAATTAAATTTGATTTTAATCAAAAAAATTTTCAGGAATTACATTTTAAAAATTGCAAAAGAAATTTTTTACGTTGTTTCCCCTTTACTTTTAAATTCTTGCCATACCTGTGGTGGAGAGATTCTGCTGTCTCGAAGCTGGTAGACCAAAAGTGCGTTCGATCCAAGATCGCGCTCGTCAATTTGGCCGATCGGAGTTTTTCGTGGTTTTCTCTAAAACTCGCGCAAATACTCTGGCTTGGAGACCTTAAAAAGACCTTCACGGAGGGCACATTACTCAGGCCTAGAATCCTCGTGTAATCAATTAACTTTTAAGCCCCCCCCCCCAAAAAAAAAAAAAAAAAAAAAACTTTAAAATTTTTAATAACTTTCTTTCAGCATATAACGGGTGATGATTAAACAGTTGACAGATTAAAAAAAAAAAAAAAAGGAAGTAAACACCACAAAGTACTAGAAATTAAAAAAAAAATTGTACGTTTTTATTTCTTTCCTTCTTTCTTTCTTTTCTTTTCTTTTTTAGATAAGAAAATGTATTTATTTATTTATTTATATAAAATAATATATTATATAATGGTAATATACTGTATAATGTAATATATTTAAATAATGTTATTGATAATTATATTTATTTATAAAATGTAAAAAATTTTTACCTATTTGACATAATATTTTAAGATAGTTTAGAAAATTAAGTGGTAAAATTGGATATTGGCAGATATCCTGTGGTGAAACACAAAATAGGCAACAATGCAAAATCGCAGATTGGAAGAAATAGTCCTGCCGTACTATAAAGCATTTTCCTGCAATTTATTAAACAAAAATAAATTTAATTATATCTATATGTAATTTTCAAAATTGTCGTTCAGTAACGTACATTATCAGGATTTTTTCCTTAATATAATCGCAATTAAAAAGATGATATTATACATATCTTTCGGAACACGAGAAATGCCGGGTTCGAACCAAAGTCGCATTAGTCAGCCGTTTAGAGTTTTTCATCGTTTTCACCGAAACTTACATGGATATAGGCTACGCGTTCTTGGTTTCTTAGAAAGATCTCGACAGAGGATATTCTCCCCACGCCTAGTTCCTTCGTGTAGGCAATCTAGCTTAACCAGCACACCACTCCTCTATATATTTTTAAAATCTTAATAGAATTAATATGCAGATACAGAGTTATAATATAAATCAAAATATTTAACATTTGAAACGATAACTAAATCAATTAAATCACGTAGATTGAATTAGACCTGAAGAAATCTACTTACAACACTCGCCACATGGCGACTTAAAAATTGATAAAATCGCCCTTCCCCCTTTCCAACTTTCATAAGCATGAATTTCCTTAATCGATTATGTGGTTGAAAGGTTCAGCTCTCAAAGCTGGAAGACAGGAGTTGCCGCGTTCGATCGCAGGTTGCGCTCATTGGCCAAGCCGTTCAAAATTTTCTATGGTATTCCCCGAAAGTAGCGTAAATACGCATTAGTATACCTTAAAAAGATCCACACAGAAGGCTTCCCCAGGAACTATAGAAAAATACGAATGGTTTCATCGACGAACATAACCTGTATTCAAACCCGGCACTTCCCTGTCTACCAACTCTGAGCGCAGAACCGCTCGGCCACTGTTAATAAGGTGGTGGTGATGCTGGTGTGAAGGTTAAGGCCAATTGACTAGACGGGGTTCTTAAGCCTGGGTGGTGTGCCCGCTGAGGGGATGTCTTTTTGAGGGTACTAGCCCGTATTTATTCAAGTTTGGGCAAAAACCACGGAAAACTCCAAGCAGCTAAATCGATGAGCGCGACCTGGTATCAAGCTCGGCGCTTCCCATCTACCAGCTTTGGACGCAGAAGCGTTCGGCCACTGTTTAATAAGATGGTGGTGTTGCTGTATGAAGGTTAAGGCCAATTAACTACACGAGGGTCCTGGCCTTGGTGGTGTGCCCTGTGTGGTGGCCTTTCTAAGGGGGTGCCAGTCTGTATTTACATGAGTTTCGGCAAAAATCACGGAAAACTCTGAGCAGCTAGGTCGACGACCGCTACGTGGTATCGAACCAGGCACTTCCCGTGTACCAGCTTTGAACGCCAAACTGTTCGCTCACTGTTTTATAAGGTGGTGGTGGTGGTGATGTGAAAATTAAGGTTGATTGACTAGCCGAGGATCCTAGGCCTGGGTAGTCTGCCCTCCGTGTTGGTCATTCTTTGGAGTGAAAGCCCATATTTATGCGAGGTTTTTTTTTTTTTTTTTTTTTTTTTTTTTTTTTTTTGGGGGGGGGGGGGAACACCGAAAACTCTGAGCGACTAGGTCACCGAGCGCGACATGGGAACAAACCCAGCACTTCCCGTCTACCAGATTTTAATCGCAGAACCACTCGGCCGCTGACGTGGTTTTTAATAAAGATAATCAACTTACCGAGACATATGTAAATTAAAATAGTTTTAAAAAAATTTAACATTAAAAAACTATTGATAATTCAGTCAGATATTTACATACAGCACATTGATTGAAGAGGAATAAGTTTTAAAATAGAAATAATACATAGTTTTAAATAATCATATTTAACTTATATAGTAAAAGGAGGTGCGGATGAATTTCCCTGTAATTTGTTGAAATGAAAATAAATTTAAATATATCTCCACACAATTTCTAAAATTTCTCAAATAACAGAAATTATCATAAAATTTTTACTTATATTTACGTTTAAAAAAACAAGATCTTTTGTATTACCTTAAAAAAATTAGTAGGATAATTAACTTACTGTGTATACAAATAAATCAAGATAACTCTTATTAAATTTAAAGCTTAAAAAAATAATATTAACGGGAAAAGTACACCGTATTATATTTATTTATTAAATAATATTTCTTTTTTTCTTTCTTTATAATTTTCTTTTCTTTTTTTATTTAATTTGTAATTTTTATTATTTGTGACATTTTTAATTTTGTACGATCACCTTGTACAATAGTCAAAAAATTTTAATAGCTTTTATTCGAATTTTGATCAATGCGATCTCATATTTTGCATAGCCTCTTACAAAGTCATAAAAATTCTTAGCGTTATAAAAAAAAATATATGTTATTAGGAAGACCTTATATAACATTATTTCTGTTTTTCCGATTTTCTTAAAGTTAACACTTTCCATAAAAAAATTAAATTATGATTTTTCCCATTGAAAACCATTACGGGAGCTTTTGGAGCGGGAGTTTCGCGATGGTGGCGCCATCTGTTTTTCTGAAAAAGAATATGCCAGATTTGAAAGCCTCTTTCCCATTCTGTACTGTTAATCCGTGGTTTTTAGCATGAAGTTACATTAGAGGAGGGGAAACGGTAATGGCGGTGAGCATTGAAAAACGGACCTAAGGAGAAAGTGGGTGATAGGGGGCGCTCCGAACATACTACACTCACTGTTTACACGATAAGTATGCGGGAAATTTAAGATTTTAATTGATATTAATATATTTAAATTGCCCACAAAGTGGTAATGGCGAAGAATTGCTTTGCTTATGTATGTAATAGTGGCTATCGGTCAACTATCGCAAAAAATAAAGCTTTAGGGAAGAAAAATCCAAGTTTATTTTCTGCTCCTAAGGTTAGTTTTATTCCTACTTAATTTAGAGCTTTAATACTGATATTTAACAAATAATTTTCATTTCGAGTATTATAAGTAGCTATTCATTTAGTATAAAATGCATATTTTCGTTTTTATGGACCAGTGTAGTTTCTTTTTTGTATTTGAAGGCCTTTAAAAATTCTCATTTTATGAATATTCGACTTAAAAAATGTGAATATGAAAAAATGTACAATAAGTATAATTTCATTATTTGTGACATATTATGTTATTTTATCAATCTCAGAAATGAAATTTGATTTGTTCATGAATAAAAAATTTTAAATGACTTACATGTTTCGCTTCTTTATTTAAATAGATAAACAGATAATACTATATGTGTTAAGTATGTGTAAAAAAGAAAACAATTGAAATAATTGACATTTAATGATAACTATCTACAAAATAATATATTTATATATATAAGATAATAGGATTTGCATGTTATTGGGAACTATAATTATATATATTGGCCAATAATACATGCACAAAATCTGAAATTCTTAACAAGGTGGGTGGGGAGAGGGTTTGATCAGAAATTTCATAAAAATGAAAAAGAATAATAAATAAATAAAGGATTTTTAGAATTAAAAAAAATAATAATAATAATTAAATAAATATATATTTTTTTAATCTCTTAGTGAAAATAGCTTGCTTTTAATGTCTAATTAAACATTTTAATTAATAGCGATTAGCTTGTAATAAAATCAAGACAAACCATACGTTATGTACGTATATGTGTATATGAAAATATATATGCATGTATGAAATAGTACTTCAAAGTGTTGTGTGATTAAAAAAAATTTGCTTTACCCAGAATCCACCAATGCAAGATAATGGTAAAGTTGAAAAGACTGATTAAAAAAAAAAAAAAAAAAAAAAGAACGAAAAGGAAAGAAAGAAAGTTTTAACATTGAAATCGGAAATTTCTCAAGTAAATTTATTACAGTGAAAGAAGATAGTAATTTTATAAAACTTTTTGTAAATCACTGGTTTAGGGTTGGGAAAATTTACATACGCATTATTATATAAAATATAAGTACCTTAAATATTTTCAAAAACTATTTAAATTTTAAAACTTAAATTCCAAATGTCAGTTTTTTGGAAATACTTAAAATGATTACTATTTTTTCATTTTTTTCCTCGATTTCACAATATTATAGTTTAAGAGTATACCCCTAAAGATATTCAGGTATTACTTTGTTGATTCATCGTAAAATAAATTTTTTAAAATATCTGAATGGTGAAATGTAATATAATTTTTGAGTATTCAAACTTAAAAATATTCAATGGAAATAGGATGTGGTGTATGGTATTAAAACAAATTGTCTCTCTCTGTAATGAGGCTTTAAAATATAGTTTGTATTTTCTTACTGAGGAAGCAAACTTTCAAACAGAAGTATGTTGTAGCTATCAAAAAACTTTCTTTTATATTTATATTTTCCTATACAAATTCACTCAGTACAAATAATTTGTTAAAATGTATTAAATCTATTTTCCACAATAAATGTAGACTTTTTTTTTTTTTTTTTTTTTTTTGGTAGAAGTATAATATTAAAAGCTCAAATAAAGTTGATGTTATGTTCTACAACGATATCTTAAAAACTGAGCTCTCTCTCTCTCTCTCTCTCTTTTTGTTTTAAAATGAAAATAATAATAATAATAAAACTTTGTTTTAAATTATCATAAGTCAATGGTTCAAATATTCAGTTTAAATTTATTGATGAAAGATATCAGTATTAAAAATTTGCCATTGCCCCTACATGTCATTATTATTATTATTTTTTCTAGTTCCCTATTTGTATTATGAATAATATTTTTTAGTTTCATAAGGATTCAATTAAAACAATTCCTATTGTTTAGATTTATAGGAAATTTTGTCCTATACCGCTAAGTTAAAAGTTCAGAGAAAACGGGAGGGCAACAATACTTGCTGCACGATTTTCACCCAAAGTTGATAGACCCTAATTTATGTTAAGTTGCAACTACATATCAATTTATATGAAATTCTCTGAAGTAGCTCTTGAAATACAGTTGGAATAAAATTTTTGTTACACACACATACAGAAATTTTCTAAAAAAGATTAAATCCTGTTCTGGACCTCTAAAAACATGTAAAACTATCGAAAACTGGAAATCGAAAATTTTTACGAATCTAATACTTTCTTTTATTGGATACAGAAGAAAGTAAATAATATCTTTATGGCTTTAATTTTAAACAAAAACTAAAAGACAGATTGTTTTTCTGTACTCCTTTATATTTTCAAAAAACAAGGCTGCAAAAAAATATTTTGTTTTTAACAATAGAGGAAAGAATCTCACAAAAGCTTCTTTACAGCTTTATGTCTAAAGAAAAAATTGGGGAAAAGTTTGCCTTTGTATAGCCTATATATAGTCTAAAACTTATTTAGCTATCCTGTAGAGTATTATTGTACTATTTTTAGTAGAGAACATGGCACTTAAATAATATATATTAATTTTAAGGTATTTTATAAATAACACCAGAAATTAAAGAACAGAAAGACACACCAAGTAAAGTCATAACCATGCATAACAATGTTTTAAATTATTAAAAACGCTTAACACAATTAAAAATGCAATTCTATCAATTTCAACTACAGCCCATAATGCAACTGAAAATTTTTGTGTGTCTGTTAGCAGTAAATCTTTGCTGTTCATCCCATATTCCACAGAAAACATATATTTAGTTATTAGCAATTTTCAACTACAGCCCATAATGTATCTGAATATTTTTTGTGTATCCCTTAACAGTATATCTTTGCTATTCATACCCTGTTCTACAGAAAACATATTTTTAACCATAATAATAATAAGGTCAATTTCCTTATGTGTTGTTTAGTACAAAAGTATTAAAACAATTTTTTAAATATTATCTCTTATTGAACGAAATACATTGAAATTATTTTGAATATCTTTGTATATAAATTAGTCGAGCTCTGTAACTGGAAAATTTTTAGATAAATTTATTATGAAAGCGGGTGATAAATTTTATAAAACGTTTTATAAATTACTATTTTATAATTATGAAAATGCACATACATATGCATTGAATTATGAGAGTATTAAGTATATTAATTTTTCTCAAAAACTATTTAAAAATAAATAATTTATAATTTCAGATTTTTTTTTTGAAAATATTTAAAATGATTTCTGCTCACTAATTTCTAATTTTTCATCTTGATTCTACTTTATTATAGTTTAACAGTATATTTAAGTATTACTATATATATATATATATATAATATCTATTTTAAGGCCAATTGTCTGCACTAGAAATTTGAGCCAAGGTGGATTGCCTCCTTGGGTCTTTCTAAGGGATCCTAGCCCATATTTATGCAAGTTTTGTAGAAGATAAGAAACGTCTAGGCAGACAAATGACATGGACTTGAACCATGCTCCATGCAACTTTCCTCTATTGGCTTAAAGTTATTGTGGACTTAGTACTATGGACTTGAGCCTAAAGGGGATACCCTCTGTAGGGGGTCTTTCTAAGTGATCCAAACCTGTATTCATGCGAGTTTCGGAGAAAACCATGTAAAACTCTGAAGGGCTAGTTCGACGAGTGCTTCCTGGGATCTAATCATCCTGCACTTCTCGGCTACTACCTTTGAGTGCAGAACCTCTCGGCTACTGGTGGGACCTATTAAATTAACAAAACATCTAAAATGTTGGTATTCGATTTAAGGTGAATTGTCTACACTAGGGACATGGGCCTAAGAGGTACTAGCCCATATCATTCACCAGCTTTGGCGAAAAACACGGAAAACTCCGAATGGCTAGGTCGACAAGCGTGACCTGAGATCGAACCCAGAACTTCCCATCGTTCAACTTTAAAGGCAGAACCTCTCAGTCACTAGTGGAGCTGTAGGAAAGAAAGTTCTAATACTAATTAATTTGGAAGGTGTATTTATTTAATAATTTTAAAGAAATATAAATATAATAATTATTATAATATTTCATTGCATGTGTGGAAAATACATATATATATATAGATATATATATATATGTATAATTGTAAGAAAGTAATTAAAAGAAAGTTTTAATTTATATAAATGAAAAACGTTTAGTGCGAGTTCAAAATGTAGATATTTAAAAACAAATTATTACAAATGCTAAGTAATAAATATTGAAAATGTTTTCAAGAACAATTGATAAATATTCCTTATATACAATTCCTTGGTGGGTTTTTTTTCTTTTCATTTCTTCCCACTTTTTATTATTATTATTATTATTATTATTATTATTATTATTATTATTATTATTTGAAATATTTCAAATTGGTTGTTTCATTCGATTATTATTTATTTATTTATACAAAATACAAGATTTTTTTTATTTTTATTATTTATTTTAGATTTCTCAAAAAAGTTTTTGCAGAATGATTTTAAAATTGTCGAACTTTCGGAATCTACAACAGTATTCGTTGGTGAGGATTTAATAAAAGTTTATTAACTTTTTCCAAATGAAATTCCGCGATTTTTTTGTGCAATCCTTCTTTATATTTTCTTTTATCTTTCAACTTCTTTCAGCTTTGGCTGAAACCGAAAGACGGAATTTCCGATACCGCCACGAGATGGCGCTGCAAACACCCGAGATGTCTGCGGAGAATCGGCAGGGGAAAATTGGGGTTATTCTTGAAACATCGCGATCCCCGTCCTTCTCTTTATAGGTTCATGGTTTTTAGAATAGAAAGAGTTTATGTTCTGTTCTTGTTCCTTTTTTTTTGTTGTGAGAAAATGGCAACGGGATTTTTTTTGTTTTTTATTCTTTTACACAGACTAAGGAAATACTTAGACCCGGACAGACGGCTTTCTTGAATGGGGAAAAGTGAAGTAACTGTAAGGCGCTTAGAGCGACCGGCGGCCACATTGGTACAAGCAAGAAACCAGTAACATTGCAATCTGTATATGTAAAAACGAACGCATGTCTATCTGTTTATCCTTCATCCATTACAACACCATTCATCCGATCGCCATGAAACTTTGTGAAATTGTCGAATACACTCCCGCGAAGATTTCTGGCATAATTTTTTTTTTAATATCGCCCCCCCCCTCAGGGAGAAGGGGGGGCAAGAACGGGATTAAAGCATATTTTTTACTTTCTTCTATATGTAATATAGTATTGGATTCGCGAAAATTTTCGACCTCCGTTTTTTGATGGATTTACATGTTTTGGGATGTCCAGAACACGAATTAATAGTTTTTAGAAAATGTCTGTCTGTCTGTCAGTCAGTCTGTCTGTTTGTATCATTTTTTTGTGGACGCTGTATCTCACGAACCAAAAATAATATGAGTTGCAAAATTAATATGAGTTATTGATAATAGTAATAGTTAACTAGGAAAAAAATTTTGTGCATGTAAGGGCATCGGTTCCCCTCCTGGGGGGGAAGTACCCCCCCCCCCCCGGGGAAGTAAAATTTCAAGATGGGTATCTTTCGAAAGGTCTCGTTGATAATAGTAATAGTTAACTGGGAAAAAATTTTTGTGCATGTGGGGGCATCGGTTCCCCCCCACTGGGGGGGGGAAGTACCCCCCGGGGGGGCAAAGTTTCAAGATGGGTATCTTTCGAAAGGTCTCGTCAATACCTTTAAAACGAATGGTTGAACCATAAATCTGTGATAATTTAAAACAAGTTATCGATTTTTTTTACTTTTAACAAAAAAAAACTTAGAAAAAAAAATAGTTATTTAGTTGGTCTCCGACATAAACTGGTGCTGATTACATTTGGGGATCAATCGCTCAACAGGTGACGCTGTGATCTCATTTTTTCTAAATTTTTAACATGGCAGTGTAGGACAAAATGTCGTATAAATGTACATAATGAGAGTTATTTTTAACTTGTGATTGTAAAATTAATATGAGTTATTGATAATAGTAATAGTTAACTAGGAAAAAATTTCTGTGCATGTGGGGACATCGCTATCCCACTGGGGGGGAAGTACCCCCCCACACCAGGGGGAGGGGTAAATTTTGAAGAAATCGAATCTTTCGAAAGATCTCGTCAATACCTTTAAAATGAATGTTGAACTATAAATCTGTGATTATTTAAAACTAAGTTATCGATTTTTTTTATTTTTAACCAAAAAAACAAAAAACAAAATCGTATTTTTTAATTTTTTTTTATTTATTGTTACTATTTGAATATGTATTGCTTTTAACAAAAAAAAAAAAAAAAAAACTGAGAAAAAAAATCGTACTTTTTTTTAAAATATTGTTACTGATTGAATATGTATAGGAAAATATAGAAGAAAGTCTTGTGGTGGCCACAACATACTAGTTCACATTTGTTTTATTTCTCAATGAAAAAAATAAATATCCAATATTCTATTCAGCGACGTAATGGTTAATCTGCAACGCTTGTCTGGCAAATGTCTACCACACCTCATAACGCTAAAATAAATATGGAAATTTTTTGTTGATCAAGTATATTTACTGAAACTTACCTGTGAAACGTAATTCCCGGAACCTTCTTAGATGGTCTATTGGTGCAACCATAGGCTGCAGAAGCCATTTTTCACGATTTATAGCCTCCTTTACAATTAATATAGAATAATACCAATACGATTGTATGAAAAACGCATTAATGTTTTGCTTATACCAATGTGGCGGTTCGGTTACAGTTGAGACTTCACTTTTAGAACCGCCTTGCCCGGTCTAAGTATTTCCTTAGTCTGTGTTCTTTTATGTGTGAGCACGGAAGAAGAGTATAGGACTTAAAACGAGATAGGGCAGCGAGCACGGGAAACGGAGCTTACTTTTCCGCATTAATTCAGACGGCGTAGGAAAACGATTTGATCGCCGCCTGGTGTAGTATCTTTGAAACTTATCGGAAGAAAGGGAAAGCCCGCCCCTTCGGCTTCAGTCATCATCCGATTTCTGAGAACGACCTATGAACGCACAGCCAGAAATGTAGAAACGCGCTGATTGGTGTATTTTCAAGATCTGGTCGCCCTCTATCTGTCAGATGAAAATTACTACCTTTCCGTAACATTCGTAATACATATCCTACTCTTTTAATCCGTGTGTGTGAGGAAAACGATAGCTGAGAGTTTCTTTCGTTTCAAGAGTAATAGAGAAGGCGCACGTAATGTCACTGTGACAGATGTTTCCTCACGTACTTTAGAATTGTAGGCAAAAGGGGGATAAAGCACCAATGGAGAGGCAGATATTTTGCCTACATGCGCAAAAGTTGCTGAATAGCGTCGCTTGTTTATAAACATGCGCCTGCTCTATTAAAATACAGAGTAATAATTGAAATACGAGAAGATTTATGAGTATAAATCCTTTTTAGAGTTATTCTACCGTTATAAAAAACGGATAATTATATATGTGTTAAGAGTTATTTTCATCACATTCTGGTGAATTGCATCTGTAAAAGAATAGCCGATGCTGTTTTATACTATTCCAAGTGTTGTATATAGATCCTGTAAATAAACTATATGTGCTTTTTTGATACGAAGTTGATGTCTTATCTGAGTTTATCGTAGACATCTGGCGTAAGCTAACAAGACTCGGCTGCAAGTAAGCTATTTCTATATTTTTTGAGATAGAATTATTTTAAACGAAGAACATTCTATGAAAGATAATTGCTTTAATAGCATTAAGCAGACGATATTTGTTTCTTAATTTATGTGAAGATTTTTTTGATGAATCTAATAACAAGAGCTATTGTTTTTAATGTATATAATTGAATATATTGTTCACGAATTTAAGTAAATTGAAGATTAAGTTTAAAATAAATATTTTGAGTTATAATATGGAAGCCTTAAAGAAAATTAGAACGCAGCATCGGAGAATATTTACAAAAGCTTGTAATGAATTTGAAAGGGTAGAAGATACATTAGATAATGTAAATAAAATAGCAAAGTTAAAATTAATTGAAGAAAAAGCTAAATTAATGATAGATTGTGATGGAAAAATTGCTCAACAACTTTGTACTGAATGTAAGGATGAAAAATTGCTTGAGTCAGAAATTGATGAGTCTGAGGATTATCTTGATCGTTGGCGTATGTTAGGGAAAAAACTAAATAATTTAACACTCTCAGTAAATAATAATGCTGCTCAGAGTTCTGAAGTTGTACCACAAAATCAGTGGCGGCTGGTGTATGACGTATTGGGTGGGCTGCAAGCTACTGATTAAAAACACTTTATTAGTATGAAAAGCTTTTTCTTCTGAATGGCTATTGAAGTGTCGATGTATTACGTTGATTCTTAAAATAAAAGAGTCAGCCAATAAGACGAATAAAGATTCCATTCCATGTACTTTTTCTAGACGCTTCGATGCAGCACCCCCAAAACGTCATTCACGAGCCGCCACTGCACAAAATACATTATTGCGTTACCCAAAAATTCAACTACCTACATATAATGGGGACATTAGAAATTGGTTATGCTTTTGGGGACAATTTCAGAGGATTGATAGAGATCCTAATTTAGACCTTGATGATAAGTTTTCGTATTTGTGCCAAGCAATGGAAAAAGGTAGCGTTGCAGAAGAATTGATTAAGGGTTTTCCACCTGGTGGTGTTAGCTATGCAAAAGCAATAAAACAATTGAAAAATCGTTTCGGCAACGAAGAATTGCTAATTCAAGTTTATGTGAGAGATTTGTTGGCTTAGGTACTGCAAAAATAAAACACAGAGAGAAAATCATTGAGAAAGCTTTATGACCTGTTAGAAACGAAATTACGTTCTCTTGAAATTCTGGGAGTTACCAGAGATAAGTATGCTTCTATGCTGTTTCCGTTATTAGAGTCGTCACTACCGGAAGAAACATTAAGAGCATGGGAACGTTACAGATCTACGAATCGTAGGTCGCATGAATCTGCGTTAGAAGATCGACAAAATTTAATATCAATACAGAAAAATGATTTGGATTCCCTCTTAGAATTTCTACAAGATGAAGTTTCATCTGAAGAAAGAATAAGTCTAGCTTCACAAAATTTCCAGTTTGCAAAATCTAAAGTATGTGTAAGAGGAGAGGACAAGTTCCATGTCAACAAGAAATTTACAAGTAATAGACTCAAGTTTGGGAATAATGTGCAGGTTTCAAGTGCGGCTGATCTTTTTACTTCTACCAGAGGTCAAAAGCAGTGTTTATTTTGTTCCAATTTCCATAGTTCTGAGGATTGTTTTAAAGCTAGGAAAATGCCTATGAAAGAAAGAGAAAATTTAGTTGAAAAGTCTCGTTGTTGTTTTTTATGTTTACAACCAGGGCATTATATTCGCCAGTGCTCTTTAAAAGCAGGATGCTTATGTTGAGGCAAAAAACTTCATATTATGTTATGCCGAAGTATGAAACAATCAAATGCAAGCGAACAAAAAAGAGAGATAGAGAAAGATGCTCAAAGTGATCAAGCACTTGCCAGTGTATCAAAATCTCCACGTGTAGTGTTGCAAACCCTATTGGTGATGGTCAGAGGCAATGGAAAGAAGCGCAAAGCCAGAGCCATTTTTGACTCTGAATCACAACGTTCTCATTTACTCACAGATACAGCTAGAGAGATGAAATATGAAGTAGAAGATTCAGAATATCTTCAGCATTCTCTTTTTGGCGGTAAGAGTACCGGTATGTGTAAACATGACATATTTAAGTTATTCTTAACAAGTGTTAATGGGGATTACAAGTGCAATTTTAACGTGCTAGGTCAACCAGTCATATGTGAAACGAAACCTCCTACAATTCCTGAGCTTTGTCTTAAAGAACTTTCAGACTTCAGTGTTCAGGTTGAAGATGATCATCAAGCTCCTATTGAAATTCTGATCGGAGCTGATGTTATGGGAAAGTTGATGACGGGTAATTATAAGCTTCTCCCCAGTGGCCTCTCTGCAATTGAGATAAAGTTAGGATGGACAGTTATAGGTCGCACATCAAGTCTATCTTCCAGTGACTGTTCAACTTTGATTTCAATGATGAACAAAGACGCATCCATTAGTGATTTGTGGACTTTGGATACACTTGGAATAACTGATCCTTCGGTGAAGAAGACCAAAGCTGAGTTACAAAAGGCTACCACAGACCATTTCTTAAGTACTATTGAAATTAAAGATAATCGTTTTCAAGTACATCTGCCATGGTTGGAAAATCATCCCCCACTTCCAGACTTATGAGCTAGCATTAAAAAGGTTGAATAGTACAATAAAGCGATTTAAATCGGAGTCTCTGTGTGAAGCTTATGAAGAAGTTTTCAATGAGTGGCTAGATTGCGTAATTATAGAAGAGGCAGAGAATGAGTGTAAAGAACCAGTACTTTACTTACCTCATCGAGCAGTAATCAAAGAGAAGAGCTCCACTAAGATCAGACCAGTATTTGATGATTCTGCAAAAGTAAAAGGATCACCGAGTCTTAATGATTGTTTAGAAAAAGGGCCAAACCTCATAGAGCTGATTCCGAGTATTCTAATGCGTTTCCGCAAAGAGAAGATAGGTGTCACCGCAGATATTCGAAAAGCATTCCTCCAAATAAGCCTTCAGCCGGCTGACAGAAATTACTTAAGGTGTCTATGGATCACCAGTAACGCGCAAATTAAAAAGTATAGGCACTGTAGAGTTGTTTTTGGTGTATCGTGCAGTCCCTTTCTGCTAAGTTCTACGATTCAATATCTGCTAAGAACTGTTTTAGAGAAAATAGAGGTTGGTGAGTCCTCATACCCAAAAGATGTCGTTCAAAAACTCTTGACTAGTTTCTACGTAGACAATTGTGTTAACAGCGAGAAGAATGAAGCAGAACGTGAACAGTTCATGGAAGTAGCTACTGAAGTTATGGCGGAAAGAAAATTTGATCTACGAGGATGGGAATTCACCGATCCTAACGCCGAAAGTACAACTGGTTCTAGCGTATTGGGTTTAATATGGAATAGAAAAGCTGACACTCTACGAATAAACACCGAAAGTTTTCAAGAGGTGTGTAGTGAGGAAGTAACAAAAAGAACTATTTTATCATCAGCTCACAAAATCTTTGATCCTTTAGGTATCACCTGTCCAGTTTCTCTCCTTCCAAAACTTTTGTTACAACGCTTGTGGAAGACTATGACTTGGGATCAGAAAGTAGATTTATAAACTGAGAGAGAGTTCCGAAAATGGTTGAAGGATGTGCCAGTTTTGTCAACAATTGAAATCCCAAGGTGGATTAGATTTGACATTAAAGATGAGAAGAAATCTTTACATGTGTTTTGTGACGCAAGTCGATCCGCCTATGCAACGTATGTCTTTTTGAGAGTTGAAAGAGAAACTTGTGTGCACATACACCTTGTTCAAGCTAAAGCCAGAGTTGCACCTTGTGGAAATAAGGAGACTAGTATTGCTCGTCTGGAACTTCTCGGGGCTACTATTGCTGCTCGCCTTTCTTCAAACATACTAGAAGATCTTCTTGTAAGAGATGTATATTACTGGACTGATTCCACCACTGTACTTGCGTGAATAAGAAGAGAATATTCGTGGGGAGTTTTTGTTCAAAATAGAGTAACTGAGATACTGAGTTTGACTCCAAAAGAGGCTTGGAGGTATGTCCCTGGTTCCGTGAATCCAGCAGACCTTCCTAGTAGAGGTTGCACTGCTCTACAGTTGTCTTCGTCGAAATGGTGGGAGGGGCCTGTATGGTTGTACTCTTCATCTGATTTGTGTGCTGAAGACATTGTTCGAGAAGAGGAAATAAACAGTGAGAGAAAAAAGAAAATTATTTCTTCTATGTTAACTGTTGAAGTAGGCTCACTGCTACATTCTCGTACTAATGACTATAAGAAAACTTTCCGAATCGTAGCTTGGATAAGGAGATTCTATTACAACTGTTTCAATTCCCAAAAGAAGCTAGGTGACCTTGCTGTTCATGAGATAGAAGAAGCAGAAAAAACCGTTGTGCATCTTATCCAAAGAGAGTCCTTCACAGATAAGAGTGAGAAGAGACTGAAGACTTTAGATACGTTTGTTGATGAGGGAATACTTCGATTAAAAACAGCAGTGTTCAAAAGAGATGATATAGCAGAGTTCAGAATGCCTGCGGTTTTGCCAGGAGAACATCCAATTGTGAGAAGTCTTATATTGGAGGAACACAGTAAAAGAGGACATGCTGGTGTGTCATATACACGGAATTCCTTAAGAGAGAGATTTTGGATCCCTTTGTGGCAGGAGAACAGTGAGATCAGTGATAAGGTCATGTGTGATTTGCAAAAGGTTTGCTACCAAAAATATTAAGCCTCCAACTGCACCGACACCTGCAGATCGGGTGCAAGATGCCTGTGTTTCAAGTAACGGGTTTAGATTTTGCTGGCCTTGTCTACCTGCGAGATATTTCTAAGGCCTGGATTTGTTTATTTACATTTGCAGTATACTGTGCAGTTCACCTCGAGTTGGTGACCTCTCTCTCGACAGATACTTTTCTTTTAGCCTTTCATCGTTTCATTGCTTGCAGGGGAAAGCCTTTAGTAGTTTACAGTGACAATGGAAGCAACTTCACAGGAGCAGCTAATATTCTTAAATGTGTCGATTTCAAAGGAGTGTCTCTACAATTAAGAGAGAAGAAAATTATTTGGAAATTCATTCCGCCTGGAGCTCCTTGGCGGGGAGGATGGTGGGAAAGGTTAATAGGCATCATGAAGGCTATAAGGCTACATTGAAGAAGGTCTTAGGAAGAGCAAGTTTGAACCACGAAGAGATGACAACAGCTCTATGCAATTGTGAAGCTATCTTGAATGATAGACCTTTGACTGCAGTAACTTCAGACCCAAGTCTCAGTGTTCTCACTCCTGCAGATTTTCTGAGAGAGATAAAAAGTAGCACCTTGCCAGACATTAAAACTTCTTCAGATCCAAATCACTTACGACGAAGATTGAGTTACATTCAGACTATTCGTGAAGCTTTTCGATCAAGATTCCGTCAAGAATATTTAGGAGCACTTTGTACGAAGCAGAGAAATCAACAATTTTTTACCTTAAAGGTGGGAGAATTAGTTCTTGTTGGAGACGATGAAAAGAAAAGACAGCCGTGGCCTCTTGGTCGAATAGTTGAAGTGTTTCCAGGTTCTGATGGTATCGTTCGTCGAGTTAAAGACACAACATGGAGACCTTTTTAGAGCTATTCAACGGATATACCCGTTAGAAGTTCCTGATACTGACTCCTTTGTTACTCCAGCAGAGGTAATCCCCACGGTGGGAGTTAAGAACAGTGCACTTGACAGTGAATCTGCCGGCCGCATACCAGTTGTTACTAGAACAGGACGTGTAATTAAGTCCCCACAGAGACTTGACTTATGACTTTAATATTAGCCCTATCACTTTAGTTGTAAATATGTATATATGATTCTTATTATTTACTCATAAATTTTTCTTCATTTGTTGTAAAGTATGCAGTTACCCAAATTTCTCAGGCAAAAATGTAATTTCTATGTGTATTTTTAATTTTTTCCCCCTAGTTTTGTAAGTTAACTTTTGGAGTTCTAGGTTAACTTAGGTGGGAGGATGTTCGGAAATGCTTCCTTTTTCTCCCATAAAATCAATGAGATTGATCGAGACTATCTGAACTCCATGGTCTCTTCAAAATTACTAAAAGATCATTATTGGCAACCAGATTTTTTGATGTTTTTAGAATAGAAAAAGTTTATGTTCTGTTCTTCTTCGCTTGTTCCTTTTTGTTGTAAGAAAATGGCAACGGGATTTTTTTGTTTTTTATTCTTTTATGTGTGAGGAAAACGATAGCTGAGAGTTTCTTTCGTTTCAAGAGTAATTAAAATACAGAATAATAATTGAAATACGAGAAGATTTATGAGTATAAATCCTTTTTAGAGTTATTCTACCATTATAAATACGGATAATTATATATGTGTTAAGAGTTATTTTCATCACATTCTGGTGAATTGCATCTGTAAAAGAATAGCCGATGCTGTGCTATACTATTCCAAGTGTTGTATATAGATCCTGTAAATAAACTATATGTGCTTTTTTGATACGAAGTTGATGTCTTATCTGAGTTTATCGTAGACACTGTCCTCTCACTTTTTGACTTGTCCCCATTTGTCCCAACTTTCGAAAAAAGAGAGAATTTAAATGATTTTTGCAGAATCTGCTAATCACTTTTCATCATATTTTTTTTTTTTTTTTTTTTTTTGGTATCTGCTATATAGTGGTATTGAAATGATTGAAACTCGGTTGAAATAGAATGGAATGTTCATGAATTTTCAAAATAACGAAATATTGTGTCTTTTAATTCTTCTAATAAATTTATGAAAAAAAAAAAAATGGGATAAGTTATCATAAAAGTAAATTATATTTGACTAAATTATGAAAAATACATTTTTTATAATCAATAGAGTTCTAACAACCACGTGACTTTCTTCTTAGCAACCGTACTTTGCTGAAGGACAACGCTAATTTTTCCATGCCTTTGGAAGCGTAGTAGTCGAATTTTTTTATGTTTTTACAAATACATTTACAACACTGTGTTTCAATAAATTTGTAACACTATTCCGCAATGATAAAATGGGTCAGTGGGGTCAACTGTCCCTCAGCAAACATGCTCCTGACGTCATCTGTTAGAACTCTATTGTTTTGTTATTATTATGAAATAAAAACTGTTTTGATTTTTAATGGAATACGTTTTTAAAGTTTGATATTTTTTAAGATTTTACATTAGTAAGTAATGTATAATTTTCAAAATTCTTTTAAATACAGTTAGCAGAGGCTTAGATAAAGAACCTTAGTTTTAGTATATAAAAAGAGTTTAACTTTAAATATTAACTAAATTAATCGATATAGTAAAGAAAAAATGAATTTGAAATTGTATCTGCAGTTTTTCATTCACCTTTAGTACATAAATTATTCATAAATTTTATTTTCTAAATTATCTGTGTGTATTCACTCGGAGAAAGACGGCCATATTGCAGGCTGACCAGATCAAAGTACCTTTATAATAGAAAAGCGTTAAAAATTGCTACAATTATCCAAATATGGACGCATTTTTTTCATTCCTAATAAAAAAGGACTAAAAATAAAGTATTACTGTTTAATAATTTCCTTTCTAAAATTTTTTAAAACTTAGAAAAATGCTTTCAAAAAAAAAAAAAAAAAAAAAAAAAAAAAAAAGGAAGTCCCCATTTGTTCCTAGAAAATGGGGACGCATGGTCAGTATACCATTGTGAACTTTTCTCCGAGTAAAAAGGAATAATTTTTTTTCCCCCAATGATCAATCGATGTCTTATTACTATATCTATGCTTTTCACTCTACTTGTGGTAAATACCTTATTTCAAAGCACGCTACGGCTGTGGAAAATGATGAATAATTTTATAATAATTAGTAATAAAGCATTATATCTTTATCAGAAGTCTGTTTGATTTTTTCAAAGGTCTTATTTTAGTAAAAAATATATTTCTGTGATTAAGATAATAATTTCGAGGAAAAAATTTAGTTTGATTAAACTGATATAATATTTCTATGGTCCATTGTTGATTTTCGTGTTTTTTCGTTCTTCTGTAGGTATTCATTATAAGAAAGTATTTGTAACACTTTTTAACGTCTGGTTTTCAATATATTTACACGTTTTGAGAAATCTAGAGAACGTTTTGACCATTTTTAGAAATTATCCGTCTGTTTGTGCTTGAAAAAAAATTTCCAACGACTTTAGCGCGAGAAATAACGCACAGAATTTCATAAAAAGTTTTACATACTTGCACCTTGATATGAATTAGCACTTATTCATATTTTGTACACATCGCAATACAAATGGCATTGTCGTCCAGTTTTAGAACATAAGGATATAATAAATACTTTCCAGTATATAATAAAATTTTATATAAATATACGAAATATACAATAAGGGTTATTTTCTACTTAGCACTGTGAAACGGAAAAACCATTTTCTGAAATAATAATAGTCAACTAGGATAAAATTCTTGAATGTGTAAGTGTATAGACTTACCCCGTGAGCGTAAAATTTCAACACGAGTATAGTTCAAAACTTTTAGAACAAATGATTGAACCATGTATCTGTGATAAATGTAAAACAAAATTATCCACTGTTTTTTTTTTTTTTTTTTTTTTTCCCATGAGAAGAAAAAAAAAATCTGAAAAATTATATATTTATTTTCTAAATAAATACTTCATTATTTTGTTATTTCAAAAGAAGTCACTGCTTCAAATTGAATAAATGAGATTTGTAATATTATATAGAGTGTTATGGTATACATACTTATTTAAAAATATGAATTTCGGCAAAATAAAGTTCTCGCTTCTCCATTCATGCTGTATATTGTGAGTCCCACTAAGTCAGTGTTCCTAACTCACATTTTGATATGTTCCTACTGGTAGTTTAAAGTGGCCCTATTTATTGTGAAAAATCACACACACACAAAAAAAGTAAAAGTAACAAAAGTCGTGCAAAATCCGATAAAAAAAGAATCTTACAAAAGTACCCCCAAAAGTCCCAAAATTTATAATCCGTCCCTGGGCTGCGGTAGCCCGGTCAGTAATGGAAGTAATGTCGGTAATGGAAGATTACCGACCGTAATTTCCCGACGTGATTTCCCGGTCGTAAATGGAAGATTGCGGGCTCGATACTCGAGCTGGCCAAAGACCGTCGTGTTCACTAATATTGACTGGTGCACGTAAAGTCCGTCGTGGCCGCCATGTGCTCCATGTTCTCATTTAATAGCTCTGGAGTTCACCGAAGCGGGGGAGCCATCACCTCCGTGAAGATTCAAAATTGTGATGGCATGTATCCGAACCATTCTTAGGAATGCGTCGCAGACCGTCACCAGTTCACCATACACTGTTAAAAATTTCAGTTCAAACTTGAATCACTATAGTCGGCGGCAAAATTATTCGAGTGATAGCAATAATACCTAAGTAAAAAAAAAAAAAAAAATAATAGAAGTAATACTGTTTTGTTAAATAAGTCCTTGTCGAATCACGTTCTTAGCCGGAGACTCGACAAGAATTTATTTTACAGAGCAGTATTAAGTGTACCTTTTTATATAGGAATTATTGCTAGCGCTCGAATAATCTTGCTGCCGACTATATATGGAGTAAAATTATAAGCGATACCATAATATGGCTCAACCACATTTTTAAGTTTTCTACTTACTGCGATTGAATTTAAGTTTCACCAAAATTGGAGCTACCATGCATCCACTCACAAGGGAAGTGTAAATGAGTAAAATTCCTATTGAAACCAAACCAACATTAAATTAAAAAGCGTGGTTGAAAACATAGGCTAAAGGGTAAATTTTGAGCAACAACTCACTTATGGGTCAAGATAAGACCCTAGAAAATTTAATCCCTTTTATCAAAATCAACGAAACATAATAAGTGGGCAAGAAAGCGTGGCACTGTGCCAGAGTATTTGACTCGAGACAAGAAGGTCTTCAGTTCAATCCTCGGTCGAATTTTGATTTTTTTTTTTGCATAAAATCAATATTTGGGTTAATCTAAAATTACCAAATCATGGTAAAAAGTTAAACCACCAGGTGGTTGCAGCTACTTCAGTACCAAGTTTTGGTTCAAACTAACACCAAATTCCTAACAGTGTAGCGCAGTACTACTGCGACTTTAAACCCAACCAACTAACTATAAATCATCTCTACATCCTGAAGAAAACTGTAAAAGTCCTTACGTATAGGGATTAAACCCTGAAGTTGGTAACGCTGCATTAAACTGATATATCCTTATATCGGTATTTTAGACGAACGATATATCGATTTAAGAAATGTCAACATCGCCCAGCATTATTCGACACCAAAAACATCTGTTTATCATTAAAACAATTGGAAAAACAGCCATTATCACAATACAATAATGCCTGTTGGCGGTCATTTTGTTTTGACGGAAATACTTAAAAGTAGTTTCAGGCCAAAGTGCTTCTGGATGTATTTGCATTCTACGTGTTTCAAACATTAAAGCCTGCTTTATAGTGGCCGCTCCGTTCCGCTGTACGCAAGAACAGAGCTAGAATATAAGGAGTGATAACTTCATATTCAGTTCAATTCTATTCAATTTCTTATTCAATGGATAGTTCTCACTCCTTATATTCTAGCTCAGTGCTTGCGGACAGCGGAACGGAACGGCCACTATAAAGGCAGCTTAATTCCACCAAATTTGGTGCTTTTATCACCAACTGAACAGCGGACCTTATGCACTGTGCGTCATTGCGGGTATATAAAAGTTTCTACACCAATCACTAAACTCCAGACTTTTATTTACTTCTTTATCAGCCAGTACCAGTCGCCACGGAAGAAGATTGTATAGGAATTAAAACGAGATAGGGCAGCGAGCGCGGCAACCAGAGCTTTCTTTTCCGCATTAATTCAGACGAGTGTAGGAAAGCGATTCGATCGCCGCCTGGTGTAGTATCGTTGAAATTTATCGGAAGAAAGTGAAAGCCCGCCTTCGGCTGCAGTCATCATCCGATTTTCGCGAATGAACAGCCATAAATGTAAACAAACGCGCTGATTGGTGGATTTTTGAGATCTGGTCGCCCTCTAACTGTAAAATGAAAATTACAACTTTTCCGTAACATTCGTAATACATCTTACACTCTTTTAATCCGTGCAGTCGTTTCGCTTAAATCGGTAAATACCCACAGCCGTTGCCACTCGTGCATAAGATCCATTCCTTATTAATTTTGCTCTTAACGGACGTACTATTATGAATCCATGAATATAAATAAATATTTTCTTCTCTCTTTCAGCTGAAATCCAAGTACTTCTTTAGAGATTATTTCTCTCTCTCTCTTTTTTTTTTTTTAAAGTAAAACAATGTTTTGAAAATTAGCAACTATATTAAAAACATATACGAATGTTTAAAAGAATTTCTTAAATAAATCTTGATCTATCTTATTCTGTTTAAATAAGAATTAACGTTCACTTATTTTTAAATTGTGTTTTATGATATATAGTATAACAATAATAATAATAATAAATCTTTGAAGGGAAACAAATTCTTTCAGCTTTCGTGTAGAAATAACTGTAATAAATTTAAGCTAAGATATTGTTAAATACCAATCTACGATGTGACAAGTTTCTTCTTTTAAATAATTATTATAACATAAATGATAAATATATTGCAAAATGTTTAAAGCGGTTTCATTCGTTCGTTTTCGTATCGTTTTTTGATACGATGAAAGAAGAATTACTTGTCATCGCTTATGACATTTTTCTTCGCCAAATGAGAGAACTGCCAAGATGGTGCCGAAACAATGCATGTTCTGGAAATACGCGACCGGGAGCCTAACTCCATGCTTCGTTCGATGGAGAAATTAGCTTTATTACTCTTTACCTAATGCATTTTTTTTTAAATTCCGTTTTCACATTTAGAAAATTTACAACCGTTAAAATGTATCTAGTTTTCCAAAAGTAATTATTAGTATTATTACTATTATTTTAATGTTTCATTTTGAGGCTGTAAATTGCAAAAAATGCTGTCAGTTAATTTTTTGCTCTTTACAGTTTTAAAATAAAACGTTAAAAATAAAAAAAATATAATTTTGAAAAATGGGAAACATTTTAAAGATTGTAAATTTTCTAAATGTGAAAACGGAATTTCTCCTAACACATTTCATTGTAAATAAGGAGAAAAGAGAGTTTTGTTCATATATTTTCAATTAATATTTGAAATATCTTATTAATTAAACTATCAAGATTTTCACTACATGTCAGCTAATTATCAACTACTTGCTTGTAAAATTATTAATATTATTCAAGAATGTAAAAAAAAAAAAAAGTAACTTAGATGACCTGTCTAAAAGCGTCTGCAGTGCTGACAACTAGTTGACGTTAGAGTCTAACGTAAGCAGTAAAGATTTCAGTCCAAGAATGAAACCCTGTTTGTTCGCAGCAAGAATATTGGTCCTTACCCTAAATAATTATTTAGATTGACATATTTTCTATATATCTTGATGGGTGTACCATCAAAAACACTGCAACTATTGCTATCTCAATTTTGAAAAAAAAAAAAAAAAAAAAAAAAAAAAAAAAAAATGGATTGAAGCCGTTTCTGCACGTACTGATTTATTTGATGTAAAACTCACTGTACAGTGTTCTGTGATACGCCTTGCGACGGTTGTGACATACCATGCGATAGCCGGTTATAATTCCAGTGGCAATGTGAGTCTGCTGTTTTCTGACATTCGAATACTTTTTTATGGCCCGTACCATGCATATTAGAATGTAAATTTCCAAATTCTAGGTGCCAGTGCAAACACGTAAACATCTTATGATGAGAACTTATGTCAATAGTATATTGTACACTTTCAGTGTGACGCTAATCTACGAGTACTTGACGTCAATAAATCCGTGTCGAATCATGTTCTTAGACTGACTAAGAACAGGATTCAACAAGGATTTATTTAACAAAACAGTATTAACTCTACTTTTTTTATATAGGAATTTTTGCTAGTGTTCGGATACTTTTGTTACCGACTGTACTGTAATCAAAATAATTCACACTTAATGTGTTCAAATAATTTAATAGAAGACGTTGCTAGCAACAGTAACTGCTGCGACGAATTCATTGGTGGAACGAATGTTCCCGAGGACCAAGGTGACAAATACGAAACAATACTACATGATTATCCGGCAAGTCGAACTACCATGGCATAATTATCTTTATCCAAAGTGCTATAGCTTCTTTCATACTACTCGCTGCTAATGGCTCTTATGTGAGACAGTATTTTGCTCACAATAGTTTTTAAGCTATCAAACCTGCTAGAAGATTAGCAATGTATAGTGTTCAGTGATGAATCCAGCTCCAGTTTTGGAGTAGATCACCATCGGAACCTTGTATGCAAGTACAGAGGACAAAGATTTTGAATAGGCCTTTGTTTTACAGAAGCATACAACTATTTATTATACTTAGTGTAATAATGTAGGTGAGTATCTCTTACGGCAATAGAATGCTTCTAATTATTCCATGCACAGTTTTAACAGCTCAATGACATGTTGATAACATTCTGTATCATTTTTAACAAGATAATGCCAAGTCCTAAACGACTCGCGCATCTCTGGAGTGCCTCCGTGCTGCTGATACATTTTCGCTAATCAAAAATGTATGGAATTTTAATTAACCTGCCAGATTTGATAAAAGTAACTCTAGTAAACAGTGATAAATACACCAAAGAGTAATAATGTAGTTAATTCAGAAACAATAATCAACTGCTTAAAGAACAGTCTCTCAGAGACGACCGCTCATCTCGAAGTTTAGACACAAATTTTTCGAAAAAACTCTTCTCTTTTTGTAGTCTTAGTGATTTATAGCAGGTCTGTCCAACACGAAACACTTGTCGGGCCGCATTGGAAATTCATTTTATTCAGGCGGGCCGCACTGGAAATTCATTTTATTTAAGCGGGCCTCACTGTATATACTTATGTATGTGTTTATATATGTTTGTGAGCGTATGGATCATGTATGTACTTTTTTCGGGAGAAGAGAGGGTAAAGATTTAGAGCAAAATACAGTCGGTAACAAAAGTGTCCGAACACTGGCAAAAATTCCTATGTAAAAAAAATGCACTTCTTACGGCTTTGTTAAATAAATCCTTGTCGAATCCTGTTCTTAGTCAGTGTAAGAACATGATTCGAGAAGGATTTATTTAACTAAACAGTTATAAGTGTAATTTTTTTACATAGGAATTTTTGCTAGTGTTCGGACACTTTTGTTACCGACTGTACATTCATATTAAATTTTCATTTATAAATTAACAATAGAACTGTCAAAAATTTGTGATTGTATATTAATAACCATAATAAAAAAAAAGAATGAATAATAGATTTAACAATATTTTTTTACAAAAATATGTTGTCTTTATTTAGAAACCGTTTAAAGGCATTTTTACTTAAAAAATTCAACAAGAATTAATTAATTTGAGCAAAGTTCTCAAACTATAAATATCGTTAATTTACTCGCGGGCAGCAAAATACTACACGGCGGGCCACATGCAGCCCGGGGGCCGCGGGTTGGCCACCCCTGATTTATAGAACTTTCGAGGTGCTTCTGCGAGGGAAACCAATGGATAATTCAGAAAAATATCATAAATTGATTGCACTGAAGTTAGAGATTCCTAGCTTTGGCAACCTTAAACTCCAATTTTTCACCAACTTTGATCACTAAGTCGTTAAATTTGACAGTAAGTCATCAAGACCAAGTCCTTACGTTCGTAACGAACTGAATGAGATCAACAACTAGATTTTGCGTAAAGTAATAGTTCTTGGTTGTAAGAATCAGCAAGTTTTTCCTCAGTTTGTAACGGAGTCCATTTTTTGGTATAATGTATCGCTTCTCGCTACTAATTTTCGTCAAAGTATGTTAAAGGAGACCATCTATACTGACAGGAATTCAATTAAACTCTGAACAGTGCATTTGCGAATGAGAGATTCTGCACCATATATACTATGGAATACTGTTTCTGAACAAACGATATTCGTGCTGTGCGATGTAACACTATCATCGCGGTTTTTGTGGTTCGAATAGAAGTTTTATTAGCTTGTTACGGGAATATTTATGAAGGGGAACCTGCTTGTTTATTTGCGAAACACTCTTCACATACGAAAAATGTCAATGCTTTTGTAACAATATGTCTATTTCAATGTGTGTATAAGGAAGTGTCCCCATCAGATTTTTTTTTTTTTAAATAATTTTCGGCGATTCTTCTCAAAGGTTTATTTATTTATATATAATTATAATAATTATTTATCTTTGCATTTAAATAATTCTAAGTAAATAATGATAAAAATATTGCAGTTAACATATGTAGTATTTTTTAAATATCTAGTAAAGTTTTTTGCGAGAAAATAAAAGACACGCGAAATTTTTCCTACAAATTTTACCGATCCGAGAGCCAAAGAAGGTTGAGAAACACTGGTATAATGTAATTATAAATTGTAACAACAAGTAGTCTTAATTGCAGGCTACAGAAAAACAAAAAACGAGTTTATTTATTTTTATTTATTTATTCTTTTACGTTTAATAGAAAACGTATAAGAAAACGAATTTTTACCTTTTCTCTTCAAATTTACAAACATTAAATACACACACATATATATATATATATTAGAAAAAGGTAAATTATTAAAACACACAGACAGTTTCACAAGTTTTATTTTGAAAAGTCTATAAAATTTTCTTTCTCGCTACTTTTTATGGAATAACTTTGACGGCCACTGCAATGCTTTCAATGCTGCATTCGTCAGTTCCTCTTCTAATCCTGAAATAACCATTTTCGCCCCAACCGGTACCCCAACTGTTTTTCACAATCCAATACTTCTCACCAGTGTTTCTATCTGCTCCGTAGCCGACAGCCAGAACAGCGTGGTTAGTGATCATGAAAGGATTGAAGCCAGATTGTAAACCAGTGTGGTGATATATACCGCCCTTATATTGCTGGAAATCGGAATAAACCTCAAAGGAAACTGCTATAGGTCCATTAGTGACGAGTTCCATCTTCATTAGTTCCTCATTGCACCTGCATGATTGAAAAATAAATAAATAACGATATTAAATATTGTATAGGAGCATTTTATTTATAAGGAAAGAGCAGCTGACGTCACGCTCAGGACAAAACACTCTACTCAGGGCAAAACATTCGTATTTCCACCAATACGGATTGTCCTTTTGCCACTCGTGAGTGGAAAAGATTAATTAAAGGAGCGTTTGTTTGTAAACATGCCCTTTCCTTATTCATTCAGATCTTCAGATGTCAGATGTACAGTCGGTAACAAAAGTGTCCGAACACTAGCAAAAATTCCTATGTAAAAAAGGTACACTTCATACGGTTTTGTTAAATAAATCCTTATCGAATCATGTTCTTACACTGACTAAGAACATGATTCGACAAGGATTTATTTAACAAAACTGTATGAAGTGTACTTTTTTTACATAGGAATTTTTGCAAGTGTTCGGACACTTTTGTTACCGACTGTACCACGGTGAAAGTGACGGTTTAAATTGACAAAAATTAAAATTATAACAATATCAACGATCCTAATAAATAAATAAATTTATTCCCGAATATTTTTTGATTCTGTATTTTTTTTTCTTTTTTTAAATGAAAATCCAAAAAGTAATTTGGTTTACTTGAAAAATTATACCTAGTTCTGGTATTAAATTTGTATATTTGCACATTTTCTCTGTTGCGAATTACTTATCAAAATCAACATTTTAAATTTAATTAAGTTCTCGATTCATAGATGATGAGTAGACATTTTTATTACAATTTACAAATAACATTTAATAGCTGACATACACTCCACACATTTACACACAAAACTAATAATACTAATATTTTAGACTGAATGTTAATAGCTCAGCTCAGAAATTTGAACTGAACTCTTTCACACCAGAGACAGATTCAACTGAAAGATTTGGCATCTACCAATGATAAAAGAGAGAGGGACAGGCCCTGACTAACGCTAGGGAATGCGGGACAGCTGCCCTGGTCCCCCTTCTGGAAAGAGCCAGCGTATGCAGATATTCTGCAACCTAAAGACCTTTTATGCCACGGCATCGGGGGCCCCCCAGAATAAGCTTGCTCCGGGGCTCCAGGTAGTCTATGTCGGGCCCTGGAGAGGAAGCCGTCATTTGAAAAGGGAATTAAAGATTTTTTTACAAATAGCGAATTACTTTACATACTCATATGCATTTGTATTTATTAAACTCATTACAAACTTCTCTTTTTTTGACCTTACATCTTGATGAGGTAACAGTACTTAAAAGTTTTTCGTGGGCGTCTACGCTTCCGTAGGAGATACGTTTTGGTGACACATTTCCTTGCCTAAAAGTTTTCAAGGCAGATGATGGTAAACACCAACTGGCACGCTGGGATTGTCTAAGTTGGTAATGTTCTACGCGGATGGCGATCTCTGAGAAAGAAATGTGGTCCAAGTCATTTTCGTATACATTTTGTATACCCTACCTTGCGAAGCATTGCTTAGAGGATGCACCGTTACATAGACGTGATCTTTTAATATGAATTTTGCCACAAGGTTTTCATCTTTGATATGCATACTGCTTTCTCTCATCTTTCTGATCCTCCAGAATTTGATTTTTTTTTTAGCGCATTTGGCAAAACAGTTTCAAATAGGGAGTAACTTTTGGGATAAAATTATCTTTATAAACCGGCATACGTACTTAAAATATACGTTCTCCATCGAGATTACATTCTTCCACGAGAGTCAAAAAATTGTCAAGGAGAAGACAATGGCTACATTCATTTTTAGACTGTTAGTGTCTAGATATTTTTTATGTGCTTGTGTTTCTTCCTTTTCATAGTCTGTTTCAACTACTATTTCTTGTTGTTCAATGAAGTATTCTGACGAAGATGTTGAGTAACATTTCATCAATTCCTTAATATTTTTATTATTGACATTAAAGACTTCTTTCATTAAGATAGTTTTTTTCCTCTGTGATAATTTATGATAATTTCAGGAATATCCTCATAATTTATAAAATCATGCATACGAGCAATAACGACAAAAATCCTTTTTAAATCTGCAAAATAGTGAATCGTGAAAAGTCATAGACTATATTTTTTGTCATGCCTATGCTTTTAATTTTCTTCTCCTATACAGTCGGTAACAAAAGTGTCCGAACACTAGCAAAAATTCCTATGTATAAAAAGTACACTTCATATGGTTTTGTTAAATAAATCCTTATCGAATCCTATTCTTAGTCAGCGTAAGAACATGATTCGACAAGGATTTATTTAACAATACCGTATGAAGTGTACTTTTTTTACATAGGAATTTTTGCTGGTGTTCGGACACTTTTGTTACCGACTGTACTGTTCCTTCTGTGTATCGGTAGAGATGTGAAAAGTGAAAAAAACCTGGTTTTAGATAAGGGAATTTTGAGTATCTGAAACATGGGAATTTTAGGGAATTTATAACAGATTTCCTGAATAGTATGGGAATGGTGAAGTTCTCAACCACCATCCGCCTCAGTCTTTTGGAACCACTAGAAGGTCCGCATTCGGTTCCGCTAGAAGGTCCAAGCTTATTGACGCCTCGACCGCCGCGGCAGCAGTCCCATAAAAGGCGAGATTTTAAACAGATTCGGACGCCCAGGATTACCAGAGAGTTGTAGTAAAGTAACCTGGTCCCTTGCTCGGGTTAGCATGGGAACAGGTTTGCATGGTGTTTAAATGATTTCTTATATACATGTGAAGGCCAGCCTTTCAGTCAAGGACCAGTTGAAACACATACTAGGAGATGGTAGATTAATTATTAGTAGCGGGTAAGTTAGGAAAGAAATCTGCTAGCCGCACCCTTGAGAAGAGATGAGAACCTCTTCATTGTACATAAACACGCACGGCTCAGGTTTTTAATATCGGTAAAATTAGTTAGAGCTACTGTTAGCTGCATTATTGTCCTCCGAAGAGTACAAAAGCTTCGAAACCACAGACTGCTACAGCTTCAAGGGATCCCCGGTCCCAGTTGGCGGGTTTAGTTTTCTTGGAATATACTAGAAGAATAACCTGGTTTCTTTATCACTACTTTTTCACTATGCGTACATAGAGACAATGGGGGAAGAGGAATGAAAAAAGAAAAGTTTTGAGAACTATCCGCGTTAACAAAAAAAAAAAAAAAAAAAAAAAAATCAAAAGAAAACAATTCGAATAAATACAATAAATTTAAATCGGATTATGAGTATTGAGACTATTTTGATGTATCACTAACAATGAGCAGTAGATTCAGGGTCCCCCAAATTTTTTCTAGAGCCCAAGATTGTCCTAATAGCGTCTTAAGTCTTGTGTTTTTGTAATTTTTCCCCATTTATCAGCGTTAGATCATTATGAAGTCCTTAAAATAGAAAGTAAAATAACTCAACATTATAGCTACTATAAATCAGTGGTATAAAAACTCATAAGCAGCAAAAGAGTACCGGGAGAAGAGGGCCATGGCAAAAAACGCACTTACCTTTTGAGCGTAACTATTTTTGTGATTAATTAGAAAATCCATTTTTTTAGAAGGAGGGGAAGAAAGAAGGGGTACCCCCCCAGTTCAAAAGGGTCTATATTTCTATGTCAATTAACGATTAACAAGAACATTTCTTTTTTGGGATGCTTCTTAAATTTCGCCACTTTTCTCTCTCAACCGCTTTTTTTTTTTTTTTTTCTTGTGCAATCTACGCCACTGCCGCGCAGATCTTTTGAAACAAAGTTATCGGATTTTTTCATAATATATTATAATAATAATGATTTGATATAGTGCATATCCTAGATTGTCGTCTGTAGGACACATAACTGGTTTTCTTTCAACATTTAGTGTTACACTTCTCTGTGATGAAAATAGTCTGCATTCATCATGGAAAATGATTTTAATGAATAATTAGCACTGCATGAATTTGTAAAGAATAACATAGACGAAAGTTTCATGGTGGTAACAACATAATAGTTATTACTAGAGATAACATTTTTTTTAAAAAATAGTTTTCATTGCAAACAACTTCTAAAAACACTTATGCATTATTTACAACCATTAAAACAATGATTTATTTTTAACAAACACTTCAAATTTTAATAAACAAATTAAGTAATATTTAATTTGTTTATATTAAACTTTTTAAAACTTTGATTGTGTATTATTATAATTTGTTCTGTCCGCTTGAACTATATTGTATTAAGAAAGTGTATCAGAGCCAGTTGCTTTTTTACAATAGTCTTCTGTAAATAATTAAGCATTACAGAACATACATGTCACAAAATATTCTAAACAGCAAAATGTACTGATGCAAATATTTTAATAATAATAATAATAATAATAAAAGAACTTAAAAGCAGTTCAATTTTTATACATTTCGTTTGATACACTGCTGCATATCGACACATATAGAAAATTCTCCATAATACAGAGTTATTACAAACGAATCATTGGGTTTTGATACATCACTACGTCCGAACTTGGAAACGTACATGTTTCCATGGCAAAGCAAACAATAGGGCGTTAACTACATTTTTACGCTGCGTATGCGCAATGTGCGTGTGGTTGCCATGGTTGCTGCGCGAACGTCATATTCAAAATGGCGACTGGACAGCAGAAAGCGTTTTGTGTACTAGAATTTTCAAAGTGTGAATCGCTCATAACTGTTCAGAGAGCATTCCGGCTGTCTTTCATAAGACTGTTTCTCCCTATAATACGAGCTGACTCACAGCTGATCATTGTTGCCTAGCGAAAATATAGCTTGGCGACGTTTAGTTGAAGACGCATTACTCGGCGTCTTTATCGCCTAAAATGGCGAGTTTGCCTAAACACAAGAGCGAATTATTATTTGTACTTGATAAGTTTGGCGAAATTTTCTTATAATCCTTGTAAAAAGTAGCTATCACTGTTGCTGTTAAATTAGTTAATTTTAAATATTTATACACGTTGAAAAGTAGTTTAGATTGTAAAATACAACATTTAGATAATCAAACAGCAATAAAAACAAATAATTGATACAAAAAATGCAAGAAAATATATCATAATGACACTTCATATTTGTGATTGAAAGCTGAGCGTACAATTTTTTTTTGGACAATTAATAGCCCATTTCTTTCGCTTTTCTTCACCTGTGTGAAATCTAACCGTTCTGAAATCAGTTCTGATATGATTTGAGCAATTTTTGGCTGCAAAACCTCCATTTTATGTGATTTGATAACACTTGAAACTCGGACCGCGTGGGCAACAATCACTGAGTGGGCAACAAAATGCCTGATGAGCCAGCTTGTATTGAAGGAGCTCTAGTTGCCATGGTTGCTGCGTGAACGTCATATTCAAAATGGCGACTGGACAGCAGAAAGCGTTTTGTGTACTAGGGCGGGGATTGCGGTGCCTCGCTAAACACTATCTTACGCACAAACTCTGTCTTAAGATGTAAACAAAACGCAAGTCGTATTGCAGTGCCTCACTATCTTACGACAACCTCAGAGCTATCTTAAGTCGAATCGTAACTAGATGCGCACGCAATCACAACATAGCTCGCTCTGTTTCTCCCACTGGCTGGCTGGCTTTCTCTTACGAGGACACTCGGGGGAGTTACGCTTGAGGCACCGCAATACCAAGTTAAGATCGTTCTTAAACACGCCCATTCTACGAAAGTGCGTAAGATTTAAGATCAGATTTAAGAATGAAGCACCGCAATCCCAGCCTAGAATTTTCAAAGTGTGAATCGCCCATAACCGTTCAGAGAGCATTCCGGCTGGCATACAAATGCAAACCACCAACCCAACCATAGATATAGTAATATATATATAGATCTATCATCCCCTTGTTATCGAGCAAAAACTTTTGATGCGGAAAAAAAGTTCTAAAATCAGCCATTAAGTGGTATTGAAAAAAAAAGGAAAAAAAGAAAAATGAATTTGAAACTGTATCTGGAGTTTTTCATTCACCTTTAGTAAATAAATTATTTATAAATTTTATTTACTAAATTATCCATGTGTATAGAGAAGTTGCAAACAGCTGATAACAGCATGGCAACGTGGACAGCTTGCCCTCCGACATTGGTTGCCATGCGCCATTGCCATGGTGCTATGAGATGTTTTCAACTGCCATTTGCTTACTGTACTAAAAATGGCTTCTATTTATTTTAACGTGGAGTTGATTGCCCTCCATCTACGTAACTCTGACATCATATGAAACTTCTCTATTCCTGTGTGTGATTTACTCGGGGAAAGGAAGCCATTAGAGTGACTTTTCCCGAAAAAAAAAAAAAGGTATCACTTTTTCCCTCTCGCTGATCAATCTATGTCTTATTACTATATCTATGAACCCAACAAAGCATTCAGCGCTGGTATCGACAGTTCAAAGAAATCGGTTGTTTATGTAAAGGCAAAAGTTCCGAACGCGACCAAGGTGAGTAATGTGTGGAGCGAACTGAACTATCGCCTTGACAACTGCCGTATAACTCAAGGAGCACATATTGAGCATCTATAGTATGGACATCAATCTTGGATGCTTTCGGTTTATTTTCGTGTATAACTCATTGTTGTAATACCAATTATGTTCCAAAATAAACGCTTCGGAAACCCGATGATTTTTTTGTAATAACCCTGTATCAGGAATATTTCAACCAAGATAATCTTTTTTTTCTTATTAACATATCATATTTTAAAAGGCATGCACAGAGCGAAACATGTAAAAAAAGAAAGAAAAATATAAGATAACAGTGATATTTAAAAAAAAAAAAATTATTATTATCAATATTTCTCCTTATACATTAAGCTTTTCTTTTGAACGCTATCAAACTGATAGAAGATGCTTTGAACTGCGAATAGATTTTTCGATAAAAGTCGATCTCTATTATCAGAGTGCATAAACTTTGCGTCCTCAGATTGAATTGTTTAAAAGACGAATTATGAAGATAATGCGATCGTTTTTTAATCTATTGCATGTAATGATGTGATTATACTAAAAATTGAACGTTCATACTTCCTGATAATGTATCATAATAAATATATTAAACTTGATAAAAAGGGTTATTTCAAAAGTTTTCAAACTTTTTGAAATTAGTTTTTTTTTCCTTTTACAAACTCATTTTGCATTTCTTTTCTGTTAACTCTTTAAAGTTCTAAACTTCGCACTGAAACCAAACAGCAACATATAACCCATTTGTTATCATTTAACATTATATTATGGAAATTTTTAAATATTTTTTCCTCGTTTTAATCGATTTTTAAACTTTTGTTGCTTCATTGTTCGGTATATAGCAGCACTACTCCGAAATTTAACAAATGTTTTAGAGGAATCCAGATGCAGAAGTCACTTTAAATTTCTTAGTAAGCATGAGTGCACCTTGCTTCTTGGGTGGTGCATTCGTATCTCGTGTTTTCACTTAATGATAGGCCGTGCTATTACACTGAGCTTCCAAAAGTCAAGGTACAACCTGCTTTCTCGTTTTCTTCTTTTGCGCATAATTTTGAAACAAATGAACATATAAATATGAAATTTGGATGGCACATTCGTTATCAAATTATTAATCGAACTTTATATAACTTTAACACAAGTAATAACAGTTTTTAAACTGCTATAACTTGAAAAATTTAAACAATTTTAGCAAAAAAAAAAAAAAAAAAAAAAAAAAAAGAAAGAAACTAAATGAAAAAGGGTATCAAAGGTGCATTACAGATAGTTGAAGGTACAGATGCCTCGAAATGTTACATCAAAATCTGATTTTTCTTCCCGTATTCCTTTTTCTTTTTCCTCCCCAAGGAACTTTTTGGAAAAAATATAATTATTAATTTGCAAACATTGAAAATCGCTAAAATAATAAAAAAATCAATAAATAATTTTAAAATGAACAACTCATACAATTTTCATATTCGAATGTTTATTTTTAGAGAAGTTATTCACATACTAAAAAGGGAAGGAATAATCTATTTAAAAAAAAAAAAAAAAAAAAAAAAACTTTTAAAACCCAAATTCTTATTATAGCGTATAGCGCATCATATAAATCTTTTCGAAGTTGGAATAAAATTTAATTTAAAAAAAAAAAAAAAAAAAAAAAAAAGAGTAACTTTTTTTTTTATTAACCAAACTTGGGAAAATTTGAATTGTGTTAACCCTTTCAGGGGCGGTGGCTAGAGGGTCTATCCACCTACTTTAGAAATTTTTCTCTAGGTGTGCAGCGGCTACTTTTTCTATCCACTTTTATGAAAAGTTAATGTGTACTTCTAAAATTGAAATAGAGATGGTAGCACTTCAGTAACTTTAAGCAGGATGTGCCTGTGACTTTTTTAAATGGACAAGTTGCAGGAAAATTTTTTGAAGTTTCTTTTATATATTTTTATGAAAAATTATTTTTTATTCAAAAGTATTTGGTAGTGTAAATATACTGTAATGCACCTTTTAAATACAACAGATTTACATATTATCTTAGATCATTAATTTTAGTTTGATTTTTAGGAGCCTCTTTTAGGTGGATAGACGTTCTAGCCACCGCGCACATATGTCAGGGGAGATACCATAAGACAGGTTCTGCTGGGGAAAAGAATCTCAATTTCTTTTCCTTTGAGATAAACAAAGAGGGTCTTTTGGGGTTAGTGAACTGTGATAAATATAAACAGTAAGGGATATCAGAATGTAAATACAGGTGTAAACAAGCGTGGGAGGGTTCTTACAAAAAAGCTATTCAGTATTTCTGTTTACAGTACAGAGAGAGGCTGCTTTTTTCTATTGCTCTTATATCGTGATTTTAAAAAATAAATTTTTATTTCCATAGCTTTTAAATTTAGTTAATTTCTCTAAATAATCTTAAATTAAATTTATATATCTTAATTTTTATCACAATAATGCCTAGAAAAGGCTTATCTTTGGATGAAGCTATTGCTCTGTTTGAAGAGCTACCCTCAGATGATGATTCTGCAGTATCTGGATCAGGAACAAACAAATTTTAAAGAACATTAATATCATATAAATTTAATGAAAAGCAAACTAATTTTATTTCATTTAAAATATACCTTATATAGGCTTTTCAATTTTGGCTGATCAATTTCGATCACAATCGTGATCATCTTCAGAGCCACTTGTTACGCCTTCGTCCTTCGTTTTATAGTTTCGCGGTTTGTTGTCAGAGTTCCTTCGCTTCATTTCGGATTCTTGTAAGAGGTGTTGCCATGCAGCTGGGATAATGGAATGTTCTCTATTGTTTACTGTGTTGGGGTTAGTGATAATTTCAAGGGCCTCCCGTTTTAGAGCGTAGTTATGGTTATTGTAGGGAGCTATTTTTTGGATGTTAATAGAGTTAATGCTTATTGGGTTATTATTATGGGTAGTGGATAAAGCGGTAGAGGTTTTTCCTAGTTTAAGATCTGCACGGTGTTCTTTTTCACGATCGGCTATTTTTCGTTTAGTCATCCCGATGTAGCAGGCTTTTCTACTATTGATATGTTCGAAGTTGATTTTATAAATTCCGGAGGTGTGGTTTTGTGGGATGGGGTCTTTTTCGTTCCGGATGTGTTGAAAGATATTTTTGTCAGGTTTTATTGGAATGTTTACGTTATTATTTTTAGCTTCATTTTTTATTTTAATGCTGGCGCCGTTACAAAAAGGGATTGCGGTGGTAAAATTAGGTTTAGGTTTCTGGGCGTTATTGATTTTGTTAAGAGATTTTAGGCGTTTTTTGTATAATTTATTTATAAGATTTTTAGAGTAGTTAGCTTTTGCGGCGATTTTTTTGATATTGTTAAGTTCTTTATTTAGTAATTGTTTGTTAGAGCAGATTAAAATAGCGCGGTTGATATAAGATTGAATGGCGGATAATTTGTAAGTGATGGGGGTTTTACAATTTTTGTTTATAATTTCAGTGTTAGTAGTGGGTTTTCTGTAAACGGTAGTGTCGATAAAAAACGCCTAAAATCTCTTAACAAAATCAATAACGCCCAGAAACCTAAACCTAATTTTACCACCGCAATCCCTTTTTGTAACGGCGCCAGCATTAAAATAAAAAATGAAGCTAAAAATAATAACGTAAACATTCCAATAAAACCTGACAAAAATATCTTTCAACACATCCGGAACGAAAAAGACCCCATCCCACAAAACCACACCTCCGGAATTTATAAAATCAACTTCGAACATATCAATAGTAAAAAAACCTGCTACATCGGGATGACTAAACGAAAAATAGCCGATCGTGAAAAAGAACACCGTGCAGATCTTAAACTAGGAAAAACCTCTACCGCTTTATCCACTACCCATAATAATAACCCAATAAGCATTAACTCTATTAACATCCAAAAAATAGCTCCCTACAATAACCATAACTACGCTCTAAAACGGGAGGCCCTTGAAATTATCACTAACCCCAACACAGTAAACAATAGAGAACATTCCATTATCCCAGCTGCATGGCAACACCTCTTACAAGAATCCGAAATGAAGCGAAGGAACTCTGACAACAAACCGCGAAACTATAAAACGAAGGACGAAGGCGTAACAAGTGGCTCTGAAGATGATCACGATTGTGATCGAAATTGATCAGCCAAAATTGAAAAGCCTATATAAGGTATATTTTAAATGAAATAAAAAAAGAACATTAATATTTTTTAAGTTTTCATATTTCTGTGCATGCAATTTGTGAATTGATTATTTCATTACAATATGAAGGCAAGAAATTATGTCTTTTAATTTATGTACTGAATCAATTTCAAAATTTATTGTACTTACAATATAATTGAATAACTATAATTTTTATTCCTTCAATAGTGAATAATTTTTTCTTATTACTAATGCATAAAGGTTTCTAAACAAATTTTAAACAGCCCATATATGTGTGTGTATATATATATAATAAATCATTAAAAAAGGATAAAGAAGCATTATAATTTAAGTAATAATTAATTATTGTTACATTGTATTATTATAATTACATTTTCAAGGCATAGTTTCAATTTTTATTCCTTAAATATATAAATATTTATTTCCATACGAAAATTAAGGTACATGACATATGTGCGCAGTGGCTAGAACGTCTAGCCACCACCCACAAAAATATCCCCACATGCTGAATTTTTTTCTTCATCAAATATGACTTGTAGGGGATGTTTACTTTATGATATGTATATATTTAAAAGCAAATTCAATCATTTTTACATAGTGCCCCTGAAAGGGTTAAGAAAAGCGAAATTATTTCTTAAAATTCACAACAGATGGCAGCACCTCACGATTGCCTATAAGTTTTGTGATTTCATTTTCTGATTAAGGGCCAATATCTGCAATTTAATTATTCGTTTGAGGCACCTTTTTATTATTATTTTTTTATATTATAACTTAACATTTTACTTATTTGGTTAATGTTTATGTGTTTTTCCTAATCATTTTTATTTTGTATTGTTAATTGTTTCATTGACATTTTAGTGAATATTCCGCCCAATAGAGGGCGTTTGTAGTCCACAAAAAAAACTCTTTTTTGCTTCTAAAAAGAGATGTAAGAAAAAGGCTTCTTAAAAAAACTCTTCAAAAATTCTTAGAATACTGTGTAGTCAACGATAAATTTTCTTTTATCAATTGACATCTTTTCTAATTGTCTGCAAAAATTAACACTCCGGATCTTCAGGGTATCGAACGCGGGTCCACCGGATTACTAACATGGTGCTCTTATCAAGTGAGCCACGGAGAATCATCTAAAAAGCTTGTATTTACCTTAAAATAGAGGCGCATTTTTTATTTGGTTGAGATTCACAAACATACCATAGTAAATGACAGTAAGTACATAAGAATTTGGAGAAAAGAAAACAACAGAAAAGGGATTACAGGAAAAAAAATCTGGTTTTAAACAAACATTTGGATGTCTCTGTACCTTCATCTTTCAATAATGCACCTTTGATATCCTTTCTCAGTTAGTTTTTCTTTTCTAAAATTGTTTAAATTTTTCATTTCTTCCAATGATTACTTTTCAGAAAAATTGAAGTTATGCCACTTTATAAATTATTACTTGTGTTAAAGTTACATAAAATTCGATTAATTATTTGATAACGAATGTGCCATCCAAATTATATATTTGTATGTTCATTCATTTCAAAATGATGCGTAAAAGATGAAAACGAGAAAACAGGTTGTACCATAACTTTTGGAGGCTCAGTGTATATCGACTTGAAACAACTTATGCTGATTTGTGCAACTTAAAGTGTTTAATTATAAAGTTATTTGTTTATTAAATTAATTATTATTTTAATTTAGTCCGGTTAACAAATAGCCGTTCGTTTCGTATAAAAACAATTTCTCGTTTTTGTTTCTGTTTAAACATTTATTATTATTACGTGTTCAATAGTCATTTTTACTTCCATTACCCGACTTCCGTAGGTAATGGAAGTATTGTATTCGGTCCGAAAATTCGATATCGAATTTTAACCTGATTTAAATGTTTTAAGGTCTCCTGAGTCCAAAAGAGTAGTTTTTGGCAATTGGTCAGTGTATGTGTGTGGGGAATCTTCTGACTATCATATCTCCGAAACTAATAAAGATTGAACTACGAAACTTCAGAATTGAGACAGGTCTGCTATACAGACGAATTTTCCAAATTTTGGTGATAGTTGGAAAACCAGAAATGGGACATCGAAAACCGGAAGTGCTACCGTAAGTCCGTATATCAAAAACGGCTCAAACAATTTTCTTGTAAGTTCCTATATAAACACTCTATTAGATGTCCTTTCGAATCATATAGTTGGATAGTGCAAGAAAATTGATAGAAGTCCTGTATAAATAGCTCAATTTCAGTCCTCGCAAGTGCGTTTATAAACGGCTGCACGGATTTCTTTCAAACTTGCCATATAAACAGCCTTTTAAATATCTTTTTGTACAGTCGCTAACAAAAGTGTCCGAACACTAGCAAAAATTCCTACGTAAAAAAAGTAGAGTTAATACTGTTTTGTTAAATAAATCCTTGTCGAATCCTGTTCTTAGTCAGTGTAATATCTTAGTCAGTTTAAAATCTCTCATTTTATAAATAACACAGGCCAAAATTAAAATTAAAATTTGATAGTTTTGGCTGATCTTCATGCTTTTTGGTAGGCTGAAACCGAAATTGCAGCTAGTTTTTCTCTATCACTTATAGATTTTTTTCAATAAAGGATGTCTACACCGATATACAGTAGACTCTCGTATAACGCAGGGGATACGATCGGCGTAATAGAAAATCGCGTTATAGGAGACATACATTGAGCAGACGATTTTATTCCGCAATGAGACCAAAAGTGTGGCTTGTTGGCATAGTAACGGAGCAATCCTTCCTTGAACAGGTTGAAAGTAGAAAAGATGTCGTCACGTGCTTCCTTTATTTTACGCGTTATACGAGACTCTATCGCGTTGTATGAGTAATAGTTGAAGATTTTTCGTCGCGTTATACGAAATCGCGTTTTGTGGGAGCGCGTCGTACGATATTCTACTGTAATTTCTTCCATAACTCTTCCATCAATATAATTATATGGTAACTTTTATAGTATGTTTCCATGATTAATTATAATTAATCATGGAAATATACTAGAAACTGCAGAAAATGAAGACATTGATTCGGTAGACCATATATCTACAGTGAAAAACTGGCTTCTTTTTCGGTTTCAGAATGTCAAAAAAAAAAAAAAAAAAACACGTATCAGTTAAAACTATCAAATGAAATTTTGCAAACATAATTTTTGCAGGCCTGTGTGTAATTTCAGACTATAAATTCTTTTTCATAAAATTTAGAAAATTGAAATTGATTGTAGTTTCCAGGTTTCACTACATACATTTAAGGAAATCATTCTCACGTGATTTTATTAAAAAATAATTAAATAAAAATTAATTTTTTTACGGTCAATCGAGTTAACAAGCATTAAAGTTTTTGACTCATGTTGCATTTCAATACATAAAAAAAAAATATCCCTTTTCAGACAAGTTTTAAGAATTTGTTTGTTTTGTCGCCTTTTTTGCACATTAAACTAAATAAAACCAGCACCTACGCCTTAAAATTAACTTTAAAGGTACTGTATAAATACAGTACAATTATCATCAGTTACAAGTCGTATATTTTTCTTTTTCTTTTGAATGATACAAATAATTATAACTTTAATATTCTTTAACATAATGATATTAATCTTTAATATTATTAATAATATGTACTGTGTTGTGTTGTGTTGCAGGGTTTAAAACCATAGACCTATTATAAGAGTGGACAGAGCATTCCATTATTAAGGGAATACAAGAAAAGGTGCAAAGATAAAACCACGTGAATGTTGAAAAAGGTTACCTTTTTCTACATTTATCTCGTTATTGGCGATTTTTTGCTTTCAATATAAATATATATATTATTAAAAGATACAGCAAGCAAAACTAGTGTAAAACACTACAGCTACTAAAATATATTTTTACCTTGTTATTAAAACTTTTAAACAAAGTTCAAAAGTTTTTATAACTTTGTTTGTCTATATTCGTTTTAACTCTCGTAAATAATCATTCACATTTTTGAAATAATATAAGATATAATATAGTTAAACTAATTCAACTTAGAGAAATAAGTATAGAAATTATAAGCATTTTATAAAAATAATTACTTAAAAAGAACGAAATAATAAAATATTAAAAAGAATCTTACCTGTGAAATAAAATCCTTATTTGACATAACATCTAAGGTTTTTAAAGTACATCTAATTACTATTTCTAGCTATAAAATTCTTTTTAAATTCAAAGCAATCTAACTTTTAAAGTGAAAAAAAAATTTAAAGAACTTTCAAAGAAAAAGGAAAAATAAAAGCTTAATAAAAAGTAGAGTTTAGAGCATGGCGAGTAAATTTCAATATTGGCTAGCTTGGCTTCTGTAGATCAACAATCACGTGACCTTTTTATGAGTTATCTTTGCACTCAAAAAGGTTGCCATTGTCCCGTCCACTCTTATAATATGTCTATGTTTAAAACCGATAGTCCACTCGATGGACTTAGTCCTGAATGAGATGTCCCTTTTTCCATTAGGGGTCTTTTCTAAGAAATCCTTTCCAGTATTCACATAACAGTGCTGCAAAATGTAATAAAATTGCAGTGAAATATTAATCTGACAATTTAATTTACGCATCATACTCATTTCTTAGTTCAAAAAATACTCTTACTTTAAACTTCTGTAAGTCGAGCCATTTTAACCTTTTACATTCAGATCCGGGTGTAATTTAAATCAGGTTTTTTTTTTTTTTTTTTTTTTTTATGCTTTAGTTCAAAAACTCTATCATTAAAATGCGTGGAAAATAATAATAATAATAATAATAATATAATTTAAGATTATTATATTATTAATTTAATATTATTATGTTTAAAATTATTAACTTAATGTTATTATATTTTAATGTTATTATATTATATTATATTTTAATAATGTAAGCTATTTTAAACATGCCAGCCCGTTTTTAGAAGCATTTGCTTTTTTTTTTTTTTTTTTTTTTTTTAATTATGTGAATTTTTAAACTGTTAGGTAAAAGGGAAAATGGTAAAATAGGTCATTTTTATAATTTTCTGTACATTTTCCCTTTTATGATTGAACTGTAATTTCTATTTCAAAAAATCAAATCATCTTTCTATTATATCTGATAATTTTTTCAAGTCAGTATTCATGATATTTAATTTTCAAACGAATTTTTAATTCCATGTTCCATTTATGGAACATTTGGCGTGTAAAAGGTCTTAATTGTGGAATTATATTTGCTTAATAGGTAACTTAAAATAAATATAAGTTATAGGACCAAGGGACGGTGAACAACTTTGAATTTCGTAAATTGTGAAGAATTTTACTTTGGTTCGTACAGTGCATTCATTTCTAAGATAATAAGATTTTTAAATGCTCAACTTTTCTGCAAGTAATTTAAGTGATTAAATAGAGGTTGAAAGAAAAAATTGCTATTTGAGTATCAATAGCACTTAACATCCTGCATATAATTCAATGAAATTCACAGACAAAACATTTTAGAGATTATTAAAAAAAAAAAAAAAAAAAACATTTTATTCATTTTCTTATTTTTCTACTACTAACACAGATCACACAAAAAATTCAAATCACTGTAATAAACATTCTTTAATAAATAATAACAATGCTGCTGAACAAAATACGAAAAATGAATTCAAAGTACATCTTCTTTTATTCATCCAAATGATGTTCAGGTTGATTATAATTAGTTTGAATACTCGTAAAAAATATCGTTTAAAAATATATCGCAATGCATAAAGTATTGAAAGATGAAAAATATGACACTATATCGTTATGGAATGGAAAGGTAACTAAATGAAACATAAGCTTTATGGAATAGGTGTAGCTGCGACAGCAAGGCTTTCAATTCCACATTCATCATTGCCCCTTCTTATTCTGAAAAAGCCTTCTTCGCCCCAATTGGTTCCCCAGCTGTTCTTGACGATCCAATATTTCTCGCCAGAACTTCTGTCTTTACCATATCCAACAACCAACACAGCATGGCTTGTTTCTTCGAAAGGATTGAATTTTAAATTCATACCGTTTCTAACTCCTGTATGATGGTACACACCACCGGAATACTGCATGAAATCGTTGTAAATTTCGAAACCAACTACAATAGGACCATTAGACACCAGTTCGAATTTCATGAGCTCTTCATTGCACCTAAGAAAGATATCTTAAATTGATAACACTCAGAATAAACAATTGCTAAGTAGTGTGAAAAGATATCGCACAAAATTATGAGGCATCACACAAAATTGAGAAGAGAAGCAGCAAAATCATGCTTGAGTGAAGATAAAGAATAATTTTAGATCATTTTTTTTTTCAAATGTTATCACACAAATATAAATGAGAAATAAAAACGGCGGAAAGAAGCAAGAAAGTCATGCTTGAATGAAGTTTAAGAATAGCTTCAGATAAGATAATTTCAAATGCTATTACAAAAGTACTATAAGTAAAAATGAAATACAGAAGCAGAAAATCATGCTTGAAAATAGATGAAGAATAACTTTAGCCAAAGAACCCCAAAGTAAATAAAACATTATAATTAATAGACCGAGAGCAACAAAAAAGTTTTATGCAGAATAGTTAAAGAATTTAGATTAAAAAAAAAAAAACACTAGAAATACAGAAATTCGAAGAGTCCAATGCCAGTCAACTTTCATTTCAGATTATTATAAGTTTCAGCAAGAAAGATTTCACAGAAAGAAAGAAAAAAAGAAGAGTTTAATTTTACCAGAAAACCCAAACAACCAGTAACGCATGCACATCTGTAACTAGTAATTTTGACAGATTTAAATTTATCCTCTGCAGGCAGAGTAAATATAGATAAATAAATAAATAAAAAAAAAAAGACCAACTTACTTCATTTGCACTATTTACCACAGTAGAATGTTATATTATATAAATTAACAGTACTACGCTAATAATTAAAATGTCATTAATTTTCTTTTAATAATTCTACCATTCTAATAAGCTACCTATGCAAATTTTATTAAATTTTCTAATTTAGCAATGGATTCTTAAATACGGCTCCCAAACTATAATAGAATTAGAAAAAATAGCATATATAGTAAAAACCGGCGTATGAGCCGCACTAATGTAATTTCGGTTCTGGAAAAAATTAAATTTCGCAGAATCGCTGCACCCCGTGTAAAGGCCGCACTTCGAAAAATAAACTAACACCTAAAATTCCATAAAAGCAAGTTCTATTCATCATTAATATCGTATATATCAGCAAAGTGCGTTGCCGCTTTGTTTGTCTGACGAAGGGTCGTGTTTTCTTTCGACTCGAAACAATAGTTGCCACTTCTTGCATTTTATGGTGTTTATTCAAAGTTTTGTAATTATTGCTTTTTAATGCCAGTTTTGTGGTGCTTTTTCATATTTTTTTTAATAATTTTTGTTGCTTCTTTGGGCTTCTTGCATCAAGTAAATAAGTCTGTGAATATTTCTATTTCCTTTTTATTGTTTTATTTGTTAAATCCCCACCCCACCCCCCTTTTTTTTCTCATTTACTGTGCCTTTCAGTTCGAATTTTTATTTTATCGATTGCTTTTAATTGTTTAAATCCGCCCACTTTTGGGTTAATTTTTATTTATTTTTTCATTTATTTGTGTGAGATGCGTTGCAGCTTTGTTTGCAGCACCATAGCCTCCTAAACTAGATGCCTGTCGCGTTGCTCGCCAAATTGGAAACAATTTAAGTGGTAGACAGCGCCCCCTGGTACAGATTGCGCGACTTTTTTATTCAACAGCTACCAAAAATTTTCAAAAGTGGGATTTGATATACATAAAAGGCAAATAGAATCGAAGAAACGTCGATTACATATGTTATATATCACTTCTTAAAATTATTGGTGACAGTTGAATAAAAATGTCGCGCAGTCTGTACCAGGTGGCGCTGTTTACCGCTTGAACTGTTGTCAAGTTTACGAGCAACGCGATAGGCATCTAATTTAGGAGGCTATGGCAGCACTTATATGTACTTTGTTCACCTGACAAAAGGTCGTATTTTGTAACGACCCGAAACAATTGTTGAGAGTTCTTGCATTTTATGGTGTTTATTCAAAATTTTGCACTAATTATGATCATATTACGTAATCGATTCCAGCTGCTGGCCGAAGAGAAATTATGTTTACTTCAACTGAAGTGTCTTCCGCCTTCCTCATCGTTTTAACAGGAAGGAATGCTTTTACTCAGCTTTGTGGTGCACATTAGAGGTCTGTCTGCACGGGCCGAAATTTTTCAGCCCGGACAAAAAAAAAAAAAAAAAAAAAAAAAATCAGGCCCGAACCGGCCGCATATTAACTTTCCTTACATGATTTCGGTCACATAAAAATTTCGACGGTCCTGATTCGCTATTTTCCTTCTGACATCACGCTAGATACAGAAAAACATTTTGTTGTAAAGATTTTTTTTTTTTTTTCTTTTTTTTTTTAATGTCTTTCGACAAAATATTCGTCTTTTAAAAAAATAAGTGTACCATGTTCATTTTCTATTAAATTTAAATCTACTTCGGTGAATACTATTCCTATTCGTCGCAATTAAAAATTTCGAAGATTGTTACAGATAAGTGAAACGTTAAAGAATTCCATAAAATAAGTCTGTGCTTACACAATTTTTTTCATTTTTTTTTTCAAATTGTTAAGAAAATATAAACATAAACCATATTAATCGATTTTAAAATTCAAATAATTTTTATTTTTAAGCTATTTTAAATCGTGAGCAATTTTGTGCTAGATCTAGACATTACTTAATTCAAAACTTAATTATTTAAAAGCATTAAAAAATGTGTAGTGGCGCCCTCGGCTGTCTTACTGGATATCTATCATATAGCTGCCTATGTTATATTTGTAAATGAATGTCTTGATTAACGGCCCTTTTCACTTACCGTCGCCGGAAGCCCGAGCCAATGTTATTCTATTGGGAAATTTTCTTTACAAATAACTTATTAACTAATACATATTTTTAAATTCTGTTTTCACATTCAGAAAATTCCCAACTATTAAATTGACGCAACTTTTTTAAAAATGTACTTTTTTTAATTTTTAATATTTTATTTTAAAATTGCAAAATGAAAAAAATTCACATATTGAAAATTCGTATTTTGCAACTTCAAAATAAAATATAAAAAATTAAAAAAATAATTTTTTAAAAAAGGTCCGTCCATTTAACAGCAGGGAATTTTCAGAATGGGAAAACAGAATTTAAAAATACGTATTAGTTAATAAGTTATTTGTAAAGAAAAATATCCCATAGAATAACGTTAGCTTCGGTTTCCGGCGGCGGTGAGTGAAGAGTGCCCTAAATGATGTCTGTTGGTAATTTAATTAATTTGCGATTTTTATCGTGACGTATCTATAAGTGTGCGAGTGAACACGATAGTGTCCAAAAGCCATAACAAATTCAGTTAAAAGTTGATAGGTATGTTATAAAGTCATTGTCGCATGACCTGTATAAATTTTAATAAGTCTAGGACTTGTAGTTTTTTACAGGGACACAAAGAAAATTTTTTATCATTACGCTAAATGAATTTAAAATATTTGAAATGCGTTAACATTAAACTCCATAATAGATTAAGGTAAATTTAAATAGGTATGTTACAAGCAAGTCATCGTCCCAAGAACTATGTAAATTTTTATGAGTGCAGGATTCATATAAATATATTATAAAGGTACAAAATGTGGTTCTTATATGTTACGGTTTATGGGGACAAATTAATTAAAATTCGTTTTAATAATGTTAAATTGTTTCAAATATAAAAAATTGAATCTAATAAGGTGTTTAGATGCCATCGCGTTTTAAATCATTTTAATTCACAGATCATAATGATCAAGAACTTTTCTTTGTGTCCCTGTTAAAAAACTATAAGTGCTAGACTCATCAAAATCTATGTAGTTCGTGCGACGGTGACCTACACACCCGTAAACTTTCAGTTCATATCGTCCTACCGTTTAAACGTTATCGTGTTCACTTATACACATACCTAAATGATAAATAACCATAAAACTAGTAACAATAAAATCAGGAGACCTTAAGATGCATAGATACACTAAATCTGATAGTTATATATATATTTTTTTAATTTCTTTTTATGATTATAATATTTTCCTTACATGATGTATACTCGGAAAGCAGAAATGAACAAATTGATCCTTTCTGGAAATAATAATTCAAAGTATGTTCATTGAAGCCTATTGTATATATTCTATTCGTTAGGATTTCAAATTTTGTCTTACATGACTCTGTAAATCATTCGTATAGCACTTAAAAGATATTTATATGCAACTTACTTCTTTATCCGAAATTTTACAAAATAGTGACAAAATATTTTCAAATATGCAATGAAATAATAATTCAAAGTGTGTTGTTCATTGGAATCAACTTGAACAATCTGACGATGTCGACTTCTATGTCATCTGTTTGAAGCACCTGCCACTATGCCTAACAAGAGCCATCTCAATCAAATGCAACGCGTGTGATCGTCGGACGCAATTGAAGTGTGCTGATACACATGCAAATTATTTTACTTGGAAGCATTGCCCTACTGATTTGAAGGACGAAGGAGATGGCGAATAAAATTGGAAAAATGTCGTTTTCTGTTATTATTTTACCAATGAAACCTTTCAAAATGAATAAATTTTGTTGTTTTCTGTATTTATGGTGGTTTTTCTTATTATTTTTCCACTTTTAGTGGATTTTTCAAGTGTGCTCACAACCGGGTACAAAAATGTTTTGGCAAACTTCACAAAATTGGTAATAATTTTTTTCTGGTTGACGGAATCAATACAGTTACTTCATCAAACGTTAGCTAAGGGTTCTAGCTTTCCGTTGGTATTTATATGGTTGTATAATATCTATTCTATCAAAAATTATAATCCAAAATCAAAACTGTGCCCACAACCGGAGACATTCCCCTACTTTAAATGTTTATTTAGAGAGTAATTCACTTTTCAAATATATCTGGACTATATCTTCAAATACAGTCGAATTCAAATGTTTAATTTTTGTGCTTCCCCGTTTGCCTGAAACCAAGTGACGGCATCGTCTCCAAAATGAAAACGTGTGTTACGCAAAGTTAGCAACTGAATCAAGCTCAGCAAACTCGGGTTTAGAACAGTGCGAAATATTGGACTTGTAATTTTTTGAAAATTAATGAAGTTATCCGCACCACAATTCTCGCTAAATGACTGTATTAAAGCTGGTTCGTGCTAACGGCTCTGAGGTTTATCGATATAGGAGAGGATCCATCCCAACTGTGGAGGATCAAAACTATGATGGCGTGTCTCCGGATCTTCACAAGGGGGCGATTCCCGGACTGCCTACTACCAATTGCTTAGTGCATAGCTCAAGTGCGAAACTAAATCCATTCAGCTACCACTATCGTGCTAATGCAAAAAAAATCATGAAGTTATATATATGCTTTATGAAGTACATGCCCCCTGATGAGTATTTGCTTTTTAGTTTTAAGCATTTTTATCCAATTATTTCTATGGTTATTTATTTGTTTTCTCTGTCATTAAGTTTAATGGTCCTTTTTTTTTATTATTATCATTCGTGTCGGCGTAAGTAATTTAAATCGTTTTTGTCTCTTATTGGTTCTTAATCTGTATCGCAACAATTTTGTGTCAGTCTTACCTATATGTTACAATCAGTTCTATTATTTTGTATCTATTAATTGCTAAATTTTAAGATTAAATTTTACTACGATATCTATCATTTATATATATATATTACTGAGGGGGAAACAAACAAACAAACAAAAAAAAAAGATACTCACCCTCCATAAAATCCACCAACATATTCGTAATCAGCAACATAATATCGTTTACATTTCTTTTCGGCGCACTGATCATCTCTACCAGTGTAAGGATTGCATTCCTCGGGAACGACACCGAAATCTTGGGCATATTTACCAGCAATGAGATAAGGAAATCCACCCTCGCAACCTGTCACAAAAGAAACATACATGAAAAAACGAAAACTGATCTAAAAATATTTAGGCTTAATTAGAAAAATTTAGATCAAGTTAGGTTTCAAACGTCGCGTCGATTTCAATCTTATACACAGATTACAATTCATTGAAAAAACATAAATAGTTAAAATAAGACTTAACATATAGGGGAGAACCGTGTATTGTGGACCATCGTGTAATACGGACCATGAGGAAATTTGTATGTTCAACACTAGATGGTGAAATCATCTCATTGCCTTTAGTGAATATTATTGTTACACAAACCATGAAGTGACTTGTACATGCATACCTGTATTTGGACGATTATGAAATTGAGTTTTCGGTTTATATAATCATTGATGTAACAAGTATGTTAAAATGGATGTATTACTTTCTGCTGTTAGGTAATAAATTGTAATATAATTTTCGCGTTAATAGTAGCAAATGTACTTATTTTATGAACAATTTAGACATGCGTTTCATGGGCATCAATTTTCATAGCGATTTTCGATTGGAAACCACGTTGCTCTGTTTACGCGTGTAATATGAACCATGCTGTGTTGTGTAATATGGACCAGTGGTCCATAAGAAAAACAGAGAGATTTTGTTAATGCTCGGCGTACATATGTCGCATATTCAAAATCTTGAGGCTATAGAATAGGCCAGGGAAGCAGAGGTAATCATATTATCACTTCTTTCGCACACTACCCATTGGATATACCTTTAGACCTCCCCCTTTTTTTTTTCGTCCATTAACTATTGTTTTTTCGTCCATTTCTACTATTCCCAAGAGATGTACAAGTGTGTGAGGGAACATGCTGGACAGTTCGTTTTACAATTCCAAGTGTGTCAACTGTTGGGGAACGGGAAGGACCACTATGGACCACTTGGTCCATATTACACGAACGTGCGTGTGCAGCCACATATCCTAAAACTAGCAGTCAGGACGCGTCTAAAATGTTGGAGGGATGCCAGCTTGACCGACAGTTTGAAATTTGGAAAACATCCAGTAATTCCACGCTCTGTGTTATTGCTCATTTTCTCTGAGTCAGATGACTGTCACCCCTATTTTAGCATTAGACTCGTTGAGTTAACACTTGCGCAGATGCTTCCACGGTTTCATGAAATGTTGTCGAAGAATAATATGGACCACCGATACATAAATAAAATAATAATTTCCTGCAATTATTAATAGTTCCCAGAGTACTTACCAAGTTTGAACTATGCAACTATACCATTGTAATGAGCAGCCAACAAATTGAATTTAATAATTTTAGTTTTATGAGCATTCTTGCTTAGGGGGTCCATAATACACGGTTCTCCCCTACAACAATTTAAAACACCTTTAAGCCATAATTAATTAATATGTGTAATAAACCAAATTGCGTACTGTGCCTTAACAAATAAATAAATAATAATAATAAAATCTTCAAATAGGTTTAATTAGTTATTGAAAACAGCTCTTTTACTAAATATTTAAGACAACTATACACCATCTGCATTCTATTTAATGAAATCTTTTGCCAAACAGTATTTTACACGCCGTACTTAATAGAAAAAGAGTAAAATTGCATCATTTTGACACCATTGCAGCCATTTTTTCTTTATTTTTTTTATTCAACAGAGGAAAGAAACTCGTAAATGCTTCAACTTCTGGTTTTCAATAGATTTACACGTTTTAAGATATCCCGAGGTCGATTTGACAACTTATGAATAATATCTCTCCTACTATTTTTTTTTTTTTTTTTTTTTTTTTATTACGTTTTGAGGTATCCTGAATGCGAAAGTCCAATTTTTTGCGGTTGATGTGTATGTATTAGGGATGTGCCAGATCGTCAAAAACTGTGATCCGCGAATACGGATATCAGATTTTTTATATCCGCGAATACGGATATTTTATTTCAAGATCCGCGGATACAGATACGGATCTTCGAAAAATCTCTAATAATTAAGTACATATGTAACAATTTTTGCTTCCATTACCCATTTATCGTACGTAATGGAAGTAATGTATTCGGTTTCGATATCGATTTTTTTACCTGATTTACATGTTTTAAGGTCCAAAAAAGTGGTTTTTGGAAATTATTCTTTTCTTTAAAAAATAAACCATCTATTCAGGCAGATATCGTAGTTTAACCCAAGATATTATTTAATTGAATTATTTGATTGAATAATTGATTTGGTTTATTGTAATTTATTAGACCGGATATTAATTTAGAAGGTTGAAAAAACATATCACCGTATAATGTTACAACATAATTCAAAGAGAAAAAAAAAAAAAAAAAAAGATTCACAACCTTGAGCATATTCTGAGCAGCTAACAATGTCTTGAGGTGAAAAAGTCACTTGGACCGTATTGTTAGTTGCAATTCTCAGTCGGGATTCCAACATACCCATAGAAGAAAATGCGAAGCAACTTCCACAGCTTCCTGAATAAAAGAAGAAAAAGAAAAAAAAATATATATATTTAATTCTGAAAAGAAAAGATTATGATAACTTTCGGAGAAAAACTAATAAAATGCTTAAACAGAAAATATAATTCCGAAAAGAAATAAGAAAATACTTGATTGCCATTAGGATATGATATATACAGCATCTTTATGGACATAATTATTTGAGTGGGTAAAATTTAACAAAATTCGACAAGCTTTTAAAGCAGAATATGCGGTTTTGATATCGGAAAGAGAGAGAAAAAATAATAATGATAACAAAATCTTCTATTTATACGGAAGATTTTGGCGATGCTAATATCTAAATATTACATATTATTTGCTAAACTGTTGATAATGTTGTAGCCTGTTAATTTGATATTGTTCCGTGTCTTGCACTTACATTGCAAATTAGTCTTCTTCTGTTCCACAGCAACTTCTCCAACTTCTTGCTCAACATGTTGTTGTTCATTTCTCGTGGAGTCTAGTTGCACTTTTATATTTCTGATGAATTAAAATAGTTCAATTGATTTCCGTAAAGATCTTTAATGGATTGGCCGAATTAATTTTTACAAGATTGAAAGTGACAAAGCAAGAATTCAAACATGGGACCTTTAAATCACCATCCCGACGTTTTACCAACTCAGCTATCCCAGTCGATAACTTGTACAATTAATTCATTTAGAAATTGGAAAATTTCCTCATTTCATTTGTTCTGTGAATGCAGACCCAAGCCTGTGAATAAAATTTTTATTTATTATTTCAGTAATATAATTTAAGAATGCCAATGGATAATCGGGAAATATAATTTTGACCAATCTTACTGAAAATGTTTGATGGACTGCCTGAATTAATTTTTACAAGAGCGAAAAGTAACCAGGTCGAAATCCGAATCTTGAAATTCTGGGTTATTAAACTTCTAAGTTGGATGAATTAGTTTTTAAAAGAGTGAAAACTGAACAGTCCAGAATTCAAACCCAGAACCATTGGGTTAGGTAGGCGGAATTAATAGGTATACGGAATTATTTTTTACAAGAGCGAAAAGTAACCAGGCCAGGATTCGAACCTGGAACATTTGGATTATTAAACTAAGGGATTGGCGGAATCAGTTTTTAGAAGAGGGAAAAGGGACCAGGCCAGGATTTGAGCCTGGAATGGAACGTTTGCAGGGAGACTAACATTAGAAATTTCCCAAATTCCCTGGCTTTTCTATGACTATTTTTCATCATTTTCCCTGACTTACGGTGTTTATTTCTCGCAAAAATTCACAAAATTAGCGCACATTTTAGCAATTTACAATAACGAGCTTTAAAATGAGACCTGTTTTCTTTTTAAAAATTGGCAGATTTCCCTAACTTTACAGGGAATTCCTTGACTATTCCATGACTTTTCCAGACTCACTTAAATTCTCTGACTTTTCCATGATTCCTTGATCAGTGGCCAGGGCCACTCTGTTTTGGGTAGGGTAGTATTTTCAGACAGGAAATTTGTACAGTTTTTTTGGGCACAACACGAAAAGTATCCCAAGAAATAATTTTTACTTTCTTCTATATGTAATATAGAGAAAGTATTGGATTCGTAAAAATTTTCGACCTCCGTTTTTTGATGTATTTAAACGTTTTGAGATGTCCTGAACACGAATTGATAGTTTTTAGAAAATGTCTATCTGTCTGTATCACTTTTTTGTGGACGCTGTATCTTACGAACCAATGAATGAAATTTAACCAAACTTGGTTTTTAGTTGGTCCCCGACATAGACTGGTGCTGATTAGATTTGGGGATCAATCGCTCAACAGGTGGCGCAGTGATCGTATTTTTTGTAAACTTTTAACATGGCAGTATAGGACAAAATTTCGTATAAATGTGCATAATGAGAGTTATTTTAAACTTGTGATTGTAAAATTAATATGAATTTTCGATAATAGTAGTAGTTAACTAGGAAAAATATTTTGTGCATGTGGGGGTAAAGTTTCAAGATGGGTATCTTTCGAAAGGTCTTGTGAATACCTTTAAAAGGAATGGTTGAACTATAAATCTGTGATAATTTAAAAAAAATGATCGAATCTTTTTTTACTTTTAACGAAAAAAAACTTAGAAAAAAAAATCGTTTTTTTTTCTTTTTTTCTTTTATTGTTACTGAGTGAATATGTATAGGAAAATATAGAAGAAAGTATTTTGGTGGCCACAACATACTGGTTGGCGTATGTTTTTCTCTTTATTCGAAACAAAAGATTGCTCTGTACATATACATCTAATTTTACCATGGCTTCGATATAATAAATCAGTTAAAAAATATCAAAATCAGTTCGAAAATTGAGATAATTTTAATAGTAATAAAAAGAATATACATATCTCAACTAATTTTTCCGCTAATTATTGAACATTTTTATTGACCTTATTTTGGTTTTGATTTGAGAACAAAAAAGAGATCCTAACAACTACCGTTTTCTCTAGAATTAACAACAATAGCCCTATTAATCCTAACACCCTCGAATTTCAAAAAATAGCCCATTATAATTCCCATGAGTTTGCCTTAAAACGCGAAGCTCTTGAGATCCTAACAACTAACGATGCCGTCAACGATAGAGAGCACAGCACCATCCCAACTGATTGGCAACATCTGATTGAAAATCTGAAGCGAAGTGAAGAAGTTCGGCGGAGAAAAAACAGTGAAGGAGAAAAACAGAGGCAGGCAACAACTAGTCATTTGAGCACTGAGGATGAACTAGACATGGTTTGAAATATATATGCTCACAACAAAGGAATGCTTATAAGGTATTTTGATTATATTAAAATAGATTTTAGATTTAGATTTTTCAAATTTTTTGGGCAATATTAAAGAAATTCTGATGATCACATCGGAAAGCTTAACTTTCTGGCTAAAAAATCATGTATGACCCGTCAATTAAATAAGTGTTTAAACAACCCAAAAAACAAGAACTTGTTTTCCTAAGAGATTGCATTTATGCCAACTATCCGCCCTCGGGGATAGTTGGCATAACGGTAAGAGCGAGTTAGCATAACATGATACGGATACGAATACTTAAGCAGAACACAGTGTTGCCAGATTTAAGCACTTTTTTTATTCAATATCCACCACTAAATTTTAATTGTAACGGTTGCCTAATTACTTCAAAGATTAATCGTCTATTATGTATATCAAATATCACTTCTCAAAACTATTAGTAACTATTTAATAGAAAAGTCTCCAAGTCTGCCAACACTGGCAGAACATAGCAATTTCCGAGGAAAACTTTTTTTCCCCCTCGAAACGTCTTATTTTAATAATATTTGGCAAAAGAATTCTGCTTAAATGTATAAACAAATAATTATTCATGTTTTTCGTGTGTTACTTCCATAATGTCTATGGAAGTGATTATTAGATACCTCTGACATTACAACGAAAACATAAGCTAAAAACACAAAAAAATAACCGAATTTTACTAACCAGTTAAAGATTATTTTTCTGACAATTTTTTAGACAATAATAATAACTTACCTTGATTTCTAACTGGTGACACATAGTTAACGCCGCTAACGTTTCGCCAATCAAATTCTTCGGGTAGTTGACTGAACAGTCTTTTGGACACACGTTGGTGTGGTGATTGTATTCGGGGACTCCTGCGAGAGTATATTATTTCAGTATAAGATATGAATATTTTCAAAAAACACGATAGAAATAAATAAATAAATAAAATAAAAATTACATTATCATAAATACTTGATGGCCATAAAACGTTTAAAAAGCTTTTTAGCTAAGTAAATCTTTCTACATGGCCGTGTATTTTGCATTGCAGTTCAGACATTTACCAGTATGAACAATATATGCAAATATTTTCATATTACCTCAAAAAAGGTACATATACTGCATGCATGTATATATACACAGTTCTGCCATAAGTTCTGTCCACTAAAATAAAACAACCACTATTTTTTTAATGTTCTGGAAATGACACTGCTATGTTTTGTAAAAGTATAAATTGTGTGTGAACACTAAAAAAATTAACAGTATAAGTTAAAGATCAGCATAGTTAAGATGGAGTGAGGGAAAATAGAAAATAGAATCACAGTAATTGCTTTACACAAGTGTGGCAAGAATCCAAAAGAGATTTTCAACTTGCTAAAGTCGCTGAAAATTTTCAGTTATTACGGGCCCGCTCCACTCACCGTCGCCGGAAGCCGAAGCTAATGTTATTCAATGGGAAATTTTTCTTTACAAATAACTTATTAACTAATACATATTTTTAAATTCTGATTTCACATTCTGAAAATTCCCAGCTGTTAAATGGACGGACCTTTTTAAAAAAAATTTTTTTTAATTTTGTTATATTTTATTTTGAAGTTGCAAAATGCGAATTTTCAATATGTGAATTTTTTTCATTTTGCAATTTCAAAATAAAATATTAAAAATTAAAAAGTATACATTTTTAAAAAAGGTCCGTCAATTGAACAGTTGGAAATTTTCTGAGTGTGAAAACAGAATTTAAAAATATGTATTAGTTAATAAGTTATTTGGAAAGAAAATTTCCCCATAGAATAACACTGGCTCGGGTTTCCGGCGACGACAGTAAGAGAAAAGGGCCGTTAAGAGGTATAATAAAATGTCCTCTACCACGAATTGGTCGTCATCGTACAAGCAGAACGGAAAAGGATTCGCAGAAATTCGATACGTAAGCAAAAAATCATGCTCGTGAGATGAATATTCCTGCCAGGACAATGTCCCACGTTATAAAACAAGACCTGTGACTTGTTGCTTACGGTAGAAGTACTGGCCAGTGACTTATGGCTGCTTTAAAGGTATTCGTAAGACCAGAGCTAAAGCTCTTTTACAGCGGCGCGTTGATAACAAACATCGGCAAATTCTTTTTCGGATGAAAAAAATCTTCACTGTAGAGGAAAATTTCAACAAGCGAAATGACAGGGTGTTAGTTTACAGTTTCAAAGAAGTTGCAAAAGTTCAAAGAGGTCACCACCAGGCATCAATTATGGTTTGGTGGGTCATTTCGTATAAAGATGCAACCAGGTTATATTTTTGTAAAAAAGGTGCAAAAATATCAGTTACAAATTACCAAAGCGACACCCTTGAACAAGTTCTGAAGCCCTAATGTGATACTTTCTTCGCTGGAAAGCACTGGATATTCCAGCAGGATTCAGCACCAGCGCACAAGGCGAGAACGTTCCAGCGATGGTGTGAGAAAAACTTACCAGAGATCATTCGAGTTGATCAGCTGCCATCGGGAAGCCCAGATTTGAATCCACTGGACTACCATCTTTGGAATATTTTTGAGGAGAATGCTTGTGCTAAGCCTAATCGAAGTATTGAGACTTTAAAAGTAGATTTAGTAAAGACAGCAACAGAAGTTTCAAACGAAGTCACGTGTGCAGCGATAGATGAGTGGCCAGAGCGATTGAAAGAAATGTGTAAAGGCGAATGAAAGTCATTTTGAATAGGATTTTTATTTTTTATTTTATTTTATTTTTTTTTTTTTGTAATATATTATAAGTAATGAATAAAATGTATGTAAAATTTAAATTCTATTTAATTTTCTTTAACAATTAGAACATTCTAATTGGCGGACAGATCGTATGGCAGAACTATGTATATTACATATATATATAAAAGAGTAAACTCGCTGATTCAATACAGCCACAGCCGTGGCGATTCTATGGGAGATACAGTCACAAATTTTGGTGAACAGATTGGTTTTAGGTTTTAGGTCCCTGACCCCCAATAAGAAGGAGTTTTGCGAAATACCCCCATGAGGGTGGGGGGTGCAGAAGGCAAAAAAATCTTTATAAGCATAACTAGGCTCCAAATTACTTCATGGTGAAAAAATTGCAGATGGGGAGACTAGACTTGAGTACAAAAAAAAAAAAAAAAAATTAGCAAAATACGGATTTTCGAGTAAAACTCCACCAATAATAGCACAAAAATATAAAAAAACCACCAAGTGTTCTTGGGGATATTTCCAAAAACTCCTTTTTGTTTTTTTGTTATTTTCAATTTTTTTTCGGGGGGAGGGGATTTACGATGGCACATTCGAGCCCACCTTTTAGTACTATATTCGTCTGGGAAATCTATAGGAGCTGATAACACAAATTTTAGTGTGTGGCTTAATTACGTGTATTCAACACCATTCATTGCATTTCCTTTTGACTTGAGTTTACAGTTCACCATTTCTCACGACTCAATTGCTGCAATAATATTTTTATATGCATCCTTCTACTTTGTAGCGTTTTATTATTACTGTATTATTTAATGTTATTACAATTACTATTATTCAATTGTTTAATTTTGTAGCATTTTTTGTTGGAAATATGAAACAACAAAATTTAACGCCTTCCCATGAAAATATTTTACAGTTACCCTCTATTTCATTTAAAAATAATGCATGCAGTGCAAAAAGTATTATTTTAATTGCTTTATTTTTTAGATAATAATTAATCTTAACTATCTAGAGTATAATTTTATAGATTACATTATTTATATATAAAAAGGTAGGTTCTCATCTCACTAGAACTATCGAAATTATTGTCGTCGAATAATGCACCCCAATTAGCATTACTCATGCATACAGGGTGCGGCAGCTATTTGAGAACAAAGTATCGTTCGTAGAAAAAGGAAAAAAACGCTATAGATATATCATTTAACGAACACAGAACGGTGTGTACACAAGAAGTCGGACCTAATGCACGACACCATTCAATAAATCCAACATCAGCTGCAATAACAATCTCAATACGCTGTTGAGACTGTCCGCAGGCAGAAATGAGGTGGACACTGGGAATATTTGTCATGGCATCCACAATAGCTGTCTGGAGACACCAACGGTGTTATGTGTGTACTTATTAGAGACCCTTTCAACAACGCCCCAAGCGTAATAGTCCAAAGAGTTAACATCAGGTGAGCTAGGGGGCCACATGCGTGGAGTGATGTGATCATGAAAATTGTTTACCATCCACTCTTGTGTTGAATGGGCCATATCGGCTGGTGCAAAGTCCTGCTGAAAAACATATCGCCTGCCACGGGCTAGAGCAATAATCCAGCGCTTCACTACCGTGTTCAACACATCGGTATAAGTAACTGCGTTGATTCTGGCACGTTGTAAAAAGAAATGCGGAGGCATGATGTCACCTTCATTCCTCACGATCCCTAAGACCATAACAGACTCAGAAAATTTAGTGTGCATGACAGTGGGAATTTCCTCTTGTCTTTAACACAGTCAAAGATTATTTATCCGGTTGATTTTCTGGTCCTGGACGAAGTTTTTCTTGTCCGAAAAAAACCAGTGTGTTTCTGTCTGTTCCTGACGTTTCAGCTTCTTTAAGAGGCTCTTTGCTCTGATTACTCTATTTATTCTCTCTGGTTTTCTCGGACATGAACTGTCCTCTCCGCATTACATACGACTTGTAACAGAGGTCTTCGTTAAACACACGTGGAATTGTGACCTCGCTGACCCGCAGATTTCAGCTGAGTATCCCTATGGACTTTCCACGGTCCTCTTCGATGGCAGCTTGAACAGAATTGATGAATTCAGGTATCCTGGGAATGTTTGAGACCTGGCAATGATGTTTCCTGTGCAAAACAGTTGTCACATTAGCATTGGCAACACTCAGTTCTCTCTGAACTCTGAAAACGAATGATCGGGCGACTTTCAGAAATGCAGCTATTTCAGAAACGGAGTATCCTGCCGCCAAGGAGACGTTAACAGCGTGCTTTTTCATTTCCTGGGTTAGAATACGTTCTGCCATGTTTATCTGTAACAAAAACGGTTGTTTAAAGATGATATACAGGGCATTGTATCACTTATAACGTGTGTTCTCAAATAGCTGCCGCACCCTGTATTTCGAAAATAAAAAATGAATATAATACTGTATAAATAGTTGTATTTGAAGGTAAAGGGAAAATATGCAGAATTCAGTACGTATTTAGTTTTAAAATAAATGTTCTTAAAAAGTACATGTTATTTAGTTGCATAAATATTTGACATTCTCTTAAAATGCATACAATTTACCTAGAATAAAAAAACAATACTTTTCTTATTTCTTTTCTATTTACAGCCAGTTTTAAAACATTTTTATTCTTCTTGAATAGAAAAAGTAAAATTAAATATATTGTGAAATTTTAGAGCATTTAAACTGGTTTTTTTTTTTTTTTTTTTTTTTACTATATTGCTGCACGTTTTTGTTTCTAATAAATAAATAAATAAATAAAAATTGTGCAAGTATTTTTGGGAGAATATTGTATTTTTCTACTGTATATACATCTACCTTTAACAAAAATAAGTAATTTCTTTGTTACCTGATAAGGCAAACGAAACTTATTTTTTTAAGCATAATTTAGTCTATCGCCCCACGAACTACTGTTGAATATTTTGTTTCATAATCTGCATAAAGTGTGAGTCTTCTTTTTTCCCTCTTCTACTATTCGAATTCGTCTTTTCCGGGTAAATAATATATCAGTTTAATCACAATTAGAAACACCTTTTTGCATTTAATTTTTCTATTACTTACGAAATTCTTACCTTTTTTCCTCAAATATCTATAATAATAAAAGAAGATGTTTGTCTGTCTGTCTGTCTGTGCATCTATACGTTCAGCCCCTACTGAACGCAGAAGTATAAAATTTGACATACGGGTGCTCAGAAGCCTTCCCGAGTTGATAGTGAAAACAGAATTTAAAAATTTTAATTAGTTCCGGAGATATTAATTAAAACGTCGACCAATGCCTAATTAAAAAGCGAGCGGATCGTAATTTTCGCCCTTCAGCGTGTTCCTCAAAAGAGAAAGCAGAGAGAGGAAAATTTTGCGGGTTTTTCTAAAGCGATCGCTTCCGATCTGTTAGAAATATCGAAAATACACCTGTACCACGAGAAAGAGCATTTATTACCGATTCTTACGGTACAATTTTTTTTAAAAAATACGGATTTTTTATATTTTTAAAAAAAGTTTTAAAAAGGGTCGAAAATTTCTCTTTTTCTCGATTGTCTTTTTTTGAAACGCCCTGTACGACCGAGTAACGGTTCCATTTCTTAACAACTGGTATATTTGGAAAGGACATTTAATCCTCTTTCGAACCATATAAACATTTTTACAAAATACGGATTAGCGATCCATATTTTTAGATTTTACGAAACATCGATTTTTTCACAAAACATTTTATAACTCAAAAGCGTTTAGTGATAAATTATTTCTTTTTTTTCTGTATATAGATCTCGCTTTAACAATTGTATACCCAAAAGATTGAGAGAAAATTTCAAAAACTGAATGAGTTATAATTTTTTTAATTTTCAGTGTCGCGGCAGTTTGCGATGAAATTCTGAAACTCTTGCAACTGACCTTGACAGAGAAGAGAGAATAAGATTCTTCAGTGCCAGGTGCTAGAGGTCGGGATTGCGCGTCATTATGGCTCACCTGTATGCAGTTAAAAAATCTAAAGTATACCGTTAAAAATAAAATAAATAGACATATTATATTTATTTAAATTCATTTTTATTTCATCTGTTAATGACACCATTCACCAATTTCATCTGTTAATGAGTTACTTTTAACAGAATAATATTGATTTGTATTTTATGAATTCGGTTGTAAAAAAGCAGTTTTGGAATTCTTAAATTTTAGATGGATTTCAATAGAAATCGTTAATCGCCCTTGATAGATTAGCCATTTTGAGTCTAAAATATATCATAGATATTCATTATTGTAATACATAATACATCATTCAAAAGATATTTTAAAGTATTTTTATTCCAGGCTATTAAAATGATATAAGCCGTTCAAATTCTGTACGAAACTTTCGGGGAAAACTACGGAAAAAACCAGAAAATTTTTATTCTTTTATATTTTACAGAGTTTCAAATTCAGATTTTCGCTCACATTTCGTACTAATAATTTTTAACGATATATAGCCCGGAATTAAGGAAGTTTTGGAGAAAACCACAGATAACTCAGACACAAATATTTTTTTAAAAATGTTATACGGCGCCTCAGGCGCCACCGAGCGGGACTTAGCTAAAGTCAGAAATTTGAAAGATCATAACATGGGGAGCGAACAGGCTGTTTCAGATATTAAAAAGGGAAGAAGGCGCCGAATGCGCTACCGCACGGGAATTTACTGCGCTTTCAATAAGCCATTTTCACGATTTATCGATAAGCTGTTATTAGACCTGAAACGGGAAAAAGGCGCCGCAGGCGCCACCGAGCGGGAGTTTCGTAAAGTCGGATTTTTCAGGGATCGCGAACCAGCTGGTCGCCGAAGGCGGCTAGTTTCTTAATAAGGGAAGGTTCACAGGGGCATACCTCCAGTAGATATGTTAGTGTAACAAGAAAATTGTTGTTTTATTCTGGAAATAAGTTTTGCTTTATTTAGTGAACCGTACGTGTAGTAACAAGCTAAGCTGTTGGATATGTAATAATGAACAAGTAAAGGGTACTAAATTCCAGTCACCACCCAATACGAGTGGGAATAGTAATAAATTATAATTATTGTAGTCAACTATATTTTTAAAAATCTAAACTTTCACACGTTTTCAATAAAGAAAGAGTAATCAATTTCCCATAACCAGTAAATGTTTAAAAATGGGGGGGGGGGGACCCAACGGGGCAGTCATTGGGGACTGCCGATACAAGTGAAAACTAAGTAACTTGTGAATTGTATCGTCGAGCTATTAGATTATTATTTTTGGTTTGTAAAGAAGTGTTAATATTGTAATATGACTAAAATAATTTTCTTTTTTTTATTATTTATTTGAAAATTTATATTGAAAGCAAAAAGAAGAATATAACAGTCAGTATAAAAACACGTGCTTGTACTTTGTGAACTATGTATATACCGCGGGAAAAGTACATACATACATAGAGTATAGAACTAGAAGGAGACAGATGCCAGTAGCCAGTATACTACTCGTATTAGTATACATTTTATACATACATATATATATATGTATATATGTGTGTGTGGTTTGGGGCATGCCGCGCCGTGCGCTACATATATGGATATATATGTAGAGAGATATACTCTTTGTATATATATAATGTATACTAATAACGCACGGAGGTATGTCTATGTACATATATACACAGTATGCATATAGTTTATGCAAAGTGTTCGGTGATGCGATGACGCGAGTTCCATGATTTTTGTTCACCCAAAAGGTGCTCAACGCGCCTAAAGAAGTTTTCACTTAAAAAAAAAAAAAAAACCTCTACACAATACATTACATCACACCGTTCCAACTACAGAAATATTGTACATATTTTAATGATACACGGACAGATACATGGATGTACCACTGTTAAACTGTTACACAATTGCAAAACGTATCAAGTGGAGCAACATGTTCCTTTTATTATAGTGATCATCAAGAAAAAATCAAAATAAAATAGGTCTTTCTGGCTCAGTCAGAAGAACAAGGACATACTGATTTTTTTTTTTTTTTGTTCTTTTTTTAGCGACTACCATTTTGAAACAACAGAAGTGGTTGCAGACTTTGTTATGGATTATGTACATACTGAGTTTCAAGTAAATCAGTTCATAAGTACGTTCATTATATGAGTTTCAAAATTTCAAATGATCGTCATTTTGAAACAAGATAGTAGGTCAAATTGGCCAATAAACCCATACAAGATTTTCTAGGACAAATTCAATGTCCAATTTTTGTTGGAATGGATTTTTTTTTTTGTGTTTTGGAAGTTATTGTGATTACAAATTTTTCGATATACATATATATGTATATATATATATATGAAAAGAGAGAGAGAGAATAAAAGTAATTGCAACAGGCGGATTTCCAAAGAAATCGAATGACTTAAAAATAGAATGAATGGGCAACCCCAAAACTTGCTTACCTGTGAATTCGAGATTTGAGACCCCCAGCACGACGTACCATGTCAGAAATGCGCATGCCTTCCAGTTCAGGATAGACAGTAGCCGTCCATGATTTTTGCACTCTATTTATTCGGTTGATGAAGTCTTTATCCTGTTTGAAATAGCCATCTTGTAGCCTAATAATAATAAGGAATACATTATAATTTAAGAGAAACACATACCTTCTGGATTTAATAGCATAATCTGATAACCGTTCTGAATTTTGGACAGCTTTTGCAGCAGTTTTTTAACAATAAATATAATGAAAAATTCTCTATATATTAAAAAAAAAAGTTACTGTCGCTGGCATCAAATTGTTTTGTCTGAGACCGCATCTCTTCGCGGAGGTCAAAGTCTTCTGCGTCATGAGAGGTAACAACGTGTGCCGAATACTCCAAGAAAGACATTTCAACTAACTGAAAATTTCTATCGTCTTAATTAATGAAGTTATTAATTAAAAACGTCGGGATAATAAAGGTACTCTATTTGCAATCTTGAAAAATGTTTCTTTAAATCGTTGTTCTTTCAGATTCATTACGTGGTTTTCCCAGGAAAATTAAAACGTGATCAATGGTGTAAAAAATAAAATAAAATAAAATAAATGTCAATGTTGCTATTGGTAACAAAGTAATTTGTCGTCTGCAAATAAATAATGAAAAGCATTATCTTAGGTATTTCCAATAAAAAATGAATTCAGGATTGTAGTTTGTCGTCTGCATATATATATTTTTTCTACTTTTAGAAAATTAATTTTCTTAATGGCAATTTCTTATGGTGTTTGTAATTCTTTTATATGTCCCCTTTTTTTTTTTTTTAAGTGCATTTATCTTTTTTTATTCAAAAACATATTTTAAAATATTTCAGGTATATTTTGGCATGAAAAAAAAAAAAAAAAAAAAAAAAAAAAACATTTTAAATTCAAACTCAAACTAATTTATAAATCTTCTGATTCAGCAATGATAATTTTTTAACTTTACAGTATTAGACATTTCTATGATACGTTTCACATTTCTAATTATGGCAAGAAAAAAATTTTTATTTTTTAAAACTCTTATGAAGAATCGAGCAGATTCGTTATTTTAAGAAGTTGGTAGGAGAGAATTAAAATTTGAAACTGTAGGATATTTTTCCAAATTAAAATAATAATAATAATAATAATAAACTTTTTCCTTTTCAGACATTTTCAAATGTGTATAATTATTATCTAATTGTACATTAAAATAGAGAGAGAGCATTATATACTGCCTTAAATGAACTAAAAAAATTCAATACTAAAAAATTTTGGCATTATGAAAAATAGGAACTAGATATTTTTTTTTTCTTTAAACAAACAATTATACCAAAAAGTTCATCGCCAAATCGTGATAAAAATTTAAAAGTCACCAAAGGGGTCATTTATACAGATTTATTGTATCAATATTACTGTAACGCAAAATGGTCTAGATATTACAAATTATTTCTATTCTTAAAAAAAAAAAAAACTATTAAATATTATGCATTTTAATTTGTCATTAAATATAGGGATTTCTATAACATTTTTCTGCTTTTGTCTTGCGTTAACGACCCTCTTCACTTATCACTTACCGTCGCTGGAGCCAATGTTATTCTATGGGGAAATTTTCTTTACAAATAACTTATTAACTAATACATATTTTTAAATTCTGTTTTCACATTCAGAAAATACACAACTGTTAAATTGACGGACCTTTTTTAAAAATATATTGTTTTAATATTTTATTTTGAAATTGCAAAATGAAAAAAATTCACATATTGAAAATTCGTATTTTGCAGCTTCAAAATAAAATATAAAAAATAAAAAATAATAATTTTTTAAAAAAAGGTCCGTCAATTTAACAGCTGGGAATTTTCAGAATGTGAAAACAGAATTTAAAAATATGTATTAGTTACTAAGTTATTTGCAAAGAAATATTTCCCATAGAATAATATCAGCTTCGGCTTCCGGCGGCGGTGAGTGAAGCGGGCCCTTAAGCATCATTAATATTCCTTTCCAGTGAAAGGCTAATCATGGAAGTGAATAGACGGGCAGAGTGAAGGGAGGGTTATTAAGCGAAGCAAGTCGGGGGTTGGTGAGCGGAGTGAGCAGGGAGCTGAACCCCTTAGTTTATTAAAAAGAAGTACCGGCACATAAAAATCAGAACGGTTGTCAGCTATGCAAAAGATTAAAATACTGATAAATTACAGATAGAAAATAGTAAAAGAAAACAAAGAAAATAAAAATAATTTCAAATATCATACTTTAATGAAGAAAAATACAGTCAGAATGGGCACCAGTTTTTCCCTTCTGTCAATTGTAACACAGTTCAGTGAGTTACTCAGTTAACAAGCATTGGATTATTCGCGTAGCGTTGCCAAATCTAATTATTTCAACCTCGTTGTAAAAGGTTTTTATTTATTTATTTATTTTTTATTTTATTTTATTTATTTTTTATAAGAAAACACTTATAGTCTTGAAACTCTAACATACTTTTAATTAAAACTCAAATAAATGACTACGTCAGAAACGCCAAAGAAAAATATTGGAAATACATACAGCTGTTTCGGCAGCTTTAAGCGTGCCGTCTTCAGTGCAAAAAGGATTCTGAATCTGCAGAAGTGCTCGTATATATAGGAGAGGGGCCGAATTTATATATACGAGCACTTCTGCAGATTCAGAATCCTTTTTGCACTGAAGACGGCACGCTTAAAGCTGCCGAAATAGCTGTATGCATTTCCAATATTTTTCTTTGGCGTTTCTGACGTAGTCATTTATTTGAGTTTTAATATTCCAACGCCAAGTCTCCTGTTATTATACTTTTAATTACTTACTAAGATTTGTGAGTTTTTAAAGGAGTTTTCGCAAAAAAAAAAAAAAAAAAAAAAACCACACTTTTGCAACGTGCTTGAAATATTTGGATCTTTAAATTAAATACGTGACATGTGAAAAACTCCTTATGCAATTTTTAATTCTTGAAAATACCTAAAATCTAGCTCGTTTTTTGCCGACAATTCGATTAATTTTTACTTTATTCAAATGAACTTTTGACATAAGTTTCCCAATATACCTAGCTTTCAACCAATGTATTTTTTTTTTTTTTAATCTTTCAGTAAAAAAATATTTACTATAAGTGCTCGTATCTTACGCGTGTGAATTTTAATCCATTTTAGTTACTAGCAAAAATCTTGATAAAATAATAATAATAATATTTTATGAAAAGAAAAAAAAAAAAAACATATACATCTTCCTAAATATTTGTACACTTTCCACAATATATATATATATATATATATATATACAAATATTGTATATAGTACAATCACGTACATAGTACGTAAATATTGTACATAGTACGTAGTCGGATCATGTACCTAGTCATTCTAAGAACATGATCCGACAAGGATTTATTTAACAAAACAGTATTAACTCTACTTTTTTTACATAGGAATTTTTGCTAGTGTTCGGATACTTTTGTTACCGACTGTATGTACAACAATATGTTAGAGTTAATAGTCATTTGTAGCTTTTTAGGTTACAGGGTGATCTAAAGTATTTGCGCTTTTCATCAATTTATGGTTGGTCCCTTAATTGTACTCTGGACTAAATCGATAGTGGAAAATGTGAGTTTTAAAAATGTTTTTACATGTCTGAAGTTCAAGGCAATTTCGTCCAGTATTTTTTCAGAAAATCGAGAAAAAATGTCCCCCCCCCCCCCCCAAAAAAAAAAAAAAAGAAAAGAAAAAAAGAAAAGAAAATAAAAAAAGAAAAGAAAAGAAAATACTAATAATTTGATCACACACTGTATTTTTTTCCTTTTTTTTTTTTGTAATTTAAAAGTAAGTTTTTTAAGATATATGTAATAAAAATTATGTATATCACCTCATGATAGTAATTACTGAGATTTATTCGGTTGGTATTTTAGTGCACAATTGGTACATTGAAGTCGACAGAAATACTACCACCCCAAAAATTATATAAAAAAAGTATTCACTTTTTATGTTCCTTAAATTTCAATTCCTACTATTAGTTCACACTCTCCCTATATATATCTTGTACAAATCTTGCAATCGATTTTTAACTAACTTCCCGACTAGCTAGAAATTTGAAACTTTCAGGATTGCTCAGAACACGGTGACAACACAATACTTCGAAGTCCGATTTTCGAATTTTTTTAATTAGTTTTCTTATAATTAATTAAAACGTGAAAATAACAACATCCTAATAGCGTTAAAATAGCCATTAAAATATTAGCTATAATTTAATTGTTGCAAAAAAAAAAACAAAAAAAAAAAAAAAAAACGAGTTCATTTACTTTCGACATAAAAATAAATACATTTAATTAAACGTGAACAATAAAAAATTATAAAAAGTTAGATTATGCATATCACAAAATTGATGTCATTATCACTTTAAAAATTTTATGCACATTCATAAGAGCTCTGTAATTCATCAGAAAATTTAAATCATGGTATATAAAAAGTTTTTTTTTTTTTTTTTTTTTTTTTTATCTTATAATTATTTTTATTTCATTTTGCACGCGCGCTTTTTATTTCCTAACTCAAAATTATTTAAAAAAAAAAAAAAAAAAACCTTTTTCGATAGTGTTTGTAAACAGGAATTGACTTTAATTTTTTTTTTTCTTTTTTATCACTTGTTTTCCTAAGACTGATGGTAGATTCTTGAGGTGGTAATACAGGAATTATAAACACGTGAGAAGATCATGAAAATTTTTAAATACAAACAGCAAAAGCACTTTATAAAATCCTTTCTGGAACCAAAATGGTTACATGAAGCACTCTATAGAGCAAATACGGCAACAGGTAGCGTCTAGTGCCATGTAGTGATATTAAAGTAAGGTATATACGTTCTATTCTAACAAATACCTTTGACATTATTTCCATAAATTCGATTATCACATGCTTCTTAAGCTAATGGTACTTTAAAGTATCGTCGATAGATAAAGGGTTAACACGTCGTTAAAAAAAAAAAAAAAAAAAAAAATCTGGAGTGACTCTACTCGACTTTCCTAACATTCAGTAATAAACAGTTTTGTAGATAAAACAAAGAAAGAGGAGTTGTTAAACAAACAAAAGAGAGAAAACCATTATAGAGTGTTTTAGTATTTTTCTCCATATAGTACACGATGATTTATTGAGCGCTACTGAACTTTGAGCCCATAGATCATATTGATTAAGAAGTTTTCATTGTGCCCCTGTACAAACTTATAAATGCTAGATTCACCAAAATACTTATAGTTAGTGTAACAGTGATTTATAATATTCATATAAATTTTCAGCTCAATTGAATAAGGCGTTTAGATGCTATCGCACTTTTAAAAATTGGGTCCCGTAGGCCATAATGATAAAGAATTTTTCCTGGTGTCCCTGTAAAAAAACTATAAGTGCTATATTCTCCAAAATCGATAAAGACTGAGTATCTGTGACCTATAATATGTGTATAAATTTTTTTGCTCAATTGAATAAGGCGTTTAGATGCTATCGCACTTTTAAGATTTCGGACCCATAGGCCATAATGGTAAAGAATTTTTCTTTGTGTCCCTGTAAAAAAAACTATAATTGCTAGATTCACCAAAATCTATAGGGTTCGTACTATGGTGACTTACAATATACGTACCAACTTTAAGCTTATTGGAACAAAGCGTTTAGACAGTAGCGTGTTCACTCACAGACATACACACATACATACAACCATCGCAAAAATAGTGAAAACGGACTCAGGGGACCTCGAAACGTATAGAAACATCAAAATCTCAAATTCGGATTTTTGACATGATTACAATACTTTCCTCACTATAGTGTTCGGAAAGTAAAAAAAAAAAATCTGGAGTGACTCCACTCGACTTTCCGAACATTGAGTAACTAACAGTTTTGTAGATAAAATAAAGAAAGAGGAATTGCTAAACAAAGAAAAGAGAGAAAACCATAATAGAGTGTTTTTTTCTCCATATATCACACGAGGTTTTATTTAACGCTACTGAACTTTGAGCCCTTAGATCATAATGATAAAGAATTTTTCGTTTTGTCCCTGTAAAAATCTATAGATGCTAGATTCACCAAAATGCTTATAGTTAGTGCAACAGTGATTTATAATATTCATACAAATTTTCAGCTCAATTGAATAAGGCGTTTAGATGCTATCGCACTTTTAAAAATTTGGTCTCATAGGCCATAATGATAAAGAATTTTTCTTTGTGTCCCTGTAAAAAAACTGTAGTGCTAGATTCACCAAAATCTATACAGTTGGTGCAAATGTGACCTATAACATGTGTACAATTTTTTTTGCTCAGATTAATAAGGCGTTTAGACGCTATCACACTTTTAAAAATTTGGCCCCATTGGCCTTAATGATAAAGAATTTTTCTTTGTGTCCCTGTAAAAAAACTATAAGTGCTAGATTCTCCAAAATCTATACAGATTGAGTATCTGTGACCTATAATATGGGTATAAAATTTTTGCTCAATTGAATAAGGCGTTTAGATGCTATCGCACTTTTAAGATTTTGGTCCCATAGGCCATAATGATAAAGAATTTTTCTTTGTGTCCCTGTAAAAAAACTATAAGTGCTAGATTCACCAAAATCTATAGGGTTCGTACTATGGTGACTTACAATATACGTACCAACTTTCAGGTTAATCGAACAAAGCCTTTAGACGCTAGCGTGTTCACAAACATACACACATACACACATACACACACACATACATATATCATCGTAAAAATAGTGAAAACGGACTCAGGGGACCTCAAAACGTATAAAAACATCAAAATCTCGAATTCGGATTTTTGACATGATTACAATACTTTCCTCACTATAGTGTTCGGAAAGTAAAAATACTTTGATGATCAAACAAGATTGTTAACTATGGGTACAGTTGAAAGTTCTATTTTATAATCTATGCAACATGTTTTATTTCTTTTTCTGAAATATGTTTATAACTGCTGCAAAAAATGATTAATTGCATTAGAAATTCCTTTATTTCTACTTTATTTGAGACACCAGCTAGTTTTTACTTTTCCCGTTTCCAAGAAAATTGGATTTCTCCCAGTCTCTGCAATTAATCTGCCTTCCAGTTGGGTGGAGTTAGTTCCCTGGTATCACAAAAAAATGTTTGTCAATAGTATTGATATATTAGTAAAAAAAAAAAAAAAAAAAAAAAAAAGAAAAGAAAAGAAAAGAAAGAAAATCACCCTATTTTAGTGATCTTAGATAATCTTTATAGAATTCTTAAGATAATCTTTATAGAATTCTAATCTTTATAGAATTTAATTCTACATATTTACGAGTTAAGTTCGTTTTATTTGAACTAGCAGGCTTTGCCCGCTTCGCTGGCCACTAAATTTAAAGGAAACTCGTTTCTATATAGCTTTATAAAAATAAAACAAAATAAATTACTGAAATTGTTCAAAAGCTCGCTCCAGGTCCCTGCTGCATTCAGCAGCGATTTGGTCATCCACTGCAACTCGGGCGCTTGTCTCTAATACCTGCGACAATAGTTTACCAATGAGCTTCCATTAAGGTGCTTATTATATAACAGTTTCGAAATAGATAGTATCGAAAAAATTGGAGTTTCCCTTTTATATTTGAAACCCAGTTACATGTGAACAACACTATACGTGTTGTTCACATGTAACTCGGACTGGACTCAAACGTAACTGGGTTTAGACAACATAATATTTTCTTTTACGTTATTTCATATGTTTTTTTTTTGTTTATCCAATCAACCATTAAATGACAGCAATTTCACGCCAAATATTACAATATGCTGTGACCGGCTACGTCTGTCGCATGATTTAATTTTACATGATTACGTTTAATTTTTTGTGTTTATATATAATTCATGGGTTGTAAACCTGATAGTACAGCCTTAATATAGTTCTCTTTGGCGGCTTTTGAATTTTTGTCACCATTTTAGACTTAATCCATTGTAACAATAAGACTTAATCCCTTGTAACAATATGCTATGAGCGCTATTTCTGCCGTATTTTAGACAACTAATCTTTTTATGGTTATATATATTTCCCATTAAACATATTTTTATTTATTTATTTAAATATTAATTTGAATTTTTCAAATATTTCTGTTCGACAGCGTGAGAGTGCAGTAACACACAGAGGTTCATTTGTTTGTATGATAAATTAGCATAGTGATTATTATATAAAAAAATAAATAAATAGGTAAACATTATCGTGTTACACAATTTATTATGTCGCTTCATGGCTTTTGAATTTTTGTCGCCATATTAGCGATGGATTTTTTTTTTGTATGAAAAGGGGAAGACTATTTTGCTAATAATTTTATCAGACTCTTTTTTGTTTATACATAAGAATCCTTTATATTCTGCTTATATTTTTAATGCTTTTTAGGTTTAAAATAGTGCTTGTTGAAATAAAATTCCTATCTTTAAAACTGAATTTGTTCTGTAAATTTTGTGCAAAAATAAATCATTTATGTTTTTATATAGTTGATGCGCTACTTAGATTAAAATGGCTGTTGCTATATTAAACTTCTTGTCGAAAAACATTCGGTGTACTTCAACACCAAAATTTAAAAAATCGCCCAGCAGGATCTGTTAATGAAGCTGATAAAATAAAAATATGGTTCATAGAGTTTAAATAATCTATTTAAAATTTTTTTTAAAACCCAAATTATTAATCTATCGTATCACATATATAGATATAGTAATAATATATAGATTGATCATTGGGGACAAAAAACTGATTCCTTTTCACTCGGGAAAAGACGGCGATTTTACCAATATATGGCAGTCTTCCCCCGAGTGAATACACACGGGAATATGCACGAATGTTTTAGCAAATAAAATTCATGAATAATTTATTTACTAAAGGGGAATGAAAAGCCCCAGATATAGTTTCAAATTCATTCTTCTTTTTTTTTTTTTCCTTCAGTACCACTTAATGGCTGATTCCAAAGCTTTTTTTTTCGGCATGAAAAATCTTTACACGATAATATGGGGATGATAGATCTATATATATTATTATATCTATGATCACATAAATCTTTTCGAAAATAGAATAAAACTTAATTTGAAAAAAAAAATAATAATAACTTTTGTTTATTAACCAAAATAATTGATGAAATTTGAAATGCAAGTTGGTCTTGTGGGGTACAGGCTGTATATTATATTTTTGTGTTCGTGAGAGAAAATTTAAAAGAATTTGAAAACTGCAATTTTTAATCCCTTTTAAAAATCATGTGACTTAATGTGAAGCAGATTTTTCATTTTTTTTCTCCTAACGGTTTCCATACAATCTTCTGCTGTTGCCACCTAAAATTCATACTTTAGTTAATTTTAAAAAATCTAATTGTCCGATTGATAAGCTGTTTAATGCATCGGATTAAAAAAAAAATTTCCCTTTCATTTGCTATCTTATTTGTAACGATGCGACTGATATTTCTAATTTATTTTCTAATCTTTCTGATTTATTTTCCTCATTTTAAATAAGTGTACGTTTTTTTTTTTTTTTTTTTTTTTTTGTTTTTTTTAATTATTATTATTTTGTCGAAAAAAAAAATGGCAACAATTAAATCATGGATAGAATTTTAAAATTTAAATGTCTTATTTATCAGAAATTAGAAGGTTTTTATTTTCACATTTTAATTCATTAAGAAAAAACTAATCATCCGATTGATAAGCTGTTTAATGCATCGGATTACACAAAAATTTTCCCTTTCATTTGGTGTCTTATTTGTAACGATGCGAGTGATATTTCTAATTTATTTTCTAATCTTTCAGATTTATTTTCCTCATTTTAAATAAATGTACGTTTTTTTTTTAATTATTATTATTATTTTGTCGAAAAAAAAAAAAAAAATGGCAACAATTAAATTATGGATAAATGTTAAAATTTAAATGGCTTTTTTTTATCAGAAATTAGAAGGTTATGATTTTCACATTTTAATTAATTAAGAAAAAACTAATCAAAAATTCGAAAATCTGACTTCGATGTGCACAATGACCCTTCGGGATGCACCTTTGTGTTAAATCTCGTGACTGTCCGAGCTACCGTTTTCGAGATCAGTGAAATATACATACAAATATTGCTCACTTAATAGTATAAGATATGTTAAATCTGTTGATCCAAAATGTTTTGTAAAAAGAGAAAGAAAAAAGAAAGGCTAAACTAAATTAAAACTGAAAGATGAAAAAAAAAAAAAAAAAAAAAAAAAAAAAAGACATTTACAACGTTGCATCTTTATTTTCAAAAGTGCTGTAGTGCTGTACGATTAGATAAACAATAAAGTATCAGCGTTCGATTTACAAGAGGAGGATTCTGATGAATTTTAGATTAGATAAGCGAAAGCTGCTCCATAACTGCTACAAGCATAGCAAGTGATTTTGGTTTTTCAATAAGTACGTTATAATGTGTAGAGTAAGTGTTCCAGTGATTGACACTTTTAGAACAATTTCTGATGTTTTTAATGTTTTAGTCATCAGAAACTATTTTTGGAAATCTTAAATTAATTTATTTGGCATGAAAGACTTTCAGAACCACATATATGTTAAAATATATATGTATTTGATATTTATTTATCTATTTTTTAAGAATTTTTATTTTACACCCACTCAGTGTTCCAGTAATTGACACTGCCAATTTTTCATTTTACCAGTAATTAGCATCCTATGATCCAATGTTTGACCATAGCCTCCTAAACTAGATGCCTTCCACGTGGCTCGGAAACTTGGCAACAGTTCAAACGGTAGGCAGCGCCACCTGGTACAGATTCCGCGAATTTTTTATTCAACATCAACAGCCACTAATAATTTTAAGAAGTAGGATTTGATACACATAAAAGGCGAATGGAATCGAAAAACGTCGATTATATATATCATATCCCACTTTTTAAAATTATTGGTGGCAGTTGAATAAAAAAGTCGCGCAATCTGTACCAGGTGGCGCTGTCTACCGCTTGAACTGTTACCAAGTTTCCGAGCCACGCGGAAGGCATCTAGTTTAGAAGGCTATGGTTTGACATTGCTAGTTTTTCATTTTACCAGTTATTGGCACCCTATGCTTCAGTGTTTGACATACAATGTTAAAATTCTTATATGTAAAACATGTGCTCTTATTATTATTCTTATTATTTTTTGTTATTTATTAATTATTTCGGGAACGATGTCAACTACTGAAGCATGTCAATCACTGGAGCATCTACCCTATTATGTTTACAGCGCTAACTGAAAAGAAATAAAAATTCTTAGATTAATTACAAAAGCTAAACTAGTATGCTGTGGCCACCACATGACTTTATATTCTATATTTTCCTATGCAAATTCACTCAGTGAAAATAATTTATTAAAATTATTATTTTAAAAAAGTTATCTTCCATTATAATGCAGACGATTTCCATATTAGAGAGGTAGTATAACACTAACTATCCAAAAAAAGTCCATTTTATTCTCAATTAAAAAAAAAAAAAAAAAAATTACGATTTTTTTTTTCTAAGTTTTTTTTTCGTTAAAAGTAAAAAATAAATAAAAATCGATAACTTTGTTTTAAATTAACACAGATCTACAGTTCACCCATTCGTTTTAAAGGTATTGACGAGACCTTTCGAAAGATACCCATCTTCAAAATTTACCCCCCCCCCCCCAAGGGAGGAAGCAATGCCCCCACATGCACAAAAATTTTTTCCTAGTTAACTGCTACTATTATCAATAATTCATATTAATTTTACAATCACAAGTTAAAAATAACTCTCATTGTGTACATTTATACGAAATTTTGTCCTATACAGCCATGTTAAAAATTTAGAAAAAAATGCGATTACAGCGCCACCTGTTGAGCGATTCATCCCCAAATCTAATCAGCACCAGTTTATGTCAGGGTCCAACTAAATACCAAGTTTATTTAAAATTCGTTCATTAGTTCGTGAGATACAGCGTCCACAAAATTCGTGATACACAGACACACACACAGAGACAGATATTTTCTAAAAACTATCAAATCGTGTTCAGGACATCTCAAAACGTGTAAATCCATCGAAAACCGGAGTTCGAAAATTTTCACGAATCCAATACTTTCTCTCTATATACATATAGAAGAAAGTAAAAAGAGGAAAGAGGAAATATTTTATCGCAGTAGCACATGCACTTAAAAAGCGCCTGCTCACACTTAAAAAGAAAAACACTGACGATTGTATAAAAAATAAAAAATAAATAAAATATATGACAAATTGTATTTTTGCATGAAACTTCTTCTTGAGGTATTATAAACCTAGATCCATAATCCTTAAATACAATCTCATTTGCAAATAAAAACAATTCATAGTGCCAAAAATATCACAAGAGACTTGAATTGACTTTCCGAAAATTTAGTATTCACCAGGCGTTTACATCGTTACAATTCAGTAAATAAACCAAGGAAAAAAATCACAATAGGGTGTTTGAGTATTTATTACCAAGTTTGTACAGTGGACCGTAAAAGCGAAATATTCTGTGCGTCTTTGTAAAACAACCATAAATAGTAAGCAGGCTCTTTCAAATAAGGACCATGCTACAGCAAAAGTCTTAAAACTTTATCAGCTTCATTCTTTTTTAAGTAATTTAATACATTTTATATAATTAGTTCCCAAACTACATAATGGTAATAAGAGAAAATTCTTCTACCCTTCTCTGTAAAAGAACCGTGAATAATCCGTATATCAATTCCTATAATGATCACACTTTATGGAAGTGTAGCACACTTTTATATAAAGTATATCAATTTTTTTTTTTGTTTAAAATTATTTAACATTACTAAAAAAAAATCTGGAGGGACTCCACTCGACTTTCCGAACATTGAGTAATTAACAGTTTCGTAGATAAAGTAAAGAAAGAGGAGTTGTTATTGTTAAACAAACAAAAGATAGGAAAAATCACAATAGAATGTTTGAGTATGTTTCTCCATACATTACACGATGTTTTATTGAACGCTACTGAACTTTGAGCCCATACATCCTAATGATAAAGAATTTTTCGTTGTGTCCCTGGAAAAACCTATAAATGCTAGATTCACCAAAATGCTTATAGTTAGTGCAACAGTGATTTATAATATTCATATAAATTTTCAGCTCAATTGAATAACGCGTTTAGATGCTATCGCACTTTTAAAAATTTGGCCTCATAGGCCGTAATGATAAAGAATTTTTCTTTGTGTCCCTGTAAAAAAACTATAAGTGCTAGATTCACCAAAATCTATACAGTTCGTGCAACTGTGACCTATAAGAAATACATTTATAAAAATCTTTACACTTCGTGCAAGAGCGATATAATATGCTTACCAATTTTAAGCTCAATCTAATAAAGCGTTTCGACACTATAGTGTTTATTCACACACCTGCACAACACATTTACACACATACATACAAATACATCACCGTAAAGAATTTCAGGAGGCCTTGTACATCAAGTCAGGTAGCTCCTTTTTGCCCTTCCCATGTTATCCAATGGGATTTCCGTTGATTCGTTTTATAAAAATATCTCATACAAAAATGAACTTTTTCGAATTCTATTTTTTGAATATTATTCTTTGAACAGTTTTTCTTTTTTTTTTTTTTTTTTAGCTTAGCGAGCAATTTTTCGAAAAAAATAAATTTAAATATTTTACTTAGAGATCCAAACTTAGAGTCCATAATTTACTTATTGAAATAAAATATTTGAATTAAATTTTTAGAAAAATTGCGTCTTAGCTAAAAGTCGACCTGTTCAAAGAGTAATATTCAAAAAACAGAATTCGAAAAAGTTCATTTTTGTATGAGATATTTTTATAAAACGAAGCAACAAAAATCCCATTGGATAACATGGGAAGGGAGAAAGGGAGCTGATGATGAGCTATCTGACTGATGTACAGCCTTAAGACATAAAAACACTAAAATTTCAAAGTCTAATTTTTTTCATGATTACGATGTATTTTATTTAATATATGGAAAGTGAAAATAACAAACTTACATCGTTTTCTCCAAGTGAACTTTAGGACCTGTTGTAGGCCCAACTTTCTGTGCATTGTAACAGGCCCAGTTTTTTCCCAAAACATCGTGACTCCATCCAGGAAAAACCGTGTCGCAGTAGCTGGTTACATTGGAACCGTTCTTCTCATATTTAGAGAATGCAAAATATTTTCTGTAGTTGATAACCACTTCAAAACCCTGGTTGTAGATGATAGTCCAGAATCCTTTATTACCAAGTTCGTCCACTACGATATTCGGGAACAGGAGTTCGAATCTCAAAGTATTCACAGCTGGACCTAATCGAAAAAGTACAAAATGATTGGAAAGTGATAAAATATATTCGACAAATGATAAGAAGAAATTTGTTTTATATGTTAAAAGAAGATATGTTAGGGCGGTATTTTTATTTGGTTTTTACTTTAATTTTCCTATATATATTAGTCAGGTGAAGGGTTCGAATCTTAGTTTAAGCATGGATATTTGTAGTGGTTCAGATTCCACTTTAAACCGTGTAGGTTAAATGATTCTTGATGTGCAAAAAAAGGGCGGTCGAGTGACAACCCAATCCTTCTCGAAAAAGTACTGTTTAGGGGGTAGAAATGTAACAAACACTCAGTTTGAAACAAACTGAGCGTTTTTCACATGTTTCTATGTTTGAGGTTCCTTGAGTAGTACGAAAATCAAGTATTTAGCGTATTGATCTATCATTCTGTACGTCTGTTATCAGCATAGCTCAAAAACAAATATTAATAAAAAAAAAAAAAAAGGTATTCTAAATTTGTATCATAGAGTGATAAGACTTGAAACTTTTTACTGAGATCGGACAAATAGTCCATATATCGAGACTAGTGCTGCATCGAGTAGCACTTTGGCCGAATAACCGAGTGCCAAGTACTCGATCTTTTACTACTCGGTCGAGTACCGAATACCGAGTAGTTGTATGAAGAAATAATTGATGTACATATGAAGAATTTTGCGCATCTTGAAATTTAAAAAAAGGCCTTTTGAACACAAAATTAAATTAAATGGTAAACAGCATGTTTTTATGAAAGGTTTCAGACATTTTGTAGTGTATATATGTACACAATTAGGTTCATTGTTATATTTGATACTTCTAGCTTAGTGGATTATTTAAACCATAATAACTGATAGCTTCATTCTTTATTATATAGCCCTTCTCAGATGCGAATCATTTTCAGATAATTCTTAGAGAATATAAAAGTTCCTATACACTCAGGCTTAATTTAAGATATATGAAATTTACATATGAAATGACAACATTAAAATAAATATTTTATCATTTCAAACATGATAGACTTCATTAATCTTCAAAGTCTAGACGAGTATAAAAGATAGGTGGTTTTGGGCCATAATTTGTAAAACAACAAATTTGATTATTAAAATATATTTTTAATAACATTTTAGTGTATTTTACCTTTTTCATAATTATTATTTTTTAAATTAAAAATTAATCTTTTCTTACAGTTTTAAAAGTGTCTTACTTTTATTTTCACAAATATGTAACTAAAGTTTTATCTACTATATTAGTATAATATAAGGATTTTTTTTTTTTTTTTCTAAAATATTTTATTTTTGCCTGTTTTATAGATATAATTTTATGTACTGAGTTTTTATTTAAAAAAAAATAAAAATAAAATAAAAAATTATACAGACACGACATTATTTCATTATTTAAAACATGAAAATCTGACATTGACAGATTTTAATTTAGTGCCAGAGGCCTACTGCTAAACTTGTTAATATCGACAAATTCTTCTTTAGTTAATTCGTGACGATCTAAATTCCATGATAAAGTTTTCATTAAATCAAACCAATGTGTTTCAGCTGCAGATATTGTAACAAGTAACGTTGGAAGTCCAAACTGTCTTATAGCCGCAAAACAACGTTTTTTCTCTTTTTCCCAATGAGGGGGAGGTGTGCCTTGGGGGGGACTCATGTCAAAGGTGTGCCTTGGGGGGACTCATGTCAAAGTTGTACCTTGGGGGGGACTCATGTCAAAGGTGTGCCTTGGGGGGGACTCATGTCAAAGTTGGGCCTTGGGGGGGGACTCATGTCAAAGTTGTGCCTAGGGGGGGGACTCATGTCAAAGTTGTGCCTTGGGGGGGGACTCATGTCAAAGTTGGGCCTGGGGAGGACTCATGTCAAAGTTGGGCCTTGGGGGGACTTCATTCAATAAATCCCCATTCAATAAACCGACTGAAATAGGCCCTTAGCACTATTAAGTGTGACGTATAAAAATTCGACAACGCTGTACCGACTGAAATAGGGGTACCTTGGGGGGGGACTGATGTCAAAATTGGGCCTGGGGGGGACTCATGTCAAAGTTGGGCCTTGGGGGGACTTCATTCAATAAATCCCCATTCAATAAACCGACTGAAATAGGCCCTTAGCACTATTAAGTGTGACGTATAAAAATTCGACAACGCTGTACCGACTGAAATAGGGGTACCTTGGGGGGGGACTGATGTCAAAATTGGGCCTGGGGGGGGGACTCATGTCAAAGTTGGGCCTTGGGGGGACTTCATTCAATAAATCCCCATTCAATAAACCGACTGAAATAGGCCTCTAGCACTAATAAAAACCTATTACACACATACAAGATGGTTATACGTAAATTCTTGTAACTATAATGGATAAGCTCATATCATGAATCGTCTCAATATCGAGTTTGGTGGCAAACTACTTGCCCGTTTTAACTGCAAAAAGCTGTTTGCAGCAAAAATTTAATGACTCTATATTTATATTTTCATAATTTTTGAATTTAGTTATTAATAGACAACTCTCTTATGAACACGTTTCTTTCAATAATACATAAAAATAATGAAATTCTTACAACTACTTGGTATTGGCTGAATACTTAGTCCAAATTTGGCCGAGTACTCGGTACAGCTCTAATAGAGACATACAAAATAATTTAAATATATTACAGTCTATGGTCGAAATTTGTCGTTGATACATTTTAACATCTTTGGACTGCACTAAAGAATTTGAAATTACCATATTGTTTTCATATGCCCAGAATATATTAAAAAAAAATGGAGCATGAAAATACAGGACTACACAAAATATCATCCGCTCTTCGCCAAAGGGAAAAATTGCAGATAGTGAACTGTGTATTTTAATAAAAATCGAAGATGAAAGATTTTAAAGGATTAGAATAGATTCGCCAGGTTTTTATTTCTGGTTAAAAAGGTTTTTATTGGTAACCGATTTTCGCCCAGGAAAATATTACATATAAAGACAAAGACTTATCAGTTTTTGTGAAAAGTAATGCTCAATGGTTTTCTCTACATAGAAATCGAACTGACAGGTTGTTGTCGTCGGAAAAAATACTTTTTCACTACTACTAAATCACTCTTTGAAAGGGGAACAAAATCCTCTGTAATGTTCAAACCCGTTCCCTTTGGAAAAAAGTCTGGAGTGGTTCCACTCAACTTTCTGAACATTAAGTAATCCGCGTTTGTAATGATCGATAGATGGCACTTTCTCAACTGCAGTTGTTAGTAAATTATAATAGCCACGTGCATTTATTATTGTTCTTTCTTGTTGTTCTATCATTGTTTCAGCGTGAAAGCTATCAGTGGTGTGATAATTTCACCTTAGTCCACCAGAGGGCGAGCATTTCATTACAATCGCGGATTGATGGTTGTATAAATAAATTAAAGTAAGACAAGTCATCTATAAGTGTCTGAGTGTGTGTGTGTGTCTGTCTGCGCTCTGGTGCTCAAGCTATTGATCGCAGAGCTTCAAAATTTAGCATATAGGTACCTGGGACCCTACAGGTGTGCACCTCATCGAGATTTTTTCGAATTTGAATTTTTTAAATTAATGTTTTTTCGATTTTAAATATTGGCTTTAATGCTTCATTTTTCATAAATTTAATTCTTTGATTGTAATCGTCTGCGTATCTTAGCAACGGTTTTTTCACTATTTAATTTTTTATTTAATACATTCATTTGAAGGCGAAATTCTTTTTTATTTATTAAATTTATTGAAAATCAAATGGTAATGCAATATAAATAAATTGTTATGTTTATGTATAATTTTTATAGTATAACAACTTTTTATTTTTCATTTTAAATTAATTCCTGTAAAATAAAAATCCTTTTTTTTTTTTTTTTAATTTATAATATTTATTGGGGGGGAAAATGGTAGTATACGAGTATCCGCGATTGTAATGAAATGCTCGCCCTCTGGTGGGCTACGGTGAAATTACAATAAACATGGTTTAATTCGAATTCCATATAGCCGCCATTGCTAGCCGATGTTTAGTTTCACATATATTTATTGAATAAAAATGAATAAATACGGTAAAAAAGATAACACATACTTTTGTGTGCCACAGTGTAAATCCAAAGCATCAAGAAATCCAGAATTGAGCTTCCATTTATTTCCAAATGACGAATTTAAAATTTCAGTTGCTTCGGCTAATGGAAGTAAAGAATTAATCAGATGATTTGAAACTAATATTTGTTCAACTTCATTTAAAATCTACTTCCGAATCGAACTTTGAATAAACTGAAGTATTTTTTCCAAAAGCAATCAATTTTCCATAATGTAATGGCGGAGAAATTATAGTACGAATATTAAGTAGAATAACAAGAACACTATTGGAACACACGTGGCTAATGTTTACTAACAACTGCAGTGTTCACAAAGCGCCGTCTATCGATCATTACAAACGCGGATAGTGGAAAAGAATTAAACTGATTAAAATTTATTTGTTTTTCATGTATTTAATAATTCCTTTTAAAAGAAAATCTACTTTTTATTTTATTTTGTTATACTGGTCGGATCAAATCGTAATACAGTGTAAATAACGGGGGGCTATAAAACACATGGTTCAAAAACAAAAACATATAATAGATGCTGAGATACAGTCATCTTTAAAATCGTAGTTCTTAAATAACAGAAGAATTCACATGTCGATAAATACCCAGATTGAAGTGCCCGGGAAAGACCGTTTTACAGACGGTGGGAACCTGGACCCCCCGATGCAGCACGGGCGGAAAAAAGAGATGCCGTAAGCAGCGAGTACTCGAAGCAAGGTCTAGAGCAATTTCAATGTTTATTTATTTATTTATGTATAAATTATTATTATTATTATTATTAAGTTTTCATTTATAATGCGATGTAAAAAATAAATAGTGATTCAATTCTTTTGAAAATTCATTTAAATGTAGTGACCAGCGAAGCGGGCGTAGCCTACTAGTTAAACAAATAAAAGAAAAAATTATAATAGGGTGTTTGAGTACTTTTCTCCATCTAGTACGTTGTTTAATTGAACGCTATTGCCTTTCAAATAATTTGAGCCCATAGATCGTAATGATAATGAATTTTTCGTTGTGTCCCTGTAAAAATCTATCGGATAAGGCATTAGACGCTATCGCACTTTAAATAATTTGAACCTATAAGCCATGATGATAAAGATTTTTTTTTTTTTTTTTTTTTGTCGCGTTTCTGTAAAAAAAAAAAAAAAAAAAACTATAAGTGGTAGATTCTCCAAAATTCATACAGTTCGTGCGACGGTGATCTGTAATATGTTTATAAATTATCAGCTCAATTGGATAAGGCGTTTAGACAGGGCCCGATTAAGCTTTGAAGTTAGGGGAGGCTCAGTATCATTTCGGGCCCTCTTTTATTTCAGAAAATCTTGTTTCCCTGTTACATATTGTAATATAAAAGTGCTATAGACCAAAAATTAGTGTGTGTTTATAGTTATTTTTTTCATTCATATATCTGGGTGGTTTCTACACACAACATTAAAATCGTATAACTTATTAATTAAGAACATTCAGATTTTTGAGGTTAAATAATAGATTTTTCCCGAAATAGTGAGTATTTTATCTTGCTTTAGGCGAATTTTCTCAGAAAAATTCAATCTCAGTATGAAAAAATAAAACAGAAAATTCAAGACCCTGTTCTAAGTCATTTTGGGGGGCCCCTCTTAAATTTTAGAGGGGAAGCTTGTGCTTCCCAAGCCTTTTGGGTAATCAGGCCCTGCGTTTGGACACTATATCACACTACCACATTTTAAAAAATAGGAGTTCATAAGCCATAATAATAAAGAATTTTTCTTTGTGTCCCTGTAAAAAAACTATAAATGCTAGATTCAACAAAATGAATAGGGTTTATGCTGTGGTGACCTATAATACGTACCAACTTTCAGCTCATTCGAGCAAAGCGTTTAGACTCTATCGTATTCAGTCACCTACATATCGTAAAAATAGCAAAAATGAGCTCAGGGGTCCTCAAAACGTATAGAAACACCAAAATCACAAAGTCGGATTTTCGTTATGATTACAATACTTTCGTTATATATGTATGTTTGGTAAGTAAAAAAAGGCTATGAAATTATGCAATATATATATATATATATATATATATATATATATATATATATATATATGTCTTTTTTTCCTTTTTCTTTAAAATTAAAATATAGTTCAGTACATTACAATATAACTGATAAATGGTAATTTACTGCGATTAAATTTTTCAATAAAGTTATTTTCACTATTGTCAATGAGCTGTTGAAGGACCTGAAATGGGAAAAAGGCGCCGCAGGCGCCACCAAGAGGCAGTTTCCTAAAGTCAAACTTTTCAAGGGTCGCGAACCAGCTGGTCGCCGAAGGCGGCTAGTAATCTATATAATATTTCTCTAACGAGGACCAGTTTCAATTATTTTTTTGTCGAAACGATACGATTCGCGAGGATAAAAAAATAATATTTATGCATGAGCAATATTTAAGCACGCGGACTTAGCTCAATGGACTAATAACAAAAAATGACGACATTACACTGATGAGATTATTTTACGAAGAAAAAAAAAATATTTTTAACAGTTGTTTTTTCAGAATTTTGCAAGCGTCATTTTAAACCTAGCAGTATTTTAAAGATATATACAGAATATGAACTTTTGTGTCATCAATTGACTAAAAAACACAATCATAAAAAACATAATCAAAATAGAAATTATTTTATCTATTTATTTATTTAAAAATAATAATAAGTCATCGCTAACATGACGACAAAAATTTAATTAAAATTGTACTGCCTGTGGAAGTATGAAAATTGGGTCGTGAGCCATGAATTTTATTTGGAAACCTTTCTTTGAATGATTTTGGTTTCACTATTGTACAATATAAATTTGGTTTTATTAATAATTTGTCTTCTGGTAAATTAAAATTTTAATTAGGTGGTGAAATGGGTATAACATTTATGAGTTTCAAATTTTAAAGGTCAGTAAGAAAAGAAATAAAATGCGAATATTTCGCACGGGTTTGCTAGTAATAATAATTTACCTTTGAAATTTGTGCAATCAATGTCATTATTTCCACTTCTTTCACCTTCTGTGAATTGCCAAACGCCTTTAATATCTTCATAAGTACAGTTAGCTGGAGTATCTGCAGCAACATATGCCGCGAGACCACAAACTAGAATCCAAAATATCATTTCTTTACACTATATTGTTAAACTTAACACAAAATTTTAAAAATTAATTCGACGCTCGCTTTTTATAGCTGCTCCGTATTTGATCAGCTTCTCGTTCTGACTCACGATCTTTCCGCTTTGTGAAGAGAACGAATCACATGTTTGTAACACAAGGGTCAGAAGAGAAACAATCCTTATCGTAGGATAGGAAATCGTTTGATGATAAATTCGAGATATTCGCGAGCATTGTTTCAGGCAGATGCTATCAATTCACGATTATAATTAAGTAGGATGTTATAGTTAATTTTTCAAAAATGAAATGTTTGTGGCAACGTCATTTAATGAAAGGAAATAGTTTTCTATTTCCGGGGTTATTTTGAGAATGAACTTTGGCAACCTTTTTAAAAAAAGTTGTTTTTTGTTGCTAGGAAAATATAAAAACATCAGAAATGAAATAGGAGGTCAAATAATATACATATATACTAGCAGGCAACGCCCGCTTCGCTGGTCCCTATTTTTAAAAGAATCACTATAATTACTGAATTCTCAAAATTGCATTAATTTTTATCACGTGAAGAAAAAAAGAGAAACAAAATCTGATTGGGAAAAATGTCGCACCAGGTTCTCACTGCCTTCGGAAAAAATTCCCAAAATGCTCTAACTTTTATTTCTATTATTTTCCCCCTTCGCCCCCCCCCCTTCCGTCTATCCTAATAATTTTACAAATTCGAAAATATCTGCAATCGATTTCTAAGTATCAAAAACCTCTATGCACCAGTTTTGAACGATATATCTCTATTTTTATTTTTTGCCCCTCTGCTTCCCCCCTTCCCGCCCCTCCCAATAATTTAAAAAAATCGAAAATATCCGCAATCGATTTGTAGGTATCGGAAACTTCTATGTACCAATTTTGAATGATCTAACTCTATTTTTTTTTTGCCCCTCAGCTCCCCCCACCTTCCCGCCCCTCCTAATAACTTTACACTTTCGAAAATATCCCCATTCGACTTGCAGGCCTTTAAAACCTATCTGTGCCAATTTTGAACGGCCTGTATTTCTATGCCCCCCCCCTTACCGCTCCACCCCTTTACCGCCCCACCTAATAATTTTACAACTTCGAAAATATTCGCAATCGATTTGTAGGTATCGAAAACCTCTATATACCAATTTTGAACGATCTAACTCTATTTTTATTTCCCCCCTCTCCCCTCCCCCCTTCCTACCCCTCCTAATAACTTTACACAATCGAAAATATCCTCATTCGACTTGCAGGCCTCTAAAACGTATCTGTACCAATTTTGAACGCCCTAACTGTATTTCTATTTGTTCTTGCCCCATAGCCCCCCCCCTGCTGCGCCACCTGGGGCTGAATTTCTAAAATTCCAGAAATTGGTTTTTAGATATTTGCATTAGCTATATTTTAGAGCAAAAATTTCACGTATATATATTTTTTTTGTTTGATATATATAGGATTATGCGAAATCACGTTTTAAGCATGTGAAATCACGTTTTGCCCCCCCCCCGCCCCCCTTGGGGACCGAATTTTGAAAATTCCAGAAATTGGTTTTTAGACATTTGTATTAGCTATATTTTAAAGCAAAAATTTTACGGATATCTGTTTTTTTGTTTGAGATATGAAGGATTCTGTGAATTCGCGCTTTGTCCCCCCTCCCCCCCTTGGGGGGCGAATTTTGTAAAATCGCTTCTTAGTGGATGCCTACGTCATTGAACGAACATTGTCACAAAATTTCATGCTTCTAGGTCTAGGGGTTTGGTCTGGGCGATGATGAATCACCCCCTCAGTCAGTCAGTCAGTCAGTCAGTCAGGAAGAACGATTATGTATATATTATGTATATATATATATATATATATATATGTTACCGTTAAAGTATGAAATCCGTTATGTCATAGAATAACTAGGTATTTCATGAAATATCTAGGCAAGTCAGTTAAAGTATATAATATTATTGAATTCTACGATTTAACTAGGTATTCTACAAAATAACGATTACTTGATCGTTAAAGTATGAAATGATTATGCATAATCACCGCTAAATTTTGGGAAATGTGATTAATTATTCAATATTTACCACATTTACCGGTTATTTTAGCAGTGCTGAAGCACAAAATTGTGCATATTTTTCAGACACATGCACTTTGAGTTAGAAGTACCCAGTGATTTTTTTTTCATGTACGCAAAGCGCACAGACGTTCGAAATACTGGCTGCTGCAGAACAAAATTGTGCATATGTTTCAGATTCATGCATTTTGAGATAGGGGTATCCAATGATGTTTTTTTTTTTTTTTTTCATGTACGCAAAGCATACACACGAGCGAGATACTGGTTGCTGCAGTACAAAATTGTGCATATGTTTCAGATTCATCCATCTTGAGATAGGGGTATCCAGTGATGTTTTTTTGGTTTTCATGTACGCAAAGCGTACAGACGTTCGAAATACTGTCTGCCGCTTTGCAAAATTGTGCATATGTTTCAGATTCATGCATCTTGAGATAGGGGTATCCAGTGATGTTTTTTTTTTGGTTTTCATGTACGCAAAGCATACAGACGTTCGAAATACTGGTTGCTGCAGTACAAAATTGTGCATATGTTTCAGATTCATGCATCTTGAGATAGGGGTATCCAGTGATGTTTTTTTTTTTTTTTTTTTTTTTTCATGTACGCAAAGCATACAGACGTTCGAAATACTCGCTGCTGCAGTACAAAATTGTGCATATGTTTCAGATTCATGCATTTTGAGATACAGAAGTTTACTTAAAATGCATGAAATTTAAAAAAAAGCAAAATTTTATACTGCGGCAGCCAGTATCATGCACGCCTGTACGCTTTGCGTACTTGAAAAAAAAAACCATCACTGGTTACCCCTATCTCAAGATGCATGAATCTGAAAAATATGCTCAATTTTGTACTGCAGCAGCCAATACTTCGAACGTCTGTACGCTTTGCGTACATGAAAACCAAAAAAAAAAAAAAAAAAAATCACTGGATACCCCTACCTCAAAATGCATGAATCTAAAATGTATGCACAATTTTGTACTGCAGCAAGCAGTAGTACGCAAGTCTGTACGCTTTGCGTACATAAAAACAAAAGAAAAAATCACTGGATAACCCTATCTCACAAAGCATGAATCTGAAACATATGCACAATTTTGTACTGCAGCAGACAGTAATTGCGCACGTCTGTACGATTTGCGTACATGAAAAAAAAAAAAAAAAATCTCTGGATACCCCTATCTCAAAATTCATGAATCTGAAAAATATGCTCAATTTTGTACTGCAGCAGCCAGTATCACGCACGTGTGTACGCTTTGCGTACATAAAAACATAAAAAAAATCACTGGCTACCCCATCTCAAAATGCATGAATCTGAAACGTATGCACAATTTTGTACTGCCTCAGCCAGTATTCGCAACGTCTGTACACTTTGCGTACATGAATTTATGATCAATTAATTTATAAAATAATTTTGAAATTGTTTATTTTGTACTTTAACGGTCTGTCATTAATTATTTCATAGAATAACTAGGTAAAGTATGAAAATTTTTATCTATTATATATTTTAACTGACTTGTCTAGTTATTTCATGAAATACCTAGTTATTCTATGAAATAACTGAATTATATACTTTAACGGTAACACACACACACACACACACACACACATATATATATATATATATATATATATATATATATATTTGTTCGTGACAGCATTTAATTTAATACGATAGGACTAATTTGTATTTTACAAACTTGATATGTAGTTCTTGATGCAACTTGAAAATTGTCCCATTCTTCATTTTAAATTATACAGATGCTTCCTACAGTAACAATTACTAAAAATCTGGTGTGAAACAACCACACGACTTCCATTACTTACTATTACATGTATCGTATGCCTTTTTGGAGATAATATGATCAGAAAGAAGACATAAAATTGACCTAACAAATTAGACACCTAAAATTTTCTCGTAAGAGAAAACTTATACACATGTAAAGATATATAAAATAGATTTACACAGCGAATTTAAAAATAGTAAGAAGAAAAAAAATCGGTTTAGCCATTTTTCGAAACATTAATTTCCGACGTCTAAAAGTGATCTACCTAAACAGGACGACTGATAATTTTCTTTTAATAACCAAGTAATACATAAGAAAGGATATCTAAAATGGATTTATGTAACAATTTTCAAGAAAATCATTAGAGCCGTTTTTGAGATATCGACTTTTGCCAAAAGTTAGCATACTCAATTATTGACCGGAAAACAACAATTACATACAAAAGGATATTTAAAAGGCAGTTAATATGGCAAGTTTGAAAAAATCCGTGCAGCCATTTTTAAAGGAAACCACTTGCGAGGCCTGAAATTGAGCTATTTATACAGGACGTCTATCAATTTTCCCGAACTAACCAACCATATCATTCGAAAGGACATCTAATAGAGTGTTTATATAGCAACTTTGAAGAAAATCGTTAGAGCCGTTTCTGAGCTACAGACTTACGGTACCACTTCCGGTTTCCGATGTCCAACTTCCGGTTTTCCAATTTTCACCAAAGTTGGGAAAATTCATCTGTACACCAGACCTGGTTCAATTCTGAAGTTTCGTAGTTCTATCTTTATAAGTTTCCGAAATATAATAGCCAGAAGATTCCCCACATGCATACACACACACACACACATACACACTGACCAATTGCCAAAAAACCACTTTTTCGGACTCAGGAGACCTTAAAACACGCAAATCAGGTGAAATCTCGATATCGAATTTTTGGACCGAATACAATACTTCTATTACCTAAGGTAGTCGGGTGATGGAAGTAAAAAACTGAAATGATTGCTATCATTTTGAATCCTATTGTCTAAAAAATGCTTCATTAATGAAAATTATGCCAGAAGTAATGTTCATAACGCATGTAAGAAATGACAAATTCGAACATTTTATTGTTATTATTTCTTTTTTTAATCTAATTTTTGAAGGGTGTGATTTTTTTTTTTTTTTTCTCAAATAGGAGAGTTTTGTTTAATTTAATTATTTTACTACTTGTGGTTTTAATAGTTAAGAGTTGATTTTTAAATATATAAAATTTTTACACAATTAGGGCACATTATTGTAAGATAAGTAAAGACTGGTAAAATGGTAAAACTGGATGTTGGCGGACATTTTGAAATGTTCAATGTGAAACTCTACAAATAATAACAATCCGAAATGTCTTATTGAAAACTATAGTCCTGTCGTACTAAGGAGAAAAAGAAAAGGGGGAAAATGTGGAATTAAAAATTATCTTTTGCGTGTTTCGAAACTAAAATTAGACATATCTGTAAACGATATTTTTACGATATTTTTCCAAGTTTTTTTTCATTAAAAGTAAAAAAAATCGATAAATTTGTTTTAAATTATCACAAATTTACAGTTCAACCATTCGTTTTTAAGGTATTGACGAGATCTTTCGAAAGATACACATCTTGAAAATTTACCCCCCTCCGGGGGTACTTCCCCCCAGGGGGGGAGACGATGTCCCCACATGCACGCAATTTTTTTCCTAGTTTACTACTATTATCATATATCTTTCTATCTCATATATCTACTATTATCATATATCTATTATCATATATCTACCACATATCTTTCCCCATTCTTCCCCTCCACTTCTTTTTCAAGATAACTATAGAAATATCCATATTACTTCTCAAAGGGATTAGAGCTATTTATCTATAGGAAACACGAATGCTAAAATTGGCAATTATGACTCCTTTAGTTAAAATTGTTCATTTTCACAAACTAATTTTTTTTTTTTACAAGTCCTGCATTTTTTTTTTTAATAATATTAAAAGTTTATTTTCATACACTAATTTTAAATAAAAAATTAAACTTAAAAAGCAAGAACTTTAACTTTTAAGGCAAAAATTAGCTTTCTAATAAAAAAATAACATTTAACAGTCGTAACAAGTACACATTTTAAATCAGCGATATGAAAATTTCTAGTATGAAACTGTAATTACTTGAAATTTTAAATATTAAAATACCGATTTTGGTAAAATTTTGAATTTTTGCGCATGAAATATTTTCTTTATTTTCAATGATGTAAAACGTATGCCAAGCACATAGTATAAAATAAGTGCAGAGTCATAAATTAAACAGAAAACGTTTTGAATGCGCCATAAAAGATTAATATAGGCAACGTATTTCGAAAGAACAAAATATTCCTTCATTAGGAAAAAAATGCCTCTTACCTTTATGAGATAAAATACGGAGTATGATTTCCTGTGCTTCTTTATAGAATAGTACGCATTTCTTGCCTGATGAGAAAAGACATTTCTTCTCAAAACGCGTGCCTTTATTATTCATATATAATGCAGAAATTTTTCATTACAGTTCAGTTGTATAAAGTTAATGTCAGATATGCCAAACGCAATTGGAAGTTGTAAGACTTTAGTATTTATGAACACAGAATAAATATATTTCTTAACCGACTTCAAAAAAGAAGGAAGGTTCTCAATTCAAACCGTATGTTTTTTTTATGTTTGTTAGCTCATAACTTCTGAACGGATGCTCCGATTTTGACACTTGTAGTTTTGTTGAAAAGGTCTTGGTCTGAAATAGGTCCCATTGTAATATCTTTACAATCTAAAGAAAATAGAGGGTGCCCGAAAAAATCAGTCCCAACTGTTTTAACTGCTAAACGGCTGCAGCTATAGTGTTAAAAATGGTATGTGTGTATAGCAAAGTGGCCACGCAGTACAAGGTTTAACCGCTTGCAGCGCCACCTGGAGGAAATAGCGGAGTTATGTTACTATCTCGAAAACGGTTCTAGAGAAAAAAGTGAATTAACAAAATTGAAAAGTATCATCGATTTAGTACAAAAAGATAGTTTAGACATTCATGCTAGCGTTCCTATCTCGGAAACGGATCAAGACAGGGGAAAAGTGAATTATAAAATTGCAGGGTATCATCGATTTAGTACGTAAAGATAGTTTAGAGATTGCTGCTAAAAATAAAATGCTAAAAACGTGAATTTGTTTGTTCGCAATTTCTTACACTATGCACACATGAGCTACATTGCACACGTTGTAGCGTAGCTGGTGAGACATACGTTATAGTTCAAAATATGGTTGCTTGATACTTTATGTTTTGTTGTAAAGATCTTGGTCTGAAGCATGTCCCATTGTAATATCTTTACAATCTAAAGAAAATAAAACGCCATCTGGTGAAAAACAGCGGAATCAGCGCTCCTATCTCAAAAAACGGTTCAAGATGGGAGAAAAGTTAATTACGATGTTGTAGAGTATCATCAATCTACTACGAAAAGACAGATTTTAGACATTATTGCTAAAAATAGAACACTTAAAACGTGCAGTTGTTTCTTCGCAATGTCCTACACTGTGCACACTTCGTTGCACACTTTGCAGCGTAGCGGATGACACGTATACTCTGTGGTTCAAAATACTGTTACTGTAAGCTGTCACATCGATTAGCGCAAAGTCGTTTTCAACCAACTTCAGAAAAGAGGGTGTTCTTAATTCGAGCTATGTGTTCTTGTCAGTGTTTGTAAGCTTATAACTTCGTAAGAGATGATCTAATTAACCGACTTCAAAAAGGAGGATGTTCTCAATTCAAACCGTATGTTTTTTTGTTTTTATTTTTGTTTGTTAGCTCATAACTTCTGAACAGATAATCCGATTTTGGTACTTTTTGTTTTATTGTAAAGGTCTTGGTCTGAAATAGGTCCCATTGCAATATCTTTACGATCAAAAGAAAATACAGGGTGCCCAAAAATGTCAGTGCCGACTCTTTTAACTGCTGAACAGCTGCAACTATAGTCATAAAAGTAGTATGTAGGTATAGTAAAGTGGATATGTGCTGCGCGATTCAACCGCCTACAGCGCCACCTGGTGGGAAACAGTGGAGTTAGCGTTCCTATCTCGGAAACAGTTCAAGACAGGGGAAAAAACTGAATTATAAAATTTCAGAGCATCATCAATTTAGTACGAAAAGATAGTTTAGACGTTAATGCTAAAAACAGAACGCTTAAAACGTGCATTTGTTTGTTCACAATCCCCTATTTTGCGCACACTTGAACGACATTGCATATGTTGTAGCGTAGCGGGTGACATTTATTCTATGTAAAATTCAAAGTATGGTTATTGTAAGCGGTCACTTCGATTAACGCATAAACATTTTAAACCGACTTCATAAAGGAAGAGGTTCTCAATACAAACCATGTTTCTCATTGTTGTTGTTGTTGTTGAAATTTGTTAGCTTATAACTTCGTAAGAGATGATTTAATTTTAATACTTTTTTTTTGTTGTCGTAATGATCTTGGCCTGAAATAGGCTTCATTATGATTTTATTAAGATATAAACAAATTACAGGATACTCACAAAAGTCTGTTTTCACTTTAACTGCTGAACGCATGCAGCTACACTGGTAAAAGCAGTATGTAAGTATCGATGTTGAAACTTCTGTCCGTCAGCTGCAATGCATATTTTGCTCTTTGTTTGAACTTTACGCTGCGCAATTTTCAGCGCAGCGAATGACACGTATTCACCGTAAAGTTCAATATATATGCCTAACAGAATTTTTGGTTACGAATACAGCGTATCCGTTCTTTACATTTCTAAAGACTTTTTAACTTAACATATGTTAATTCAATAGATAGTTTTTTGCTCATATCCGATAAAGGCAAGAAAAGTGACTCAACTTAAAAATGCAGCATTTGAGAAAAATCAATTTAAAAATAACTTGACTATAATAAAACTGGCACAACTGTCTCTCGAGTGGATAACTTTCTAGATGGAGATGTAATTTTTTGTTCGCATGGGTGCATTTCATGTATTTTTCAGTGACATAAACCATTTTTTGAGTTATGTCACTTTTCTTGGAAGTTATGATTATTGAAACTGCCGTCTAACGTCTTTTGATGTTCTGCTATATGAAAAAGTTTTCACTGAAAAGAGAAAAATAAAATCTTTTTGTAAAAAAAATAGAACCGACTCCAAAAAGCAACTACTATTTAAAAAAAAAATTGTATGAAATGAAACTAACTTGCGCCTAAAAGTATAAAATAATTTCCTTCGTCAAACAACCTATAACACTACAATTAATCATAACTTTTGAAGTCGGCGCAAAATTAAATAAAAATTGATACCTTTATTCAATACAAAAATCAAATCCTATTCAAAATACACATGTCACATTGTCACCAGCAAAACGCAGCCGAAAACTATTTTGATGCAAGAAAATAAATAAGATTTCGTAAGCAGCAAAAGTTGGCGAAGATGCTGGTATCTGACGTACTTGGGGGAAGAAAAATCGCAAAATTATCTGGCAAACATATTTAATTTCTTTGGGATACCATGATTAATTTGATAAGGTATATTAAGAGAGTAATCAAGAATATGAAACAATACTTCGTACAAAATATATTATGAAAATATACATCTTGCGTGTATATTTTTGCAATACATTTTGAACGCCAAATCCAAAAGCCACCAAGGATGATAGTTATCAAAGTTATACCAGATGTGCAAAGGAAACTCTAACTTCATAGAAACATAAATACCGCATTGTGAAGAATGTTCACTGTTCTGTGTAGATGCTACCAATGGACCAATTGTATATTAGTGATAAAATAATAAAGAAAACATGAAAATGGATCATTCGAGACGACAGCATTTGTTGCTATCGATCTAAAAACAAACCTTTAAAAACTAATTAAATTTTATTTAATTTTGCGCCGACTTCAAAAGTTATGATTAATTGTAGTGTTATAGGTTGTTTGACGAAGGAAATTATTTTATACTTTTAGGCGCAATTTAGTTTCATTTCATACAATTTTTTTTTTAAATAGTAGTTGCTTTTTGGAGTCGGTTCTATTTTTTTTACAAAAAGATTTTATAAAATCACCATTTGATATTTAGCAAAAATAGGGAATACTTTTTTGTTAATTAAATAACTGACATTAATAAACAGCAGTGTATAAATTAACCAACGTAAAAAAATTGGAAGGCTTGTGAAAATTAAATACGTAATACATAAGTAAAAACCCGCATATAATTATTTTCCTAAATTTCTATAAACCAAAAATAATAAAAACAAAATAATTTTTTTATACCACACCCTTCACCCCCATCAATAAAAAATGTATGCCTATTTATGATGCAATATAGTTGTAGAATGCAAGAGAAACAAATGAACATTTGTTAAAATTATCTATAAATTTAAAAATATATAGTCAGGATTCAAATGAAATATTGAATTAATCCATAGTACTCCTACTTTAATCATTAAACAATTATACATGGAAATGAAACTTTATTTAAAGCAATAGCTATTGAAAAGTTAATGAGCTTTTCTGGAAGCCTGATGTATAAGATCATACATAACAAACATGAAACAAGCATAACAGAAATAAATAAATAATAACTAGAAGAAGGAGCAGAGGCCTCTACAGCTATATATATACATATATATATATAAAGAAGGAAAAAAGAAAATTACTGTACTTTATTTCTTTATTTTTGACGCTATGTATTTCATACTGCAAAGTTATTTCATTTGAAGTATATTGTAAAAATTTTTATTACAAATTATTAACAACACAATTGCTGATATCCTATAATTGTCTCTAATCTCATTTAAACAAAAAAACAAAAAAAAACTTTTCTACATTATAGTCATAAAAAATACTATGCAAATTAAATTAATTACATTTTTCAAAAATATCTCGTTAAATTTTAATTTTCACTTGCTTATTATTATTATTTTAATTTACAATAATTATTATCTTCATTTTAACTACAATAAGGTTTCCACTTGTCTGGGATGGATTCTGCTCCTTATTCTTCTTCTAGTAATTATTATTATTATTTTTTCCGTTATAGTTTGTTTATATTTGTTACACATAACCCATCAATAAATATAGAAGATACAACTCATTAATTTTTTCAATATCTTCTGCCGTGTAAAAGGCATAGTTCATAGTTTACAAATAGTTCTATATGTAACTGTTTATTGATTAATCCAAGCTTTCTGCGCTTATGTTGGTTATAAATAATTATTTATAGTGATAAATAAAAAGCAAAAGGAAGAAAACACATTTGAAAGATTTTTTTTTTCTCTTCAACCCAGTTTTAAAATTTTTATCGCAAATTATTACAAACAAAAATTTTATTTTAAAACTAAAAATAAGAAAATCAAATACTCCCATTGTATTCCTTACGAAATCTTTACAAAATATCTTATTAATATTGTTAATACAAAAATAATAAATTTATATTCTAATATCATGACCTGATAAATCAATACTTGAATTTTTGGTAAAATAAAAATAGGTAAATAAAAATAAAAGTACAGCACATACTCATTGATTCCACTATACATGAGGACCAGTTATGCAATATACATATGCAAATAAAACTATTTTCTTCCGAGAGATTTCTTATAAAAACTATTAATGTGTCACAGATTTTTTTTTTTTTTTTTTTTTTTTTTGCGTGTGTGTGTATGAGTGTGTACTATTTAAGCCACCTGTAAGAGAATGAAGGACACATCTCCCCCCTGCTTATCAGTACATGCCAGTCATGATAAACATGGACACAGGACCTTTCCTGTCAGGGCAAACGACCTGTGCCTGCGAAAAAGGGGTGAGGGGAAAAGACCCATTTTTTTCTGTCAAAATATCATACAGAAGAGGAATCGACCTCCACCCACCCCTATAAGTAATATTTTTAACTAAAGATATCACGTGAAGGTTTCGAATTCTCAATATTTATATAGATTTTATATTAGTATTCCATAATTAGAATAACTACGTAATTTATTGTGTAGTTACATTACATTATTATATACTAGCAGGTTACGCCCGCTTCGCTGGTCACTATATTTTTATGAATTTTCAAAATAGTTGAATCAGTATTTATTTTTTGCATCACATTACAAATTAAAAAAAAAAAAAAAAAAACTCTGAAATCGCTTTTGATCTCGCTTCTTCGGGTACCCGTTGCCTAAGGCAGCTCTTTTTTCTGCGCGTACTGCAGGTCCAGTTTCCCACTATCTATAGAAAGGTCTTTCCCGGGCACTTCAATCTGCGTATTTATCGACGACTTGTGGATTTTCTGTTATTTAAGAACTACGATTTTAAAGATGACTGTATCTCAGCATCTATTATATATTTTTGTTTTGAGTTGAGACTTGGAAGGTTCACTTGAATCAAAGTGGGGAAATTTATTATAGTGCAAATTGAGCCAGTAGGTAGAGGAAATTAAATTAATCGGTCAGATTTGTTATTTCCATTAGCGAGCTTGTTTTTAGCAAGATATGATTTTTTTTCGGCTGTTTAAACTGGAAATTTGGCTTTAAGTGACCATGTTGTTCATCCAAGCGAAATGGCCGCAAGTTAAAAAGCAAATGTTTACAAAATCGATTTGTATCATGTTCACAACTTTGAAAAGATTTAAAAAAAGAAAAAGAAAAAGAAAAACTAATTAGCAAAATAATTTCACCAAAAACACTCAGAAACAATTAAACAAAGTAGGTTAAAAACTTGGAGATCTGCAAAAAAGCCATTATTAAGGAAAGTACACACACACACACACACATATATATATATATATATATATATATATATATATAAGATTTCAGTTGACAAAAAATTAAAAAAAAATTATAAGTTAATTATTGGACTAAACTGGTTTTCTTGTTGAGTCAAGCTTAATTTGTTTTGTGTTGTCACAAAAAGCTAATAAGACGACGAAAAAGTGACCGACTTACTGAAGATTGCATTCTTAAAACAGTGACAGATTCTCCGTACATTATAGTACGAAAATACATAACTTTTCAAATAATCGGGCAAATTTTCAGGCACAAGGGATCAATTGACTCGAAATAAAACACAGCCGTTATAAAAGTATCGCCTGACAGACTATTGGAGGTATCCCAAATTTTTCCGCAATCAGCACTTCAAGATGGTAATGTAACTTGCTACAGGGCGTCTGTGCTACGTTTATTTGATTTAAATTATTAAAATTATCTCTCCATTCCCATGAGCTCCTGTTATTCTGTAAGTAATCATAACTTTTTTCACTTTAAGTTAAATTCCACAAAGAATATCGTAGAATTTCTTTACCAGGCCCGGAAATAGTCCAAAAATATCTATGCTCGAAAATGTTTGAAAAATATCAAAATGTTTGCCAAATATCAAATGTTTTGAAAAAATATTTTTAGCAAAATATCAGCCGTCTATGATAATGTTACTAGTGCCGAATTGACGGGTAAATCCTAATATTAAGATTTTCCCATCACGGCACGTGTTAATATTATCCTAGAGAGCTGATATTTTACTAAAAAGGGTTTTAGGTCAAATAGAAAAGAATTAGAGGGTATTCGTATCTGATTTCAAAAAATAAAAAAATAAAACAAAATTTCCCCCTCTTTTAAAAGGCATTCTAATATATATTATACGCATATGATGTCAAGAAGGCATACAAAAACACCTTTATTTTCATATATTTTTTCGTGTTATACACGTAATTATTTGTATTTAAAATTCGTATAGGAGTAAGTTGTTAAAACTTCGTGATTTGGCTTATATCTGGATTTAATTTTTTAAACCCCAAACATAATGCCGCAAAGGTTAATCACGCTGTGCTTTATTCTAAAGTTCTTTTATCATTTGTTTTTTCGCAACAGAATTTAGCTTATATTTTTTTATATTTTATTCGTCTGACAACAGATGTAGTTATCATTTTATTTTTTACAAAATGTTAATATATATATATACATACTAGCAGACCCGGTCACGCGTTGCTGTGACTAAGTTATACGTTGAATTATATTGCAGTAAACTATTTAATACAGTCAAATTATTATTTACGAATAAAGACGAAAACGTTGTAGCTGATGTAAATACCTACAGGATTGAGATTTGAAACTTAGGTCAAAATTTGGAAGCGATTGATAAAAATTTTCGTAGAGTTGATATTAAGCACAAATTAATTTTACTGTAGGGTCTTATAAATTTTAATGGAGAAGTGATATATATTATTTCTAATGCTACTTAGGATAAATATGCTAAAATGACTAATACATAAATTAAATTATATTAAAATTGTATTAAAATAAAAGTATAAAAGAAGCAGACGATTTTAAAATCAATTTTTATGGAGGAGTGAAATATAATATATGCTATAATTAATAATTTTACTATAAAATGACCTCATCATTTTAAATATTTTAAAGATGCAACAGCTGTAGTTATAAAAAGGAAAACAATATGGCTAAACCAGAAAAATAAGTAAATTTGATAAGTATTTTAAAATTTTAAAATAGGACATCTTATGAAATATTGGACACTTAAATTAAATACATATATCACTAAATAGAAAAAGATTTTGGAAAAGTTTAGTATATTTTAACGAAGTGATGAGAAGGTTTTGAGTATGTTAAAATTTTAATAGTAAATTCAAGTTAATAAAGATGGGAAACATTGAGGATTAAGATAAGAATAATTATAAGATATTAAAAAAAAAAAAACTTTTTATATACCATGCTTTTTAAATTTTAATATACTAATAAAATACAAATTAAAAAGAAAATGATAAATATTCTATCATAGTTTAAAGTCAAATTTGTTTTCAAATGTCTAAATAAAATATCGGATATAAGATAGTAATATCTTGCAGCGGAATAGATTTCATTTCTGTCATCCTAGGCGAAAAAAAAGAATATCGCCAAATTATGTGGCGAAAATATTTAATTCCTTTCAAAATCATGGTTATTTTAACAACTTATATTAAAAGAGTAATGAATAATATGAAACAATATTTCGTACAATACATATTACATGTCATACATACCTACAATGAATAATACATATTACATTTCGTACAATACATACATCTGGCATGTATATTTTCGTGTTACGCTTTTGATCGCCAAATACAAAAAAAAAAAAAAAAAAAACACCAAGGACGACAGAGTTTAGAAATTTAAAATTAAAATTTTGTCAAATTGACAGTAAAATAACTAACTCAATCTAACGCATATGATAACTAATACATATCTATATTCTATACCCAAATATAACGATTGAAATCGGGAAATAAATTTCCTCGATTTTTAATAATTTTTTACAAAAACTTCAATGGGCGATTAACATAGGAAATCTTTTTCTTGGCTGTACAGACAGTCAGTGAGTCACACTTCGCTTGCGTATAGAACTCATAGATATAGTATAGTATGTATAGAGTGATCATTGGGGAGAAAAAAGTGATTCCTTTTCACTTGGGAAAAGGCGACGTTTCTACCAAAATATGGCCGTCTTTTCCCGAGTGAATACAAACGGGAATGCATATGAATATTTTAGCAAAAAAAATTTGTGAATAATTTATTTACTAAAGGTGAATGAAAAACTCCAGATACATTTTTTTTTCGGCATCAAAAGTACGATAACATGGGGATGATAGATCTATATATATTACTATATCTATGATAGAACTACTTTAGCACTTTATCAATGTGTATAAAATCTTTAAATTGGTTATGACGTCAATTTTCGTGAGATGCATAATTTAACTTTTTATAATTTTTTAACGTTCACGTTTGATTAAATGTATTTATTTTTATGTCGAAAGAATTTTTTTTTTTTGGCAACAATTAAATTAATGGAACTCACAGATATTTTGGAGCAACTTTAATAAAGGTCTATAATTAACAAATAATTGCAATAAAACAATATTGTGACAATAAATTGAGATAAAATTTATCCTATCTCTCAAGTTGGACCAAACTGCACACAGTGTGCAAAATTTCACTAAAATCGGTTCCTTAGTTTAGGAGTTTACCCCAGTAGATATAAAACAGGGATACTGCCCCAGCGGCACCAGCGGCACGGCACGGGGCGTGCGGTGTTGCTGCCGCACAATCTCTTATCAGTATTCTTCCGGTGACGCATGACCTTGTGATAAGGAAGGTTAGAATTAGGATGTTATCTTAAATGATAATGAATATTATTTTAAGAGAACTTTAATTATCGATTTTTCTCAAACTTATTTTTCTGTGGTGCTGACATCTATTGAGGAAGTATTGAACTCCTTTATTTTCAAAAATGTTGCTTTACCGTCACTTAGGATCGAACCCACTATCTGCGGATTGGGAGCTCAGCGTGCTATCCACTCGACCATCATGAGTTGATAGCGTAAATTTTAATTACTTAGTGTAGCGTTTTGCGATGAAATTTATTTTAAATGTAAGTTATTTTCTGATTTAAGAAATGAATGTATTAATATTAGTGAGGATTTTTAGTGCATAATTAATATTTTAATTGTTTTCGTAGATTTTATGTGCATAATTATTATTTTAATGATAATTTGGGATAAAATATTAAGAAATTTTTTCTTGTGTTTGAGTGATTAAAAATTTTCGTTCAAGTGTGTTTGATCAGTGGAAATATATGATTTTCTACTGTTATATGTTCAAACATTTTTTTTTCTATGTGAACATATATTAAATTTCTTTTTTATTTAATCTTTAGAACTCTGCTAAAGAGTTACTTTTTTTCTGTGAAATTCTCAAAAGAGAATTTCTTATGTATGTTCAAACAGATTTTTTAATCTGCGTGATCATATTTAGACAGTATTTTTAATTATGTAAAATATACGATTTTTCGCGAATGGTTTTCACTAATATTTTTTAAGGAAAAATTGTGATATAATTTAAATGCGTACAAAATTTAATAAAATGATTGCAAATTAAGGAAATTTTCTCTCATGTAAAATATTAGCATATGTGCTGCCATCTGGCGATTATTTATTGAAACAGAGAAAAAAAATTAATATTATTGAAGTAGAGAGTTAGAAAAAATATATTCAGGCAGAAATAGAGGTATTTATTTCATTTAGTAATAAAGGATTAGAAAAATTAACTAAGATTTTGTATATTTTATTGCTCATAGAGATATGAATTTACATTAATTATCAATTTTAAAATTAATTTTAAACTTAGAAAAAAAAAAAAATAAATAATAATAATAATAATATTGAAGTAGAGAGTTAGAAAAAATATATTCAGACAGAAATAGTGATAAAGGATTAGAAAAATTAACTAAGATTTTGTGCAACCAATAACATTTTACCACGCAACAGAGTTATAGTACATTTTATTTAACTTATCATAAGCTAAAATCAAACCATGTACTTATTAATCTTATATTCATGTATTTACATATTTTGTATATTTATGCATCCTTAAGTATTTTAGTTATGTAATATTTTAAAATATTTTGCATTATAAATGTAATTTAAGTTTATGCACGCACACACATAGAAAATTTAATTATTTATTTTTTAATCTTAATAGATTAAAACGGAAATAATTTTTTTTTGAACTTTCATTTTATAATAAAATAGTTATATTTCAAATAAATAGAGATTCTTCTAAATGAGTTGTCTTAGAAATTTTGTGAAAGAAAATTGAAATAACGTGGTAAGTGCGTATTTTCGGATATATGTAGAAATAGTGATTATCTTTGCATTACAGGAAATGTTTAAACATGAGATCTTGATTATATACTTTTAAATAGATAATGAGTTGTATTAGAAATTATGTAAGAAGATATTTTTATGTACTTAATTGTTAGATAAGTAGTTTTCGTTTAAAAATATGCACCTTAAAGTGAAAATACTATACTACAGAGTTACCATTTATTTAATTCCTTAAAAAATATGCTTCTTTTCTACACTTCCAAAGAAACAAATGAGTGATAAGCTTATTTCTTATCGACCATGTTGATACTACGTAATACTACGATAAACTCATTTTGTTTGATTATCTTATATAGTTCTACTAATCTAGTTAAAAAACTTTTTGAATTATTCACCTTAAAATGAAAATACTATACTACAGAGTTACCATTTATTTAATTCATTAAAAAATATGCTTCTTTTCTACACTTCCAAAGAAACAAATGAGTGATAAGCTTATTTCTTATCGACCATGTTGATACTACGTAATACTACGATAAACTCATTTTGTTTGATTATCTTATATAGTTCTACTAATCTAGTTAAAAACTTTTTGAATTATTCACCTTAAAATGAAAATACTATTCTACAGAGTTACCATTTATTTAATTCATTAAAAAATATGCTTCTTGAAAAATAATGACCTATCTAGAAGTATTTTTTCATTGACATATCTATTTATTTAATAATATTAATTTCAGAACTTTATTTTATAAATTAACTTCTATCAACCAATACCATTTTACCACGCAACAGAGTTATAGTAGATTTTATTTAACTTATCATATGCTAAAATCCTTATTAATCTTATATTTATGTATTTGTATATTTATGCATCCTTTAGTATTTTAGTTATGTAATATTTTAAAATGTGATTGAAAAAAAAAAAAAATATTTCGCATTATAAATGTAATTTAAGTTTATGCACGCACACACATAGAAAAATTTAATTATTTATTTTTTAATCTTAATAGATTAAAACGGAAATTTTAAAGTTAAGCATATGTACATTGCGAAATTGATTAAGATTTAATATTACAAACTTAATTATATTGAGTGAAATTAGGATGTAACTTATTAGAGGAACAATAGTTATAAATATTGCAAAAATGTTGAAATACATTAAGGTTTATTACTTACTTAGTTATATTTTATGTGCATATTTAGTACTTTTGTGATGTAATGTAGCTTATTAGATATCCAATAGTTATAAATGATGTAAAAATGTTCATACACATTATGGTTTAATAGTTATAAATGTTGAAATACATTAAGATTTATTACTTACTTAGTTATATTTTATGTACATATATAGTACTTTTTGTGATGTAATGTAGCTTATTAGGTGAACGATAGTTATAAATGATGTAAAAATGTTGAAATACATTAAGATTTCTTACCTACTTAGTTATATTTTATGTGCGTATTTAGTACTTTTGTGATGTAATGTAGCTTATTAGATGTCCAACAGTTATAAATGATGCAAAAATGTTGATGCACATTATGGTTTAATAGTTATATTTTATGATAAACAATACTTATAAATGATGCAAAAATGTCGAAGTACATTAAGGTTTAATAGTTGCACAGTTATATTTTATGTGCATATATAGTACTTTTGCGATGTTATGTAGCTTATTAGAGGAACGATACTTATAAATGATGCAAAAATGTTGAAATACATTAAGGTTTAATAGTTATATTTTATGCGCGTATATAGCACTTTTTGTGATGCGAAACAAAATATTCTCAGGGGATAGTAGTTTTCAAAAAATTTAACCACAGGAATACACTCTATTTAAGATAGAAATAGGTGCACTAGTATTAAACATGGTGGCTTTTTGGGGTCACGTGATTTTTTTCGTCCAATCAGAAGCACGGAATTTTAATGAATAGTATTATAAAATTAAGTGTTTTTTATATACAGATATTTTTGAGGTTCCATGAACCAATCAAAACCAGGGATTTTTAATGAATAGTATTATAAAATTAAGCACTTTGTGGAATTAAGTGTTGATTGTGTACAAATAATTTTGGTGTTTTTTCAACCACATGGATTTTTAATGATTATAAAATTAAGTGATTTGTGGAATTAAGTGTTGATCATATTCAAATAATTTAGGAGTACCATGAACCAACCAGAAGCATGGATTTTTAATAATTGTAAAATTAAGTGATTTAAGCATGCAAGTTTCGGAAAGAAACATGAAAAACTTCAAACGAATAGTCTACAAGCTTTAAAATCTGTGATGCACAAATTATTTGTTTTAACATGTTGATAAACTAGATTACATTAAAAAGTTTGGGTATTAAAATGATACATATTTGGCGTGATTAATAGGGGTTCTAAAGAATTTGGCTGCTTCACCTAGTGTATGAATTTAGCTTATATTTGGCGTTATTTCGCCAATAATTACAAATTTAGTGGTAAACCTACAGTATAAATGCATTCGCAAAGAAAATTTTTTCAGTTGCTGCTGTATTTTTGAGGAGTGCGCACGTTTAATTTATCAACTTGTATTTTTTATAACACTTTACTTTTTAGTGAGAGAGATGGATTTATCTGAAAAGATGCCTATTTCAAATGAGTTGTCATCAAACTTGGATACTAAGAAACTACCAAAAACTTTTAGTTGTGTTTCTTGCAGCATGGTATTTAAACGAAAATGGGATTTGCTTCGACACATGAAAATTCATCTCAACGAAAAATCTTTTATTTGTAATGTATGCCAGAAAGCATTTACCAGATCAGATGAGTTAAAGAGACATTTAAAAATTCATGAAAAGACGCCCATAGAATATAGTTGTGAACAATGTAGCGAATCCTTTAATCGTAAGTATCAGTTGCTGCTGCATATTAGAAAAAACCATCGAAAACCTTTGTTAGAACATGCATGCGATCAATGTGCAGAAACATTTAAACAGAAATATAAATTATTGAAACATGTTAGAAGAAATCATCGAAAACCACTGCCAGAGCATTCATGTAATGAATGTGCAGAAACATTTAGCCAGAAATATAAATTATTAGAGCATGTTAGAGAAAATCATCGAAAACCCTCATCACAAGGTGCATTAAAGCAAACGATGAAGTCTGACCGAGATCTGCTTAAGGAGAAAACTATGCATTTTAAAAGAAAAAATGCTCTTAATACATTTACAATCACCACATTTGATAATAAAAACAGTGATATGGATTTGTTGTCATTTTTTAATAATTTAAGAACTGAGATTTTAAACGAATTAAACTTTCAATTAAATGAGAAAAAAGCATTTAAATGGTACACAAACGTGAAAGTTATCCTTAGTCGTACCTCATCAGTTGGAGAAGAGTATATTTCACCAAATTTTAGATCAAAAACTATAATAGCTCTTTTATCAAGTGATTTGGATAGTGATCTTGAAAGGGCTTTTAATAAGATGATAAAGAGTTTTGATGAATTTAATGAACGAGGATCTGGTTGGATATTATCAGAAATTATTAAATTAGAACTAAGTATGGCAAAATATCAACCCTTACTGTAAACTAAAATTTATGAAAACTTTGTTACAAAACTATTTTATAAAACGATTGTATAAAAAGCTGTATGTAAAAATACTTATAATTTGAAAATAAAATTATGTGTATAAAAATTGTATTTTTAATTATTTATCTCATATAAAAATGTTATGTAAAAGTTTAAACTATTAATCGGATTTTTAAAATAAATGCACTTATGTTAATGTAGAGGTATTTTTTTTTTTTTTTTTTTAATATGATTTTAAAACTATATATTTTATAAAAACGAAAAATGTTATTTCATAAATAAATTGATATTTTATAGTAAATAAATTTATATTTTATAGTAAATAAAAGCATAATCTTACCAATTTTAGAGATTGTATCAAAAAATCATGAACTTTCCAATTTTAGCATTAACCATTTAACATATAGTCTAGAGTAATACTAACCTGCTTAAAAGTTTAACTTTTCTGCGTGCTTGAAATTAGACATGAATAAATTATCTGTTTCGACACGTTGATAAACTAAAATATTTTTCGAGATTTTTTAATGGGATTGGGGATATTTTACAAGATTTGGCTATTAAAATAACATATCTGCTATGATTTGGCGAGATTTTTTAAATATATTTGGCAATAAATACTGATTTGGCATTAAACATAGAGTATAAATTCAGTCTCAGAGGAAAATTTAATTAGTTGCTGACTTGTTTTCGTGCTTCATATAGCATTTTTAAAGTTTTACTTTGATTATATTTATAATGGATCTATCTGAGGAAGTGCAAGTTTCTGTTCATCAACAACCCTCTTCATCATGTTTTGAAGATGAGACTTTACACTTAAAGGATGCAAAGCCATATGTTTGTGATATATGTAAGAAAGCATTTAGTAGATCGTACGGTTATAAAAGACACTTAAAAACTCATGAAAAACCTCGCATAGGATATGGGTGTGAATACTGCATGGAAAATTTTACTCGTAAACGGGATTTTTTAAAACATAATGCAAAAATTCATAAAAAGACTTTACATAATCACAGTTGTGATGAATGTAGTGAAGTGTTTAGGACTAAACAAGATTTATTGAATCATAAAAAAATAGTACATCAAAAGGTTTTACCTGAATATCTATGTGTAGAATGCAATGAAAGTTTTCGATATAAGTATGAATTATTACGTCATAACAGAAAAAATCATCGTAAAGATTCTTCTGCTTACGTATGTACAAAATGCAATGAACGAAATACTCTCAACTTAGACAGTGAAAATATGAACTTAACGAATTTTTTGAATACTGCTTTTTTAACCAACACCTATTCTTTAGCCAAAAGCTTTCATGGTGAAAATAACAATACGTATTTTTTAATATTTTTTAATAATGAAAATATGAATACCGAACGCATAACACAAAATATTGACTCACCAACCAACAACTTTGAGAGTGCAAATGCGAACTTAACGAATTTTTCAGATAATCAAAATATTGTTTTCGGTTCATCAACCAGTGAAAATGTGATCTTATCAAATGTTTTGGATAATAATGAAAATGCATACAACGTTTTACCCACTGCTAATGGAAATATAAATACTGAATGTTTGACACAAAGTAATATTTATGACTCACCAACGAACAACTTTCAGAATATAAATGTGGACTTTACGAATTTTAATGTAGAGTGTATGAGTAATCAAAATAATTTTTCACCGGTGAGTGTTGATAACGACTTGTTGACATTTTTGGATAATTTTAATGTAGAATGTATAACTCAATGTAACATTAACGATTCAACAACAATTTAGATTTTTATGAACCTGTTTTTATATTGACAATAATAATGTAAAATAAATTATTTTAATCAAAAATTGTGTTTTTATTATGAAATTACTTTCTACACACCATTTTATATTACAATAGATACGTAAAGTCACGAAAAAAAAAAAAAAAATCTAAACATGTATAAATATACTTTTGCTTTCTTATTAACTAAATCGTTTAATACATTTATATACGATAAGACTTGGTGATTTTAATTCGTTTTAAAGAAATTCTCTCTCAACAAATTGGAATGGGACGAAGTGACTTATAAAAACCGTAAAATTAAGAACTCTAATATTGCTGATTTATTAAATATTTTCTACAAATAAGAAAGTGCCTATCAATGCACAGGGAGAATTGTTGCAAGCTCTTAATAATATGGCTAAAACCTTTATTAAAAACAAATTTTTGTTATCTTCTTTACCCAAATGTAGCCCCACCTATTGGTTAAATTTTTAATATAAAACACTGGTCTCTTTATTTATGTTTAAATAAATGATATAAAAACTGGACTTACCTCAACACAGTTGTTAATTTGCGTCCTTCTCTTCTACTCGCACGGTGTGAAATGGGCGATAACGCTATTTCTTATCAAGATCACGTGATAAGCTTTCTTATCTACTATGTCACGTGACATTGTCTAGTATGACGTAGTAAGCTACCTACGTCACATGACATTGGCTACTATGACGTGACGTAGTAAGCTAAACACAAACCCTACACTAATGTAGTATATGTGACGTAGTAGATACGTGCTAGATACGTCATAGTAGCCAATGTCATGTGACGTAGGTAGCTTACTACGTCATACTAGACAATGTCACGTGACATAGTAGATAAGAAAGCTTATCACGTGATCTTGATAAGAAATAGCGTTATCGACCATTTCACACCGTGCGAGTAGAAGAGAAGGACGCAAATTAACAACTGTGTTGAGGTAAGTCCAGTTTTTATATCATTTATTTAAACATAAATAAAGAGACCAGTGTTTTATATTAAAAATTTAACCAATAGGTGGGGCTACATTTGGGTAAAGAAGATAACAAAAATTTGTTTTTAATAAAGGTTTTAGCCATATTATTAAGAGCTTGCAACAATTCTCCCTGTGCATTGATAGGCACTTTCTTATTTGTAGAAAATATTTAATAAATCAGCAATATTAGAGTTCTTAATTTTACGGTTTTTATAAGTCACTTCGTCCCATTCCAATTTGTTGAGAGAGAATTTCTTTAAAACGAATTAAAATCACCAAGTCTTATCGTATATAAATGTATTAAACGATTTAGTTAATAAGAAAGCAAAAATATATTTATACATGTTTAGATTTTTTTTTTTTCGTGACTTAACGTATCTATTGTAATATAAAATGGTGTGTAGAAAGTAATTTCATAATAAAAACACAATTTTTGATTAAAATAATTTATTTTACATTATTATTGTCAATATAAAAACAGGTTCATAAAAATCTAAATTGTTGTTGAATCGTTAATGTTACATTGAGTTATACATTCTACATTAAAATTATCCAAAAATGTCAACAAGTCGTTATCAACACTCACCGGTGAAAAATTATTTTGATTACTCATACACTCTACATTAAAATTCGTAAAGTCCACATTTATATTCTGAAAGTTGTTCGTTGGTGAGTCATAAATATTACTTTGTGTCAAACATTCAGTATTTATATTTCCATTAGCAGTGGGTAAAACGTTGTATGCATTTTCACTATTATCCAAAACATTTGATAAGATCACATTTTCACTGGTTGATGAACCGAAAACAATATTTTGATTATCTGAAAAATTCGTTAAGTTCGCATTTGCACTCTCAAAGTTGTTGGTTGGTGAGTCAATATTTTGTGTTATGCGTTCGGTATTCATATTTTCATTATTAAAAAATATTAAAAAATACGTATTGTTATTTTCACCATGAAAGCTTTTGGCTAAAGAATAGGTGTTGGTTAAAAAAGCAGTATTCAAAAAATTCGTTAAGTTCATATTTTCACTGTCTAAGTTGAGAGTATTTCGTTCATTGCATTTTGTACATACGTAAGCAGAAGAATCTTTACGATGATTTTTTCTGTTATGACGTAATAATTCATACTTATATCGAAAACTTTCATTGCATTCTACACATAGATATTCAGGTAAAACCTTTTGATGTACTATTTTTTTATGATTCAATAAATCTTGTTTAGTCCTAAACACTTCACTACATTCATCACAACTGTGATTATGTAAAGTCTTTTTATGAATTTTTGCATTATGTTTTAAAAAATCCCGTTTACGAGTAAAATTTTCCATGCAGTATTCACACCCATATCCTATGCGAGGTTTTTCATGAGTTTTTAAGTGTCTTTTATAACCGTACGATCTACTAAATGCTTTCTTACATATATCACAAACATATGGCTTTGCATCCTTTAAGTGTAAAGTCTCATCTTCAAAACATGATGAAGAGGGTTGTTGATGAACAGAAACTTGCACTTCCTCAGATAGATCCATTATAAATATAATCAAAGTAAAACTTTAAAAATGCTATATGAAGCACGAAAACAAGTCAGCAACTAATTAAATTTTCCTCTGAGACTGAATTTATACTCTATGTTTAATGCCAAATCAGTATTTATTGCCAAATATATTTAAAAAATCTCGCCAAATCATAGCAGATATGTTATTTTAATAGCCAAATCTTGTAAAATATCCCCAATCCCATTAAAAAATCTCGAAAAATATTTTAGTTTATCAACGTGTCGAAACAGATAATTTATTCATGTCTAATTTCAAGCACGCAGAAAAGTTAAACTTTTAAGCAGGTTAGTATTACTCTAGACTATATGTTAAATGGTTAATGCTAAAATTGGAAAGTTCATGATTTTTTGATACAATCTCTAAAATTGGTAAGATTATGCTTTTATTTACTATAAAATATAAATTTATTTACTATAAAATATCAATTTATTTATGAAATAACATTTTTCGTTTTTATAAAATGTATAGTTTTAAAATCATATTAAAAAAAAAAAAAAAAATACCTCTACATTAACATAAGTGCATTTATTTTAAAAATCCGATTAATAGTTTAAACTTTTACATAACATTTTTATATGAGATAAATAATTAAAAATACAATTTTTATACACATACTTTTATTTTCAAATTATAAGTATTTTTACATACAGCTTTTTATACAATCGTTTTATAAAATAGTTTTGTAACAAAGTTTTCATAAATTTTAGTTTACAGTAAGGGTTGATATTTTGCCATACTTAGTTCTAATTTAATAATTTCTGATAATATCCAACCAGATCCTCGTTCATTAAATTCATCAAAACTCTTTATCATCTTATTAAAAGCCCTTTCAAGATCACTATCCAAATCACTTGATAAAAGAGCTATTATAGTTTTTGATCTAAAATTTGGTGAAATATACTCTTCTCCAACTGATGAGGTACGACTAAGGATAACTTTCACGTTTGTGTACCATTTAAATGCTTTTTTCTCATTTAATTGAAAGTTTAATTCGTTTAAAATCTCAGTTCTTAAATTATTAAAAAATGACAACAAATCCATATCACTGTTTTTATTATCAAATGTGGTGATTGTAAATGTATTAAGAGCATTTTTTCTTTTAAAATGCATAGTTTTCTCCTTAAGCAGATCTCGGTCAGACTTCATCGTTTGCTTTAATGCACCTTGTGATGAGGGTTTTCGATGATTTTCTCTAACATGCTCTAATAATTTATATTTCTGGCTAAATGTTTCTGCACATTCATTACATGAATGCTCTGGCAGTGGTTTTCGATGATTTCTTCTAACATGTTTCAATAATTTATATTTCTGTTTAAATGTTTCTGCACATTGATCGCATGCATGTTCTAACAAAGGTTTTCGATGGTTTTTTCTAATATGCAGCAGCAACTGATACTTACGATTAAAGGATTCGCTACATTGTTCACAACTATATTCTATGGGCGTCTTTTCATGAATTTTTAAATGTCTCTTTAACTCATCTGATCTGGTAAATGCTTTCTGGCATACATTACAAATAAAAGATTTTTCGTTGAGATGAATTTTCATGTGTCGAAGCAAATCCCATTTTCGTTTAAATACCATGCTGCAAGAAACACAACTAAAAGTTTTCGGTAGTTTCTTAGTATCCAAGTTTGATGACAACTCATTTGAAATAGGCATCTTTTCAGATAAATCCATCTCTCTCACTAAAAAGTAAAGTGTTATAAAAAATACAAGTTGATAAATTAAACGTGCGCACTCCTCAAAAATACAGCAGCAACTGACAAAATTTTCTTTGCGAATGCATTTATACTGTAGGTTTACCACTAAATTTGTAATTATTGGCGAAATAACGCCAAATATAAGCTAAATTCATACACTAGGTGAAGCAGCCAAATTCTTTAGAACCCCTATTAATCACGCCAAATATGTATCATTTTAATACCCAATTTTTTTAATGTAATCTACTTTATCAACATGTTAAAACAAATAATTTGTGCATCACAGATTTTAAAGCTTGTAGACTATTCGTTTGAAGTTTTTCATGGTTTTTTCCGAAACTTGCATGCTTAAATCACTTAATTTTACAATTATTAAAAATCCATGCTTCTGGTTGGTTCATGGTACTCCTAAATTATTTGAATATGATCAACACTTAATTCCACAAATCACTTAATTTTATAATCATTAAAAATCCATGTGGTTGAAAAAACACCAAAATTATTTGTACACAATCAACACTTAATTCCACAAAGTGCTTAATTTTATAATACTATTCATTAAAAATCCCTGGTTTTGATTGGTTCATGGAACCTCAAAAATATCTGTATATAAAAAACACTTAATTTTATAATACTATTCATTAAAATTCCGTGCTTCTGATTGGACGAAAAAAATCACGTGACCCCAAAAAGCCACCATGTTCAATACTAGTGCACCTATTTCTATCTTAAATAGAGTGTATTCCTGTGGTTAAATTTTTTGAAAACTACTATCCCCTGAGAATATTTTGTTTCGCATCACAAAAAGTGCTATATACGCGCATAAAATATAACTATTAAACCTTAATGTATTTCAACATTTTTGCATCATTTATAAGTATCGTTCCTCTAATAAGCTACATAACATCGCAAAAGTACTATATATGCACATAAAATATAACTGTGCAACTATTAAACCTTAATGTACTTCGACATTTTTGCATCATTTATAAGTATTGTTTATCATAAAATATAACTATTAAACCATAATGTGCATCAACATTTTTGCATCATTTATAACTGTTGGACATCTAATAAGCTACATTACATCACAAAAGTACTAAATACGCACATAAAATATTACTAAGTAAGTAAGAAATCTTAATGTATTTCAACATTTTTACATCATTTATAACTATCGTTCACCTAATAAGCTACATTACATCACAAAAAGTACTATATATGTACATAAAATATAACTAAGTAAGTAATAAATCTTAATGTATTTCAACATTTATAACTATTAAACCATAATGTGTATGAACATTTTTACATCATTTATAACTATTGGATATCTAATAAGCTACATTACATCACAAAAGTACTAAATATGCACATAAATATAACTAAGTAAGTAATAAACCTTAATGTATTTCAACATTTTTGCAATATTTATAACTATTGTTCCTCTAATAAGCTACATCCTAATTTCACTCAATATAATTAAGTTTGTAATATTAAATCTTAATCAATTTCGCAATGTACATATGCTTAACTTTAAAATTTCCGTTTTAATCTATTAAGATTAAAAAATAAATAATTAAATTTTTCTATGTGTGTGCGTGCATAAACTTAAATTACATTTATAATGCGAAATATTTTTTTTTTTTTTTTTTCAATCACATTTTAAAATATTACATAACTAAAATACTAAAGGATGCATAAATATACAAATACATAAATATAAGATTAATAAGTGCATGGTTTGATTTTAGCACATGATAAGTTAAATAAAATCTACTATAACTCTGTTGCGTGGTAAAATGGTATTGGTTGATAGAAGTTAATTTATAAAATAAAGTTCTTAAATTAATATTATTAAATAAATAAATATATCAATGAAAAAATACTTCTAGATAGGTCATTATTTTTCAAGAAGCATATTTTTTAATGAATTAAATAAATGGTAACTGTAGTATAGTATTTTCATTTTAAGGTGAATAATTCAAAAAGTTTTTTAACTAGATTAGTAGAACTATATAAGATAATCAAACAAAATGAGTTTATCGTAGTATTACGTAGTATCAACATGGTCGATAAGAAATAAGCTTATCACTCATTTGTTTCTTTGGAAGTGTAGAAAAGAAGCATATTTTTTAAGGAATTAAATAAATGGTAACTCTGTAATATAGTATTTTCACTTTAAGGTGCATATTTTTAAACGAAAACTACTTATCTAACAATTAAGTACATAAAAATATCTTCTTACATAATTTCTAATACAACTCATTATCTATTTAAAAGTATATAATCAAGATCTCATGTTTAAGCATTTCCTGTAATGCAAAGATAATCACTATTTCTACATATATCCGAAAATACGCACTTACCACATTATTTCAATTTTCTTTCACAAAATTTCTAAGACAACTCATTTAGAAGAATCTCTATTTATTTGAAATATAACTATTTTATTATAAAATGAAAGTTCAAAAAAAAATTATTTCCGTTTTAATCTATTAAGATTAAAAAATAAATAATTAAATTTTCTATGTGTGTGCGTGCATAAACTTAAATTACATTTATAATGCAAAATATTTTAAAATATTACATAACTAAAATACTTAAGGATGCATAAATATACAAAATATGCAAATACATGAATATAAGATTAATAAGTACATGGTTTGATTTTAGCTTATGATAAGTTAAATAAAATGTACTATAACTCTGTTGCGTGGTAAAATGTTATTGGTTGCACAAAATCTTAGTTAATTTTTCTAATCCTTTATCACTATTTCTGTCTGAATATATTTTTTCTAACTCTCTACTTCAATATTATTATTATTATTATTATTATTTATTTTTATTTTTTTTCTAAGTTTAAAATTAATTTTAAAATTGATAATTAATGTAAATTCATATCTCTATGAGCACTAAAATATACAAAATCTTAGTTAATTTTTCTAATCCTTTATTACTAAATGAAATAAATACCTCTATTTCTGCCTGAATATATTTTTTCTAACTCTCTACTTCAATAATATTAATTTTTTTTCTCTGTTTCAATAAATAATCGCCAGATGGCAGCACATATGCTAATATTTTACGTGAGAGAAAATTTCCTTAATTTGCAATCATTTTATTAAATTTTGTACGCATTTAAATTATATCACAATTTTTCCTTAAAAAATATTAGTGAAAACCATTCGCGAAAAACCGTATATTTTACATAATTAAAAATACTGTCTAAATATGATCACGCAGATTAAAAAATCTGTTTGAACATACATAAGAAATTCTCTTTTGAGAATTTCACAGAAAAAAAGTAACTCTTTAGCAGAGTTCTAAAGATTAAATAAAAAAGAAATTTAATATATGTTCACATAGAAAAAAAAATAATTGAACATATAACAGTAGAAAATCATATATTTCCACTGATCAAACACACTTGAACGAAAATTTTTAATCACTCAAATACAAGAAAAAATTTCTTAATATTTTATCCCAAATTATCATTAAAATAATAATTATGCACATAAAATCTACGAAAACAATTAAAATATTAATTATGCACTAAAAATCCTCACTAATATTAATACATTCATTTCTTAAATCAGAAAATAACTTACATTTAAAATAAATTTCATCGCAAAACGCTACACTAAGTAATTAAAATTTACGCTATCAACTCATGATGGTCGAGTGGATAGCACGCTGAGGTCCCAATCCGCAGATAGTGGGTTCGATCCTAAGTGACGGTAAAGCAACATTTTTGAAAATAAAGGAGTTCAATACTTCCTCAATAGATGTCAGCACCACAGAAAAATAAGTTTGAGAAAAATCGATAATTAAAGTTCTCTTAAAATAATATTCATTATCATTTAAGATAACATCCTAATTCTAACCTTCCTTATCACAAGGTCATGCGTCACCGGAAGAATACTGATAAGAGATTGTGCGGCAGCAACACCGCACGCCCCGTGCCGTGCCGCTGGGGCAGTATCCCTGTTTTATATCTACTTACCCCGGACAAACATCGTGACACGTAATTTATATATATATACAGATATATATATATTCTTTTCGAAATAGGCAATAGATTTTGCTTATTTATTTGCTTATTTAGGATAGAGTACGTACTAAGATAATTGCTTCCATAGAAATTTTAAATTTCTATATTTATTACTTAATGCTTCCTTAAAACATTTGTTCGAGTTTCGATCTCTGGGTGATACTAGATTTATGAAATATTCTGCACAATTTGGCGTTACGTCCATGCTTATACGCATCACTGCTTTTTAAAACAAAACTAAATGATCTCAAAAGTACTTTTTTACCACTATGCGCACGATGTTGGAAAAATTTCTTCTCCCACTGCTTTAAAACTTTGGATAGACATTTATATAAGGATATCTATAAAACGAATTGCTATTTAGTGCAACTAAGTTTATTTAGTTTCTTTTTTTTTCTTTTTTAATAGCATTTTAAAAGTTAAAAGACCGTAAAATTTAAAATATATTTAACTATTTAATCCATTTTATAGATAGTTTGTATAGAAATGCCACGCAGAAAAAAAAGTTGTCAGTTGACAATACAGAATTACTAACCCAAACAGCTGACAACTAAACTTCAGTTAAAAAGTGTACTAGCTGAACTAGTCTCCAAAGCAATACCTCAGACTAGGAAGGTTAATATTATCAGATATAGCCGTCTTAACTGGTAATATTAACCTTCTTAGTCTGGGGTTTTGCTTTGGAGATTAGTTCAGCTAGTGCACTTTTTAACTCAAGTTTTCTAGTCAGCTGTTTGGGTTAGTCAATTCTGTATTGTCAACTGACAACTTTTTTTTTCTGTGTGTGTGTCCAAAGTTTGAAAATAATAGGGGAAGATTTTTTCTCAAAATCATGCAGATAATGGCCTTTTGAGAATAGAGTCAATGTTTGAAAATGCAACAGTGTTCAATTTTAATATCAGTTGCAATTTTATTCATAATTTGCGAAACAAAGTGCGTAGAAGCTTAAATGAAACGTCAGCATGCAGACCTTGACTAACGCCAGGGCATGCGGGGCAGTTGCCCTGGGCTCCCCTTCTGAAAGGGGCCCCTCAACAGGCATATGCAGAAATTTTGTAATCTAAAGACCTCTTATGCCACTGCAAGGGGGCACACCAGAATAAACTTGCCCCGGGGCTTCAGGTAGTCTAAGTCGGGCCCTGTCAGCATGTTTCGAATAGTTCCTATACTAAGCTACAGCGTCTAGAATAAACAGTGTGGAAAGCGGCGAATAAAATTGTACTAAAAAAAATTAAGCCTGTCACCAGATGTCATTGTAATCGAAGCTAGTGTCACGACAACAAAACCGAGACTCCCTATTGGTTAATTATATGCTTAGATCACGTGATTAAACTGACGAAACTGGGAAAAGCCAATCAGGTCTTCGATTTGAGCAATAGCTTCGATCACAGCGACATCTGGGTAAGCTTAATTTTTGTAGCATCATTTTAACATCACGGTTATAGGCGATTGCCACACTGTTCATTCTAGACGCTGTAACTAGGCGGACCATATGTCCCCGAATCTCGAGGACAAAGCTACCTTCGTCCCCAAAAAATTACAACACGTTTGGGGACGCCCGTTATAAAGTTGTTAATGTTTTACTATAGTAATTTATTATATGTATAATAAATAAGCTGAAATAAGTTCTTTCAGGTGCTTTATACATAAAAAATACTAAAATTTTGCAATTTAAGGTGATTTAATTTTTATTATTATTTTTTTGTCCTCGAAATTCGAGGACGCCGCCATCTTTGTCCCCAAAAAATTACAACACGTTTGGGGACGCCCGTTATAAAGTTGTTAATGTTTTACTATAGTAATTTATTATATGTATAATAAATAAGCTGAAATAAGTTCTTTCAGGTGCTTTATACATAAAAAATACTAAAATTTTGCAATTTAAGGTGATTTAATTTTTATTATTATTTTTTTGTCCTCGAAATTCGAGGACGCCGCCATCTTTGTCCCCAAATTCAATGAAAAAAGTATGATCACCCTATCCTATACCTTACCTATATATCTGTACTGATAACCATAAAGGATTTAAGTCCAAAAATGTCGATTTTGAGTTAAGTACATAGTCAGACCCAGAAAAAAATTCTCTATCGATTGGTATAAAGGATTTAAATCCATGTCATTTAGTCTTTGAGAAAATCCATTGGTAAAAAAAGATTCAAGTCAGAAATTTAGCATTAATCTTTGTATAAAATGTTTAATTCAATTTTTTCCCTTTATTAAATGAAGGTTGACAATCACTGAACGGTATAAAGAGTATAAATCAACATAATCCCTTTTTCCTAATCGATTCTTCTGATTAGTTTTTAGCTAGTTTAACTTTATTTTTCGTCTCCTGAAAAATCAAGAATATGGACTTAAATCCTTTATACTTATCAGTATAGATATATAAATCAAATTTTTTAAATAAAAACCCCTTAGACGCCTTGAATTATTAAGATATATTTCCTATTCTTCAAGGTATTTTATACAATACTCACTAAAGAATTTTTCTTTAGAATTTTAGGTGAACAACATCCATGCTCCGATTAGCAAGAGTTGCTTACATGTTTGTTTATGAAAAGCTGTTAAAATCTTCCCTGCCGTCTTCGACGAACATGTGATTTCGTTCTATCTGTATTACCCATAAAAAGATCCGTCATGTGACTATACAAAATATCACATACATTATGCAACGAAGCAGATGATGATAATTCAGGTGATAAACAACGCCGGACACATTTCATTTGAATGAGTCTTTGGTTATCTCAACTTTTCATGTTATCATGTGTCGAACAAAAATGATAATAATGTTCATAAAAACAATTTAGATTAAGCTACAAGAAAACATATTTCGATCGAAAAATTTACGTATATTATTAGAATTCATAGATAGAATGTTTGGGATATAATGGTACCGTAATTAAATTACAGTAAAGCACCGTTTATATGTCTTTCAGGAGACTGGCGTAAAAGGACGTATAAATGAAAAGTTGTATAATCAAAAATTTAATAATAACACTTTGATTACTACAAATTTAATGACACTTAAGTAAAATTTACATGAAAATACTAATTAATAAAGTTTCTTTAGTTAATAATTGTATATTATATATATTTTTAAGACAATAATTAATAATAATAAAAAAAGATTTATTATAAAAAGTGAATAAAACCATACTATTATATTAAAGCATGACTGAGTACAAATTACACATATCATATATTGAGTAGCATATTACATTTCTTAAGAACTATATGAAAACATTTTGAATATTAATTATATATACTAACAAACCCGTGCGAAGTATTCGCACTTTATTTCTTTTCTTATTTATCTTTAAAATTTGAAACTCATAAATGTTATAACAATTTCACAGCCTAATTAAAATTCTAATTTACCAGAATCCAAATTATTATTAAAACCAAATTAATATTGCACAATAGTGAAACCAAAATCATTCAAAGAAAGGCTTCCAAATAAAATTCATGGTTCACGACCCAATTTTCATACTTCTACACAGAGTACAGTTTTAATATAGGACTCCCAAGACACCTTTTAAATTTTTGTCGTCATGTTGGCGATGACTTTTTATTAATTTTGGTATATGTATATATATATTATTTAAAAATAAATAAATAAATAAAATAAAATAATTCCTATTTTGATTATATTTTTTATTATTGTGTTTTTTAGTCGATTTATGACACAAAAGTTCATATTCTGTATATATCTTTGAAATATTGCCAGGTTTAAAATGACGCTTGCAAAGATTCTGAAGAAACAACTGTTAAAAATATTTTTTTCGTAAAATAATCTGATCAGACAAAGGTCGTCATTTTTTCTTATTAGTCCATTGAGCTAAGTCCGCGTGCTTAAATGTTGTCCATGTATAAACATTATTTTTTTATCCTCGCGTATCGATTCGACAAAAAATAATTGAAACTGGTCCACGTTAGAGGAATTTTATATAGATTGCGTATCTTTAATAAGCATACGATTTATGTACATACAGATAGTTATTTAAAACAATAAAAATTTTTAATATTCGCCTGATTTGCTGCTTGTCTACGAGTATTAAAAATTCTACTGTGAATTCAATCGATTCTTTGATCTGTATTTTTCTGTCTTTCCTATGTGCCTCCATTTAACATGCATCTTAGGAAAAATCCGTCTTATTTAGAAAGGAAAATAATGACAGGTCGATAAATGTTGCTAATTTTAGTAAAGTGGCAAATGCGTATAACCGATATCAGGGGCGTATAAACGAAATATTTTTGCATTAAAATGAATAGGAATGAATCGGGACTTCACTAAAAGGACGTATAAATGTAAAAGACGTATGAATGAGAGACGTATAAACGGTGGTTTACTGTATTACAAAATTAGAATTATTATTACAGTATTAGAGCTCACAGATGAAATACTCGGAACAAAATGGTCTGTAAATATTTTATAACTTAACGGTTACCATTATGTCCCGAACATTTTATCTATGAATTCTAATACTGTAATAATTTAATTTACAGTAGGATAGAGCATCAAATCATGATTATTTCTGAGTACACTGTTAAAAATTTCAGCAGAAAACTCCGTGTAATCTATTATCTCAAGTCTTACACAAAATAACAGAGAAAAATAAACGGAGATGTTAAAAAACTTATTTTATACATTCGTTTTAATAACTAATATTAATTTAGTTAATTATTGGTGAGAACATATTTCGAACTTAGAATGCTTTTTCTAAAGTAGAAACAGTCATTTTTAATTTTAATTAAAAAATTAAATAATAAAATTAGGTAAAAATACAGAATTATTCGTAGTGATTTTAATTAAGAAACATATTTTTTAATATTTATTTACCCCCGAAAGAAGCACAAAATACCAGTGAAAGCGAATTCTTCCAGATATCAGGAAAATTCTAATCGAATTATCATCTCAAATTCCTAACTGTAATTTTTTATCAAAACTGTTTAAGAAGTTTCCTAGAAAACCAGTTTTCTCCTACATTTTGTTCTAGGCTAAGCACGAGTTATCAGCGACTTCTAACATGTACGAGGAAGAAAAGAAGTCAGATCGGTTTTTAACATTAAAAACAAGTACTATAAAAGAAAATTTTTTAAAGTCAATTCCTACTTACAAACACTATCGAAAAAGTTTTATTTATTTATTTATTTATTTATTTTTTAATAATTTTGAATTAGGAAATAAAAAGCGCTCGTGCAAAATGAAAGAAAAATAATTATAAGATAAAAGAAAAAAAAAAAAAAAACATTTTATATACCATGTTTTAAACTTTCTGATGAATCATAGAGCTCAAATGTGTATAAAATTTTTAAAGTGATAATGACGTCAATTTTTGTGAGATGCATAATTTAACTTTTTATAGTTTTTTAATATTCACGTTTAATTAAATGTATTTATTTTTAGGTCGAAAGAAAATGAACTCGTATTTTTTTTTTTTTTTTTGGCAATAAAACAATTAAATTATAGCTACTATTTTAATGTCTATATTAACGCTATTAGGATGTTATTATTTTCCTATTTTAATTAATTATAAGAAAACTAATAAAAAAAATTCGAAAATCAGACTTCGAAGTATTGTGTTGTCACCGTGTTCTGAGCAATCCTGAAAGTTTCGAATTTCTAGCTAGTCGGAAAGTTAGTTAAAAGTAGATTACAAGATTTGTACAAGATATATATAGGGAGAGTGTGAAGGTGAACTAATAGTAGGAATTGATTAATAATAATAAATAAATAAATAAAAAAAATCTTCTAACCCTATATATTTTTTAATCGTTCCAGCAATTTCCAAAAATAACATAGTTTCTGCGTATTTTCCTCGTATGGAGTAGGAGTTATCAATGAACGATAATTATCCTGAAGATGAGGATAGATATCGAAAGAGAGAATCAATCGAAATGTCATCTCAAAAATATGCTAACTCTAAATTTGTATCAAAATAATTTGAGTATTTTGGAAGAAAACAAAGTTTATATTCTTTTTCTTTTCACCCACAGCAAAACGCAGGGTCCGGTGAAAACTAATTATTTTTAAGATGGGGCAATTCAGATTGAATTGTAAATTCAAAAATTCTAAATCTTTATCAGTCATTCAAGTAGTTTCAATAAAAATCAGCGCCACATTTTGCCAAGGTCGGAGTGAAATTTAAGAGTAAGCTCTAATTTTAGAGAAGTTGTAGATAATTTAGATGGATTTTTCATCTCAAAAAACCTTAAACGCTAAATTTTTTTTTAACAAAATCATTACATCCATTTCTAAATAAACCCAAATTTTACTGTATTTTGCAACCGGCGGATAGAGGGTTAACAGTGAACACGAATTTTCCCGAAAATAAGTCTAATTAGTTTTTTACTTCAAAAATCAATTAAGTCGAAACTTTCATTAAAATAATTAGATTTCATTTCATCTTTCAAATAAATGCTGTTCTGTTCACTTATGTTGCATTCTTACTATTATAATATGGTACATTAATTTGCTAAATACTTCCGTGTTACACACGAAATTGTTTTGGTGGAACTTGACTTTCACTAAGAACCGTTGGATTCAAATATAGATGCGTTTATATGTAACACAATTACAACCATTTTTACGCCATTCTTTTGAATTTGGCTACGATATAGGAGGTTTGGCGAAATCAGTGAGGAATCTGAGTGGCACTTACTCTCTGCCATGTAATCAATCCAGATCATCTCTCTGTGGGTTCCATAGATATAGTAATAAGACATAGATTGATCAGCGAGAGGGAAAAAGTGAGGCTTTTTCTTTTCGGGAAAAGTCACTCTAATGGCTGCTTTTTCCCGAGTAAATCACACACAGGAATACACAAGGATAATTTAGTAAATAAAATGTATGACTAATTTATTTACTAAATGTGAATGAAAAACTCCAGATACAGTTTCAAATTCATTTTTCTTTTTATTCTTTTTTTCAATACTCTCTAATGGCTGATTTTAGAACTTTTTTTCGGCATCAAAATTTTTTGCTCGATAACATGGGGATGATAGATCTATATACATTACTATATCTATGGTGGGTTCCCACTTTAAGTTATTAAAATCACTGAATTCTAATTAGCCTGTAATAATAATTTTTTATAATTGGTCACTTATAAAAAATATATATAAGGAAAGCGCAGGTGACGTCACGCTCAGGGCAAAACACTCTACTCCGGGCAAAACATTGGTATTTCCACCAATACAGATTGTCCTTTTGCCACTCGTGAGTGAGAAAAATTGATTAAAGGAGCGTTTGTTTGTAAACATGCCCTTTCCTTATATCGAAAATATTCAATAAAAATTTTTATGCTTATTCTACTAAAAAAAAAAAAAAAAAAAAAAAAAAAACCGCTTTATGGATCGTGTTATTGATGGAAGACTACACAAGTGCTTTGATAATGTTTGTAAAATTACTTTCAAATTATTTCTTCAGAATATCCGGCCAATAAAAACTTTATAGAAGAGTACTTTGATAATGTTTTTAAAAATTATCTTGAAAATATTTCTTCAGATTATCCGGCCAATTAAAAAACTATATTGTATGCAGAAGACACATTTATGAGTAAAATTTAAGAAAACAGAAAAAAAAAAAAAAAAAAAAATAGAATTATTCATAGTTTTTCAAAATTTTGAAATATATTTGTCTGACTGTCAAGGTGATTCTATATATCTCTATAATTAACACTAAACAATAATTAGTAAAACATTTATTTTTTGTTGTTGTTCTGGTTTCGTAGTTAGTTTGTACTGACGAAAATATTTTTAGGACGGAGGACTATTAGTTTCAATCTGGATGGTTTGTATACCAGTTTTGTGTAATACCAAAATAAATTAGAAATATCAGTCCTATCGTTACAAATTCGGAACCAAATTCAAGGGGCGTTTTTTCTGATTCCGAGGGAGCAAACAGTTTTTCGACACGACCATTAGATATTTTTAAATTAAATAAATTATAAAATTATGGTGGCAACATTCCATTTTAATTCATTTCAAAAAGTACGTGGCCCAGTTTCACGGCGAAAAAATTCGATAAAAAATAAATAAATTAAAAATTAATATTTTACAGAGTGAAATTAATAGTCTTCCGCACTAAACTAAATCCTGTCTTTGACAGAATTTTGAATGGTTTTTTTAAATTTAATTTTCTTTTGCCTTCGACCTGATTATAATACTTTTTTTTTTTATAATAAATAGTACTTTTCTTAATTGTAGTTTTAAGTTGAAAATATCTAATAATCGTTCAGTCTAGAGATAACACCGTTTCATTCCAAAACTATTTGCAAATTATCTAAATATCAAGAAGGCGGATCTTATAAGCTTGTTTACAAGCATCTTTTATCAATCGCTGCTCAAGGTTAATCACAGACAAAAACTAATCGGAAAACGGGGGGCAAAATCCGACAAGAAAAACTTTTTCACGTTGCTGGGTATCGTTTGAATCAATTAACGATGAAGGCTATACATAAAAATGGAATTTTTCTACTTCTTATTTGCAGCTTCTTAGGTTTTATATCTTGTGATTTACCTGTGAACTGTACCTACGATGATGTCGTCGGAGAATGGCTGTTTTCCGAAGGCGAGCGAATATCGAATGCCAGTATCGATTGTAAAAATTTCACAGGTAAGTTCTAGATGTTTTATTCATAAGCTTATACAAGGTGGGGTAAAAGTTCTAATACCTTTTTTCTCAGATATAATGCTTGTAGTTGTAGAAGTACTTTTGTCTTGTACAACAGAACAAACTTGAAGATTCAATTTCGAGTAAAGTTGCTACGACGATCTGTTCTAGTTAAGCAGAATAATTTCTAATCTACGTAATTTTTGGTTGTGAAAATATAGTATAGCTAAATATGTTATATAAAAGTGTGTAAAATTCTATGTCCCTTTTATATTCGACTTATTTCTAATCCGTACACTGTAAAAAATGGTTTCTTAAAAATGAGCTAAATTGTCTCAAAATAGCTTCGAAACACTATATACTTAAATTTGAAAACCCATGTACTCATTTTTGAGTATATTGACATGCTCAAAAATGGGGTTGAGCAATAAGAATCCCAATATCCCCATGTTTGAGCATGTCAATATACTCAAAAATGAGTACATGGGTTTTCAAATTTAAGTAAATATTGTTTCGGAGCTATTTTGAGACAATTTAGCTCATTTTTAAGAAACCATTTTTAACAGTGAAGCCTTCCATTAGTGTCCTATTTCATTGGATTGGAGTATAGGAGTAAATTATTTTATTTAGGCTTATCCTGGATGTATTCTCTAACAATAAATAAATAAATAAATAAATAAATAAAAATATATAAATAAATAATAATAAATAAACGCGCAACCCATATATATATATATTAATTGAAGAATTTAATAACGTTGTAAAATTTAGCAATTAATAGATACATGATAATACCAACATCACATACACATAAAAGTGACTGTAATTCAATTTAAATGTTAGCACATATTTTTTTATGATTTATTTACAGTACCAATTAATAAATAAATTAGTAGTAACAAAGTGGTAGAATGTAGTAGTTAAACAGATGATCAAATGACACTGAAATACGCAAGAGCCAACATGAATTAATTAGTAAATAACTAAATTAAATAACCAGTAATAGCTTTAAAAAATATTTTAAAAATTAACCAGTAATAGTTTTAATAAAGACATGAAAATAACCATTACACTCACCAATACAGCATTATCACATAATAAGCCAACCCTGCCTCCCACTCCTCGATGTCTTATTCTAGTCAATTTTGATCTTTTGTTTATTCCGGTATTAGTCTTTTTTTTTTTTTTTTTTTTTTTTTTTCACACTTAACATTGTGAGTTTTTTTTTTTTTTTTTTTTTCGTTTTCATCCCATGCTTTTTTTTTAATGGATTTTTAGCCTTTTTTCCCTCGGTTTCTACATTCTAAAGTGCGGAGCCACCCACCCCGGAGTCACATAATAAGCGAGGCATATTAACCTAGAGGTCTGCACGGGCCGAAATTTTCAGGCCCGGGCCCGGCCCGGCCCGTTGGAAAGATTTGCTTACCCGGCCCGGCCCTGTATGAAATCGAAAAATTCGGCCCAGGCCCGGCCCGGCCTATTTCTTTTTTACTAGTGTACGGCCCGGCCCGGACAAAAAGCGATAAAATCAGGCCCGACCCGGCCCGGCCGGATTCAAAAATATGTAAAATTACAAAAAAGAAAAGCCTTTCTACGAAAAAGATTTTTAGTATGTGTTTTGCAGAGGTTTTATATAGCTAAGCAACAGAATGTTTTTTAACAAACTGCTGAATGTTTACAAGATATTTATATATAAACGGTAGTTCATTATTACAGACGTACAGAAGGCACAAAGACAGGCAGAAAGTCAAATCGAAAATATTAGCATTCCTCGAACAATATAGGAAGATATTTAAAATGGTTAATAGTACTAAAAATACACTTTCAACCACTTCCTGTTATATACCGTAATGTGTCCAAATCTTTCTTGTGATCCGGTAAACAAAACTTTAATGCTAATGATATTCAATAGAAAAGATGTTTTTGCACATGCTAAAATTGATGCTACTTTCATCCAGTGCCCCGGAGAAAAGAAAAAAAAAAAGCCTTAGAGGAAAAGTTACAGCGGAAGAATTTTTATAGCCTTCATATCACCTAAAAACTACAGACCATAGAAAACAAAGCCTTACATAGAGTAATGTATCTAATTTCTTTTGTTTGTTACATGTACGCAAACTGGTAGTAACATGCATATTATTTTGAATTAGAAACCATCTAATATTACTTTAAATAAATAATATTAATTTCGAGACATGTTTAAAATACTTGCGGAAAATCAGATAGCGAACAGTCAAGCTGATAGACAAGTAAATTGTAGTTACAGACACCTTTTAACAAAATAAAATTTTATGTGACATACCGGACAGTAAAATTATGTAAAATAAATGACTGAAAAAGTATTTTATCATTTTCCTTTTTCGTTGATTGACGAGGAATTTAGAAAAAAGATTCGGTCCGGTCCGGGCTCGGGCTTAAAATTTCCTCCAGGCCAGGCCCGGCGCGAGTACACACAAAAATTAATGAGCCCGAGCCCGACCCGGGCCGAGCCTACAAAACAATTTTAAGCCCGAGCCCGGCCCGGCCTGAGAGCAAATTGAAAAATTCGGCCCGAACCCGGCCCGAAGGCAGGGCCGGGCTCGGGCCGAAAGCCCGGCCCGTGCAGACCTCTATAACCCTCGACGATAGGTTTAATGCCCCAACCCTCCCTCCGGCTCCTCGATGTCTTTTTCTAGTGAATTTTGGCCTTTTGTTTCGAACGGTGTTAGCCTTTTTTTTTTTTTTTTTTTTTTTTTTTTTTTAACACTTAACATTGTGAGTTTATTTATTTATTTATTTATTTATTTTTTTTTTTTGTTTGTTTTCGTCCCATGCTTTTTCTATGGATTGTGTGATATCCTTGAAATACGATATCAGCAATAACTTGCTTAAAAAAAGAAAATTTTGATTATTAAATAGAGAGTGCAATTACTTAGAGAGCCTAAAGATATTCCTCCAGATTGTACTAAAACAAAAAGGAACAATAAAAATTTATTGAAGATTTAAACATTGGAAAAACCTTCATACTGAGGAGATTATTCATCAGGGTCTTGCCATTTTCTTAGTGAGCAAAAAAAATGCAAGATTTTATACTGTAGCAGTTTTTAAGCAAATTCGCAGCAGGGCTGATCAATTTTGAAAGATAAAAAAATATATTTGAAATTTAAAATTCACAAATGGATTATTATACAGTCGGTAACAAAAGTATCCGAATACTAGCGAAAATTCCTATATAAAAAAAGTAGAGTTAATACTGTTTTGTTAAATAAATCCTTGTCGAATCATGTTCTTAGTCAGTCTAAAAACATGATTTGACATGGATTTATTTAACAAAACAGTATTTAACAAAACAGTGAAACAAGAACAGAAGTTTTATAAACTAATGCGCAAATGCCGCAAAAGGAAATATAAAACTGTAATAAATAAGCAAAATAATTAAAGCCAGATGGATTAATAAACTTTAAACTTAAAATGTTGATAATGTGGGGGTGTTTTTCAATTTTTCATATTCTAATGACTATTCGAGTTTGTCCTGGTATGTATTTATATATTCTTGTATTTTCATATTCTTGTATTTTTATATTCTTGTATTTTATATTGATGTATTATATTTTGTACTTGATTTCTGAATTTAATTGCTTTCTATGCTTTTTATTAATTAAAATTCGTTTGCTGTATGGTCTTGCTTCCATCTGTGAGAAGTTGAGGACTAGAAACGTGTTATTTGGTTAAATTACCAGCGTTTCGTCAGAAACTTCTCATTTTCCTTTCCCTACATGGGAGAGCCCCCCTGATGAAGGCCCTCATGTGTTTTGGGATTAATTTTTCATCTGGCTTTAATTATTTTGCATATATATATATATATATATATATATATACAAAATTTATCATGAGTTTAATGAAAAGACTGAGAACGAAAACCAAAAAGTTAAATAAATTTCCACAAAAACCCACAAAAGCCAAATATGTAACTTGTTAACTTGAATAAGTTTAATTATTTGTTGCAATTGAATAGTTAAATTGATATAATTCTTTACACAATTATTAAAATTACTTATCTAAATATTAAAACTAAAAGATTACAAAACATGTTGAAAACATAAAAAAGAATGATCTTATAAGGTAATGTAATAGAAAACAAGGATCTAATAATGGATAGTATTTAAAAAAAAAAAAAAAAAAAAAACAGTGAAAAATCGAGCTTCCAGAAACGAAAAGAACCATGAAAGTTAAGATTAGTAAAAGTATTTTGGACCATATAAAAAAAAAAAAAAAATAATAATAATAATAATAATAATAATTAAAAAAAATAACTCAAAATGCCATAGGACTTCATCAGGAGCTATCCCTAAAGCACTGAATAGAGAAAGGTAGGCTTTCTGTTTTTGGTAAGCAAAATTACGCAAAATACCAAAAGATAGCTCAACCATATATTGAAACATTACCATTATATATATATATATATATATATATATATATATATATATATATGTATATATATATATATATATAACATTATCTATACATTATTATATATCTATATGTATATTTAAATACAAGTAAAAATTATCTTTAAAAGTAGTTTTTTGTTTGACAGAAATTACTAGATAATTTTTTTTTTTTTTTTTAATTTACCTTCTGCTCGAGCTACACACGAGATGAGCCAGGATGATACGTTTCGCCTGGTCGGGCTGTGCTCGGACAAAGCCTGCAAAGGGTTAAATAACATGATTTTACAGTTAGTACCCTATCATACTATAGGTATGGGGAACCAAGTACTCGTGAAAATTTTCGACCTTCATTTTTTGACATTTTTACATGTTTTGAAAATGAGGAATTCGAAAAAAAAAAAAAAAAAAAGAAAAGAAAATGTAATGTTTTTCTGTAGGTTAACTAGTTTGTTAGTTTACGCAGACATTATCTCAAGATGAATAATTGTAAATATCTAGGACTGCTTTTAAAATATCATTTATAAGTCATCTTAAGAAAATCTTAAATTTTTAATAATTGACGAAGTTTTCAAATTAGAATTTTTGTACACCAGTTTTTGATGAACTTATCTGGATACTGTATCTTTCGAATCGATGAACATGATTTAATTCAACTTGATATTTAGTTTGACCTTGACCTATATTGTGCTGATTACATTTGGGGATCAACAACTAAACATGTGGTGGTGTCATCGCGTTTTTGCGGAATTTTTTAATAGGTAGTATAGGAAAAAATTTCGCATGAGTTTACATAATGGAAATTATTTTTGACTTTTTAATATGAAATTAAATAAATATGTTTATAGTAGCAAGAGTCAACCAGCTAAACAAATTGTATATGTAAGCGCATCGCTTCCGCCCTCTTGTAAGAGTAAATTTTTAGTATGGGTATCTTTCAAAAGAACTCGTCAATACCTTTAAAACTAATATTTGAACATAGATCTATGATAATTTTAAAAATATATATGTATCAATCTCCCCCCCCCCCAATTTAAAAAATAAAATAAATAAATAAAATTGAGAAAAGTAAAGCACATATACATATATAGAGAGAAATTTAAGATTTTTATTTTGAACAAAACAGAATTTATTAAAAATAGAAACTTCCCCAAAATTTATTTGCTGTTAAATTTTCATTTAGGTTCCTATGACCATTATTAAGATAAAAAAAAAAAAAAAAAAAAAAAAAAAATCATGCTTTAGTGCTTTTTTTAAAAAATTATTATTCAATTGTATAATATGAAATTCCTGCTCATAATCCATAAAAGTTTCTTAAAATTACTGGGTCTTGAATTTTACAGTCCCCAAATTTGTTAACAGATTACTTTATGACATTCAAAAATTTACATTATGACATAAATACTTAAATGGTATCTAACCATAAAGGTTATGATATACCAATATTGTTGCAGTTAAGTAAAATATAGTTTCCACTGAATAAATAAACAATAATTAAAATAGTTTTTATCTATTAATTTATTTTTGTTGGATTAAATAATAAATAATAAAGTGTCTTAAATTATATATAATGTGTATATTTACTCTTTTGACAGACAACACACAATTTTGGGGTGAAAAGTTATCCTTTATATATAACAGAGAACTGAGATTTTTGATACAGCTGAAATTCTTTGCAATATATAAAATATGAGCTGGCGTGACTAAGCATAATTTTTGTTTATAGACTGTTTCTTAACATGTGTAAAAAGGGGTACTTATTTATAAATTTTACTACAGTACTCAAATTCTCACATCTCTCCAAAATTTTAATTGCTTAATATCACTACAATATTATAAAGCTAAAAACACTACAATAAATTCACACACATACGCGCACGCGCAAACACACACACACGAAAAAAAAAAAAAAAAAAAACAATTTACATAAAGCAAGTTTATTAAGCATCAATCTTGATTATATGAAAAATTATAAAATTACATTTTAACACATCATAAAATAAACAAATTTAACAGATAATATTTATAATTATGAAATGATCTTTCACGATCTTCAATTTGAAAATTATCTTTCACGATCATCCCTTGAAATATGCTTTTCAGTAGGACTCACTCTTGATATTGTCTTGCGAGGACAAATTAATAGACAATCCAGAAAAATACATGGGATAGCACCTGCTTTTAAACACCGACGATGTAAAGGAACACAAAATTTCTTTTCATCATAGGCAAAAGTTTCATATTCTACATCCGATTTCTTGAAATGTTTCTCAGAAACCTGTTAAAAAAAAAAAAAAAAAAAAAAAAAAAAAAACTGTAGCATGTATTATGTTACTACCTTAGAAAATACGAGGACTTTTTGCAACTTTACAATAAAGTTGCGCATATATATATAAATCCAGTTTAATAAACATAATGCTTCAAAATAACCTTTTCATATATTAAGTTTAGATCTATTGTACGCAATACAACCTGAGATGTAGCTTTCCCTTAAATTGCGAATATCGCTGTATAGCAGCGACACCTTTTGAGCGATTGATGTAAAAAGTTGGCATAAACTAATTTATGTTAAGGTGCATCTACATATAATTTTATATGCAATTCTGTGCTGTTCCTGAGATATAGCCTTTCCTGAATTTGAGAAAATCAATATATAGTAGCGTCACCTGCTCTGTAATGGTACCAAAAGTTGATAGGCACTAACATATGACAAGGTGCATCTGCATATAAATTTACATGCAATTTCGTCCAGTGGTTCCTGAGATACAGTCACCACAAAATTTTTGTCACACACAGATGGACAGACATTTTCTAAAAATGATCAAAACGTGTAAATCCATCAAAAACCGGAAATTGAAAAATTTTCTGCATTCAATACTTTCTTCTACTGAATACAAAAAAAAAAAAAAGAAACTAAAGAATAGCATGCATGTTGCTTTAATGCAAAGTAATTTTAAAATAAGAAAATAATATAAAGAAGTTTAAGCATAATTTTAGATTTAAAAACAATTAATATGAAATGATTGTGTTTCTATAAACAACAATATAAGAACAACAGAAGTTTTAATTAATTGCTAAAATTAAAATTGTTATGTGAAAACAAAATTTAAGACGCAAAAAAAACCCAACTAATTCAAAAAATTTATGTTTAATCACTCACAGCTAATTGCTCAAATACTTTTTCTTCTTCTTCCTTTTTTTTTTTTTTTTTTTTTTTTTTTAACTTTCTTCTATATTCAATAGAAAAAAGTATTGGATTCATAAAAATTTTCGACTTCCGGTTTTCGACAGATTTTCACGTTTTGAGAGGTCTGTAACAAGATTTGACTATTTTTAGAAAATATCTGTGTGTATGACAAAAATTTTGCGGCAACTGTATCTTCGGAACTACTGTTCAGAATTGGATATAAATTGACATGTAGATGCACCTTGAGCTAAATTAATGCCTATCAACTTTTGGTGCCAACCGCTCAACAGGTGGCGCTTCTATACAGCGATTTCTACAATTTAAGGAGAAGATATATCTCAAATTCTATTGCGTATGAGCAATGAAAACTTGATATAAGAGAAGGCCATTAGGAGACATTATGCTGATTCAATATGAATGCTTATGATCGACAGGTGGCGCTGCTATACGATTCCCGAAATTTTAGGGAAAGCTATATCTCAGGAACTACTGCGCAAAATTGCATATAAATTTATGTTAATGCACCTTAACCTAAATGAGTGTCTGTCAACTTTTAGTGTCAACCACTCCCCAGGTGGTGCTGCTATATAGCAATTTTTTTTTTTCAAATTCGCCATATTAACTCCCTTTTAAATACCCTTTTTTATATAATTAATGTTTTCCGGTCAATAATTGAGCATGCCAAAGTTTTGGTAAAAGTTGGTATCTCAAAAGCGGCTCTAACGACTTTCTTGAAGTTTGTTACATAAATTCCTTTTGATACCCTTTATCATGTATTATGTGGTTATTACAGGAAAATTAAGGTTATTCTGATTAGGTCACAGTTTTAGATCTCGGAAATTGGTGTTTAAAAATATAATTCATAATTTTTCTTAATTTTTAACTCGCTAAGGAAACTCGGTTTTATGTCTTTACACTTCTATCAAGTTTCTCTTACTTGAAAATTCCTAAAAAATGAATATAATATCTCTAAAAAGTTCATATAATGCGTGTAATAGTGGGTAATGGAAGTCTTGTGGTTGTTTCACACTAGATTTTTTTTTTTATTTTTTTTTTTTTATCATGATAAAAGTTTTTTAGACGAATGAAATTTTAGTGTACTCTTTGTCTCTGGTATGTGCAACCTCGAATTTTTAATACAAGGAAGCACAAAAATGCTCTTAATATTGGAAAGTCTGGTAATCTATGATATGTTTATGATTTTACATTTTTGTTTAAATATGAATAATCTTGTATCAAAATGTATGTTTGTATGTAAAAAAAACTGGTGTGAAACAACCACACGACTTCCATTACCCACTATTACAGATATTATATGCATTTTTTAGAAATAATGTGATCAGAAGACATAAAATCGGCCTAATGCAGAAGATACCTGACAAATTTTCCATAAGAGACAGCTGATAATATATATATATAAACATGTGAAATAGAGCCTACATAGTGAGTTAAAAAACAAGAAAAAAGTGATAGAGTTATTTTTTGACACACCAATTTTCGAGATCTAATAAAACTGACCTACCTAATCAGGATGACATTTAATTTTCCTGTAATAACCACGTAAACATGAGAAAGGATATCTAAAATGGATTTATGTAACAATTTTCAAGAAAATCATTAGAACCGTTTTTGAGATACCAACTTTTACCGAAACTTGGCATACTCAATTATTGACAGAAAAACAATAATTACATATAAAAGTATACTTAAAAGGGAGTTAATATGGCGAGTTTGAAAAAAATCCATACAGCCGTTTGCCGTACTTGCGAGACCTGAAATTGAGTTATTTATACTGGGCACCTATCAATTTCTTGAACTAACCAACTATGTCATTCGACAGGACATCTAATGTGTCTTTTTGAGATACGGACCTACGGTCCCACTTCCGGTTTTCCAATTTTCACCAAAATTTGGAAAACGCATCTGTACACTTGTCCTGTCTCAATTCCAATGTTTCGTAGTTCTATCATTATTAGTTTCGGAGATATAGTAGCCAGACGATTCCACACATACATACACACACACACTGACCAATTGACAAAAACTACTTTTTTTTGACTGATGAGACCTGAAAACGTGTAAATCAGGAAAAACTCGATATCGAATTTTTCGACCGAATATAACGCTTCCATTACTTACAGTAGTAGGGTAATGGAGTAAAAATGCGATTAGCAGATATTAATGTGAATAAAATAAATTGAAGGAAATTTTAACAAGAAATTAATAATTTTAACAGAAGAACAATGATGTTAATTATTATTTTCTAATTCTATTAGTAATACAATTTACTAAGGTATTTAAAATCCTTTCAAGGAATATTTTTTCGCAGTTAATTGTAAAATTTTATTTAAAGGTAATTCAATAATATATTTCAATTATTATTATAGAAAACTATGTGACATTGATACAAATTAATACATTGTAGAGAAAACAATTTAAATGTATTAATAATATGGTAATACAAAACATAATAAAAATACAAGACACATAATAATAATCATGATGGTAATCAGGCCCTGATTAACGCCAGGGCATGCGGGGCAGTTCAGAGCCCAGTTTACCCATTTAAGGGCCCGGGGCTGTGATAATAGCGGAGCCCCCCCCCCACCCCCCCACACATTTTTCTTTTTCTTTAATATGAATGTTTATCATTAGATAAAATTTTACAATGGTCATGTTAGAATAAGATTCTCATTACATTTAAATAAACTCTGAAACTGTTTGCAAAAAGATTAATTAAAACAGAAAAAAAAAATATTAACAACAAAAGAATCTAACTCACCAACCAAAGGAAAAGTTGTTGCATCAAAAACTTTAATGAATATACTTTGCAGAATAAAAAAATGAAATTGGCTTCTTCCTAGCCTTTGCCACGCTGAAAATTTCAATTACATCTTTAAAATCCAGGTTGCTTGTTAAATCGTGCTCTGAGCACAGCATAGCCAAACATTGCAGCTTATTCAGCTGCATTTTTGTTCTTCGAAGAGATAGAACTCTCTCTAATTTGGAGTTTGCTCTCTCGCCTTCGCAATTTGATATTGGTAGAGTTAAATAAATACTTAATGCAATAAACATATTTGGAAAAATCTCATTTAACTCGTTTTTAAACATATGATCATAAATATATATCTGTGAATTTTTAATCATATTTATTGAAAATTTATTTTTCCATCTGAGTGAAAATAATGCCTGGACCGGGAGTCAAACACCGGATCTTTGATTTTCACTCAGTTGGAAAAATAAATTTTCAATAAATATGATTTTTTCCCCCAATCTGTTGATTGTGTGATATTAATAAATGTATTTATTCCTCCCATTGTTTAATGTTGTTTTCCATTACCTGCGGCTTATTCTGTCGAGCTATCTACATGATAGACCAGTTGCTCTGCCTAAAGGTTGTCTGAGTGTGTAATGCCCATTTAATTGTCGGCCTAGATAGCTCAATTGGTAGAGCTTTGACCTTGTAAGTCAAAGATTCGGGGTTCGACTCCCGGGCCAGGCATTATTTTCACTCAGTTGGAAAAATAAATTTTAAATAAATATGATTTTCTTCCCAATTTGTTGATTGTGTGATATTAATAAATATATTGTTCTCCCCCCCCCCTCATCTCTTGAATGACTTTTGAAATTTTCAAATGTTAATGCATTTTTAAAAAATACTTAAAATTAATTTTTTTTTTTTAAGTACTAAAAGAAATTTTCAAAAATTTGTCTTTTTAAAATATTTTTACATAACAGTATCAAGGATTTAATTTTTGACTGTAAAAACAGAATTAAAAAAAAAAAAAAACTTGTTTCTATTTACTGGGGTTTTTTGCCCCTATCTAGGGCCCCCTTGTTCATTGGGCCCGGGGCTGCGGCCCCCTCTTTAACTGGGCTCTGGGGCAGTTCCCTTGGGCCCCCTTCTGGAATGGGCCCCCCAACAGGCATAAGGAGAAATTTTGCAACCTAAAGACCTCTTGTTACTGCAAGCCCCCCCCTCCCCCCCCAGAATAAACTTGTGCCGGGACTCGAGGTAGCCCTGATGGTAATAACTATCAACTGAAAAAGAATTTTTAATTGAAAGAAATGTTTATTGTAAACTTTATTCAAGGATATTTAAGCACTTTTATCAATTATTTACTAGAAAATGTTCACAAAACTGTCACGCAAAAAATAAATATATCTATATTAAAGCAATATAAGAAATACTCACACGTAGATATTTTTGGAATGGCTTTTATCCAAGCTTTCTTTATATCAACTTGAGGCAATCTGTACAGTTACAATCTTCATCATAATTACTTCTACAGGCATATTGCACCACTTATAAATAAAAAACATAAAATGAAAAATTAGTATATAATAGTGTATATTAGTACTATATAATAAAAACTAGAATGTTGTGGCCACCACATGACTTTTTTCTATATTTTCCCATGCAAATTCACTCAGTAAAAATAATTTATTAAAATCATTATTTAATAAAATGATCTTCCATGAAAATGCAATACGATTTCCTTATTAGAGAAGTAGTATAACACTAAATATCCAAAAAAAAAGTTCATTATTGTTCTCGATATAACATTAAAAAAAAAAAAAAAATATTTTGTTTGTTAAAAATGAAAAAAAAAAAAAAAATCGATAACTTTATTTTAAATTATCGCAGATCGATTGTTCAACCATTCATTTTAAAAATATTGGCGAGCTCTTTTGAAAGATACCCATCATGAAAAATTATTCTCCTCGAGAGGTGACTTCCCCCCCAGGGGGAAGGTGATGCTCCCACATATACAATTTTTTTCCCAGTTGACTATCTGTATTATAAATAATTCTTGTAAATTTCATGATTATTAAAAAATAATTCTCTTTATGCACATATACAAAATTTTGTCTTATACCACCATGTTAAAAATTTAGAAAAAGCGGGATGGCAACGCAACCTGTCGAGACAATTTTTACCATAAGTTGATAGGCACTTATTTATGTCACACACACACACAGATAGACATTTTCTAAAAATGGTCAAATCATATTCTACACCTCTCAAAACGTTTAAATCCATCAAAAAGCGGAGGTCAAAAATTTTTACGAATCCAATACTTTCTTCTATTGAATATAAAAGAAAGTAAAAATAAAATGAAAAATTAGTAAATAAAATAATATTTTATGACTTCTAAGCTGCATTTATTTATTAGCTATTGTTTTAAATTAATATTTACAGAATATTAAAAGCAACGTGTTAAATTATAATGTGACATTCGCATGCATAATTAAATATACCTAAATGTAAACACTTTTAAAATATTAATCGCAATAAGGTGAATATTAAAGTATAAATTATTACTTTCTTCTATATGTATATATAGAGAAAGTATTGGATTCGTGAAAATTTTCGAACTCCAGTTTTCGATGGATTTACACGTTTTCGGATATCCTGAACACGATTCGACTGTTTATAGAAAATGTTTGTCTGTGTGTGTGTATCAGAAATTTTGTGGACGCTGTATCTCACGAACCAATGGACGAAATTTAACCAAACTTGGTATTTAGTTAGACCCTGACATAAACTGTTGCTGATTCGATGTGGGGATCAATCGCTCAACAGGTGGTGCTGTCATCGCATTTTTTCTAAATTTTTAACCCTTGTTTTTATTTAACATGGCAGTATAGGTCAAAATTTGGTATAAATGTACATAATGAGAATTATTTTAATCGTGTGGTTGTAAAATTAATATGAGTTATTGATAATAGTAGTAGTTAACTAGGAAACTACTATTGACTAAATTTTGTGTAAAACTATATAGATTATAGAAGAAAGTCATGTGGTGGCCACATCATACTAGTTTTTATACATAGATATAGTAATAAGACATAGATTAATCAGCGAGAGGGAAAAGTGATACCTTTTTTTTTCGGGAAAAGTCACTCTAATGGCTGCCTTTCCCCGAGTAAATCACACACAGGGATACACACGGATAATTTTGTAAATAAAAGTTATGAATAATTTATTTACTAAAGGTAAATGAACAACTCCAGATACAGTTTCAAATTCATTTTTCTTTTTTTCAATACTCTCTAATGGCTGATTTTAGAACTTTTTTTCGGCATCAAAATTTTTTGCTCGATAACATGGGGATGATACATCTATATACAGGGCCCGATTAAGCTCTGAAGCTAGGGGAAGCTCAGCATCATTTCGGGGCCCCCTTTCCTTTCGGAAAGTCTGGTTTTCCTGTTACATATTATAATATAAAAAGGCTATAGACCAAAAAAAAAAAAAAAATGTGTGTTTGTTATTATTATTATTATTATTATTTTCATACATCTGGGTTGTTTCTGCACAGAACATCAAAATCATACAACTTTTTAATTAAGAACATTCAGATTTTTGAGGTTAAATAATAGATTTTTCCCGAAATAGTGAGTGTTTTGTCTTGTTTTAGGTAACCTTTCTCAGAAAAAATTCAATCTCAGTGTGAAAATATGAAACAAAAAATTCAAGACCATGTTTTTAATCCTTATGGGGCCCCCTCTTAAATTTTAGAGAGGAAGCTCGTGCTTCCTGAGCCTTTTGGATAATCAGGCCCTGTCTATATATATTACTATATCTATGTTTTTATATATCATCTTGCACAACTTTTTGAAGAAACGTTCATGAAATAAAAGCCAAATCTTAAAACTATATTCTCACTTTAGCATATTTAAATACAGAGGGGCGGTACTAACAATCTGCCGGATTTGGTTGGCAGCTCTGTAAATATAATTATGAATTAACATACGTAAAAATGCATGTTATGTTCTATATATATATATATATATATATATATATATATATTTATGGCTTTTTCTTTATACAGACATGGTGCAAGCTTACAGAAAAAAAGGCTGAACTTTTCGCGACCCCCCCCCCCCCTCTCAAAAGTGGTATCAGGCAACTGACACAATATAAATTTTTCAATAATAAAAATAATGATAAATCTGATTGCATACATGTACACACAATAAACAAATCAGAACAATAAATCTTATATTGAATATCTACAGAAGCATTGTTTGCTGGGGCAATTGATTAGTAAAATAATGTAGTTCAAGTTCATTAGGAAGATGCAGTTGAAGTGCTATTTCTTTTTTATTTTCTCCAAGTTTGAATTTGAGATTTCTTGAAAACCAATCACATAGAAATTTCTAATAATATATTGCACAAATTCAGGCTGACCCCCCCCCCCCCCCCCCCTACACACGTCCAAAAAGTTTGAATGCGGATTTGCATTAATCCCAAGAATAATAATTTTCAAGCTTAAAAAGGTTGAATTCAGCCTTAAGAGGCCTCTCCACTTATCGTTCTCAGAAGCCAGAGCCAATGCTATTCTATGGAGAATTTCGCCCCATTATAACTTATTAGCTAATATATATTTTTAAATTCAGTTTTCACATTCAGAAACTTTTTAACTATTAAACAGTTTATCGCTTTCTAAAAATTATTATTTTTTATTTTTATATTTTATTTTGAGGTTGTAAAATACGAATTTTCGCAACGTGAAATTTTTCGTTTTTGAGCTTAGAAATGAAATCTTAAAAATAAAAAAAATAAAAAATCAATTCTCAGAAAGTGATAAATTGTTTAATAGTTGTGAATTTTCGGAGAGTGAAAACGGAATTTAAAAATATGTATTAGTTAACGAATTATAATGGGACAAAATTTCCCATAGAATGACATTGGCTTCGGCTTTCGGAGACGATAGGTAGAGAGTCCCTTTAAGGCTGAAACGTAACATGTCTGTTTATATTATAAGCTAGTTTACTTATTTTTACTTGCGAATTTTTAAAAATAAATTCAAGCAGAATATGCGATTACAATCAAAACATTTAAAATAAATAAAAAGTTTTATATACAAATAAAGTGAAATTACTAAAATATGCTTAATATCACGAGTACAGATATTTTGATTCCAATTCATACACTTATTTGACCACAGATAAAAGTATAATAAACTATCATTAACGTTACATTATCAGTATTGATGTTATGTACAGATTATTCTAATATTAATACCTTATAAAAATATTCAGAACTCACCCTTATATTTTCTTGAATTACTTCATAACCTTTGACTTCATAGATGCAGCCGACGAATCTATCATTTCTCGCTGTCGCACGTCGCAAGACGGGAAGAAAAGAGAAGTGCATGCAATTTGCAATGCAATGGCTTTTCTTCTCGTGTTTACAGGTTTACACGCATGTCCACGAAGAAACCAATCGCCTGCTAAGCTGACGTCATCAGATTTTTTAGAATCCGAGGCTCACTCATTCGTTGGCAACGGCCGAACCTGATAAAAAAAATTTCATCAACCCGGAAACCGACCCGAACCCGCAATAGAGAATTTTTGCGACCCGAACCCGCTTTCTTTACACCCGAACCTGACTTTTCATACCCGAACCCGACTCGGAAAATGAAAACTAAATGAACATTACTTATTCATCTAAAAATCATGCAAAACAAGGTAACGTCATATAACATCATATAAAATAAAGTAAATTTCCATTGTCACACAGTCGGTAAATTATTTTAAAAATCTGGCGTGAAACAATACGACTTCCATCGCCCTCTATTACACGTATTATATACACTTTTAACCTTTTGGAGATAATGTGATCAGAAGACACAGAATTGAGCTAATGAAATAGATAACTAAAAAATTTTCCAGTAAGAGAAAGTTAATACACGTTTTCAGTAAACGCATGAAAACATAAAGACATAAAATAGAGTTTACATAGCAAGCGGGATAAAAAAAGTTTTTTTTTTTTTTTTTTTTCTTTTTCTATACACTAATTTCCGAGATCTAAAACTGATCTATCTGATCAGGATGGCTATTAATTTTCCTGTAATAACCACGTAAAACATGAGAAAGAGTATTTAAAATGGGTTTATGTAACAATTTTCAAGAAAATCGTTAGAACCGTTTTTGAGACACCGATTTTTTCAAAATTTGGCATATTTAGTTGTTGACCGCAAAACAACAATTACATAAGAAAAGATATTTAAAAGAGGGTTAATATGGCAAGTTTGAAAAAAAAAAAAAATCCATACAGCCGTTTTGAAAAGAATTCACTCGCAGTACCTGAAAGTCTGCTATTTATGCAGAATTCCTATCAATTTTCCTGAACTAACCATATCATTCGAGAGAACATCTAATAGAATATTTATACAGCAACTTGGAAGAAAGTCGTGAGAGCCGTTTTTTGAGATGTGGACCACCGCACTTTAGAATTAAAAAAAACGAGGAAAGAATGGCTAAAAATCCATAGAAAAAGCATGGGATGAAAACGAAAAAAACTCAGATATGTCAAGTATGGGAAAAAAAAAGCCTATACCGGAAGAAATAATGCGGCAAAACTGACTAGAAAAAGACATTGACCGAGCGGGAGGGTGGGTTGGGGCATTAAAGCTATAGTCGGGGGTTTAATACGACTCGCCTAGAATGTGGCTCGGCAGTGGCCTTTTATCACTTCCGATTTCGGATGTCCCACTTCCGCTTTTCCAATTTTCACCAAAATTTGGAAAATTCATCTGTACACACCAGTTCTGTCTTAATTCTGAAGTTTCATAGCTGAATCTTTATAAGTTTCGGAAATATGATAGTCAGAAGATTCCCCACACACATACACACAGTCTGACAAATTGCCAAAAACCATCTTTTTGGACTCAGGAGACCTTAAAACATGTAAATCAGGTGAAATCTCGATATCGAATTTTTGGACCGAATACAATACTTCCATTACCTACGGTTAGTCGGGAAATGGAAATAAAAAAATTCAAAATGTAATTACTTATTGTATAAAGTTAAAAATTAAAAAAAAAAAAAAAAAAAAAAAATCTGAAAAGTGGATTAATAATAATGTTTAACCATTTATGCGAGTTGTGGAATTCAAGAACACAAAAATATGCATCAAGTTCAGTATTACAGTAGTTCATTGTTTAATTCTTATATTCTTAAAAAAATTAATATATCAATAAAAATAAAATAAAGTAAAAAGTGTATATTTATTTATTGCTTTCGTTCGATGTGAATGTTTACTTTACTGTAATGTAATAATCTAGATAGCACGGATATGATTCATAGATAACATTTGCTTTCCCACGGATCACTTTAAATTCAAATGGTCAGCAAATTACATTCCTCCAGTTGCAATTAATGCATTGTTTATTTGTTCTAGAGTAAACGATAAAGAATATTATCTGCCTTGATGAAATCTGCTTCCTAAATGTCTTCATTTTACATTACTTTTTACTTTCATCTATATTCAATTGAAGAAAGTATTGGATTCGTAAAAATTTTCGACTTCCGTTTTTCGATGTATTTAGACGTTTTCAGAGATCCAGAACACGATTTGACCATTCCTAGTATGTGTGCGTGACAGAGACAAAAATTTTGTGGCGACTGTATCTCAGGAACTACTGCAAAGAATTGCATATAAATTTGTATGCAGATGTACCTTGACCTATATTAGCACCAATCAACTTTTGGTGCCAATTGTTCAACAGGTGGCACTGCTAACAGTTTTTTCCCCAGTTTCAGGGAAGGTAATATCTCAAGAACTACCGCGCAAAGTTGCATTTAAACTTATATGAGGATGCACCTTGTTTTTAATTAGTGACTGTCAACTTTTGGTGTCAATTTCTCAACAGGTGGCGCTGATATACCGCGATTTTCAAAATTTCAGGGAAGACTTTACCTTAGGAACTACTGCACAAATTTGCATATAAATTTATATGCAGATTCAACTGAAACATAATTTAGTGCTTACCATATTTTGTTGTTAATTGATCAACAGGTGGGGCTACTATACAACGATTTTCCCAATTTAAGGGAAGGCTATATCTCGGGAACTACTACACAGAATTGCATATAAATTTATCATTAGATGCAACTCGTCATAAATTAGTGTTTAACTAAAAACTTTTGATGCCAATATCTCAGCAGTTGGCTCTGCTATAGTCGATTTCCGCAATTTCAGGGAAGGCTATATCTCAGGTTTTATTGTTTATAATCAAACAAAACTGGCATGTAAGAAGGCCATTATATGACATTATGCTGATTTAATTTGGATGCATATTAGCCTATAAGTGACGCTGCTATACTGCATATTTACCTGAGAATGGGATGGCTATATCTCATCTTCTATGGCATATAACTGTACGGAACTTGATATATGAGGAAAAAATTATAAATACGCATTTTTTAAGACTTTACTTATCAAGAATTAAACTTTCTTTTCTTATATTTAGTGCTACTTTTTTCTAAAATGAAAATCATCTGCATTTACTATGGTAGATAATTTTAATAAAAACGAGTTTTAATAAAATATTTTTACTGAGTGAATTTCTATAGGAAAATATAGAAGAAAGTCTTGTGATGGCCACAATATACCAGTTTTGAAATGAAGTTTCAACAAGTATTTCCTCTATATTTTCTGTATATACAAGTATAAATGGAAAAAAAATTTTCTAAATTTCGTTCACATAAAAGCGAAAATTGAAATTCACTAAAAATAAAGATATATATATATAATAGTATGTTGTGGCTACCAAAAGACTTTCTTCTATGTTTTCTAATACAAATTCACTCAGTACAAATAATTTATTAAAACTATTATTCATTAAAATTAACTACCATAATGATGAATGCAGACGATTTTTATCTTAAAACTTACACAAAATTTATAAAAAAAGACAATTTTATATTTTATAAATATTATATTATAAAATGCGTTTTCATAAAGGCTATATCAACTATCTCTCAAATTTTGTACAATTACACAACATAGAAGTCGAGATATAGCTTTCCCGTTCTGGGGGAAAAAGGCAGTAAAGCAGCGCCACCTATTGGTCGATATGCATCCAAATTGAATCAGCATAATGTTTCATAATTGTCTTTTCACATACCAAATTTTTTTCATTATGCGTAATAGAACCTGAGATATCCCTTTCTCTTAAACTGTGGAAATCGCTGTATAGCAACGTCACCTGTTGAGTTTTTGGCACCAAAAGTGAACAGACAATAATTTATGTCAAGATGCATCCACATATAAATTCATGTGCAATCTTGTTCAGTAATTTTTGAGATATACAGCTTTCTCTTAAATTGCGGAAATCGCTGTATAGCAAAGCCATCTGTTGAGCGATGGACACCAAAAGTCGATACGCATTAATTTTAATCAAAGTGTATTTACGTATAAATTTATATGCAAATATGGGCAGTAGTTCCAGATATACAGTTGCCACAAAATTTTCGTCACACACACACAGAGACAGACTGATATTTTCTAAAAATAATCAAATCTAGTTCTGGAGCTCTCAAAGTGGGAAAATCTATCAAAATCCGAAAGTCGAAAATTTTTACGAATCGAATACTTTCTTCTATTGAATATAGAAGAAAGTTAAAGGGAAAAAAAGTGAATTGTGAATTTTTTTTAATTTCTAGAACGTAAATGCGAGGTTATACAGTGAAAAAGATTTAGGATTTTCTAATTTTCGCACAGTTTGTACAAAAGATACGTATTAGTTTCGTTAAAGAAAAGAAAACGGATCCAGATATAAATACGGATCTATTTTTCTGGTGGATATCCGCGGATACGGATTCGAATATATACGGAGCTCCGATACACAGTATGTTTAAATCTGTTTTATAGTTATAAATATGCCTACAACATTATGTTTAAAATTATAAGAAATATTTTGAAAGATGTTCTCAAGTCGATCAGACTTGTTGAAAACTAAACCTGAACGCGACCAGCAAGAGAAATAATTTTGTCAACCCGACCCGACGGGTAAAATCGTGTTACCCGACCCGATGCAGGTCATCCGATAATAAAATAAGTTTAAGAATTGAGAACAAGTTTTCGGAACAAGAATTTGGAATTAGTGAAACATTTAGAAAATTAATTAATTAAAAATTAATTAGGGAGCTGTCGGTGGATTAGTGGGAGATAGAATCATTTAAGTGTGTAAAATGAGGCTTTAATTTTAATGGAGCTTTTAATTATATTACATATATATATATATATATATATATATATATATATATATATATAAGTAATCAGAAAACATATAATATATATAATCATATTAATTTCACTTCTAAAATAATTTGTTGAAAAGCATAATGCGATGTAATAATTACGAAGTGAAAACTCCTTTAGGTGCAATTTATACATTAATTTATTCAGAGTGAATCCTTTTGGCCCTATGTTAAAATAACTTTACTCGTTTTATAAAGTCGTGCATATTAATGCCACAAAACACGTAAATTGATTTTATTCTAAGCTAAGTAAACAAATTTCTATTGCGAAGTTCAGATGAAGGTCTTCCAAATCCAGAAAAATGATTTTAAAGGAGGAAGTCATTTTAAATTGACTAGAGTGGATGGGGTAGGGTTTTACGGTTATTCCTCATTAAAAGTTCTATTAAAATGATGTGTAGAACTGGATGTTCATATACAGAAACGAAAAATAATTCCCATACATTGTAGTCTATGTGCAGAATTTCTAAGAGTACATTGTTAACCTCATTTTGTTTATTTGAATTAAAGATAATAAAATTAACTTATGCTTTTGAGTTGCACAAAAGCTTGTCTTCTGTATAAAATTGGAGGTATAGCATTAGTGTTTTGTGTGCAGGGTTACTCGAAGAATTCAGATGCATTACAGGCTACGAATGATAAGCTTGAAAATGCATATTTAATTGTATTACGTCATTTATATATATATATATATATATATATATTATTATTTTTTTTTCAGTGCTTTGTACAGTATATATACAATATACAGGACCACGTGCAAGGCTTAGTTAGACGAAGTCAAATCCATTATTTTCTATTGGATATAATCGATAGGGATATTTTTTAAATTATATGCATTACTATACAAATGTACACTTCAGTTACCTCAAAAATAAGCATTTATTTATCTATTTATTTTAAATTTGTGAGTGTTGGAAAGACCCTAAAGTAATTCTAAGAACAGAAACAAAAATCAAATTCGAACTACACCGAAACTAAACCTTGACCAACACTTCTTTCCCAATGAAACAAAGAATTCACTGGTTTAAACATTCTTCTTTTCATCATTATCACATACATTTATCTCCCATATACATGCTCATGAAAGCTCAGAGTATGTTGATGTTGGGTATTTAGGCCGATTGACTTTTCGAGGATCCTAGGCCTATTGATTGGGTAATTGAACCCGGGTCTTAGGCCTGATGGGAGTACCCTCCATGAGGGGGGGGGGGCGTCATTCTAAGCTGTCTTAATCCGTATTTACGCGAGTTTCAGAGAAAGCCACAGAAAACTTCGAATGGCTAAGTCGATAAGCACGACATAGGATTGAATCCGGCGCTCCCCTTATATCAACTTTGAGCGCAGAACCGCTCGGCCATTGGTGTGTGTGTGTGTGTGTGCGGGGGGGGGGGTCTTAGGGTCTAATAAAAAAACAAAACGTGTACCATTGTTTCCAAAAAATTAGATGTTTCTAAATCTATGTTCGTATGTCCCTAACATGATGAAGCTGACGAAAATAGTCTCAAAAGCCCCACAGTTAGCAATACTTTAAAGATTATACAATAAAATTTTCCTAAGAGGGCTATACACCGTGGTATATGAAATTAGCCTTTTAGGGAGGTGGCCTTTTAATAGAGGTTATTCAGAAAATTTAACTCTGACAACAAAGTGATATTCAATTTTACATAATCTGTCTATATATGTAATGCAAAAAGAAGCATAGAAAGAGCTTTTACTAATTAATTATCAAATTAATTAAAGTTTAATAAAAAAATAACTATGTACAAATATTTACATTAATGACCACATAGGTCCAAAAAACATATTATAAATCCACTAAGGATTCTATATCATCAAAGAATCTATTTTCTATAATAATAAAAAGAAAGGTTTGTCTGTCTGTCTGTTCTTCTATACGTTCAGCCCCTGCCCCTATTGAACGCAGAAGTATGAAAATTGACATACGGATGCTCTGGAGCCTTTCCGAGGTCCTCCTCAAAAGATAATTTAAAAATTTTAATCAGTTGTGGAGATATTAATTAAAATGTCGACTCATGTCTAATCAGAAAGCGATCTCAATGACTGAGAATTCACCGCGATTGCATATATATTAACGGAGTTAAAAGCAGAAAAAGTGGAAAATAAATTAGAAATATTAGTCTAATCGTTACGAATTTGGTACCAAATGAACGGGACAATTTTTCTGAATCTAAGAGTGCAAGCGGCTTATCGGTACAACAGTTAGATTTTTCTTTTAAATTAACCAAAGTATGAATTTTTTGTGGCAACATCATTTCAAATGCCAGACTACTGTCTGAGATGAAAAAAGGAAATGATTGTAACCGATTAATATGTCATGTGCTTTATAGTGGGGGGGGGGGGGGGGGGGGGAAAGGGGGGGGGGAATTGCAATTTTCAATTTTTTTCAAATTTTCATTCACGTTACATTTGAATTAATATTCGGCCTAGACAACATATTATAAAGCTACTGTTCAATTTTCATGAAATTATGTATATAAACAAAAAAATTACATTTTTATTGGGAATTATATTTATCACGACTCATGTGACCAAAATACAATGTAAGATTAAGTTTTGTTTAATATTTTGTAGTATTTTAAATTGAAATATGCCGTTGAAATTTCGTAATATTTGGTTTTAACGGCCAATAATCCGATTGTGAATATTTTTGAAAGTGCAGAATTATTAGGAAGGGCTTGAGGAGGGGGGGGCAGAAAAAAAGAGTTACAGCGTTTGAAATTGGTATTATTAGGTTTTAAGGGAAGATAAATCAATTGCGGATATTTTCAAGCGTAAGATTATTAGAAGGGACGGAAAGGGGGGGGGGGGGTAGGGCAAAAATGTATAAAAGGAACGGTTGTTTCGGAGAAAACGACGGAAAACCCAGAACGCTTTTATTCTTTTATATTTTGCAGAGTTTCGAATTCTGATACTCCGTTCACATTTCATACTATGGATTTTTAACAGTATTTAGTCCGGAATTACGCAAGTTTCGGAAAAACCACGAAAAAGTCAGACATAAATCGTTTTATAATAGTGTTTATATCATTTTTGTATTTCAGCTTCTAATTAGCATAATTTCAAAAGTAATATGTCATTTTAAAACTTATTTGAATTGAATTTCAAGAGTAGACGCCACAAATCTCTGTCGCCTTCCATTAACCGACTACCGTAGGTAATGGAATTCGAGATTTCACGTGATTTACGTGTTTTAAGGTGTCCTGATTAGTTTTTCTTTTCTATCTCAACTAATAATTAAAATAACTTTATAAGGAATACATTATTTAAAAGCTTTGTTGATTTGGAATTGAACAGTAGATTACAGAAATTTCTACCGCCAGATGGCGCAGTAATATTTTAAAATTTCAATATTTCAAATTCTAATTATGATTAAATTATTTTTAATAAATCATTCGAAAGATATTTTAAAGTACTTTTATATTATCGAAAGTGGAATTCGAGTTTTCACCCGATTTACACGTTTTGAGGTGTTCTGTTCAGGTTTTCTTTTGTATCTCAGCTACTAATTAAAATAATTTCATAAGTAATACATCATTTGAAAGCTTTGTTGATTTGGAATCGAACAGTAGATTGCAGAAATTTCTACCGTCAGATGGCGCTGTAATATTTTAAAATTTCAATATTTCAAATTCGAATTCTGATTAAATTGTTTTTAATACATCATTCGAAAGATATTTTAAAGTTCTTTTATATTATCGAAAGGGGAATTCGAGATTTCACCTGATTTACACGTTTTAAGGTGTCTTGATTAGGTTTCCTTTTGCATCTCAGCTAATTGAGTTAGACCTTTCAAAATTGGTATATGTAGGTTAATTAGGAGGGGCTGGAAGGGCGGGGAAGGAATAGGCGCGCGCGGCGCGCAAGGGATGCGATGCCGAAGGCAGTGGGGACCCGGTCCGACTTTTTATGAAATGAGAAATGATTTTTTATTTTTATTTTTTCTTAAGAATAGCAGTTTGATTTCAGAAGGAATATGAGCGTGCAGCGCACGTATATCTTCACACGTGTGCGCATGGGTCTGCTCTGCCGAAGGCAGTGGGGATCCAATGCGAGTTTTCACCCGATGATTAATGATTTTTTTTAAATTCCTTTTCTTAAGAATGAAAGTTTGTGAGTAATAACATGGAATTTTGAGAAATCATAGGGATGGTGAAGGAATACGCACGCGCAGCGCACGGATCTACGCTGCCGAAAGCAATGGGTACCCAGTGTGAGTTTTTATCCGATCACAAATGATTTTTTTTCTTTTTTTAAGAGTGATGTCAATGAGTAATAATATTCAATTTTGAGAACTCATTCATTAGAGTGGTTCATTTAAAAATACTGACCCACTAGCGGGCGAATGCAGGGGGACCCGGTGTAAATTTTTACCCGATCAGAAATATTTTTTTTTTTTTTTTTTTTTTTTAGAATAAAAGTTAATGAGTAATAACATGTAATTTTGAGAAATCATAAAGGTGGTGAAGGAATACACGCGCGCATCGCTCATATATATGCATTCGTGTGCGCGCATCGCGCATGGGCCTACGCTGCCGAAGTTTTCTCTTTTTTTATCATATGATAAAAATTAATGCAATTTTGAGAATTCATTAATTACAGTGTTTCATTAAAAAATAGTGACCAGCGAAGCGGGCGTAGCCTGCTATTTTATAATAAAGAGCACATAAAAAAAAAAAAAAAAACAGTTCTCTGATTCATCCTGGCGACAGATTTCCGTCTACTACATGATGCAATCTCTTTCGATGTTTCGATTGTACCTGAGTATAGATTTTTTTTTATCTTTTTTTTTCTTCTACATATTAGTTTTAAAATATTTTAATGTTAGTTTCCTTGAACTTTGTGTGGTTTTTAAAAAGAATTTTTTTTTTTTTTTTTTTAAATACATTGGAACAAATTTTGCCGCTTAGTGTCATTTCTCAGTGGAAAGATATTTCTATTTAAGTTTTCGTGCAGGGAATACAGATTTCAGTCTTTTAATTTTAGTTGGGGTAAAAAATTAAATGTCTGTTTTCAAAAAAAAAAAAAAAAAAAAAAAAAACCTCTTTTTCTATCTGTTATTAAAAATTGCCGAGCTCCTTTGCTATAGTTTCATGTCGTACTTAGAAAATTATTTATTAGATTTAAAAATACAAAAACTGGAATTAGCATGACACAAAGTTCTTATAAAAAATATGCGTTTCCCAAATAACTTTAAGCGTAATTTTCTTTTTCAGAATTAATGAAACTGACACTATCCCGCGAAATTCGATGGGTTTATTTTTCGATTTCGGTTGACTAACTCAAGTTGTCAGAAGGAGATAAAAAATAAATAAAAAAAGAAAAAAAGAAAAATTAAAGAAAAAAAATAATAATGCTGAGCTTTTGGACTAGCCAAACAAATCTTCTTAGTCAATTGACAAAATAGGAATAATTTATTTTTATTCTCTCATCTGACTAACCGGTCAAATTTGAGGAAAATGAAAACTGTACCTGGGAAATTAGTCATCTGACAAGTTTTAGAGCCAAAACGGATCATCAGACGAAACACATTAAAGATACATGGTAAAATAAAACGACTTTTGTGTCTCATGACTAAATAGGATTGTCAGGTAGTTTTTTGATTGTTTAAAATTTTGCGTAATTTTGTGCAAACTTGTCAATGTACTTGACAAACGTTTAGTGTCACAAAGATGGCACGTCTCTTGACAAGTTTCGATTTTTCATTTTTCTGTGTGTAGTATTCTAAAAACAAAAACTTCTATATATTTTTTTTAATATCAAACAAAATTAATAAAAAAAAATGCAAAATGTGTTTTTCTCCACGTTTTTAGATGGTCATAATTATAGGGACAATCCTGATTTTTTAGTTTTATTTAACTTACTAGCGAATAAATTACAGTTGACATGCGAGTTTTTTAACTACTGGGCTATATCAATTCATATATAAGCCTTCAATTTTTCTTGGACGGACATTACTGATAATTCCTCGAAAAAAAGAACTTTCAAGTAGTGAAGTATGATAAATGTGTTTTTTAAGTGAAAGGATAATTTCAATCCGCCGAATTTCTAATGAAATTCGAAGGTCTAAAATTGCTGAGGGAAAAGTGATCAAACGTTGAACTGCTGGTTCGATAGGAGAGAGATCTGATGCAAAATCAGAGTTGTTTTACTGAGATCGAAGACTCATAATTCCTCTTACCGTTCTACTCATAATGACTGCTGCTGAATTTGCTCGTAATTTTTAACGAAAGGTTTGGGTCCACATTTATGCATGTTTAAAACAATTAATAATATGTTAAAATGAATAAAAAACCTGTAATAATCAATCAGCATTTAATGGGGGAAAGAACGTCTGTGTTAAAGTTGAATAAAGACAATATTAAATGGTAAAATGTTGCATCTTCGGATGAAGAACATTTTATTCTTAATCAACCAAATGGTTTTAACAGTTACTGGCACGATCTGAAGATAGCGAAAGACAGAGCAGATTTTTTAAAGGAAGATATGAATCGAGCATTTTAAAGGTGGATTTATGGTGCTCTGGGGAGCTGCTTCTACTGAAGGCATAATGAATTTAGTAATTTTTTCTATTAATAGGAACATCAAGAGAATATCCGCAAATTTTAAACGTGGAATTATCGGATTTTTGTTAGATTTTGGGGAGTAATAATAATTTTTTTCAACAAGACTTACATGTTTGCTCTACTTTTAGAGCAATAGGAAATAGTTTGAAGAAAGAAACTTCTGTATTTTTGCCTTTCTCATGGCCTCAAAGTTCAAAAAACCTTAACTTATGATATTAGAAAAGTGCATGCAAGTGGAAAGCAATTTTAAATGTGTTAAGAATACCATATATGCTATATGAAATGGTATTCAAACTGAATATTAAAAATATATATACCAGAGAGAATGTCTGACTATTTAACCCTAAAAACAGACCCCATAAAATATTAATTTAAAGAATAACTCAAAAAAATTACTAAAATTCGAGCTGTCGTTATAATTGTGAACACCTAAAAAATCATCTTTTTACCATATTTAAAGTTTTTTAAGATAGAAAAACGATAAAACTTTTTTAATATAATCTATTAATGAAATTCATATTAATAAAATATATATTTGTTTAAAAAATAGTGTTCAGTGTTTAGTTAATATGGAGAAACGGGTGTCCTTGTAATTATGAGAAGGAGTGTATTCTTTTTTTTTTTTTTTTTTTCATTTATATTACGCATTATAATAAATAAATAAATATATATATACATATATATATATATATATACTATCACCGATAAATTTATTTACCAAGAACATTTAATTAAAGAGACTTTACTTAGATGCATTACTAAACTTACTCAGTTAACCTTAGCTTAATTATTATATTTATCTGTATATTATTTATTATAGGAATATTCTACATATTTTAGTGTTTTTTGTTTGAATTACTTATTTAAATGGTTTTAATTATTATTTTTTTAATTAGTGAATTACACATATTTATTAATATAAATTTTCATATATAGTTTTGAGACTAAATAAAATTGTATTTAATAAAAAAGCAGGACAAAAATGGCGTTGTAAAAAATATTACTTACAAACTTTGAATTAACACCATAAAATGCAATAAACTTGCAACAATTGCCGCTTTTTTGACTGCAGCACTCGTGCTTACTTTATTCGCCTGATGAAAGGTCGTGTGTTTTTTTCGACCCGAAACAATTGTTGCGAGTTTATTGCATTTTATGGTGTTTATTCAAAGTTTGTATTCAATATTAAATAAAATTGTTCATATATTCTAGTTATCGTTTTTATTTTCCCTTTTTTTGTTTTAGTTTCATAGTGTGTTTGAAAAAATATTTAATTCTTTTATTGTAAAAAAAAAAAAAAAAAAAATAAATAAATAAATAATATTGATAATAACTTGTACTATTGTATACATAAACTTTGAATTTATTTAGCTAATTTATAACTATTTCTTGTAATAAAGAAATTTTCAATAATAAAATTCTTCTGATGACAAAATGAATCATTTTAAACATATTTAGCAGTCATTATCATCTACTTAAAGATACAGAATAAGAAATATGTATAATATACGTAAACATAAACAATATATATATTTTTTTTTTAAATGCAAATATTTTGAACAGAAATAACAAATTCAAAATTTATTCAAACTTTAACCAATATCTTTTTTTTTTCTTTTTTCTTTTTTTTTAACTTAAATTATACGAAAACAAATTTTAAAGTTATGCTTCCTTTAAAGAATTTCAATTGCTTTTATAAGTTCAGGATTTGCTTATTTCATTTTCTTTCTTTTTTATTTATGGCGGTAAGAAATATTTTTGCTGGATTTCTGAAACTGTTATTTTACTTTTTATCGTTAAAAGCATTAAAATAACTATAATTATTATTCTAATCGAATCTTATAATGCATTCTCACGTTCACATTCCACAAACTTATGTAGTAACAAATATATGTAATAAATTAATTCGTGACCATACACGATTGAATTTTTTTAATTTGAGAGAGACAAAATATCTCTTGTTTTTACAAAGGTATCGATTTTCGAAAAAAATGTTTATATATATATATATATGTGTGTGTGTGTGTGTGTTTGTACAGGTAAATGCAATATTGCTGTTTTAAGTTTATATAATTTAAAATATTCAACAAATGCGTATCTAATACATAAATATACAAAACCAAAGCTTTTTAGAAAATCAAATAACAATTCTTTAATAGCGAAGAATACTACAGAATTATATAGTAGCTAACACCATAGCTGCCAATATTTTAATTTATTCTTTAGTACTTTAGCCCTGCCTCTTTTTCGCACCACTTCAATTATAGAAAAAAATTTTAGAATATATAACTTCGATAAAATAAGACAAAATTACTTTTAAAAAATAAGTGGTACGAAGAAAAGACGGGGCTAAAAATACTCCGGAATAAATTAAAATATTGGCAGCTATGGCTAACACTTTCACGACCGCATGCCTTTGTGTTTGTCTTTTCGGCAGTGAGGTCCGCCTGTAGGCGTTATTCTTCCAAGTTACAACATTTCTGAACAAATGTTTCCGTATTCATACTTATATTACAAATGAATATACACAATATAATTACACTCTCTCTAATCAAAGTATTTGTATCCATAGTATATTGATTGTACAAATATTAATATTGGGTACATTCTTAAGAAAGAAATAACATACAAATTGCGAAAGAAACGCCCACTGCAGGAGTTACAGATTTTCAAATGACGTGAGTCTACGTCAGTGGTCGCGAAAGTTTTAATAATGTAATGTTTAACGTTCATTAGATTTATAAATGCCAATAATGTGATGACTATATGCAAAACATTGGTTTTTAAAATTGTGCTTCGTAGAATGAATATATGAACAGAAATACAATTGCAGAAATGTTCACAGTGATGAATCATTGCAAACCAATGCCAAATCAGTTTTATACTTTAATGAAAACTTCAATGACATTAGAAGATTACTTCATTAAAAAATAGATGTAATTTTTACCATCACGGGTCCTAAAATTTTAAACGACACAAAAAACAAACAAAAAACAAAACAAAAAAAAGAATGTTCATTTATTTATTAGTTTAATCGTAAAGAGTATGATTGAATGGTACAAAGGATTCAATTCAAATATTATATAGTGTTTTTAAAACTCATAAAAAAGGAAAAAAAAACAGAATGATGTACTGACTTTAAAACTAGAATGTTTTACTACAGATAATATTATTCTTTAGATCACTAAATCTGTATAAGATGAAGCTGAAACTTGCTCTTTATCTCTACTATAAGGGTATACATCCAGTTTATACATCATTTCCTAATTTAACCCATATTTTGGAAAATATAGCATACCTAACGCATACACAAAAGCGTGGAAAAGTTTGTTATACGAGAAAATATTCTGTATTTTATAATAAAAACACTTATTTAAAAATCACGTCAATTAAAATTATATTTAATTAAAAACATTTTAAAATTGTATGATATTATATAAATTTTTATTTTAATTGACGTGTTTTTTAAAGTGTTTTTATTATAAAGCATTAATGGCACGTGATCTGCAACATATTCTCTCTTAGAGATAATTTATTCCGTATTTTGTTTTATGTGCAGTTGTATTGTCACAGGGATGAAAGAGTTTTGCATTTTTATACTACCGATAATTTTATACAGAAATTTTATAAAATTTTTACAATTATTTTTATGATTTTAATAGGTTAGAAGTTTTCTTTCAAAAATACTGATTGCAAAATATACGGAAATCATTCATCTTTGCAGTCAAAGTAACATCTGCATATCGCAAAACAGCATTAAGTTTCAACTATTTAACCCTTTGAAGGATGGTGGTATATACCGGGTTTTCAAAAAGGTTATTTTTTTTTACGGAGAAAAATAAAAGCAGTCTAAATCGCCGTTGACGTGGGACGCTGCTTAGACGTGTAATTGTAAATATGCAAATCAGAGCTCTATAAACTGCACTGTTTTACAATTAATAGCTCATTTCTTATTTGTCAACTTACTTGTGCATGTATGAAGTTTTAATTGCATTCATGACTTAGTAGATAAATCGTTATTAAAGACGTTTTACTTCAGCTAAGAATCTCCGACTGAAGCTGCATTTAGCTCTAATGTAACTCGTTCGCAAACTGTAATTTGTCGTAATGACAGCCTTGTAAACATCTGCATGCAAAGAAATTTACTGACGAAAATTTTTACTATTATTTTTTCTTAATTAAAAGAAAAAAAAGAAGAAGAAAGAAATAAAGAAAAATAAATAAAGAAAAATAAATAAAGAAATAAGAAATAAAGAAAAATAAATAAATTAATTAATTAATTAAAAACCTTTACGAAAATAACTTTTTCTCAATCCACGTTCAATTCTATCAATTCCTTCATTTTTTTCTTAATTTTTACAATGTCTGTAGACTTACCCGACACATGGTATTATATTTTACCTAATTTCAGTTCCCAACTTTAAAAACTCGCCCGGGAAAACTTTAACTAAATTTTAATTTTATAATATATTGACACATATAACGGATCCAAAACTTTTCACATAATGGATTATTTTAACTGACAACATGGTCATCTATTTTAGGTCATATTAGTGGATGACGCTGAGAAACATAACAAAATTAGCAATACATCTAAAAATATATTTTATTAAGTAAACCAAGTCATATTTCGGTGTATGAAAGAATGTGTATTTAAATAAATAAGAAAGTTATTACTTAGAGTATAACAGATTTTATAAAACCTACTTTTTCAAATAATTCCAGTCAGACGCGTAACACAGCAATCGCTTGAATACCGCCAATGGTTCTTCTTGACTTCGTACAAGTAGTTCATATGTTTCAAGGTATATAGCGCTACCTGTTTCGAAGAAAACATTGGTGGGTCGTTTTGACCGCTAAGATCATATTAGGCTACTTTCCCCTATATATATATATATATATATATACACTCTATAACAAAAAAGCGACGCCCCAAGAAGGAGTTATCCGAATGGGACAAAAGTTAGTAGATGTGATGTGCATGTAGAGAAAAACAACTGATTACAGTTTCAGAAAATTTGAATGATTATTCAAGAGAAAGGGCCTCACAAAGTAAACAAGTCAATAACGCGTTGGTCCACTTCTGGCCCTTACGCACGCAGTTATTCGGCTTGGTATTAATTGATAGAGTTGGAAGATGTGCCTGGGAAGTATCAAGGCAAGTTATGTCCAATTGGTGCAATCGATTGGTAAAATCCCGGGCTAGTTTGCGGCATTGAGTACCATTCTAACGTTTGATCGGTTCTCACGTGCTGCCATCTCTCTATGCCGACCACTACTTCCTTGCCGCTGTGTTCGGCCATGGTTCACATATTCCTGTCAGTATTATCTAATAGTGGTACCGCTCCTATCCAATTGTCACAACAATCGCAAATTAGACCAATTGGCTTTTTTGAGCCCAACTACACCCCACACTCAAATGCTGACATCTGCTCATGTTATTTGAACATCTGTATGCGAGGCATAGTTCCTGTCTTTCCGAGAAGATGGAATAAAATTCTCGAACAATTTATGACCTGGAATCAAAATTTCTCATTTTTAATATGCTCATTCGAGGGTAACCAAACTTTAAAATTTTGCATTTCCCCTTGAAACCTGTATGTATGCCAATTTTTGTCCAGTTTGAATTATTCCTTCTTAATGCCTCGCTTTTTTGTTATAGAGTATATATATATATATATATATATATATGTGTGTGTGGGTGTGTGTGTGGGTGGGTGTGTATATATATATACTTCTTTGAACTTATAAATATTAAGTTGAAAGAATATTTATCATTAATATTATATTTTATGCTATGTAAAATTTTATTTTCATATATTATACACTGTAATTTAGAATGTCAAATAACAATTATCCAAGAAGTTACACATTACAGGTTTAATCTGAGTAAATTGCGTAGCTCCTCTAAAGTCGGTGGTATGCTACAATTAACATTATGTCTTAATATCCTTTAGTAAATGATTTGATTAACTGTGCAGCTTTATGTTATTATGAATCATTCAGTATTATTGTATGTTAAAATGGAGTTGGTACATAATGAATAAGTTATCATATTATAAACATTAAATAGCAAATGAATATTTATTCATATCTGAATATTTAGAAAATATAAATGTGTCTACTATATATATATATATATATATTTATAAATGAAATTAAAGTCCGCTTCGGCTCTTTTAACTGCTGAACGGCTGCAGCTATTGTCATAAAATTAGTCGCTACTTATAGTAAAATGTCTGTGCGCTATTAGATATGACCGTTTATATCGCTATCTAGTGGGAAATGACAGCTCCTATCTCGAAAACGGCACTATATAAAGAAAAATAGTGATTTGAAAAGTTGCAGACATGAAAGACACTTTGCAGACATGAAAGATAAAAAATAAATCGCTCTAAACATTTTTTTTACTATTTCCTACACTGTGAACAAACAAAATGAACTTAGATGAAAAGCTAACTTTTTATAACGAATATATTTTTTATTTCCATGTTAAAATCTCTATTCGTCAGCTTCAGTGTATATTTGGACCATCACTTGAAATTAATACAGCGTATGTGTCACTCGCTACGCTACAGTGCGTGCAAAGTTCAGAAAAGGGATTGCAGCTGACGGACAAAAGTTCAAATATCAAAAATAAGGATATTTAGTGATGGATTTTTTTTCTTTCAAAGATCGCTTTTACACGGCACTATGTAAGAAATTATGAGCAAAAAATGCAATTTTGGAGTATTATATTTTTAGAATCCATGTCTGGAATGTAAATCTATGATACTGTAGAACCTCCTACTTTATTTGTTTACTTATTTATTTTTATTTTTTTGTTTACCAATTTCATAGCGTTTTCAAAGCAGGCACACTAACTCTACTGTTTTGTACCAGAAACGACTGTAAGCGGTCGCATCTAGTCCACTGAGGGTCTTCTAAAAGGGCAATATTTTAATGTTGTTTTCAGTACATAGTTTTAAAATGTCCCAAAACAATAGTAGTTTCAGTTAAAATTTAAAAAAGTGACCTTCCAAGTGACTATCCTAAATCAAGATAAATTTCATGACTATTATATATGACTTTCATTCTTTCAAAACAAGCTATGAATATATAATTATGTATTTTTAAATTATTAGTTTATTAAGAAAAGAACTACTGCTTAATATACGGAAAAATACGTATCAGCCGCTTGGAGGACTAGTAGTATATAGCCAGTTTACTATTTCTACAGAGAATTATTTTACTATATTTCTGTATTTTACTATATTTTATTATATACTGTTAAAAGTTTGAGAACTGATTTTAGTAGCCCCCATTATATATATGTCACAATATATATATTCCATTTGAAAATAAATAATTTCATTTCAAAATAAATAATCGAAATTTTCAGTCCTTATTCTCTTTCTCTCTGTTTGTTTCTAGATATATATAAATATAATATTTCTCTTTTTAAAATACAAATATAACAAATATATATCACCATTTAGTTTCTGTTTCAGTACTACATAAGACTTAATATTGTTAATTAAAAAAAAAAAAAAAAAAAATCAGTAGAAATTTTTTGTAATACCGGTCATAGTCTAGGTTTGTTACGGTCTGTGCTTTCTACAATCACAATTTTTGAATAACAAATTTCACTTTACTTATTGCTTTAAAACATATAAATTAAACAATATGTATATATATTAGAATTACGCTTTCTAAATACTAAGGTCTATAATAACCGTATAAGTACTTATTATCTAGGTCAAAACGATCATTGCCAAATGGAATGCGTCTGATAAAATAATAATAACAAAAACAATAATAATAATAATAATAATATATACGCTTGGCGAAATATACATTTTGTTTATATAAAAGTGCTGCTAAGAGGATTTTAAAAAAATACTCACCGATTCTGAAATGAGTAACTACGAAACAGTGAGATACAAAAAAGTGAAAGAAGTGTTATCTATGACAGACATATACGGATTTTCTAAATGAATAAATTACGATTAGTTTTCTGTTCTAGAATTTTTTTTTTTTTTTTTTGACATTCAGTTTTTAGTGAGCGCTTCAGATTGTCATAATCGAAATTCGAGCTACTTGGTGGTATTCTAGTACAACAAAAACTGGTTGATCCAGGGAATACGACATAAGGTTCTTCAATTTCTTAAAATAACTAATTCGATAAAACTTCTTTACACGTGTCAGTAACGAAGCAGACTGACGAATGGACTTTCTGTACTTCTCAATACTATTTTAAACTCCATGTACTTCTGGAGCCATCAATAAGCCAATCTTGAAACTACTTCAAAAAACTTGTTTATAAAAAATTCCAGAGATGTGCATCCAACATACCACTAACGTTTTTGTTTCTCATTGTTTCGTAGTTACGTTATTTCAAATTTGGGGAGTCCTTTCTGAAACACCCTGTATTATCAAACATTATATTCTCGTTAAGGATAATATTACATAGTTGCCAACTTTTACGCTTTTGGACAACCGAAATATTTTAATAAACATTTTTATTTAGGAAATCAGAGATAATTTTTATAGGATATAAATCGATTCTATTAAATTTTTTCATTCTCTAAAAAAGCATGAAAGTTGACGACCATGCTATTATCCACCAAATGATATGATAAGGCCTGTATTAAATATATGTAATGCACGTACAATATAATATATATATAACAATATAATGCATATATAATTATAAGCGTGTAACTAAATAGTTCTTACTTCAGTAATCCGACCCCTAAAGAATATCTATGTCATCAAGTCGTTTTTCTTTTGAAAATCCATCGCTATTATAATGTTATTCTGTTTCTTTGGAAATAAGAAAGACATTTGGCACGATTTGCGATTTAAGTCCTCGCTTTGTTGTTTATTTAAGGATTAGAAAAACATTTCCATTTCATTCTAATGGATATATATTATACAAGCGCACGTCGGAATGTTCATTAATTCCAAGATCTTGGAAAGTCGCATGAAAAATAACCCTCATTCTTTCAAACAATACTCTAAACTTTAATAGAATGTTTGTATTTGAAAAATGCACGTGTGTCAAGCTAATTTATATATATATATATATGGTGTTTTATAGTGATAAAAATTGACACTCATATTAAATTAAAAATTTTGTTTTCTAAATATTATTCATTTATATATATGTATCGACTATTTAGGGTCATATTACCCGCTCTTTATTTGAAGTCCGTTGTCAACAGTTTTCTCTTACTGAAAACACGGAGTTTTTTACATTTTAATTTAAGGATTATATTATGGCTAAAATAGATATTAATAATAAGTGTTGAATAAAAATTAGAACAGTACGACTCCAGAAAAATTCAGAAGCAGTTTTTTTTTTTTTTTAATGTATGTTTAGAAAGTAAAATGTGGTATTTAATTAAATGATATCTGAAAAGACTGTAATACGTTTATATGTTCCTCTATCATGTTTATATTTCTTGTGTGTTTGTGTGTATGTGCGTATGTGTGTGTGCGTTTGTGTGTATGTACCTTTCAATTTTTACTTTATGAAAAATTCTAATCTTACCACACTACTTTTTCATTAAAAAAATCATCATGTAAATTACCTCATACTTCATACACAGAAAACGACAATATACAATGTGACTTTAAGAAATAATAAACATTATTAATAATAATTTTGTTTTAATGTAATATTTAAATCACTTGAACCTCAGTATCATATATTCTTAATCATATATTGTACCATATTATTTGTTAATTTAAAATGCAACCTTTCTTGCATGCTTAAAGATACATGATAATCAAGATAGAAAAAATAATTTCTTTTTTTTCTTCCTTTTATTTTTAATGGACATTTTTAAATTTCAAAAGTCTTCACAGGATATTTTATTAAATGTATTCTTTTACGTCTTAAGTATGGTTAAAAGAAAGTGTTTATAAAGCATAAATAAATGTTTATCCAAGCAATATATTTTCAGAAGAATAACAACATTTCGCACTCAGGATTATTTGAATTTAAATTTAAGATGATGAAGGTAAAAATTTCAAAACTAAAAGTCAAGTTTAATACAATATATCTATAATGTTTTTTATCGATTTTTCGTTTATCTATTTACTTGGGAATTATTATTGAGGTCTTACTTATTTAAACGGGAAATAGTTTGTCCTTAGGATTTTTATTCTCTATATTTTGTTGTCGATGAATAAAAGTACTTATTTATTATTTTATCCGATTTAGAATTTACAAATCTATAACTTCAATTTCATGTATATTAGATATATTTAATGTTTCGGAAACAGCATTAATTAACTAAAATGTCGGAAAATGGCTAATATGAGCTTTTTGAAAAGGTAAAATGCATGTATATTAGAAGTATATAATGTATCAGAAATGTAATAAGTGACTTAAATGACAGAAAATGGCCAATACGAACTTTTTATGAAAAGTAATATTTAAAAAACAATAATAATAAATTTGTGTAGAAATTAAATGTTATAGATAACGTTCATCATAGTATAATCGGCAGCAAAAATTATTGTAGCGCTACCAATAACTCCTATTTAAATTATGTGCACCTATTTGTCGAATCATGGTCTTAATCTTTAGTTGTTTATTAAAAAAAAAATAATAAGCTAATGATAAAAAATAAATTAGCCAACAAACTATGTATATATGAAAAAATGTGGATGTGTGCTTCAATAATTTTGCTGCCGACTGTATATTATTAAAACACAATTCAATAAAGTTGAATTCTCATTACTGAATTTAAACTTTAAACATTTATTTAGATAAAAATTCCTTGTGTTTAATTCTGAATGCGTATATCAACTATGTTTGGGTATATATTTTCAATTTCACATGTTGCAGCCTTATTTTTTTTACATACTCTGTTTAAAGGAATATAAATATTGGCATTTCTTTTTAAAATCTTTTTACGAATTTTCAATATATTTTTTTTATTCTTTTATATACGGTCTTTGCAAAAGTAGTTATCATTTTCTTAGCGCAATGTTCACAAGTACACAGAAAACTGTATTTTGTGCTTAAAATATTCAAATTATACCCGTTAGAAAGTTTTGAATATTTTAAAAACTCACCTTATTAATTTATGTGATGTTTGTCTCATTTATGATCTAATATTTTATCCGTCTTGGTAATTCACGATACGTTACACATATAATAGCACCATTACCACCATCAATTTCATATAGAATTTAATACATAAGACAAGCGCATTTTTTATGTATTCCTAAAGCGTGAACAGATTTACTCTGGCACCCATCCCATCAACACATCCATTCTTCTTAGGCAGTGTTGCCAATTTTAGAGACATTTTTTATTTAATAATCACCAATAATTTTGAGGACTGATATTTGATACACATAATATGGTTAGTCTTCGAAGTGATTATGCAAAAAAGTTCTTTGCAAAAAGACAGGTCTTTAAGAATCGTATAATATCTTAAATATATAAATACAAATAACCATTCTACAAATTTAATTTTATGATATTTTATCGGAATCTGAAATTCGAAAACAAAAGCAACCTGACTGTGCAAGAAAAACATTAAATAAATTTGTTTCAGGAAATATACACACGTAACACAAAGATCAAAATGACTCTAAACAGCGAAAACAAATAGTATGACGTTATTAAAATAATATGCAAAGTATTTCAGTTTCCTGATATGAATTTTTCTTAATAGTGTACTATAGTAATGTGATCTCTGTTTCTCTTAACAGATCCCTAATGTGTCACAGTAGGCAGAACCATCTCAGGATCTGATTGGTTGAGGAAATTATGCGGAGAAGATTCTGTCTGAAGTGGGCATTTATTCAAATTCTGCTTTACGTCTTTTATAATATGTGCAAAGGTAAGTACTTATGCGATGTTATTTTTCTTTTGCTAAGCTGTCCTTGGAGATTTATTCTGTGTAGTGTCTCGAAGGTTTAGTTTAACGACCGTGAATATTTTAGGGTGTTTTGATATTATAATGTTTATAAATGTGGCTTGTAATGAGAAAACTTGAAAAGTATTAGAGTATTTCGAATTACTTATTACCAGAAGCTTAAATTTTATGTGAATTGCAAGAGAAATAAATGTTTTAAATTTATTTTCATGTTATTTAATGGCATGAGAGGATACGAATGATTATTAAAACAAAATGGGGAGTGGTAGAATAAATATTAAAACGCTGCTTTTCTATTATAACCTCAGAAAATTAAATAAAATTCTTCATTATCAATACGTACTATTACTGTATAAAATTAGAGTAACTTTTAAAATCAGATATTTTATATATATATAAAGCACATATAATTAAAACACAGGTTTCAAGTTAATTTTAAACCCTCCCTACTTAAACGAATAGGTGACATTTACAGTATCCCATGTAAAAATTGTAATTGTACGTATATTGGTGAAACAGGCAGAACTGGTGATATTAGAATTAGAGAACGCTTAAATAAAACTCTCGATATAAAATCTAAACTAATAATCCATTCCCTTGATACCGAAAATGTTCCTGAATTTGACAATAATAAAATCTTGGCTTCTAATGTAATGATATACGAATCACAATTTTCCTAGAGAGCGTTTTTACCAAGCTGCAGCATTCTCCGTCACTAAAACCGTTCCTGCCGAGTAATTAATATTGTTGTAATGTTTTCTAACTGGATATTAAATGTTATTTTATCACTAAACATATTTTGTCACTGAAGAGGGCTAATGTTTAGCTGAAACTTTTGTTATGTGTTTGTGTGTTTTTATTTATTTTTTTCTTCTTAATTTTATCTCATTTTAAATGTAACTCAGAAAGTTAGTTTAATAAAATGGAAAAAGAATGGAAATAGAAAATAATAAGATAATTACTATATTAAACGATAATTACTAAATTAATGATACCATGCGGTATGCGACGCCCAGTTGCTGACCATTCCAAAAACTGCGCTCCCCAGGCATTTCTACTAATGACAGGAAAGCTGGACGAACAGTGTGTTTTATCAAGGTGACTTACCTTGAAGGGGATTAGTGTTTTGGATTTCTAAATCAATAAATGTATTTTCGCCAACTAAATGTTTGATACTTTTTGAACACACCACGTAGATATTCTAATTAACCTTTTGGATTAATATTTAGTAATATGTACTTTAATAATAATTGCTATAACACTCTTCAATTCTAAAACTGTTTCCTGCAGGGAGACGTAATACTTTCCTACGTACGTGTGAAGTAGGTTGCCAAATTCTCCCAAATTCTGAGATCATTCCATTCCAAAATATTATAATAATTAACTTTAAGATTTTACATTGTTGGAAAATTATATAAGAAATTTCTACAAATAGTAATAATGATAACACTAATAATAATAATAGTAATAAAATCCTGTATTTAAATTTATTAAAAAATTGAAATATTCGAATCTATGGCAAAAAAAGTTCTCGACATCGGCAGAAGAAACATAACTATAAACTATAAACAAGCTTTGCATTTTAATTTAAAGATTAAAAGTACTAGAAGTTACGCTTGGAAAACAGTAATAAATATTTCTGTAGAAAGAAAGGAAAAATCGGACACTATGCTTTCTCGTATTGTATAGCAGTATCTCGTATAGCATATAATATATCCTCACATGACATTTCTATAAACAGTACTTTTAATAATTTGAAGAAAATTTTTGAAATGCATACGTTTTATTTATTTAGTTATTTGCATTTGTACTTTAAAAAAGGTTTTTTTTTTTTTCTCTTATGTTGATGTATATTTAATTATTAATAATATCTAGAAAACTGCTTAATATTTTGACTTAACAATCCGCTTCACTCTCCGTCGCCGAAAAACCAAGCTTGTGTCATTCTCTTGGGAATTTTGTTTACTTATAACTCGTTAACTAATGCATATTTTAAAGTTCTGTTTTCATATTCAGAAAAGTCATAACTGTTAAACTGGCGGGCGTTTCTTGATTTTTTTTTTTTTTTTTTTTTTTTTCAAATTGTAAAATGAAAAAATTTTCATATTGGAAATTCGTATTTTACAGCTTGAAAATTTAACATTTAAATTTTTAAAAATCCGTTTTTTTTTTTTTAATGTATGTCTGTTTAATGGTTGTGAATGTTCTGAATGGGAAGACAGAATTTAAATAATTACGATATAAAAAGAACTTTTCATATACGATGTTTTTAAATTTTCTGTTGAGTCATGTAAACGCTACCGAAGGCATCAACAACCCGGAACAATTGACTAAAAGTATTAAAAAATTCCATTGCTATCGTGTTTTGAGTTATTATAAAAGTTTCAACTGGCTAGCTAGCCGGGAAGTTAGTTAAAAATCGATTACAAGATTTGTACTTTTTGCTGCCGAACGCAGCAGGGTCCCGAAGCAGTTGGTTAAAAGTATTTAAAAAATGCATTTTCACCGTGTTCTAAACTATTCTGAAAGTTTCAAATGTCTAACTAGTCGGAAAGTTAGTTAAATAAATTTTCTGTCGAATCATATAAACGCTTCCGAAAGCAGTAGGGACCTGAAACAGTTGATTAAAAGTATTAAAAAATATATTGCCACCGTGTTCTGAGTTGTCCTGAAAGTTTCAAATGTCTAGTCTTGTCGGGAAGTTAGTTAAAAACAGATTGCAAGATTTGTACTGAACAAACAAACAAATAAACAAGACTCGAAGTTAATAGTAATATTAATAATTATTATAATATATATATATATATATATATATATATATATGTGTGTGTGTGTGTATATATATATACAGGGTGATTCAGAAAAACGTGGACAAAATGACATGGTAGATCAGTCATACAACAAGGATCAAAAATCGCATAGGGACAGAGGGTCGCAACTGCGATCCGGAGCCGCTACAGGGCGTCTAAAAAAATACATAACACAAAGAGAAGAAACAAAACCATTACAGATCATTTTACTGATAATTATTCACTCACATGTGACTAATGCAAGCCAAACTTTAAGCCTACAGGAGATGCTCAAATTTTTTGCCAGATGCATCGAGACACGCCTGGCATCTACGTTGCATAGAACGCCGCACCTTCTCAAAGATACTAGGTGTACCTTGAACACATCCTCCTGCCACAACGATTCTTACTACCAAGTCTTTCAGCATTGCAACAGGTGTTTCATACACAAGTCCATTGAAAAATCCCCATAAGAAAAAAATCCAAGTGAGACAGGTCTGGTGATCGTGATGGCCATGCGATTTGTCCACTGCGACCAATCCAGCCGTCAGGAAAAGTAGCCTGCAGATGCGCTCAGACGTCTGTGCTGAAATGTGCAGGAGCTCCGTCGTGCTGAAATGAAATGCGTTGACGAATAGGTATCGGAACATCATTCAGCATTTCTGGCAGAACCTCTTGCAAGAATGTTAGATAAATGGGACCGTTAAGTCTTTCTGGGAGAATGTACGTACCACGTAAACAGTCTCCTACAATGCCAGCCCACACGTTAACGGAAAAGTTTCGTTGTGTGGCGTGCGGACGTCTAGCATGCGGGTTTTCATCCGCCCACGTATACAGGTTGTGAAAGTTTATCACACCCTCTAATTAGAACGCAGCCTTATCCGTGAAGAGAACACTTGCTGCGAAGTTTCGGTCTGCAGCACTTTCTTCAAAAACCACCGCGCAAAATCCGTACGATTGTTGTAGTCTCCCGATTCCAGTGCCTGAACGCGTTGTAAATAATAAGTATGTAGTCCTTCGTCGTGTACAATATGGGCCAGACGGTAGCTTGAGGGATATGGATCTTTCGGGATAAAACTCGAGTACTCGTTGAAGGATCACGCTGGAGTTCTTGGACAACTCTTTCTTCAACATCAACTGTTGGAGTTATTTGTTGGCGACCAGCATCCGGCTTGTGCACGTCAAACGAGCCGGTTTCACACAATCGTCGATGCAGAGTGGCAAAGAATGAGCGGCTAGGCATCTTTATACTAGGACATTTCTCACGATACATTCGCAAGGATTCTCGTCCATTGCAGTTGGCCATGCCGTAAATTAAATGCATGTCATCCATTTTGCGGTGTAACTAGCCATGTTACGCCCAACGCATCCAGAACTCGAATTAAGACAATGTCCGTTTGCTAAGTTCGTGTTTGTATTCCAACGCCTTCTCGTGGCTCTAGCGCCTTCTGCAGGCGTTTGCGACCCTCTGTTCCTATGCAACTTTTGATCCTTGTTGTATGACTGATCTGCCATATCATTTTGTCCACATCTTTTTGAATCACCCTGTATATATATATATATATATATATATATATATATATGCATTAGTTTATACGTTATAAGTAAACACAATTTCTTCTAGAATAAAAATTGCTTAGGCTTCCGGCGACGGTAAATGAAGCGGGCCCTTAATGAGAAATTGTACAGATAATAGGATTTTTAATACACGTTGTCTCACAGTACGGAGATTATACAGTATTGCAAAATCTCATAGATATCATCGAAATAAAATTTTTGTAATTCATAGCACGGGACATCTTTTAAATAAACGTTCCATTTTTCGAAAAATAAACTATATCTTCTTAGTACATTTTTACGTTGTTAATTGAACTTTTTTATTGATACGTTTCTTTGGGTTATACACTTTTTTTTGGATTATTACATTTTTATTATTGTCCCCTCATAATTTGTATGAAATGTTCGTCTGGTTTATATTTCTCAGAATCGATAAAATTCACATTCTGATAATGAAACGCATTTAAATCTAAACCACAGCATAGAGAAGTAATTCAGTTAAATCTGTAAATATATATATATTCCATGTTACTTTTTTTTAAATCATAAAATATCAAAATTCAAAGCTACACTATATATATATATATATATTACATATACGGAATTGTTTAACTGTCAAGGGGTGTTTTTTTTTTTTTTTTTTTTTTTTTTTAACAAGATAAAGTTATAAACTTTATTGTACATAAAGAATTGCTACAAAAATTTATATATGGCTTCTACTTAAAATTATTGGCTCTTTCTCTCTATATATCTCTCTCATAAAAATCATGGCTATGGAAATCGTAACCTTATATAAAAACTAAAATTTTGTAATCGTCTATACTTCAAAATAACATTGTAGGGAATAGACACAATGTTTAAAATATGAGAGGAATTTTTCAATGTGTGAGGATTGCGTTCACGCAGACCCCATCTTACTCAATGATTAACTTAGTTAATTTAACTACTTAAGTATTATATAATGAAATTAGCACAGAGATTCATATATAAAAATAAAACCAACAGTTTATTTAACCAGATTAATGGGAGGGCGATCTCTAGTTGCGATAGCTCAGTCAGCGTATTTAAATTATTTATCAAATATATGTATAAGAATTAAATCAGATAATTTGAAATATCTCACCCAAGAAAACAGTAGAGGTGTAGGGACGGGTGCACCCTTTTACTCCACTACTGTGAATTCACTGTGGATCAGCGGATTCCCAGCTGATCCAATTTTACATTCACGAATGCTAGCAGATACGCACACCAACACTCCTCAAACTACTTAATCTTAACACAACTAAATCTCCACTGAAAAAATATAACTTCATCCGAGCGCTGAGTCTAAAACTTTAGCGTAGACAGACCTCGAAGAAACTGCACTATTCCACACTTTTACGAAAACCATCTCCATCTTATGCTACTTTCTACCAACTTCCTTTATCTTCATTTCAATCGAGCTTTCAAAATCGCTTCAAATTCATCTACCTCTCACAACTTAATTCCTTCGTTGCAGCACCATGCCCACACAAAACTAATCCGACCTAAACTTTCGCCGAGTCGCTGGCGTCGAAGCGATTTAACCATCCAAACTTTGCTGGATCCAGCTTGAATTTCAAACAAACTATGGTGACCTTCTACAGTCTAGACCTCACAAATGTTGTATTTCAATGTTGTATTTAATAACATTTATTTACAAGTATTTATTGAGTAATAAACCATACATTGTGATTAATTTTTTTTTTCTATTCCTTTTCAAGCTGCTTATCGTGAAGCGGCAGAGAGTAAGTATATGTTTTCTTCTATTATTCACAACTTTACATACCATTTGATTGCATAAGTTTGAACTTAATTTTCCAATTATTAACCATGTGATTACCCATCTTATAGCAATTACGCTAACAAATTTCGAAATTTTGTAAATATTTTTCAATTAATTAAAGAACAAATCCATGTGTTTAATAATTTATATAAATCAACATGCATAAGAAATTTTATTCCATTTAATCTTTATTATAACAGAAAGTCTGACATCTACTTTATTATAACAGAAAGTCTACGTTATACAAACATGTTTTACTAATTAAAAAATGTAATAATGTAAAAATGAAACTCTTAATGTAATAAGAGTACCTTTCTACAATTTTTATTTTTGTAGCTGCACATCACAGATGTTTTTAATTGTAACGTTTGCATTATTAGTAATTAAAAATAAATATTCCTTGCTGCCAAGTCTTTCACGTTTTTTAGCCACTATTTATAAAAGACGCAATTTCAGCTGTTGAAAATCCCTTGGAACGTGGTATTCAAAAAGCTAGAGACTTGGAAACCATGATTGTCTACTTGCAAGCAGGATTACTAGATAAATACTACAATTTTATTTTATAACACTACTAACTTTATATCAAAGCAACCGCTTTACATAACTAAATCAGGTGTAATCGAACAGACTGATTATATTCTAAATATTTAGTAATGTTATAAAATAAAATTGTAGTATTCATCTGGCAACTCTACTTGCAAGACTAGAATTGCATGAAATATTGAAATTTTTCATATGATTTCAAATTGCGCAAACATTACCTTATGGAGAGGTAACACGAATTTTAAACAAATTAATGGTTTAGAAAAATTCATATATATCTATGTGACATCCATGTAAAAGAGAATTTTGTGTAAAGTAATATATTTAAAATGATAAAAAATGTAATTACTATATGAGATATGTATTTGTAAATTTATTTACTGTAAATTCAAACTGCACAGAGGAAGCGAATTCATGATACACATAAAACATTCGGCCTTTTTTTGTTTTTCAGTTCTTTTGTTCGTACTCGTAGTTTTCATCTTATAATCTAATTTCTTACAAAAAGACATAGTCTATATGTTTTTAATTCAACATTTCTTCATTTCTTTCAAAAAATATTTGTGAATAGAAAGAAGATAAAATGAAAATACATACGATACATACGTCCTTTACATGCAAAAGCAAATTATTCTACTGAATTTTTATAAAATGCTAAAGTGTATTAAAAAAATATTTCTATATTTAAATTTGGTTTTATATCTTTCTCAAAAAAAAAAAAAAAAAAAAAAAAAATCAATATATTTTGCTATATAAACTATAATGAGAAAGAAATCAAAAAAGCATGAAAACATCTTAAAGAAATAGGTGTGGGGGAAAAGTTTCAATTTCTACATGCATTTTCTATCAAAAACCTTTTTATTCTTTGAAAGATATTGCATTTATAATAAATAACATTCGAGAAAATGTACGAAAAAAGTGAAATTCTAAATTACGTTTACCAGTATCTAAGTTTCATTCGAAATGTTCTCGGAGCAAATGTTGTTTTGGGGATTTTTCGAATAAATTTCAAAAGGCCATAAATGAACTGAAAAATCAAATTTATTACACTTATTTTCAAAGAACATTGAAAGTTTTTTCAATAAGTAATGCTTAAAAAATATTCACTTCGCTTAATACAAACAATTTTACGGTTTCTTAAATATGCTCATTTGTACAGAAATTTCATTTAAAATATATTTTCGTTTCTATATAACGTTTTATTTTGTGATTTTTTTCATCGATGTACTTTGCTTGTAAAGTCGATTTTTATGTTTGGTTTTGGATCTAGGATTACGCTTTTTCCTTATAAGCTAAAAAATCTTAAAAAGACTTCACAATAAAGAGGTTTTTACGTAGAATATATTTATATTAAAAATAATAAGTAATTAAAAATAATTTATTTAAAAAAATAAATATTTTAACCATTTTATTAATTTTTTAATCACATTTAGCTGCATGTAAGAAATGATAATTAATATTATAAAGATATAATAACACATATTCCCAAATATTTTCCCTTTCTACCTAAACATATACTACACTAATAATTTTCAAAAATATGTTGGAATGTATTCAATGTCTTTAGCAGTCTTTCTTCATTTGTATTTGTTTTTATCTTTTAGCCAACCAAAAAGTGTACGTTATCGTTTGGATTTTAATGAGAATAAAATGAAAAACAATGAGAGCACATTCTTTAAGTAATTTCGTAATTAAAATTTCCTTTTCTTTATATATTTTCTATCAAAGTATATTTTATTTGAATACTACAGCATTCATAGTAACTAGTAATTTCAAAAACGTACGGAAAAATGTGATATCCTAAATTACGTTTACCTGTATCTAAACTCCATCCCAGATGTTCTCACAGAAAATATTGTTTAACGTATGATTCAAATAAATTCCGAAAAGCCATAAATGAACCGAGGGAAACATATATATATATATATATATACATTTCAGATATCATCAAAATATACTGAAACGTGCTTCGAAAGAAGGTTGCTTAAATAACATTAATTCTTCTTATGGCCTTGAAAGGTGGAAGAAAACATTTTATATCATAAAATTTTAATTACCAACTACAAAAGACCATCCTGGAATTTTTTTAAACAAAGCTTATTTTTTATAGGTCACCGAAAAAAAGTTTGTTTTCTTCTAGCCATATTGTTAAATCTTGGTCTTTAGATTTGAAATGGAAGTATTTACCATGTTTCTAAAAGGGTTAAAATAAAGAAACATATAGTGTCAAATTTACGTGTGTATTAGTACAGATTTTTCGTTTAAAAATTATTTAAATGTATGATAATTTTTACCATATATAGTGATATATATATATATATATATATATATATATATATATATATATATATATATATATATATATATATATATGGGATTTTTCGTGTGAGCTAAAAGATATTCAAACATATATTTGTAGAATTTATAATACCGACTGCTAAAACTTCCAATTTATTCAATAACATTGTCAATACGTGTCTTTTGTTTACAACACTTTTTTCGAAAAGCAATTTTCTTTTATTTAATTGAATTATGTATTGAAAAAAAATCTATACAAAAAAAAGGGGGGTGGGGGGGAGTACTAGCAATACTGCGAAAGAGATAAGGGATCTGGGCAGTTTTTAAATTACGTAAAATTTAAAGTTTTAAGATCATAAAATATTTATAAGCCACTAATCTAATCAAAGAATTAAACAAAACCGCATTTTCTTCAAATGAAGTTTAACTGTAGTAACAAATAAATAAATAAAGAGAGATATCAATGTTACTTCTAAACAATTTATCTATGCAACATAAAAATATATCTATATAATAAAGAGAAGTGTGTGCATGTGTGCAATTTATCTATGCAACATAAAAATATATCTATATAATAAAGAGAAGTGTGTGCATGTGTGTGTGTCTGTCTGCGCTCTGGAACTCAGACTACTAATGCTACAGTATTTTCCAGAGGGGTAGCTTGGACCCTGCAGGTGTGCAGTGCACCTAATCGAGACCTTCTTTCAATTTTTGAATTTTTTTTTCATCCTTTTACCCATTTACTCTACTGTCTCATATTCTTAATTTTATTCTTTTATTTCAATCACCTGCGTTGCACAACAACGGCTTTTACACTATTTTTTTTTTTTTTATTATTAATTTTTTTAAAAGAAAAATCTTCCTTTTTTTTCCATTAATTTATCATATTAATCTGGAAAATCATAATGCATAGAAAAGATTAAATTAATTTAAATTTAAATTAAAATAAAATTGATTTATTCATCTCCTTTTTTTTTTGTATTGGTCAATTGGCAATCTAATAATTAAATTATAATATATTAGGGAAAGCGAGTGCTATAAATTATATGGACTGAGATGCAGCCGTCTTTAAAATCGCAATCCTTGAGTAATAGGAGCTCTACACGTCGTCCGATAAATTGAGTATGACGTTGCTGCAGACGATGCAGCGAGAACGGGGATGACGCAGTAACAGGCAGTGATTACAAGATTCAGGGAGATTTTAATATAACCTGTTTTAATTTTTATTTACAAATTTATATAATTTTTTAATCCATTTAAATATAGCGTCTAGCGTCTAGCAAAGCGGGCCAAGCCTGCTAGTTATTCAAATAAATCAATCTATATATAGTGCCATAATAGAAATAAATATTTTTTCACCCATGTTTATTCCGTTTTAACATTTTTGTGGATCTACCAATGTAATCTGAATTATTTATGTACCATAATTTGAACTTCAATAAGAATCTTCTACGAAAATGCTAAAGAAAGATTCAATTCCCACAGGAATTCTTTTATCAAACCCTTTTTTTTTATTCTTTGAAAGATATTGCAATCATAATAAATAAAATTTGGGAAAACGTGCGAAAAAAGTAATATTCCAAATTACATTTACCAGTATCTATATTTCATATTCTCACAGAAAATGCTGTTTAGTATATGTTCCAAATAACTTCCGAAAGGCTACAAATAAACTGAAAAAGAAAACTTATTACACATATTTTCAAAGTATATTGAAAGTTTTTTTCAATAATTATTCATACTACTTCTTAGGTGCATTTTTACAACTATATATTTTAACAAATGCATCTGAAATTCTTTTAAGATAATCGTTTTGTTATGGAAAATACGTTTATTAAGCTATTGTTATTAATACCTCTTGCAGAATTATTCAGTTTATACGTTCGCTTCTATGTTTCAGTTTTGAAAAAATATCTTAAGAGTTGACTATTTCAGAAGATACTTCAAAGATGAATTTGCATCATTCAATTCAATATAATATGAAACTACATAAATATAACATTTTTGTCCCATATGTTTCATCTGGGGACAAAATGTATCTACAAAAAGGAAAAATTAATTATCACCAGAAAATGTTAGTTTAAAGTAATGCATGTAATTTAAAATATAATGTCAGATTCTTTATAAATAAGGATGATTACGTCTCCATAGCTGCTTTTTTTTTTTTTTTTTTTTAAGAAAAACTTTTATCATTTTCTTCTAAATATAAAAAGAAAATATATATACGTCAACGAAATTAAAACAAAACCATGCATGACTGTAAAAATAATGACAAATTTTCTACTAATCTAAGAAGTGTCCTGTAATCATTAAAAACCCGAAAAAAAAATAATTTTGGGGTTAATTTTTAACTTACGTATTTTTCAGTTTTTTCTTGTAGATAGAATTCCTTATATTATTAGAACCTTAAAAACCTTTTTTAAATTGGAAAATAAAAATTGCTCAGAATTATGATTTTACGCATTTATTAAACATATTGTGGGAAACAGTACTGTTTATAGTTCTCTTTCAAGTAAATTTCAACGCCTAAATGCGAGAGTCGTTTTTCTTTTGCACTGTGGCCACAGGTCTACATCGCCCTCGTCTGCAGTTGGTTGAAAAAAACTAAAAACTTAGTTTTATTTTGTTGCGATGTTTTCTTTAAAGATTTTTTTTTTCAGGGCATTTCATTTTCAGATTCTTACTATTTTGGTTAAACGAAACAAACAAACAAAAAAAAAAAAATTGTTTAACATAGGATGATTGTCTTATTGTTTAACATATGATGTTTGTCTTTAAATTAATGTTTTTTTTTTTTTTTTTTTTTTTTTTAAATCCCAGTATTTCCAACTTTCCATTTTATTCCATAGCTTTTTTACAATCTGCATTCTTTCTCACCAATTTCTTTATACAGTAATTTTTTCCACTATGTATTTACGATAAAATATGTGGAAAATTAATCTTATAAAAAGATGTTTTCTTTAAAGATTTTTTTCCAGGCCATCCCATTTCCAGATCTTACTATTTCGATTAAACAAAACGAAACCAACAAACAAACAAACAAACAAAAAAGAATTTTTTTAACATATGATACTTTTTCTTTAAATTATTATTTTTTTTCCCTAGTATTTTCAACTATTCAATATTCAATTTATTCCATAGCATTTTTAGAATCTGCAGTTTTTCTCACCACTTTCTTTGTACAGTAATTTTTCTCCAATATGTATTTACGATAAAATATGTGGAAAATTAATCTTATAAAAAGTATTAAAATAGGACGCATGTTAACAATGCAACAGAATAAATTTAAAGTTTCAAGCTTTATTATTACCATACAAAAATCTTTATCTTGTATTTCTAGTTTTTTTTTTTTTTAACTTTTTAGCAAAATATGTCTAATGATTATCATTAATAATTAAGAATGGATGCCGTAACATCCCTGCATACAACAGACACGGAATTTACCATAAAATAGCCCTATAAAACTAACTGCTACAAAATTACAAAATGTTAAAGCATTTTAATGCTTCTGAACAAAACACTTCTAGTAAAATAAAACTTAAAATATTCCACCTTTTATTTCCAAATCCTTAGTATTTATTCTATGGCTGTTATAGTTCTGCCTTATTTAGGGTTCTCTGCAGGCTTGTTGTGTTTCAGGATTTAAAGATTTAGAGAGAATGGTTTGAAATCTCCCCCATTTAAATTACCTTTGTTGAAAACAGAACTTTTAATTATAATACTTGCAGCATCATTTATCACACGTTATAGAGAATTTATGAAACAAAAATAATGCAAAAAATATGTAAGAAATAAAATATAATAATAATTTAAATAATAATCTGATAATGCAAATTTGTAATTTTATTTCAAATGTAGTGTTATTTACAAGCAAGGGTATTTCTGTTTTTACTATTATCTTCAAAAATAATCATTAAATATTTTAATAATAATAATAGTAATAAAAATAATAATAAATAAGCAGTCCTTAAGTTATGGTAAAGAGTTTTGTATAGCTGTAAATAGTTGTAACAAAAAGTACATTTATCATGTGTTATACAGGATTTATGATACTAATATAATGTAAAAACTTATAAGAGGTAAAATGTAATAATAATTTAAATAATAATCTAATAACGCAAATTTGTAATTTTATATCAAACGTAGTGTTATTTGCACGACGAGTATTTCTGCTTTTACTATTATCTTCAAAAATAATCACTAACTATTTTAATAAAAGAAAAAAAACAGTTCTTAAATTATAGTAAAGCGTTTTGTATAAATAGTTGCAGCAGAAAATACATTCATTATGTGTTATACAGGATTTGTGAAATTCAAATGAATAATGCAAAAAATATATCAGAAATAAAACGTAACAATGCCTGCAATTAAGATAAGAATATAATAATTAAGTACAATAATATAAATTCGTAATTATATTTTATTCCTACTGTTATTTACATGAAAAGATATTTCTGCTTTCACTGATATCTTCTGACAATAAATCACTAACTTATTTAATAAAAATAAATTCGTTAAAATATGATAAATAACCCTGTGTGGCAATAAATATTGGTACAAAAAAATGTATTTCTCATCTGTTTTACAGGATTCAAGATTCTAATCTAATGTAAAATTATAAGAAATAAAATGTTATAATAATTAAAATAATAATGTAACATGTATAATAATATTAATTGGTAATTCTACTACAAACGTGTTCACACGCAAATATCTTCTCTTTCACTACTTTGATGTAACATTATTCTCTAACTTATTTGATAACATATAACTGTTGTTGCAGTATAATAAATATTTTTGTATAATATTAAATAGTTGTTAAAAAAAATCGCTAGAAGTCTTATTATATGCTACAATCTTTGTATTTGACAAAAATTCAACATTTAACCTTTATGTTTGACACAAATTCAACATTTAACCTCTATGTTTAACACAAGTTGAACATTTAACATTTGTGCTTGATACAAGTTCAACATTTAACATTTGGAACAATAATGTACTATTGAATTACTCAAATGTTAGCAATCTATTAAGAACCAATTTAGTTGAATAAAAGTCTTAAATCTGAATAGTTAAATAAACACTTATTTAATTAAAATATTTTTTAATAATGATGTGTATAACAATAAATAAATAAATAATATCATGATAAAAAATAGATTAAGATTTATAGAAAAATTGTACAGCAATAGTTAAACATCAATAAAATAATCTGGTGTGCCACTCACACAACTTTTTCTTACCCTGAAATTTAATACTATAAATACAGGTTGGATATAAAAAGGTAAGATAACGAGTACTGTTATGTAAACCTTTGTTAAACAATTCAAATTAGGCTTTGGAAGAGTTTTAGATGATAATTAGTTATATGTGAGGGGGCTACCGCCCCCCCTCATTCCCCGTTTCATCAATGCACCTACACTTAAATAGAATTTAATTCCGTTATTAAAAAATAATCCTGTTTTTTAAAAATAATTTAATAAAAGTATTATTAAAAATATATATATTTTATGATAATTCAGATGATTTCCATATTAGATTTCCATATATATATATATATATATATATATATATATATATATATATATAAGTTCAATTTATTTTCGATATTACATAATAATAATAAAAAAAAGGTTAAAAATGTAAAAAAAAATCGATAACTTTATTTTAAATTATCGCAGATCGATGGTTCAACCATTCGTTTGACAGGTATTGGCGAGCTCTTTTTGAAGATACCCATCAGGAAAATTTACTCCCCTCGAGGGGGGAAATTGCCCCCCCCCTGGGGGGAGCCGAGGGTCCTACATACAGAAAATTCCTTTCCCAATTGACTATCTCTATTACAAAATATATATATTCGTCTCATTTGGTGCAGTCTATAGATATTTAACTCTACTTACCTGCGATTTCCCCCATATACGTAATGTATTTGAATACTTTTGAGTATCCCTGTGCACGAACCATTTGCTTCATCTCAACGAAGAGTTTACTGCAGCATCCCTATATGATACACATTTAGAATACCGAGTTTGGAATTTCTGATACTATTTGTTCTTGAGATATGCTGATAACAGACACACAGACCATTCGCTAAAAACATGATTTTAGTATTGGACCTCAGAACATGTAAATATATCAAAAACTCACGGTCGAAAATTTGATCCTAAAACAATACTTTCTCGACCCTATGGGTAAGAGAAAGTAAAAATAATTATATCATTAAAAATATGTATAATGAGAAATAATTCATTTTATTTTTATTCGTACTATAACAGCAAATATTTTATTAATCATTTCAATTACATTTTAATTATTTTTTACCGTAAAATAATCCATAAATGGCAACACTTTTATAACTAAATTGACATGTTTACTAGGTGTTTAATAGCGTGTTATAACAATTTTTTAATGTTTAGAATGCAGAGATACTAGATGAAAATAATGGATGAAGATACTAGTTTATTATTATTATTATTATTATTAAAATTAAATTTACATTCTTTTTCGCACTGGTTAAAAAAAAAAAAAAAGAAAAGAAATAAAACATTTATTTAATTTATCTTTGGCTAAATAAATGTTTTCTTATATAAATATAACATACAATTTTTTTCTTACATAGATATAAATATATATATGTGTGTGTGTTTAAGTATAATTTTTTTTTAAATTTATATTGGATGCATAACGTATATACATTTTTAGAGAGAATTAAAATGAATTATTTTAGAATAGAAAACATAATGATTAAAGCATTTTAAAAATATTTTTGAAATATTTTTTAAACTTATCAAAGCTATTAACAGCAAATATAGTCACAGATTAAATAAATTTTAATTTTCGATATAAGGCTTATTTGATGACTTAATAAAAATACATATTTTTTTTAATATCGTGCGGGAAAATTCATATAAATGCAAATACCTTTCTGAAATTTTAAGATTATTTTAATTAGATTTTTGATTAAATAGATGAATAACTGTTATTTAAAGTTTTTGAAATTAGTATATTTAATGAATAAAAGTTTACGAATATCTTAAGATTGTTTATTATTTTTAATATTAACGCTGTTGCTTATTTAAATGCTGCTCTTTGTTATAAGTAAAAAAGCAGTTTATTGCATTTTTCCCCCTACCAAAAAAAAAAAAAAAAAAAAAAAAAAAAAACATGTAAGTAAAATAATAATAATTCAAAATAACATCCTGATCTTTTTTTCCAAGCTCCTGGATTATATTATGCAGGTTATCCAATTCAAATGTCCAAAATTTCAAAACTCGATTAAAAAGTTCTATTAACGATAAGCTTTCATATTAGCAAAACTGGTTACTCAATTTTTCGAATTTTATGCCCCTTTTTATTTTACGCATACACTGAGCATATTCTTGCACGTTCAAATAGATACCAAATGATTCGTTTTGAGCTTGTCTCATTTGCCATGGAGATGTTAACTCTTATCAAATTTATCCATAGTTTTTTTTTTTTTTTAGACTGCATCATATTTTTTCCCTAATGAAGCAACATCCCATGTGAGAAACTATGTGAACAAGAACAATTTTAGATTTGGGACTCGGAAAAGCATCATGCATTATAGGAAGTGAGAAATAAAAAAGCCTTCAAATCAATGTGTAGCATATTTTTTTTTTTTTTTTTTATACTCATCATACATTTACAGAACCATTTTACTTTGTTGTGAGTTCTATGACACCAAATATTTACTTGGACGTATTACAAATTCAAGCAATACCCCAAACGCAGCAACCTATGCAATGCAATCTTTTGGTATTTTCAAACAGATGTTGAATACTCCACGCTCCAAAAATCGCTGTTATTGCCACCTGATTACGAAAAGGTTATATTGAATATTGCTAGAACTAAACTACTGGCTAGATATTCTCAGGTCCAACAAGCGCGTTCAGATAAAAATGCACTGATACATATATACAGAGTGGGTGGAAAGTAACTCCCTACTGGATTTTTTTTCCCTCCTAAACGAATGTAGGTATGAAGGTAATTTTTTGTACACATCTGGTTTATTCTGTGGAATGATAATAACAAAAGTTACAATTCAATGTGTACCCCAGTTTTTATTATATATATATATATATATATATATATATACACTGTCTTAAACGAACAGGTAGGTTTGCTACGGCATTCCTCAAGAACTCATCAGAAACACCACTTATGACCTCACGGATTTTGTTCTCAGGCTTATCAAGTCCTTGAGGTTTTCTGCAGTACACTTCTTCTTTAGCCCACCCCATAAAAAGTAATCCCAAGTGGTGAGAACTGGACTACGCGCAGGCCATTCTAAAGAGCCTCGGTGACCTATCCAGCGTCCAGTGAGTCACTCATCAAAGCATTGCCATATATTAGACATATGAAAAGGGAAAGAAAAATATTACAAATAATGGCACACTACAGTCTATAAAACAAGGTAACTTTCATTGCAATCTACACATAACACCAATAGCTAGTACAAATTCAAAATAAGGAGTTACTTTCTACTCACCCTGTATATATATTTTTTTTCAATTGTATGATTTTTCGTTTTCTATTATTACATTGTTCTTATGCTTTTCAACATTTTATTAAGTATAGCGGCTTCTTCAAATTAGGGGGACAACCTGTATAAATATATATTTTAGCTGTAATAATTAATATTTATGTATAGCATTGCTGCTGATTCTTACTCTACTGTTTTCTAAGGAAATTTTACTTTTTTTTTTTTTTTTTTTTTTTTTTAATAGGATTTAGAAGGAAATAATTTTATAATAATAATGCGAAAAAAAAAATCAAAGATCTGGAAGCTGCGCTTCGTTAATTATTTAAATTATACCTTACGATTATTATTTTAATACTAATTATTTATAATATTATTATTATAATACGTATTATAATATTAATAATTATTATAATATTATATTATTATTGTTGTATAATTATATTATAATATTAATTATTAACTATTTATTTTAATATTAATTTATATTCCTGAAAATTATTCACGTACGTTTAATTAACTTTACGCCCATATAAACTAAAAGCAAACATTGTAATCAAGCAAAAAGTATTTAATTGCACGATGACGTCTCAGCACGTCATATTAGCTAATGCATGGATATCGCATGACATTTATACATGTGTTGATCAATGAACATTTTGTAAATGGGTTGTCTGTATATATCAGCATTATATCTGCGCGATGTTGAGATGTGTTCTAATCATCTTAGGGCTACATAAATTGGCACAAACATTCTTTAGCTCCCGTTCATGTCTCTTAGTTCCCGAATTCAGAATATTTAACGAGTGTTTATGAAATTAATGAAAATGGGATTTTTATGTCTAATTTACTTAAATTAGTTTCATCGAAACATTTTTTTTTTCTTTTAATCTTATGAAAGTATATGAATTTTTTTATGTTCTGGTGTATGTATAAAAGGTTTCCTTGATAAAAACAAATTTAGGTTCGGATTTATTTTATTGAAAATTTTCAAAGCACTCTAAATTTATAATATAAGCACGTGATTTAAAAATGAAGAAATTAAGCCTAAAGGTAAGTATTTAATTAAACTGACGTCCATTAAAATAGGGTTATGAATTAAACAGAAAACTTTTAAAAAAAAAAATCCCTTTTATTTTAACACTTTCGCCGCTGCATGTTTTTGTCTTTTTGACAATGATGTCCGCCTGTTGGTGTTTTTCTCCCAAGTTACAGTACTTCAAAACAAAATTTGCTATATTCACATTGATATTATAAATGGATGTACATTATACATTTTTTTTTTAAATAAAAATATTTGTATCCATAGTATATTTGATTGTACAAATGTGAATGTTGAGTACATTTATGAGAAACAAATAACACACAAACTGCGAAAGAAACGCCCACTGGAGGAGTTACAAATTTTCAAATGACGTGAATCTACATCAGTGGTCGCGAAAGTGTTAATGTATTGGCTTATAAGAAAAGAAGTTACATTAAAATAAAGAATTTTCATTTTTTTTTTTTAAACCAACCGTACTAAATAGCTTTTTAATTATAAAAACAAACCTTTAAAAAAATAATAAAGAAAAAAAAAATAAATAAATAAATAAAATAAAATAAATCAGCAATTAAAGAATCAGTGGTATATTTAAGTTATTTTATGTAAAAATACAATGCGTTCTGATCATCTAGCATTTTCAAAGCCACGCAGTCCTCGTCTGCTAGTAGATAATATATAATAAATATGAATATAAATGATCTGAATTATAAATCATCTTTATGCTGAATACATTATACAAACTTTGTTTCTTTGTAAAATGTATCTGTGTATAAAAGAAATCATTTATTAAATGATACTATGTTTGAGAAATGAATAGGTGGATGAAATATACTTCCATGCTTAAAGAATGAAAAGATCCGGGAATTGTTGCTGAATAATACTTTCCGGATAAAAAGGGATCCTGAATAATGAGTTTGTATTTAAAAACGGGAGATGTAGGAATGCATTTGTTTGTAATATTTTTTAAACGAATTTTATTATTTTATTAATTTTTTTTACCACTCAAAATAGAGAGATTTTAAACAAAGGTATATTTTTTTCTTAAACATTATCTTGAGTAATTACTTTTCATCGCCCAGATAATTTTAAACATGCATTTAAAAATAATAGTAATAAATATTTATTTAGATAGTATATTTATCATAAAGATTAAAACAAAATACTTTTCTATTCATTTTGACTTTTGCTTAATACATATGAAATAAAGATTCCCTCTCAATTAAATATTCAATGAAGATAAATCAATTAAGTATGCAGAGCAGAAGAAGTATTACAAATAGTATAACCGTAATCTATTAATAATACATAGAAATAATTTATTATTATTATTATTATTATTATTATTATTATTATATATATGTTTCATTTATGATCGAATAAATTCACATTAAAAGGCAGAATATGTTTTCCTACTAATTATACGACAGCAAATTATTATATATAACTTATCCTATTAGTTATGTTTTATATTATTAATATTCGGAAAATTATTCTGATCAATATTCATTTTTTTTTAACTAATTAGAAAACAGTTTTTTCTTGTGACTTTTTATTTATTTATTTACAATTGCACATTTGTTAAATTATATAATGTATATTATATAGTGTATTTTACACAATGATAATGCTTCATATTCTGTTTTTATAAAGTTTTCAGCAATGAGAAACCTTCGCTTTAATTTTGCTACCACTATTTTTATACAATAATCTTTATCATACTCAGTTACAAGAAAATTATTATAAACATACGATAAATATTTCTGCATGAAAATAGTGGTAGCAAAATTAAATCGAAAATTTCTCATTCCTGAAAGGGCCCTGAAAAAAGAGCTGGGAGTACAACCCCTGAATTTACCTAATAAAAATATTTGTGAGGATTTAGATTCTGTATTTTACTTAAATGTTATTATTTATTCCGTTATGTGTGTTAAAACTATTTCAGTTGAAAAATGTACATTTTCCAATTTACGATCCCTGTGCAAATTTTAAAAATATCGCAAAGTGCAATTCTGTAATAAATGTTTTATTAGTCATTCACATGTATTATTTTTTCCTCTACTTTTTTTTTTTCCTAACATTAATTATTTTCCTATTTACTGTAAAAAAATCTAAAATATATTTATGTTTTTAAATTTATCATACATTATGAAACTTAACTAAATATTTTCAAATAAGCAAGATTAGTGCACAATTGAGATTTTTTTCCCAAGTAAAAATTAATAATGATAATAAAGAACAGTGTATCATACAAGTAATTAAAATGTAAGAAAATTGTTTAGAAATAAAATTATAAGAATCGACAGATGTTTCTCGAAAAGCTTATAAAAATATGAATAAAATTAATTGCTTTTTTGAAACTCATTTAAGAATCTACTTTTTTCTGTGACACCATATGATTTATTATTATAATTACATTTATTATTATTATTTTTTGTTGTTGTTGTTGTTTGTTTGTTTACTGCCCATACTTTTTTTTTTTTAATGCAGGTGTTATGTTCGTTTATTACGTAATGTAAATAATTTAAATAAATCGCTATTATTATTGTTATTATAAATATCGAAAAAAATTAGTGATTCTGCAAATATTTTTGTAGTTATACTTTTAGACATCTAATACACGAAATAACTAAATATCAAGAGTTATTCTACTATTAATGGAATTCGAATTTATTGTAATAATACTTTCATTGCAGTAATAGAAATTTATATATATATATATATATACTCAATGTACAGTCATTTTAATGGAAATAAATATTTTAGAGCTATTGTTTACTTAGTGAAAACAACTATACAGTAATTTTGCTATATGTAAAAAAAAAAAGTCATTACAAAAATTTATTTTATATTTATACATATTTATTCGACTTTCTAATTCTACAGCTTAGAAGTATATATAAAATTCTATTGCGTGAATTTGATACGTGGCAATAGTTTCAATACTTTAGGTCCTTTTTAAAGTATAACCACAACTATTTTCTAATAAAATTTTCCAAAATAATTAAATTTGGCTACTTAGTAGAAAATTATTCTTTATTAGTAGTATTTTTATTCTCAGGACAACTAGACATGCTGGAAAATATTAATAGATAATATTTGTCTCGATTTTTAACACCATAATTCCAGTACAAATAATTTGATATTTTTCAAGGACGAAATTTCTAAAATTAAATTAGACAAAAGTAACATTTCTGAAATAGTCGTGTTAAGAAATGAAGAACTAGTAACTCTCTGCTCATAATTGTCAATTTTAGCACTTTCTAAAATTGACAACTATGTCTGTGCTAGGCTTAAATACTTGAAAATTTATCTATAAGGCAAATCTATCTTTTACAAATGATAATTTCAAATTTTGCAAAGACCAGAAACGGTATTGTCTATCGTTTTAGACAGGTGAACTGCTGCAAACATTTTTAATTTTTAAATCATATTTATATCCACTATTTTTTTAAATACGTCTGTCAGTTTTTCTTGTGGAATAAATAAAATTTAAAACTTCAAACCTTTATATAAACGTTCCGATAGAAAGTCTCCATTGAAAAAAAAAAAAAAAAAAAAAAAAAAAAAAGAAGAAGAAGACTTGGCACCTATGCTGACGTAATAAAGTTATTAGAATAATTAATAACTTTTAATATTTTTTTTTCTTTTATTATATATATTTTTTTATAAATAAATAATTAAAAAAAAAAAAAAAAAAAAAAAAAAAAAAAAAAAATGGGTTGCTTCTAAAGTAACTTTCTCTTTTTACGATTTGTTTAACACTAAACCTTCCACGATGGGTCAAACGACCCATTTTAAACTTTTTGTCAGAATTTCTTGCAAATAACATTATCACATCGTCCATGTTTCATGTACCAAATTGTGCTAAATAATATATTTTTGCTATACATAGTAATATATATATATAAGACGGGTCACTTGACCCAATGTGGTAGGAATACATGAAGTATGGGTAGGTTTAGTGTTAAAGGATAATTTTAGCATTATCATTCAAAGTTTGCTGGCTTTTGTTCGCCTATCTCTAATTCCATGGCAGAAGACAGTGTTAGTCACATAGAAAAGAAAGAAAATATTTCTTTTTCACTTTTACAGTCTCTGGGGGTCACCGAAGCGGGAGAGCCATCCCTTCCGTGGAGGATCAAAATTGTGATGGTATGTCTCCGGGCCACCTCTAGGGGTGTGTCCCAAACCGTCGCCAATTGCTCATCTGTGCAGCATTAGTGCGACGTAAAACCCAACCACAACCACAACCCACTTTTACAGACATGACATGTCAACGTTTTAATTTATTTCGATGTAGAGTTAGTATCAGCGCTATTTTCACATCACTTTTCTTGAAGAATATTTTCTTCTTATTTGATCGTAATTGCATAATACAGAAAATTTCACTAGATATTTAGTGGTGTGAAAAAAATGACGGGGAGTTACACTACTTCAGAATAAATTAAAATTTTGGCATGTCTGCTGTTACCATACAAAAATTCTTATCGTAAATCCACGGCAAAGTTTTATAATTAAATAGACAAATAATTTGTTAAAAAATATTGGTGGAAACAAAACCATCTCTGTCTGTGACCGTATATCTCTGTCTGTGACACTGTGTTTACAAATATGCCAACACTTTAATTTATTCCTGATCACTGTTATCATATGCTTTTTTACTCTTTTTTTTTAGATTTCAATTCTTATTTACTCACAATTACGTATAAAACTGATACAATTTAACAACCCAATTCACAAGAAAATGCATTTTTTAATAAAAGTCTTAATTATATCACAAATGATTTAAAATTATGTACACAAAATCGAAATGACATGTACTGAATAATATTTATTGTAGCGTGATACACATAATATTTATACTGCATATGGCTTTAAAAATCTATATGAAGCAACTATATATATATATATACTTGATACACATAATTGTTTCTTTCTAATGTGAGATATAAAAATGAAATCAACTTCTGTAGATTAATAAAAACTCTCTTAAGAATATGCTGATACACAACTCTCTTCTTAAGGTCCATTTGAGTTTATACACTAAAACTGTTAATTAAAACTTTCCTTCCAACTTAAAAATCAATACACTGGGTAATTAATCATTTTTACTTCGAAATTTATATAAAATATCTTAAATATTCCTACCAAATCTTGAGAGATATAAGAAAATCTTAAGAAAATACTAAATATTGAAATGAAAAATGGATTTCCTTAATTTATTATACTTTTGTGCAAAGTTATTTCTGAATGTTTCTGAAGTATCATAAATAATGAACAAACAAACCGCAATCAATCATTGTGGAGTTTTCTTCGCATTGTTGCATTACAAGAAATAATTCCATTGTTTGTTTGTTTTTTTATTATTATTCATAGAAATCAAATACACCTAGTTATTTTTTTGTTTATTAATATAAATACGAATGAATTCTATAGATTTAATTGGGATTGATTAAAAAATTTATGGGGTTTATATAATATTGTTATATTCAAAAATTTCGATAATTTTTTGAAAAATAAACGTTAATAGTTTTTTTCTTAAATTTATCGGAAATATTAAATTTACGTACAATCGGTAACAAAAGTCTCCGAACACTAGCAAAAATTATTATGTAAAAAAAGTACACTTAATGCAGTTTTGATAAATCAATCCTTGTCAAATCATGTTCTTAGTCAGTCTAAGAACACGATTACACAAGGAATTATTTAACAAAACTGTATTAAGTGTACATTTTTGAAATAGGAATTTTTGCTAGTGTTCGGAGACTTTTTTACGGACTGTATGTAGAATTTGAAAATTTCTCAATATGTATTATACTCAAATTCTGCAGTTATTTTGAAGAAAAATAATAACAACAGGTTTTCTTCAGGAAATATTGGTGTTATTCAAAAGTTACATAGAAGTTTACCAGAAATACCTGTATGGTACCTTTGAAAATTCCTAAGTACTTGCAGGTTTCCTGAAGAAACCTTAATTTTATTTTATTCTTCTTATTGTTGTTGTTGTCACATGGGTTAAAGTACAGTTTGATTCAAAAGTTGAAACTTTCCACAAAAACATAGAGAGAAAACGTATGATATCTTTAAAGGATAAATAAAATAGTAAATTGTTAAATTTAAAAAATAATAATAATAAAGAAAATAAATAAAGAAAAACACAAATGCTTACCATTATCATTTAACATCGAAATCTGGAAATGACTTGGAATTTTAAAGTATAATTTTACTAGATATGTACAAAATTTAGGCACACTCAACCACCCACACGCACACCCACCCACACACACACACACACACACACATACACACACACACACATATATATATATATATATATATATATATATATATATATATACATACTTTTTATTTTTATTTTCTTCGGCAAGTTTTTTTGCATAAAACAAGAATAAATTTTAACAGAAATTTTAAGTATCTGAAAAAAAAAATAATCTGGTGTGTCACTCACACGACTTCCTCTTACCCTGAAATTTATTACTATAAATACAGGTTGCAGATTAAAAGGTAAGATAACGAGTACTGTTATGTAAACCTGTGTTAAACAATTCATATTAGGCTTCTGAAGAGTTTTATATGATAATTAGTTCTATGTGAAGGGGGCTACCGCCCCCCTCAACCCCCCGTTTCATTAATGCACCTACATCTATATAGAATTTAATTCGGTTATTAAAAAATAATTCTGTTTTTAAAAAATAATTTATTAAAATTATTATTTTAAAAAATTATCTTTTATGATAATGCAGACGATTTCCTTATTAGAGAAGTAGTATAACACCAAATATCCAAAAAAAGTCCATTGTATTCTACAATTAAAAAAAAAAAAAAAAAAAAAAAAAAAAAACGATTTTTTTTTTTTTTTAAGTTTTTTTTTTTTTCGTTAAAAGTAAAAAAAAAAAAATCGATAACTTTGTTTTAAATTATCGCAGATCGATGGTTCAACTATTCGTTTTAAAGGTATTGGCGAGCTCTTTTGAAAGATACCCATCATGAAAATTTACTCCCTTCTGGGAGGGACTTCCCCCCCCAATGGGGAAGGCGAGGCTCCTACGTACACAATTTTTTTTTCCCAGTTAACTATCTCTATTATAAAAAATATATATTCGTTTCATTTGGTTTAGTGCACTCTATAGACGGTAAACTCTACTTTCCTGCAATTTCCCCCATAGACGTAATGTATTAAAATTCTCTTGATTGTCCCTGTACACGAACCATTTGCTTGATCTTAACGAAAAGCTTACTGTAGCATCCCTATATGATACACATTTAGAATACCAAGTTTGAACTTTCTGCCATAATTTGTTTATGAGATATGCTGATAACAGACAGACACACACACGGACCATTTGCTAAAAACATGATTTTCGCATTCAGGAGACTTAAAAACGTGTAAATATAACAAAATTTCGCGTTCGAAAATTTGACCCAAAAATAATACTTTCTCTACCTTATGGGTAAGAGAAAGTAAAAAGGAAAAGACAAAACGTTAAGAAAAACATTTTCTAAAATATGACATTCTGACGTTTAACTTTCTCTGAGATATCAGTATTTGTAATAAATAATATTTTACTGCGCATACTCAAAAATATCATTTTTTACTACATAGGTTGAAAGCTATAAGTATTGAGCAACTTACATCAAAAGTATATTTCAATGTAATAAATATTAATATAAATATTTATTTCATGGAGTTTTGAGTAGTAATGAAACGCTACGCAGTCGAATGTGAAGTCATGGGCTGTTTTTTTAAATAACAACTTGTCAGTAAAAACTAGTATGTTGTGGCCACCACAAGACTTTCTTCTATATTTTCTTATACAAATTCACGCAGTAACAATATTTAATATATATATATATATATATGATTTTTTTCCAAAGTTTTTTTTCGTTAAAAGTAAAAAAAAAAAAAAAACGATAACTTTGTTTTAAATTATCACAGATTTATAGTTCAACCATTCGTTTTAAAGGTATTGACGAGACCTTTCGAAAGATACCCATCTTGAAAATTTACTCCCCTCGAGGGGTGCTTCCCCCCCAGGGGGGTTGGCGAGGCTCCTACGCATACAAAAAAATTTTCCCAGTTGACTATCTCTATTATAAATAATTCTTGTAAATTTCATAATGATTACTAAAATATAATTCTCTTTAAACACATTTATACAATATTTTGTCCTATATCACCATGTTAAAAATTTAGAAAAAGCGGGATGGCAACGCAACCTGTAAGACAATTTTTACCAAAAGTTGATAGGCACTAATTTATGTCAAGGTGCAACTGCACACCAATTTTTATGAAATTCTGTATAGTAGTTCCTGAGATACAGTTGCCACAAAATTTTGTCACACACACACACACACAGACAGACAGCCATTTTCTAAAAATGGTCAAATCGTGTTCTACAGCTCTCAAAACGTGTAAATCCATCAAAAACCCGAGGTCGAAAATTTTTACGAATCCAATACTTTCTCTATATTACAATAATAAATTAACCCATATCGCTCGTATTTCCCTTCTGAGGGGACATTAAAAAATCGATCCACGCCTTAAAGTGTTCCTCTGCAAATGAAATGTTATTTTTACAAAACGTGTAACTATAGGCTATCTTTCGGCTACCAGAAAACTTTAACAGAAAGATTTATTTTAATTAATGGTGAAGTAAAATAAAACACATTATAACAATTTTTCGGTGGCCAAAAGGTAGTAAGTTGAAAACTATACGTGTGACGTTTTAAAGGAACGCCAACAGGCGTGTCATACAGAAAATATGCAGAGCGCAAAAGTTTAAAAAATTGTCAACTTTGCAATCATTATGTGATACTTTTATACCTTGATCTACATAAGGATGCAAGAGTTTTCTTCTCAAGACTGTATTTTAACATTAGAACTTTTATCGATAATTTCTATCGTATTTGTCCTGTAACTTATATCGATATAATACGATAAAAAGTATTAATAAAAAGTATTGTTGCCAGTGATCTGTTTTGAGACGGAAACTCTTACACCCTTGGCTTCTAAACTTCTTAACTTAAAAAAAAAAAAAAAAATCAGATTTATCATCAATACTGCACTGTAATAATAGAGTATACCTTAATCTTGTAGTAATCTGATTCCAAATTCTCAGATCACCAACATAATCTGAGAAATAATCTTCAAGGTTAACACAACTTTCCATAAGGAAATGTTCCATAACATTATTATTTAAAGTCCCATTTATATTGTTTGTTAATACAAAGAAGATTAATAAAAGCTAAAAGTCCACTATCATTAAAGTTAAAAAAATCTGATGTGGGCACCACATGACTTCCTTATACACTTTTAGAAATAAACATAATGTTAAAAAACATTGACATTGGACCCGAAACAGTTGGCTAAAAATATTTTTAAAAAATGAATTATCACCGTGTTCTGAGCTTTTCTGAAAGTTAGCTAAAAACCGATTGCAAGATTTGTACTGGTAACGCTGACGAAGGCAGCAGGGACCCGAAAAAATTGGCTAAAAGTATTAAAAAAAGGAATTTTACCATGTTCTGAACTATTCTGAAAGTTTAAAATGTCTACCTAGTCGGGAAGTTAGTTAAATAATTTTTTTGTTGGACCATATAAACGCTGCCGAAGGCAGCAGGGACCTGAAACAGTTGGCTAAAAGTATTAAAAAGATGCATAATTACCGTGTTCTGAACTATTCTGAATGTTTCAAATGTCTAGCTAGTCGGGAAGTTAGTTAAGTAAATTTTCTGTTGAACCATGTAAGCGCTGCCGAAGGCAGCAGTGACCCAATACAATTGGCCAAAAATATTTTTAAAATGCATTGTCACCGTATTTTGAGCTTTTCCGGAAGTTTTAAATGTCTAGCTAGTCGGGAAGTTAGTTACAAATCGATTCCAAGATTTGAACTGGTAACGCTGCCGAAGGCAGCAGGGACCCTATACAGTTGGCTAAAAGTATTTAAAAAATGCATTTTCACCGTGTTCTGATCTAATCTGAAAGTTTCAAATGTCTAGCTAGTCGGGAAGTTAGTTAAATAAATTTTCTGTTGAATCGCATAAACGCTTCTGAAGGCAGCAGGTATCGGAAACAGTTGGCTAAAAATATTTAAAAAATTCACTGTCAACGTGTTCTGAGCTTTTCTGAAAGTTTCAAATGTCTAGCTAATCGGAAAGTCAGTTAAATTGCAAGATTTGTCTAAACCGTTTTTGAGTTATTACCGTTTTTTGATACATTATGGCCAAATTTTTGTCATTATGAACCTAATTTTCCTAAATATCTCCAAAACGGAAAATCATAGAAAGTCCAAAAAGGGAGGTGCACAACTAGATGTTATAACAAACCTATGTACCAATTCGCAACTTTCTACGTCCAACCGTTTTTGAGTTATGCGACATACCCACACACAGACACACACACACACATACAGACGTCACGAAAAATCGTGTAAAATCCCTTATATCTCTAAAACGAGAGCTCGTGTTAAGATGACACTTGCAGGAGTGCAACTAGACATCATGAAAGTCACACGTATAAATTAGCAACATTCAGCGATCATTCGTTTTCGAGCAATGTGAAATACAAAATCCATTTCGCAAATCGGGATTACTATACTTCCTTATACTTTGTATAAGGAAGTAAAAAGGATTCATGTTTTTTTGCTTTTCAATTAGAATAATAAATGAAGAAAAAAATAACTATTATTTCTTTTTCTTTATTGAAAAAGCGTATTAACAATTTGTCAAGTATTTAACCATAGCCTCCTAAACTAGATGCCTGTTGCATGACTCGGAAACTTGCCAACAGTTTAAGCGGTAGACAACGCCACCTGATACAGATTGCGCGACTTTTTTATTCTACAGCCAACAAATATTTTTAAAAGTGGGATTTGATATACATAAAAGGGGAATACAATAGAAGAAACGTCAATTATATATATCATATATCACTTCTTAAAATTATTGGTGACAGTTGAATAAAAAAGTCTCCCAATCTGTACCAGGAGGCGCTGTCTACCGTTTGAACTGTTGCCAAGTTTTCGAGCCACGTGACAGGCATCTAGTTTAGGAGACTATGGTTTAACATGACAAATCATCGGGCTGGTTTGGAAATATATTTTCTCCTCGAATTAACTGAGGTCACATGATCGCGACTGTTTCGATTGGCTTAGGGGAAGTCATACGATACACGGAAGGAGGAAACAGAAGGCTCTAGATTAAAATTACCTTTGATTTGCAAAATATAATAAGTGTTGGTTTGTTTTATCGGAAAATAAAATAAAGTAGTTTTAATGATTGAGAACAATTTAATGAATTTTGAATTAATGAAATAATCGGAAAACAAATTAATAAAGGACTAATTAGGGCGCTATCAGTGGTTTAGCGGGTGTCAGAATCATTTAAGTTTAAGAAATGAAGCGATGATTTTAAGAGACATTTTAACTATTATTCTTTTCTTAACACAATTATAAATATATATATATATATATATATATAAAGTGAGAGAGAGAGACTTGTTTAATTTAATTTTATTTAATTATTTATTTTCATTTTTATTCAACGTTCAAACTTAAAATAACCTAGCTAGTAATATTTTGTTATGCAAAGTTTAAACCTATTCTTATTCATCTATTGGGAGGAAATTACGGTAATAATTTTTGCATAGTTTGTAAATTCGAGGCATATAATATGTATTCAATTATATAAGAGATACATTGAGAAAAAAAATATATACCGCCTTTCTCTAGAATAAATAAGTGTCCATTTTCTAAATCCTTTAGCTAGAAATATAGATTTCCGAGCTATGTGCATAAGGCACGCCAAAAAACTGAATAGACGAAATTATCGAGAATTTCTAGTGAACACATTTCTAGATGGTGAAACAATATTCTGATTACTCTAAATATTTTGAATCATTTATATTGCGAGAAATTCTCGCTCAATTTTCTTGAATTGGGTAATAAACCAAGATTATAGTTGCAGAAACCCGCCTTTTGTAGTCTCATTTATTTGCAGGATTTTTAAATAATTTTGCCCTCGAGAATATAGGCAAATGCTCTAGAATTCTAATAAGGGCTTCTAGAACTCGCTTTCCAGGGGACTAGAATTTATAAGGATGACATGGAACTATTTTTTCTAGAGCCACAATTTAGATAATAGATGTCAGTTACAGAATTTTTTCTCATTGTGTAAAATTTATTAGTGAATTTAAAATAGTAACATATATTGAAAGAATTGTTGCGTATTTTTAATTCTTAATAGCTTAGAGTGCAAATATAGAGATAAAATACACTGTCGATAACTATTCATATAATATAAGTGTATGAAAAATAATTTTATAATCTTATATTGAATTCAATTTTTATTTAATCCCCTTACTCACTTCTGGAAAAAAAAAAAAAAAAAAAAAAAAAAAGATTTTTTTTTTCCTCCAAAGAAAATATTTTGTGAATACCCTTGTAAAATACGTTAGAAAACATATATGCAAAAAATGATATTGATTCATTCCTTTAGCTGCCCTTTTTGGTGTACTTTAAGATGCATTTCATGATATTTAAAATCATTTGTTCTCTATAAAATATTCGTCCTCAATAAACAAGTTATAGCAAAACTTTGAGAGAGCTATCATTTTCTATCTCTTGCTGTTTATATAATACTAGGCAACAAGAAAGAAGCAGATTTTGCATAATCAAAATTTATATGTCTCTTTTTCATATGAAAGCGCTTTAGAGAGATTTAATATTCGACTTTACGAACGTTATTTCCGACTTCCATCAAATTCCATTGTCATTCAAATGCCACGCATAAAATATAGAAGAAGATTATTAAAAGCTAAATGTCCACCATTAGTAAAGCTAAAATAAGGCTTCCCCTTTTTGATCGTCTCTAAGGAAAATAAATAAAGGAAAGGAAAAAAAAAATTCGTTTTATGTTTTATTTCAAAGCTTATTAATGATTTGTCACGTCTCCAAAAAAATAATAAAATAATTCACCTCTTATAAAAGCTTTCCATACGATTGTCCCCTTTTGAAACGGTTATAAATAAAAGGTAATTGATTTTTTCGTTACTTAATATGGCGTTTTACAGAAAAAATGCTTTATTTCAGAGCTAAAAACCAATTTTCTTCACAATGTTACGTATTAAAAAAAAAAAAAAAAAAAAAATTAATTTCATTTTTCAAAAAAAAAGTTAATTTCATGTAATATCATTCAAAGAGGCTTAATCGGTTTTAAAATGTTATTTTATTTTCATTTCTACCTTGTAAAATAGCTCCTTTAAAAACCCGTTATAAAGCTTCACCAAAGCAGGTAATCGACTTGGCGCAAAATTTGTCACTTTTTCACTCTTTGGCGACATTTTTGGTGACCTTGGCGAGAAAATCCTTATTATCAGTGTACCAAATATCTAAACTCTTACTCGAATAGAACCGAAGTTATAAGAAAATTCTCGATTAATAACATGCTATAAAAGGAAACCCCTTCTGACAATTGAGTCAGTTTTCCCCAACGCATTGCTACTGTAAAGAGCACTGCTTGACTAAGTCTCTCCTACTGATTACAGCCTATAGCTGTGTGTTAATGCTATTGTATAGTTTATGCTGCTTTTTTCATGTTGCCAGACGTTATTTTGTGCTGTGTTTTCTGGTGAAAATGAATAGGATACTTGATTTACAGAACTATAATCTTCTAAAATATCCTCTGAATAAAATTTTAAGCCTCTGCAAGATTCGCACTTTATTCACAGAAAATTTACGAAACTCTAAGTACGCAACTGTGTATAATATTCCGAAAGAAAATATTCAGTTACTTTTAGTATCATATTGTGAGCAGTGCCACGGTTTTTATGAAATTCTGTATAGTAGTTCCTGAGATACAGTTGCCACAAAATTTTGTCTCACACACACACACACACACAGACAGACAGCCATTTTCTAAAAATGGTCAAATCGTGTTCTACAGCTCTCAAAATGTGTAAATCCATCAAAAACCCGAGGTCGAAAATTTTTACGAATCCAATACTTTCTCTATATTACATATAGAAGAAAGTAAAAATAGTATTTAAGAAAAAAAATCTGGAGTGACTCCACTCGACTTTCCGAACATTGAGTAATTAACAGTTTTGTAGATAAAGTAAAGAAAGAGGTGTTGTTAAACAAACAAAAGAGAGAAAACCATAATAGAGTGTTTGAGTATTTTTCTCCATCTATTACACGATGTTTTATTTAACGCTACTGAACTTTGAGCCAATAGATCATAATGATAAAGAATTTTTCGTTGTGTCTCTGTAAAAACCTATAAATGCTAGATTCACCAAAATGCATATAGTTAGTGCAACAGTGATTTATAATACTCATATAAATTTTCAGCTCAATTGAATAAGGCGTTTAGATGCTATCGTACTTTTAAAAATTTAGTCCCATAGGCCATAATGATAAAGAATTTTTCTTTGTGTCCCTGTAAAAAAACTGTAAGTGCTAGATTCACCAAAATCTATACAGTTGGTTCAACTGTGATCTATAACATGTGTACAAATTTTTTGCTCAGATTAATAAGGCGTTTAGACGCTATCACACTTTTAAAAATTTGGCCCCATAGGCATAATGATAAAGAATTTTTCTTTGTGTCCCTGTAAAAAAACTATAAGTGCTAGATTCTCCAAAATCTATACAGATTGAGTATTTGTGACTTATAATTTGTGTATAAATTTTTTGCTCAATTGAATAAGGTGTTTAGATGCTATCACACTTTTAAAAATTTGGCCCCATAGGCATAATGATAAAGAATTTTTCTTTGTGTCCCTGTAAAAAAACTATAAGTGCTAGATTCTCCAAACTCTATACAGATTGAGTATTTGTGACTTATAATATGTGTATAAGTTTTTTGCTCAATTGAATAAGGTGTTTAGATGCTATCGCACTTTTAAGATTTTGCTCCCATAGGCCATAATGATAAAGAATTTTTCTTTGTATCCCTGTAAAAAGACTATAAGTGCTAGATTCTCCAAAATCTATACAGATTGAGTATTTGGGACTTATAATATGTGTATAAGTTTTTTGCTCAATTGAATAAGGTGTTTAGATGCTATCGCAGTTTTAAGATTTTGCTTCCATAGGCCATAATGATAAAGAATTTTTCTTTGTGTCCCTGTAAAAAAACTATAAGTGCTAGATTCACCAAAATCTATAGGGTTCGTACTATGGTGACTTACAATATACGTACCAACTTTCAGGTTATTCGAACAAAGCGTTTAGACGCTAGCGTGTTCACTCACAGACATACATACATACATACACACAGACACACATACACAGACACATACATATATCATCACAAAAATAGTGAAAACGGACTCATTGGACCTCGAAACGTATAGAAACATCAAAATCTCAAATTCGGATTTTTGACATGATTACAATACTTTCCTCTCTATAGTGTTCGGAAAGTAAAAATATTATAACAACCTATATACGCAAGCGGAGTAATGACGTCACTGGCCACCCGTGAATGCAAGTAAAAAATTTATACAAATTATAACATCGCTTTCAAATTATTCAATTATATTTTAGATAAATTTTAGATTACGATAATTGTCCTACAATTGAAAAATGACCCCGCAAAAATCCCAGATTGAGACTAATAGTTCTCGATCCAAAAAAGAAAGCATGAGAATTTAAAATTGAATGTTTTATTTATTAATCTCATTTAAAAAATTATCAAAATGTCAAAAATACTTTTACTTTTGTTATTAAATAAAGACTTGTATTTCCAGAAAGTCATTTGCTTAAAAAAAGAAAAAAAAAAAATCAATTTTCTTATTTTGAATAACAGATATATTTCATATTTGTACAGTTATTTATCTTAATAAAGCAGTAGTTTGATAATGCAATATTTTACAGATATACTCGTATCCAATATGCATGAAATTTATATGTGTCAATACACACAGAATTAACATTATGCATCGATATTGTTATCATGCTAGTGTAATCCGACACACTTCATAAGCATACTGTTGTCAATAAATTTCCGTCATAACCACGAAGTTGCTGCACTTGTAATTGACGAATCTAGATCTTCCATGTAACAGTTTGCGAAAATTATGGATTCATATTAATCCTATTACGCTAGAATAGAATTTGAAGTGACAGTTTACAGTTAATTGAATTTAAACATCATTCTGAATGTGGAGTATTTCAAGCTGTATATTATTAGTATCGTTGCTAAGATTTTCGAAATATTGTTTCATGTGAAATCAACGACCGTATTACATACGTCAAGTATAATGAAATTTGTTTATATTTATGTATTTAGCATTTTATAATAGTTTCTGAAACATTATAAATTATAATTTAATTATGCAACGGAACGTGAGTGTATTTATTACATTATGTTTATTTGTCGATATACATCTCTCTCTCTCTCTCTCTGTATATATATATATTTTTTTTTCTTTTTCTCTATATATATGTGTGTGTGTTCCCACCTTCTGATGAACAAAACACAGCATTATTGAAATTTTCATTTGAATAGTGTTGAATTTAATCACTTTTCTTGTTTATTAATACTGTTAAATCTTTTTTTTTTTTTTTGGTTGTTTATGTATTCCACATTCAATTTTTCACTTATCATAATTTTAATTTATTAATTTATACGTATATATATATATATATATATATTCACTTTCTTTCTTTCCTTTCTATACTTTTTTTTTCTTTTCCAAATAAAAATCTAAAATTTCATTAAATGTTTATCTTTATTAATTTTTTAACAATCTTTATCAAAAAATGTGATAAATATTTTGTCTGCACCACAGATTACCATACAGTAAAACAGTGAATTTAAAACACTTAGTAGAAGTCTAGTAGCACCACTAGGGTCAACGGAGGGAAACTAAGAACATCATCATGTATTTGGTATACACGATTAGCATATTTGATAAAAATAAGAAAAAAAATGTTTGTTTGCTTTTTACTTGGCGAGTATTTTGTACCGGGTTGGTGTTTTTTTTTTTTTTTTTTCTTTTTTGTTATTTTTGAATTTACAAAATTATACTCAAAACATTCAGAGCTAATTTTCTGAAAAATAAACAAACTCTAATAATGTTTTAAAATATACTTTGTCAAACACATTACTAGTCAATTACAAATTAAAATTACAAACTACAAATCTGAAATACCAAGAGGAATAATTGTAATAATACAAATTTTGTAAATAATACAAAAATAATAACGTATATAAAATATAGTATTTTGTAAATAATACAAAATGCTTTAAAAAGAAAAAATATATATAGTTTATATACATTTTCAAAACGTATTTGCTTAAATCTTTGCCGGTCTTATTTAATTTCACTTCTCTTTACAGTATTGGGGTTTTTTATTCAATATTCACCACAAAATGTAAATTTTAATGGCAGCCTAATTACTTCGAAGGTTAAACGTCCATTATATACATAAAACATCACTCTTCAAAGTTATTGGTGATAAGGGATAAAAAGAGTTCCTAAATTGGCAATAATATTTAACGTACTTAAAAGCGTTAGAGCAGGCAAAAGGTTAATATTTCGTACTTGTGTTTTAAAGTAAATTGCTTTTGACGACCAAATTTGCAAACAATAACAAAATTGTCAAAGGAAAGCATATGGTACAATCCCGTTTCTTACGCCTAGCAGTAAGTACGAGTCGTCCAAAGACTTGTTGGGGTGTTAATTTGATCAACAGGTTGGGATTTAGAAAACATCCAGCATTCGGTTTCCCTTATCGCATATTTTATCTCAACGAAAAATATATCAACTCTATTTTAACAGCAGACTCATTCGGTCCTCGCTTGCTCAGCGGCTGCTATGGGCGAAAAAAAAATATGGTTGAAGAATATATACAGTAAAAATAAGACAAACGATTGTGTAAGCTGGAGAGCTCGTGAAACTTATAGCCGTTGTCCACATTAACATTGTGTCACATTTTGGTTACCTTTCAGTTAACGGGAATGTCCTGTCTGTGTGTTATGTGGTTTGTGCCCGCCTTGCGTTCTATTTTTACACGTGTAATTCCAAATTATTTTTCCTTGCAGTTTAAATTACTAAATATTGGCTTACATTATTGTTTATAAATTTTGCAGTAACATTAGCAGGTTTTAGTGTCCGAGCGACGCCAATAACTTAAAGATGACATCGTAATCGCCTAATTTAAGTTTTATAAAAAGGTGTACATTTATTTATATATTTATATTATTAATTTCTAATGACGCAACTGAATTCAATATGTTTCAATTATTATTATTATTTTAGAATCACGTAAAAATTTCCGCATAGTAACGAAAAGATTTATTGTAAAAATAGTTTTTTTTTTTTTTTTTTTTTTTTTTTAGTTTTGTTTTATGGATAGATAAGTTATGGATAAGATCTGATAAATTTTCTGGCTATTCAAACATTGTTTTCTGTTATGGTAATATCGGCATTAAGACAAATATCACAACTCAGCACCAAACTTTCTATTTTACCGAATGAATGTTTGAAATACACATACGTTAGCGATGTACATCACATGTAAACTTCACAATTGCACATACCGTTTTTTCCAGCTTATAACGCACAGGTTACATAAATGAGTTACACCCCAGAAAATGTAATTTACAAATAAGGCTATATTTGAAAGAAACAGAAGTTGTTAAAAAAAAGCTTTTACTGTAAAATTTAAATTTACGGTGTATAGCTCTTTTAATAAACCTACGCGTTATACGATGGAAAATACGGTATATTAGCTGTAAATTCTATAATTCTTTACCTAATTTATTATCAATAATACAGCTTTTTAATGGTAAAATGTTATATTTAGAAATTATAGAAACGTTTTAAAATGCACTTTTTAAATTTAATTTTGAATTTAAAGAAGAGAAAAAAGTTAATATCAGGATTTTAATCATTCTTTTCAAAAACAATATTTTATAAAAGAATTTCTTTGAAATATTTTGTTTGTAAATTCTTTTTATCAGACTTTTGTAACAAAAAACAAGTTTTTAAATTAAGAGAACAAAAGATGCTCTCTTAAATTTCAAAAATACGTACCTACTGCATCTTTGTTTACAGATAACGATTAGGTAATTTTATAACTATCTAAAAATAAGCATTGAAAATATAAGATTGAAATCAGATTTCACTCTAAGAATGAAAAGATATCATCATATAACGTGAACTTCTAAAATATTGATTTAAGACGACATGGAGATTTTTTTTTTTTCTTTTTAAGCTGAGAATTCCATTGATATTATTTTTGAAAGAAAGTGTAATTTTTCATCCCGCTTTTAAAATAATTAATCTTGTTGCGCTTGATCTCAAATGACAAGATAAATATAGTTTGAAAAGCACAAAAATTTTCGTATCTAGATTAATACTTTTTTTTTTCGAGAAACTAAAATTAAGGAACAGGATCGATGAATTACTTTCTAAAATTTTATTGTTTTGAAATGTTAAACAATGATGCTGAACATTAATGTTTAATTTAACATGCGAGATGCATGTTAAGTTTGTTCCTGTAGTATGAGTAATACTATGTCATAGTATGATCATAGTATGAGTAAGAGATATTGATTTTAACAGAAATTTTCACTGTTTTCACCTATTCTTATTTCAACTAATTATAGATGACATTTTTATTTTCATATTATAGATTATATAGAAAAAATATATATATACACATACTTCCGAACATTCTAATTATTACCAATGTAACATTTAAAATGAATTAATGAATACAGAAATTTTAAAACTTAAAAAATACATTTTAATTAAAAACATGAAAATACACGACAGACGTTTCGGCTAGATCACTAGCCCTCCTCAGTGTCAAACATACAAGCACAACATTTACAATTCCATATTTTTCATGAGGGCGCTTTTACTAAAATGCCACATTCTGCCTTGAACGAAGCTAAAGCTATTCATCCTGAATATATAATCTTGTTATTATGTATTATGAATTTTTGTAAATGTTGTGCTTGTATGTTTGACACTGAGGAGGCCTAGTGCTCTAGCCGAAACGTCTGTCGTGTATTTTAATATTTTTAATTAAAATGTATTTTTAGAGTTTTAAAATGTTTGTATTCATTATCTCAATTTAAATGTTACATTGGTTTTAATATATTAATGAGACGTATAACTTACTTTTAGTTTTAATAAATTCTAATTAATACTCTTTTAAATGTTTAATCACGCCTTTATTATTATTATTATTATTATTTTTTTTTTTTTTTCACAGCAGTTTTTTTTTTTTTTTTTTTTTTGAGCTTTTTTTTTTGAGCTTTTTTTTTTAGCATTTTTTTTTTATTTAATCGTATTTACATTTAGAGAAAATTATTCTAAATATTAAGTAGTATGGGAGAATTGGGCGGTGCAGACAATGTTACGGAATATTAATTAGGATGTTGGCAGGTGTCTGTGTGTGGGTGTATGAAAAATAATTAAAAACTTGAAAAATGTAAAATATCGTAAATAATCTCATAAGTGAAAACGTAATCTCAATAACAAACATATACCTATCGATGAAATTGTGTAATTCACATACAAGTGTGTACATTCTACTACTTTTTAGGATAATATAAAAATATCCTTTAAATTATTTTCTCATAGTTGGCGCTGTACCTTATAATCAGCGACGAAAAATTTAAAAATTTAATTCAAGCAAGTAAAGATAATTTATTTTCTGAAATCCACTACAAATATGCAGTTGCCAAAAAAAAAAAAAAAAAAAAAATCGGATCATGTTTAGCACCGTCTTTTTCTCGCACCACTTTATTTAGAAAATAATTTTCTCCAATATATAGTTGTGTAAAAATAAGACTAAATTACAGTAAATAAAAATGGCATGAAATAAAGGCGGGGATAAGAATGCTGCGGAATAAATTAACCCATATCGCTCGTATGTCCCTTCTGAGGGGACATTAAAAAATCAAGTCACGCCTTAAAGTGTTCCTCTGGAAATTAAATGTTATTTTTCCAAAACGTGTAACTATAGGCTACCTTTCGGCTACCGGAATAATTTAACAGAAAGATTTATTTTAATTAATGATGAAGTAAACTAAACAAATTATAACAATTTTTCGGTGGCCAAAAGGTAGTAAGTTGGAAACTATACACATACTTGCCAACCATCTCATTATGAACCGTACAATTTTTAGTACCCGCCTTTTTTTTCACACCAATAATTTTTTAGAGTAATTTTAGTCTTATTTAATCGTAACAACATTTGGAAGGAATTACTCTTAAAAATATAGTGGTGTGAGAAAAGGGGCGTTTTTTCACGGGGCGTTAACAATTGTACGGTTATTAATGAGATGGTTGGCAAGTATGTATACGTGTGACGTTTTAAAGGAACGCCAATAGGCGTGTCTTACGGAAAATATGCAGAGCGCAAAAGGTTAAAATATTGGCAACTTTGCAATCATTATGTGATACTTTTATACCTTGATCTACATATGGATGCAAGAATTTTCTTCTCAAGACTGTATTTTAAAATTAGAACTTTTATCGATAATTTCTATCGTATTTGTGCTGTAATTTATATCGATATAATACGATAGAAATTATTAATAAAAAGTATTGTTGTCAGTGTTCTGTTTTGAGACGGAAATTCTTACACCCTTGGCTTCTAACCTTTTTAACTTTTCTTTTTAAATAAATTTTATCATCAATACTGCACTGTAAGAATAGAGAACTCCTTAACCCAGTAGTGATCTGATTCCAAATTCTCAGATCACCAGCATAACTGAGAAATAATCTTCAAGGGTAACGCAACTTTCCATAAAGAAATGTACTATAACATTATTATTTAAAGCCCCATTTATATTATTTGCTAATACAACGACGATAATTAAAAGCTAAATGTTCACTATCATTAAAGTTAAAATAACGATTCATGTATTTTTGCTTTTCAATTAGAATAATAAATGAAGGAAAAAATAACTATTATTTTCCTTATTGAAAAAGCTTATTAACAATTTGTCAAGTGTTTAACCATAGCCTCCTAAACTAGATGCCTGTCGCGCGACTCAGGAACTTGGCAACAGTTTAAGCGGTAGACAGCGCCACCTGGTACAGTTTGCGCGACTTTTTTCTTCAACAGCCAACAAATATTTTTAAAGTGGGATTTGATATACATAGAAGGCGAATACAATGGAAGAAACGTCAATTATATATATCATATATCACTTCTTAAAATTATTGGTGACAGATGAATAAAAAAGTCGCGTTATCTGTATCAGGTGGCGCTTTCTACCGTTTGAACTGTTGCCAAGTTGTTTTCGAGCCACGTGACATGCATCTATGTTAGGAGGCTGTGGTATAACCACGGATTAAAAGAATCCGTGGGTTTAACACTACAATCATCGGGCTAGTTTAGAAATTTCTTTTCTCCTGGAATTAACTGAGGTCACATGATCACGACTGCTCCGACTGGCTTAGGGGAAGTCATACGATACACAAAAGGAGGATACAGTAGGTTCTAGATCAAAATTACGTTTGATTTGCAAAATATAATAAATGTTGGTTTTGTTTTATCGGAAAATAAAATAAAATAGTTTTAATAATTGAGAACAAGTTAATGAATTTTCAATTAGTGAAATAATTTTAAAACCAATAATAAAGGATTAATTAGGGCACTATCAGTGGATTAGCGGATGTCAGAATCAAGCCTTAATTTGAAAAGGCCTTTTAACTTTTTTTTTTTTTTTTTTTTTTTTTTCATTAACACAATCGTTGAAAAAAAATAGAATTGTTCAATTTTATTTATTTTATTCCTTTTCATTTTTTTTTTTCATTTTTATTCAAAGTTCAACCTAAAAATAACATATTTTTATTCATCTATTGGGAGTAAATTACGATAATAATTTTTACATACATTGCAAATTCGAAGCATATAAAATGTATTAAAACATATATGAGACATACAATTTATTAGTGAATTTAAAATAGTAACATATATTGAAAGAATCGTTGCGTATTTTTAATTCCTAATAGCTTAGAATGCAAATATAGAGATAAAATACACTGTCGACATCTATACATGTAATATAAGTGTATGAAAAATGTTCTTGTTAACTTATATTGAATTCAGTTGTTATTTAATCCCCTTACTCACTTCTGGAGAAAAGAAAAGAAAAAAAAATTATCCAAACAAAATATTTTGTGTATACCCTTGTAAAATACGTTAGAAAACATATATGCAAAAAAAAAAAAAAAAAAAAAAAAATCATATTGATTCACTCCTTTAGCTGCCCTTTTGGTTTACTTTAAGAGGCATTTCATGATATTTAAAATCATTTTCTCTCTATAAAATATTCGTTCTGAATAAACAAGTTATAACAAAACTTTGAGAGCGCTATCATTTTCTATCTCTTGCTGTTTATATATTACTAGACAACAAGAAAGAAGCAGATTTTGCATAATCAAAATTTATATGTCTCTTTTTCATATGAAAGCACTTTAGAGAGATTTAATATTCGACTTTACGAACGTTATTTCCGACTTCCATCAAATTCCTTTGTCATTCAAATGCCACGCATAAAATATAGAAGAAGATTATTAAAAGCTAAATGTCCACCATTAGTAAAGCTAAAATAAGGCTTCCCCTTTTTGATCGTCTCTAAGAAAAATAAATAAAGGGAAAAAAATCGTTTTCTGTTTTATTTCAAAGCTTATTAATGATTTGTCACGTCTCCAAAAAATAATAAAATAATTCACCTCTTATAAAAGCTTTCCATACGATTGTCCCCCTTTTGAAACGGTTATAAATAAAAGGTAATTGATTTTTTCGTTACTTAATGTGGCGTTTTACAGAAAATATGCTTTAATTCAGAGCTAAAAACCAATTTTTTTCTCAATGTTCCGTATTTAAAAATAAAACAAAATAAAATAAAATAAAATAAATAATAATAATAATTTAAAAAAAAAAAGCTAATTTCATGAAATTCCATTCTAAGAGGCTTAGTCGGTTTTAAAATTTAAATTTTCTTCATTTCCAGCTTTTTTTCACATTAAAATAGCTCATTTCCCTTTAAAAACCCGTTAAAAAGATTCACGAAAGCAGGTTATGTACTTGGCACAAAATTTGTTACATTTTCACTCTTTGGCGACTTTTTTGGTGACCTTGGCGAGAAAATCCTTATTATCAGCGTACCGAATATCTAAACTCTTACTCGATTAGAACCGAAGTTACCAGAAAACTCTCGATTAATAACATGCTGTAAAAGGAAACCCCTTCCGACAATTGAGTCAGTTTTCAACCAACTCATTGCTACTGTACTAAGTCTCTCCTACTGATTACAGCCTATAGCTGTGTGTTAGTGCTATGGTATAGTTTATTCTGCTATTTTCATGTTGTCAGAGGTTTCTAAGATTCTAAGATTCTAAGACGGAAAGAAGCCGCTCACCACTATGCAGTGGTTTTGAGCGTTTTTAACCTTTAGAGAGGGGCTCCAAAGCCACTGTGGAGATTCAGAAGAGCCCGTCTCCAAAGGTTAAGCCTCCCCCGTTGTTTATTGCATAGCAAATAACAAAAAAAAAAAAAAAAAAAAAAAAAAAAAAATTACAAAGGTCGCCAGAGCAGAGCTCTCCCGCGACAAAAAGCGACAAAGTTGCATGAAAGTGAAGAGGACCGGTGCCAAGTGGAAGCCTAATTACAAAGTTTTATTTATGTTGTGTTTTCTGGTGAAACTGCATTTGATACTCTCTTAAAATAGACTGTAAATAAAAATTTAAGCCTCTGCAACATTCGCACTTTATTCACAAACAATTCGCGAACCCCTGAGTATGCTACTGTGTATAATATTCCCAAAGGAAATATTCAGTTACTTTTAGTATCATATTGTGAGCAGTGCCATGGTTTTTGGATGTTACTATTTCCTAAAAATCATTATCATGCCGTAAATAACGTATTGATAGGGTTTTGAATACTGTTATTGAATTAATCAAAATTGTCTTTATTTTGTAAATACTTTTAAAAGCGTCATTTTTTTTAGAAAGAAATTCTGCTCCTATGTTAGTATACAATGCATGAAAATAAAAATTTTGAGATACAAACTAAATTATTTGAATAAAAATAATTTTTAAGACTTGTTTTTATATGATACTCTAATAAATCATCAGAGGGCTAAATTTCACAGTATGTTTCTAATACAAAGAATAACAGTTACAACTACAAATAAATGTATGGTAATATACGTAAATTATGGTCAATATGATTTTAAGGAATAAAATTTCAAAAAAAAAAAATTATGAAAATCGAGTAATTGATTCTGAATTTAATTTCAAAATTTGAAATAAATTTAATTTTGTATCTTAAAATCCAGATTTTAAACAACAACTTTTAAAAACTTAAAGTAATAACTTTGCATACAAAATAGGGATATGAAAAAAGTACTTTTATTTAATTTTGTTTTTATTAAAAACAACTTTCTATTTTATAAATTATATTTTCTTTGTATTGGAAAAGCTTTATTTTCCCAAAACAATAAATGTAATAAAATATAACTGATAAATACATACATAAAAAATTCTTGATTTCCTCAATACTTACTATTGAGCTTTTAAGGAAATATATAAAACATATTTCAAGGCTAAAAACCAATATTTGCGTAAAAGAATATTTAAAAAGGTCTAATTTTAGTATCAAGTTATAATGACAGTCACGGTTCTTGGATGTCACTATTTCAGTAAATTGTTTGCATACCATTATTAGAAGTTTAAATACTTGTCAAATTGCAAATTAATTATTAGTCAGTTTTTTCTTTATTCTTAGCAAAATATTTTCTAATAAACTTCATTTTTAATAAAGAACGCTTGTTCAAATGACAATAACCGATGTATGGAAATAAGATAGAGCATAATTTCTGCATTATTAAAAAAAAGAAAAATGATTTATTTTAATTACATTTTTAAGATTTACTATTATAAGATTTACTTAGTCAATCGTCAGAAATTAACGTCAATCGTGAGAAGAAATTACACAGTACCTTTAAAAAATAATAATATTTAAAATTGCGAGTGAATGTTTGGGAACAGATGTAAAATCTGTGTAAATTTTCTTTAAATGAATAAAAAAAAAAAAAAAAAAAAAAAAAAAAAATATATATATATATATATATATATATATATATATATATATATATATACATGAAAATCAAATGGTTGATACTACAATGAAGTCTCGATAATACGGCATTAGCGAGAAATAAATATTGCTGGATTACCGAAGTTTCCCGGTTATAGGAGTTCCGAAAATATATCAAAATTATCAATCAATCACAATAGCCAAAGAAATATTTCTTGAGAAATAGCTCTAAAAAAATTTATACTACCCAAATGTATACTCTATTACATAAATAATTAGTATACACTGAGAAAAACTTCTGTATCTCACATCTAAAATCTAAATTGTGGCTCTAGAAGAAATAGTGTCATGTCATCCTTATAAAGTCTAGTCCCCTATGAAAGCGAGTTCTAAAAACCTCTTTTTGAATTCAAGAGCGTTTGCCTATATTCTCGTGGGCAAAGTTATTTAAAAATCTCTGCAAATAGATGCGAATACAAGAGGCGGCTTTCAGCAACTGCAATCTTAGATTATTACCCAATTCTAGAAAAAAAAAAAAAAAAAAAAAAAAGCGAGAATTTCTCGCAATACGAAAGACTCAGAATATTCAGAATATTGTTTCACCATCTAGAAATGTGTAGACAAGAAATCTCGATCATTTTGTCTATTCAGTTTATTGGTGTGTCGCATGCGCATAGTTGGGTAAGCTATATTTCCAGTTAAAGGACTTAGAAAATGGCCACTTTTTCATTCTAGGTGAAAGCGGTATACATTTTTAACGCTTTCCAACAAGGTTTAAAAGTCTTTATGACTTCGGTTTGTCTGTCTGTCTGTCCGTCTGTCTGTCTGTCTGTCTCGCCGTACTCTAACTCCCGTAAATATTTATGGAATTTCTTGAAACTGACATATATTATTCAAGTTCACTGTCAGACGGTCCCTATTGAAAATGGAGTTTATACCTCTACTGGTTTGTGTACAGGGACACCCGAAAGTATTTCAAAGCATTGTGTTCTATGAGAGGTATTTCTATAAACCATATTTTCATACCTTTACTGTAGACATATCTTAATGAAATTGAAATATGTTATTCAAGTTTACTATCGGACGTTCCCTATTGAAAATAGAGTTTGTACCTCTACTGGTTTGTGTACAAGGACACCCGAAAGTATTTCAAAGCATTGTGTTCTGTGAGAGGTATTTCTATAAACCATATTTTCCTACCTTTCGTGTAGACATATCTTAATGAAATTGAAATATGTTATTCAAGTTCACTATCGGACGTTCCCTATTGAAAATGGAGTTTGTACCTCTACTGTTTGTGTACAGGGACACCCGAAAGTATTTCAAAGCATTGTGTTCTATGAGAGGTATTTCTATAAACCATATTTTCCTACCTTTCGTGTAGACATATCTTAATGAAATTGAAATATGTTATTCAAGTTCACTATCGGACGTTCCCTATTGAAAATGGAGTTTGTACCTCTACTGTTTGTGTACAGGGACACCCGAAAGTATTTCAAAGCATTGTGTTCTATGAGAGGTATTTCTAAAAATCATATTTTAATACCTTCACTGCAGACATATCTTAATGAAATTGAAATATGTTATTCAAGTTCACTATTGGATGTTTCCTGCATAAAATGGAGGGAATGCCACCATTGGGTTATACACAGGGACACTCAAAAGTATTCCAAAGCATTGCGTTCTATGAGAGATATTTCTATAAATGAAATTTTAATAACTTTAGTTTCCACGAAATTTTAGGAAATTGAAATATGTTATTTATCTGCAAAAAAGAATGCTTTGAGTAGAATATAGCATAATTAGCATTATATTTACAGGGTGGCACAAAAATATCCAGTTAAATTAAGAGCTATTACAAATATTTCTAGACATGTACTCTCGTTTACGTTAAGCGTTTTTAACACTTTCTAAGATTTTTAACACTTTCCAACAAGATTGAAAAGTATTTATGACTTCGTTTTGTCTGTCTGTCTGTCTGTCCGTCTGTCTGTCCGTCTGTCTGTCCGTCTGTCTGCCCGCGCTCTAACTCCCGTAAATATTTATGGAATTTCTTGAAACTCATATATGTTATTTAAGTTGACTATCGGATGTTCCCTATTAAAAATGGATTTTATACCTCTTCTAGTTTGTGCACAGAGTCACCCGAAAGTATCTCAAAGCATTGTGTTCTATGAGAGGTATTTCTATAAACCATATTTTCATACCTTTACTGTAGACATATCTGAATGAAATTGAAATATGTTATTCAAGTTCACTATTGGATGTTTCCTGTATAAAATGGAGGAATTACCACCATCGGTTTATATACAGGGATACTCAAAAGTACTCCAAAACATTGTGTTCTATGAGAAATATTCTATAAATCAGATTTTAATAACTTTACTTTCCACGAAGTTTTTGGAAATTGAAGTATGTTATCTTTATGCACAAAAGAATGCTTTGTACAGAATATAGTATGATTAGCATTAGATTTACAGGGTGGCACAAAAATATCCAGTTACATTAAGAGCTATTAATAAACAATTTCTAGATTTGTACTTTCGTTTACGTTAAGCGTTTTTAACACTTTCTAACATTTCTTTAAGTGTGAATATGATTTCAGTTTTGTGTATCTACCTGTCCCTCTGTCTGTCTGCCTGTTTGTTTGTCCGAGCTCTAACTCCCGTAAATATCTATGGAATTTCTTGAAACTGATATATGTTAGTCAGGTTTTCGATTGGATGTTCCCTATTGAAAATGGAGTTTGTTCCTCTACTGATTTGTGTACAGGTACACCCGAATGTATTTCAAAGCATTATGTTCTATGAGAGGTATTTCGATAAACCATATTTTCATACCTTTATTGTAGACATATCCCAATTAAATTGAAATATGTTATTCAGGTTCACTATTGGATGTTTCCTGTATAAAATGGAGGAAATACCATTACTGATTTATGTACAGAGACACTTTAAAGTATTCCAAAGCATTGCGTTCTATGAGAGATATTTCTATAAATCAAATTTTAATATCTTTACTTTCCACGAAGTTTTAGGAAATTGAAATATGTTATTTATATGCACAAAAAAGCTTTGCATAGAATATAGTATGATTAGCATTAGATTTACAGGATAATACAAAAATATCCATTTATATTAAGAGCTATTAATAAAAAATTGCTAGAAATGTACTTTCGTTTACATTAAGCGTTTTTAACACTTTCTAACATTTTTAAGTGTGAATATGTTTTCAGTGTGTGTATCTGTCCATCTGTCTGTCTGTCTTTCTGCCGGCGCTCTAACTCCTGTAAATATTTATTGAATTTCTCGAAACTGATATGTTTTATTGAAGTTCACTATCGGATGTTCCATATTCAAAATTGAGTGAATATCGCTTCTGGTTTGTGTACAGGGACACCCAAAAGCATTTGAAAGCATTGTGTTCTATGAGTGTTACTTTTATAAATATTTTCTCTATAGAATACTCCCCATTTTCAGTGACATTAATAGGTCCTGTATAACTAGTTTCTTTACAGGGACAAAAAAAAAAAAAAAAAAAAAAAAACACTGCATTATGTTTTAGGGCAGAATTTTTTGAAAGTTATATTTAAAAATCTTTCTACTGTAAAAATCATAAAAATATTGAAATATATTGTTAATAATCTAAAATAATGCTTTGTATAGAATATAATATGATTACCTCTCTTATTTACAGGGCTACACTAAATCATTCAGAGAGATCAAAAGCTGCATTCATAATGTAACGTCTGCATTTTCTTTTGCGTTAAACCTTTTTAACTCTTTCCAAAATGCCTAAGAGTCATTTTAAAATGAATTAGTCTATCTGTATACTTTTCAGTCATTCTGTCTGTTGTGTGATAACGTAGGCAAAGAATATTAAAAGTTATTCGATACAACAATTACGTACAGTTGGAAAGTGTTACTAATCAATGCGTACTGCATGATTTTTCTTTCTTGTTTTTCTCTGCGATCACAATAACCAAAGAAATATTTCTTGAAAATCAGCTCTAAATATATATGTACTACCCTAATGTATATTCTATTAAAAACATAAATAATTAATTAATGTAAAGTTTGAAATAAGCATGGGAAACACCTTCAATCTTGTAAAAGTTTTGGTACATTTTTCTGTCACAAGAATTTTGAGCGTGTGTGTTCCTGCTGCATTTGAATAATCTAATAATGAAATTCGATCCGTATGCAATCCTTATTCGATCCTTTCATTCCTGAGTAAGATGACTTATTTTCACATACTAAAATATATTTCGGCAAGCATCTTGCTGGACAGAAGGAGACTACTCACCACTATATATTGGTTTAGAACGTTTTGGCAATAATCTTAGCAAATCCATGTCAATCAGTAAAACCATTAAAATTAAATGAAAATCCGTAGAGATTACTGACGATCTGTGAAATTTGTCAAGTATGGTGCTTCAAAGTCATGTGCTAGTGACCCGTTGAGTATTACGATTTATGGACGAAGGGGGGAAAAAAAGGAAAGAAAAAGAAAGGTCATCGGTACCTTATTAAAAGTGCTGACGAATTATCGGTTTCCGAATTATCGATGCTTCACTGTAAAATTATTTCTAAATTTGAAATAAATTTAATTTTATGTAAAAAAGCCGAGACTTGAAAAATGTAGGGAAATTAAAACTAGAACGATATTGAAAAAAATGCACAGAGTTTTAAGTCCTTATTTGCATAATGAACAACATTTTTTATAACAAGAAAGAAAGGAATTATATTGTGCATAGTACAGCCTTTAAATTAAGAGTGTGAAATAATAATAATAATAAAAACATTTATATTAAATTTAATTTTTATCTAATCATCTGACCTATTTTACAGTACGTGGTTTCTTCACACTGAACAAACAATTTCTGCGTAACAAACTGTTTCGTAAAAGCCCTCATAAAACACGTATATACACACAAAAAAAAAAAAAAAAAAAAAAAAAAGAAAAGAAAGAAAGAAAACATGTAGATTCAATGCTTTATCTACCCTTTCTGTTTCACTTTAATAGACTTTACATAATATTAAATTGTATGCATTTTCTATAAAATATACGTCCTGAGTAAATAACGTATATCGTAATTTTGAATGCTCTCATTTTTTTCGTCTTTCACTGTTTATATATTACTAGCAAAGAAAAAAATCATATATTGCATAATCAAAATTTATATCGCTCTTTTTCATAGAAAAGTACTCAGAAATTTATTATTCATCTTTACTAAACTTATATCCGAGTTCTTTTAAATTTCCTTGTCATTCAAATACCGCGTCTAAAATATAGGGGAATATTATTAAAAGGTAAAAGTCTACCATTAGTAAAGCTAAGGTAAAGCTTCTTCCCTTTTTTTAACCGCCTCTAATAATAATAAATAATGGGAATAAAAATAATTTATTTCTTATTTCAAATTTTATTAAAACTTTGCTTGCAGGTCACGTAAAATTACCTTTTTTTATGAAAAAGGAGCCCTGCCTTCAAGCATTCTTGTAAGGAAAAAAAAATACTTTAAAGAATAGATAAGTAAATAGTTTAAGTGTTCTTGTTTTAACACTATATATGTTGCTGGTGTATATATACGACAGTGTCATTTATAGAATTTTTTACTATAAATAATATTTGAATAATTTAATCATCAATACATAAAATCATTTTAATAAATAATATAATGTTTTAGAGAACGCCAAAATTCGGGGCTTACTGTTCAAAACAATTAAATACCCCAATGACAAAGCGTTAATTATTTGTAACGTCTCCAAAAGTATATTAAAATATTTCACATCTTACAAAAGAAGATATGAGATAGTTCCCATTTGTAGGTAATAAATAAAAGGTAATTGATTTCCTCATTACTTAATGTGGTATTTTCAAGGAAACTGGGTTTATTTCAGAAATAAAAGCAAATTTTCTTGAACAATAATATGTGAAAATAGAATCTTTACTTCTTTAATATCAGGTCATAATAAATAGCACTGATTTTTGAATATCAGTGTTTCTGCAAATTACTTGCGTACATTAAATAACATGTTGTTAATAATTTAAATATTTGCCACTAAGTAAAATTAACTTTTATACATAGCTGCCAACATTTATGCTTTTCAGATACCAAAAGCTTAAAGCTTTCAATAGACTTATATATTTCTTGCTATACTGACTTGTATGATAAATGTATGATTTGTATGATTTAAGTTGTATGATAAACGTAAAGATTTCCCCCTCAATATATATATATATATATATATATATATATATATATATATACTAATTTTAAAACACGTTTACATAAATCTGTTTTGGTTAATATTCTTCTTAATTTTAATCTACGTATAAAACATGTAGTGTGTGATAGTTATAAAAAAAAAGCAATTTTGATTTTGTAGTGATTTAACGTTGTCTAAAGGTTACACCAAAAATTTAATTTAAAAAAATTCTAAATGGATTTTTATTCCATAAATAAAGTTTCACTTAAGTCTAAAAATTAAAATTTATGATTTTAAATGAGGTGTTATAATATTGATAGTTTTAATAACTCAGAGGTCTTTCATCTTATATATAGCTTTAATCGTCTTTATTTTATTTATTTTATTATTTACTTTATTTTTTTTTTAAATCTTTTCATGATAGGCAGCATTAATCAAGCAGTTAGAATCAAAGCAATTAATACGCCAGCATTAATCAAATTATTTTCTGGAAATTATCTATATTCCACTTATATGAACCTAATACTAATTGAGGATTGCTAATTCTCTTAGATTACAATTGGTTTGTGACATCTCTTATTTACTCCATAATTTTGTGCCATTAACAGTACTTTTAACAGCTTACTGTTTCTTAATTTTTTACATGTGGTTTGTTTAATAATTCTTGTACTCATTCGTATCTTTTCATTGTATATTAGACTTATATTTCTTGATTTTTTTTTTTTTTTTTTAATTTTGTGGTTGGTTTCTCTCAGGTTGTGGTGAGTTTACTTTGACATTAGTTTATTTCTTGTTTTGGATGCAGTGAATGTTTCGGGCCTTGCACAAAAAAAAATATTTAGCTTCTGCTATTTTTGTGACAGAAAAACATTCGCTTTGCAAGTTTCGTATTTTACCAGGCCCTTGAAGAAGTTAGAATACAAAAATGCTGTTATCTAGGTCCATTTTTTTTTTTTTTTTTTTTATTTGACTTTATTGCATATTTGATTTGGGTAGACTTTCATATTGAACATATTAATTGTTTGAATTACTAATAAAATTTAATAATATTTATATCATTTCTGAATGATATGATTATCATTATATATATATATATATATATATATATATATATATATATATATTCTGTATCACTTTTCAATTAATTAATAATTATACACATACATACTTTTAAAATCAATTCTCTTTTCATATATATAATTTTTTAAAGGACTGAGTGCCTATTAGTCTCATTCTGGGATTTTTTCGATAGTTGGACATTTGTCGAAATCTAAAATTTATCGAAAATATAATTGAATAATTTGAAAGCGATGTTATAATTTGAAAAAAAAAAAAAAAAAACTAATAATCCTCCATCCTAAACTAAATTCTGCTTTTGCCAGAATTTCATCAAAATCTTTTTTTTATTATTATTATTATTGAAAGAAAAAGAAAAGAAAATGATATAATAATCAGTATCGTTACAAGCGATATCGAAAAAGTTTTTTTTTTTTTTTTTTGAATTAGGAAATAAGAAGTGCGCGAGCAATATGAAATAAAAATAAGTAAAAAAAAATGAATTTAATGGTTTAATTTTTTATATAAAACAAGATCGCGTGCTATCTTAAAAAGTAGATGTAAAATTTAAAATTTATTTTTATTTATTTATTTATTTATTTTTTTTTTTTTGGCAATAATTATAAATTAAAATAAATAATTTAATGAATGTTTAGAAGTTAGAATTTCTAATATAATTTCTAATATAAATATTTTTTTATAATAAATATTCTAGAGAAAATAATTAAGTGCGCCACATGGGAAAAATTAAGTTTTTTGAACAAGGAGGGAAAAAAAAAAGTCAGTGCTTTTAATTTATTTTTTATTAACTTTTAAAGTTAACGATAATTGAACATTTCACTTATTTATTTATTTATTTATTTATTTTCTAACAAAATATTTTTCTAATACCCTTATAAAATAGGTACGCGTAAAATTATAACCGAAAGATTTACTAATCTTACTTTAATAATCATTTTTGTTTTCATATTGTTTAAAAAAAAAAAAAAAAAAAAAGGTTTAGCTGACGCGTTTGTAAAACAGTGAGTGATACAAAAACCACTTTGAATAAACATTTTCATTTGTTCTTCTTCGTTCACTGTATACGATTTTAGAAAATATTGAAATTTATGTGCTCTGTATAAAATATTTATCCTCAGTATGAAAGTTATAGCAAAACTTTGAGTGTCTTCATTTTTCTTTTTTTTTTTTTAGTCCCACTGTTTATATATTACTAGACAACAGCAGAGACAAAAATCCATATTTTACATAGTCAAAACTCATAGCGTCTTTTTCATAAAAAATCACATTACAAATATTTAATAATGGTTTTTACTAAAACTATTTCCAAACTCCATCAAATACTTCTGTCTTTCAAATTTCACATCTGAAATACAAAGAAAGATTATTAAAAGATAAATTTCCACCTTTAGTAAAGCTAAGATAATGCTTCCTCCTTTTCATTCGTCTATAAGAATAATTATTAAATAATTAAAATAAATGTCCCTTTCTTATTTCAAAGCCAATTATAGATTTGTCACGTTTTGAAAAAACTTAACCTCTTAAAAAAGCTTTCTATAAGATTGCCCTTCCTTATGAAAGGTAATAAATAAAAGTATTTGATTTTTTATTACTGAGTGTGGCGTTTTTAAAGAGAAATGTTTTATTTTAAAGCTTTAAAACAATTTTCTAGACAATATTGTTTGAACAGAAAATATTAACTGCTTCTAATATGCCATTAAATAACTGCTTTTAATATGCCATGGTTATCTGATGCCAGTATCCCAACATATTATTTGCGTACCGTAAATAACATGTTGCAAGTATTTAATTTTTTTGTTGTTATTTGAAAATTATATTTACATAGTTCCCATGTTTTAAGCTTTTTGACTGCTGGAAAATTATAATTAAAAAAATTATATACCGGGTGATTAAAAAGTCACAGGGAAAAAAAAATTAAAATTATATTATTCAAAAAGTACTGGCGGTAGCTCTATGCGGTTTTCACTGAAATGGACAGAAAAACAGGATTTTTTATATACATAAGAGAAGAACATTATTTAATTTTTTCAGCAACATATCGCGCTGCATTCACAGTTTCCGTCCACATTTTAAACAGATCCGCCTGATAAAATAACGCCATATTGCTAATACTGAAGCTTTTATTAGAAGAATCTCCAATGCGCAACATCTGACGATCAATATATAGATTTTAAAACTTCTTTACACACCATAAATTTTAAGCCAGCACAACCGGTTTCGAAAGGACGTAGCCTTTCTTCATCAGGTGCAAAAGAACACGTGCTACTGCATTGCAGGCAAAAGCAAGACTGAAAGCAGGGCAAAATCCAGAGGGGGAGGAGCAACACAAACAACAAATAGGAAGCATCATGCAGGACCAATCAGAGAGGAACACACACACACACCAAAAAAGGGGGGGGGGAGGGAAGGAATAATCAATTAATTTTTTTGTTTTATTTATTTATTAAATTTAATACAATTCATTTATTTATTTATTATTATTATTTTTTTTTCAATTAGAATTATTGTATTATACCTATTATAATGATATAAACGTAATGAAGGAAATTATTTAATTGAATTAAACAAAATTTTTCCAGGCTGTAGACAGCAAAGTGGAATCAGATTTTACATTGATAATTTTATCACGATTAAGGTAAATAGCTAATTTTTCCAAAAGAATCCAGTTCGGAAACGCGTTTGGCATAAAAGATAATTTTGGCACTCTTAAAATTAAAATGATCTTCAGAATGATCGTCAGATCGGCCGTGTCATTGAGCATTTATAGTTCTAGTAACGTTGTGTAATACATTGCATCACTATTTAAAAAAAAAAAAAAAAAAACTAATTTTACAATTAAAGCAACATCCGATGAAGAAAAGTTGAACTGATTTGCTAATAACTCTTTTGTTACTAAAAAAAAAAAAAAAAAAAAAATTATATTTCTTTCTGTGCATTTCAGTGAAACATAGTACTACGGTCAATACTTTTTGAATAATATATAAATACTTTCTCTGACTTTTGAATCACCCGGTATTTCCGTAATTATGATTAAATAACAAGTTTTCACTAATTAAATAAGCATTATATTACGAATTTTTACAAATCATATTGCCTTTATATAGGAGAATAACACTGTTCGGCAAAAAAATTGGCCCCAGCACCATTTTGAGAAATCCTTATGTAAAATGACCTGCTGAAACCGAATATGACGTCCATTTTGTAAGAGGTGAAATGTTTTATTATCTTTTTTGGAGACGTGACAAATTATTAATAAGCTTTGAAATAAAAAATAAACCATTTTCATCTTGGATAATAAAAGGAGAACCCACCGTGTTTTAGGGGACGGCCCCCTATTACACCTTTTCGTTATTTTTACATCTATAAGTTTGATTTTTAGAGGAGGGGAAGGATTATTTTAACTGTTAAATATTTCTGGGGGGCTACAGAGTCGAAAAATTCTAAAGCATCAACATTTCCGGCAAGGAGAAAATTTAGGGAGGGAATAACCACTGAAATTACGTATTACATTTATTATATCTTTTTAATCTATTATTATTGTTATTTATTAAACATTATATATATATACTTTTTTTTGTTTGTTTTAAAGTGTTAAATTAATTCTTTTTCATTGCCCATATCAAATTCATGGCCATAAAATTACCGAACAGTGATTAAATTTGGGGAAGGTTGTGATGTCCCGAGAAAACGGTGGGTGAGTGGGCAAAATGACAGTCATATTCGGATTCAGGAGGTTATTTTACATAAGAATCAGCAAGATTGGTATCAGGGATCGACATTTTTTTTTTTCTTCTTCAGCGCAGTGTTATTTTATCACAAAAGAAAATGTTTTGTAAATACCTTAGTAAAATACGAATATGTATGCAAAAACATATCGTAAATGTTTTGTAAATACCCTAGTAAATTATTAATATACATGCAAAAACATATCGATAAAATATTTGATTTACTCTTTTTGGCTCAAGTAATATATTTCCATATCTTTTAAATTTATGTGCTCCCTATAAAATACTCAACCCTAGTAGATTTTTGAGTGTTTTACCAATTTTTATCTTCTACTATTTAAATATTATTAGACGACAAATATATATATATATATACATATTTTGCATAATCAAAATTTACATCGCTCTTTTTCATAAAGATGCACTTTATAGAAATTTAATATTCAGCTTTGCTAACGTTATTTCCGATTTCCATCAGATTCCTTTGTCATTCAAATGCCACGTCTAAAATACAGAAGGAGATTATTATAATCTAAAAGCCCAACATTAGTAAAGCTGAGATAAGGTTCTCCTTTTTTCATTCCATCGCTAAGAATAAAAATAAAAATGGTTTATTTCTCGTTCCAAAGCTTATTAATAATTTGTCACGTCTCCAAAAAAGATAATAAAACATTTCACCTCTTACAAAAGTTTTCCATAAAATTGTCCTTCCTTAGATAAGGTCATAAATAAAGGTAATTGATTTCCTCATTACTTAATATGGCGTTTTCAAAGAAAAAAGCTTTATTTCAGAACTAAAAACCAATTTTCTTGACAAATAACATTTGAAAAGGAAATATTTAGCTACTTTTGATAGCACATCATAATAAGTGTCCCGATTTTGAGATTTTAGTCTTTCAAAAATTATTTGCGTGCAGTAAAAGGGATATTTATATAGTTGTATCGAAACGAAAAAGCTTTTAATCAGCCGTTAAAAAATAAATAAATAAAATAAAATAAAATAAAAAATAAGATGATCGCATATTTATTGGAAGCATAAAAGTGCAGTGGGAAAAACATTAATTTTGAATTATAAATCTACTTAATTATTTAAATTATGTTAGGGACTATATTGATAATGCAGTAATAATATTTATAATTATTATTATAATTATAATTACAATAACACGAGGAAATCTGGTTAAAGGAATAAAAGTTAAAAAAAAAGAAAAGAAAGAAAGAAATTGGAAAATTGAGTACATAGAGATTTTATTTCTAAATTCGATTATTTCTAATATATTTTCATATCATTTAAATTTATGTGCTCCGTATAGGATATTCACCCTCAGTCGATTTTTGAGTGCCTAACCAATTTTTATCTTTTACTATTTAAGTATTATTAGAAGACCAAATAAATAAATAAATAAAAATTCGTATTTTGCATAATCGAAATTTATATCGCTCTTTTACATAAAGAAGCACTTTATAGAAATTTAATATTCAGCTTTGCAAACGTTATTTCCGATTTCCATCAAATTCCTTTGTCATTCAAATGCCACGTCTAAAATACAGAAGGATATTATTATAATCTAAAAGCCCAGCATTAGTAAAGCTGAGATAACGGTTCTCCTTTTTTTTTTTTATCCACCACTAAGAATAAAGATAAAAATAGTTTATATCTTATTTCAAAGCTTATTAATAATTTTTCACGTCTCTAAAAAAGATAATAAAACATTTCACCTCCTACAAAAGTTTTCCATAAAATTGTCCTTCCTTAGATAAGGTCATAAATAAAGGTAATTGATTTCCTCATTACTTAATATGGCGTTTTCAAGGAAAGATGTTTTATTTCAGAGCTAAAAACCAATTTTCTTGACAAATAACATTTGAAAAGGAAATATTTAACTAATTTTGATGTCACATCATAATAAGTGTCATGATTTTGAGATTTTAGTCTTTCAAAAATTATTTGCGTAGAGTAAAAGGAATATTTATATAATTGTATTTAAAATGAAAAATCTTTTACTCAGCCAAAAAATAAATAAATAAATAAATAACTAAATAAATAAATAAATGTTTTTAGATGCACTTTATTTTTTAGAAAGAAAACATGATCACATATTGTAGTATTGAAAGCATAAAGTGTAATGTGCAAAACATTAATTTTGAATTATAAATCTACTTAATTATTTAAATTATGGTAGGGGCTATATTAATAGCACAATAATAATAATTATAACTATTATAATAATAATAGCATGAGTAAATTTGATTAAAGGAATAAGAGTTAACAAAAAAAAAAAAAAAAAAAAAAGAAAAAGAAAATGAAAAGAAAAGAAATGGGAAAATTGAGTAGATACATATTTTTTTTCTAAATTCGAAATAAATTTCATCTAAATCTATCTAATCCTTTTAATCGTACGAAGTATCTTACTAAATTTAAAACTAAAAGAATTTTTTTTTTTTTATAAGGTTTTTTTTTCATCGATATGACAAAACATTTGGTATTTAACAATAACTTTTTATGGTAACTGTTACTTAATTTGCTTACTGTTCAATATTTAAAGAACGTGGAATGTCATTGCTTAAAAATGATTAAGGATCTGGATTTATTAAAAAGAAAAAAAAAAGAAAAGAAAAGAAAAGAAAAGAAAAAGAAAAAAGAAAACTTTCAGTAATCTGCACAAACTTAAGCAATTTTAATAAAAACTCCACCAAATAAGTTTTTTTTTTTTTTTTTTTTTTTTTTTAATATTTCCGCGTAACATATAAAAGGCCGTCAAAATGTGTAATTATATATGCATTCAAAAAATTACAATAATGTTAGTAAAACAAGTTTACAATAATGTTAAATGAATTACGAATATAACATTTAGTTTAAAACAGATGTATTTATCACAATGTTCTTCCTCTAACAAGTTAGCAAATATATCCTTACGATAAAAAGTGGGTCTATTTTAAAACTAAATATTATTGAACGGTTTTACATTTTAATATTTTCTATTAACAAAATAACAATGTACATTCAAACTGATTAAATTAATAAAAATAAAATAAAATAAAATTACATGTGTTTTTATTTTCAGTAAAAAAACCCTTAAGAACACACTTTTGCGCTTTATGAAAACTTATCGTTAAATATTAAAATTGTATAAGATGATTAAAATTCAAGATGATTATTTTGCAATATATCTTTCAATATATACGTAAAGCTTTTCACAGACTGAACTGTATTAGAAAATAAAATAAAATCCGGGCTACATAATGGAAAAAAAAATACATTTGTTTTTAATAAATAAAATTAAATATAATAAAATAAAAGTACTTTATGTAACTAAAATAAAAACAAATTTATAAAATCCAGAAAAATTAGAATCAAATTTCATTATGCATAAAATTATTTAATAGTTTTTCTAAGAGACTGTTTAATTTTTCAATGAATGTCTACCACTCTAGAGACGATTTATTGAATTACAATTAAAATGCAATTTGTAAATTAATTTTAATTGTATTTTTTTAATAAATTGGTAAAATAAGTTAAATAGAAATGTAAAGTAATGCCTTCTCTAAAAGAGAAATATAAATTATGTAACATCATTGTTTGGAAATGAAATACTATTTAACTTAAGTCTGGGTTAAATTTTAATAACAAACATTTTGTCTGTAGAGATTGATATAATTTAAAAGGATTTTTGCAGACTGAAATTTTAAAAAAGTTAAACAAATAAACTATGTACGTGTTTTGAAGTTCTTTTTTAAGTGCATCGCAGTGTCTTAAACACTGAGAAAAAAAAATTATTTACCGCCTTCATCTAGAATGATTAACTGACCATTTTCTAAATCCCTTAACTAGAAACATAGATTACCGAGCTATGCGCATAAGGCACGCCAATAAACTGAATAGACGAAATGATCGAGAATTTCTAGTCTACACATTTCTAGATACTGAAACACTATTCTCAATATTCTGAATCTTTTGTATGGCGAGAAATTCTCACTTAATTATCTAGAATTGGGTCATAAACCAAGATTATAGTTGTTGTAACCCGCCTCTTGTGTTCGCATTTATTTGGAGGTATTTTCAAATAGGTTTGACAACGATAAAATAGGCAAACGCTGTGAAATTCTAATAGGGGTTTCTAGAACTCGCTTTCAAATTGGACTAGAATTTATAAGGATGACATGGAATTTTTTTTTCTAGAGACACAATTTAGATTATAGAGTTACTGAATTTTTTCTTAACCCCTTACCTGTCGACGAAAAATTACGATATTCGCTACTAAGTGCCACCATTTTCCACACAGACGTGAGCTGTTATGCGTTTATTATTCCAAAAATATTCCCTTTTCCGATTCCCCATCTCACTCCCCATCTTTGCTGAAATAAGCAAATTCTTCAAAAACACTGTCATAGTCGTTTATTTCATCCCAAATCCGTGGAAATAGTTTCACTGGTAGTAGCGCAACACAAAAGTTCGTACTTCGGAAAAGTCATACTTCCCAACATATTAATTAATATTCCGTAGTATTGTTAGCCCCACCTTCTTTTTCACACCAGTATCTTTTTCAATAAATTTTCTTCTTATATAATCGTAATTGCATCTGGAGAATATTACTCCAAAGCTTTACTGGTGTGAAATAAAGGGTTCGACTTACAACACTATGGAATATTAATTAGGATATTCGCAAGTATGGAAAAGCATATATATATACATATGTGCCAAGTCTCCCGTTTTTCAAGGGAGACTTTAAACCGGAATTTTTTTATAGTTGTTTACGGTAATATTAAAAGTCGAAAATATATATAACATATTCCATTAAAAATTACTGGTGTTAATTCTGATTTAAAAGTTTAAAAAGTTGGCCGCTCTGTATACATATATGTATATATATAGAAAACTATTGAAATGAATTTATATATATAAATATATGTTTAAAGACAAGAAAAACCAAAAATGAGAATTACAAACCAATGCGCAAAATTGCACAAAAGGAAATGCAAAACTTAAATGTAGAAGTATATAAATGTAGGAATATATAAACAAATGAATGAAATTAAACCCCAAAAAACACTGAGATCTTCATCAGGGAGGCCCTTCAGTGTAGGGGTGAAAGAGAAATTTCTGAATTAATTCCATGTATTTGCTAATAATGTACCTGAAAGGGAAAATGATTAGTAAAAGAAATCCTACAGTGAAGGTAGTTAACCAAAAGGTTTGAAGCCGTTTAAAAAAAAAGGTGGAAACAAACTTAAATTATTTTAATAAAACTTCAAACAAAGAAAGCTAGAGCTGAAAGCAGCTTAGCAAAATGATGTTTTTAAATAGAAAACTACTGAAATGAATTTATATATATAAATAAAAAATAAATTTCAGAAACTTCTTTTTCACCCCTACACTGAGGGGCCTCCCTGATGAAGCTCTCGGTGTTTTTTGGGGTTTAATTTCATTCATTTGTTTATATATTCCTACATTTATATATATATATATATATATATATATATATATATACGCCACGGGCAGTTAACGCATTGTCTTAGTGAGACGAATATACACGCCCACGGCAGTTAAGGAGTTAATACAGTATTCTTACAGTTTGAAAATAAAATGAGATAAATGATTTAAATGATTTAAACAACTTTTACAGGGATGGAAAACTGGCGGAAAACTCATACCGATATTTGTTTAAGAAATTTCTCTGCAATAAAATCGTTGTTTCGAGAAGTCTGTTTCATTAATAGTAGTATGAGTTCTGCACCAGTGTTCCACCCTTGCTTTTAGATTTTTCCACGCAAGAATACTAAATACAAAATATTTTTTAAATAAAGTAACTTTATTAAATATATGATATTCTAACGTATTTATTCTTTTACACTTTCTTAATTTGCAGAACTAACTATAACGTTTTCAGATGATTAATCGAATCAAAAAAAACTTCATAAGCACCAAAATTCAGTCGAATTAACATTTAAATATTTCAGAAAAACTTCAAAAATTAAACCTGAAGCATTTTTTATTTGCTAATTTATTGATCTAGTGTCAAAAAAATAATCACATATAATATATAGATTCTATTAATGTTATGTTGATGAAAATAAAAATATATTTTTATCCCAGTGTCTGCCATTCGATTACCAAGTCGTATTGATTAAATTACGGGAAAATATCGGAAGTCAACATCATAGAAAGGAATTTTAGTGTACGTAACCTCTTTTTTTCTGCGATAATTTGAAATAAAGATTTTCAATAAACATTTTTATTTAGAATATCCTAAAAGTAACATTCGTTTACCTAATATTAATTAAAGTACAAGTGTTCCCTCAAGGAAACTTTATTTTTTTTATCATACGCATAATGTTAATCATAATATTTAAATACGTTTATGTTTTTAATTCATTATTTATTTTTATTAAAAACTGAAATAGAAAAATGTATAAAATGCATGTTAGTTTTAATGAAACTAAACTAAAAATAGAGAAATGAAAAAAAAAAATAATCAAATTCAACATTTTTTAAATAAATGTTTGACAACTAGGTGTCATAGGTAGACTCTGCTCAGGTCTCCATCATATATTTGATCTCTACATTCTACTGCAGGCAGTGTTACATATGATTTAAAAGAAATTAAGTCTACCTATATCATTCGGCTAGGTCGCATAACGTTACGTCCCTTTTATTAACAAGGAACATCACCCAAGCGTCCGGCTTGGATTTCAATGAAATTTAGGCGTTTCTTTCATAGAGACGTTTCTTTCATATTTGATATGGTATCAAATTTTACTCAAAAATATGCGAAAATTTTGTATTTATACAGCAAATGAATACTCAAATTAATAATTCAGTTGAAATAATTTTCAGTGCTATAAATTTTCATTTGTAACTTAAACATGAAAGCGCAAAATCATTTTGCTAAATCATTTTTAACTCAGGCCCAAATTCGGAGCTTACTGTTGATATGTAGTTGATGTGGTTTTTTAACATTTTAAAAATTCAATAAATATAGAAAACATGGACGAAATTTCTATGATCATATATATTTGGTGCATGCCCTCTATCAGAAATTAAAATTTCATTAAAATCGCAGCCGGACACTTGGGTGATGTTCCTTCTAAGCTATCCCACAGGTTTTCGCTACATATACCTTACCATAATATGCCATTTAATTTTATTGGGGGTAAGTTTCATATTTCAGTTTTCACACAATTTAACAGTATTTCCGAAACAAGAATCCTCATACAGCATGTTTGTCTATTTTAGCAATACAAATTTCGAATAATTAAGGAATGCTTGAAAATAGAATACATATTGTTATTTATGTTCCTACTAGTATCATAAGTGTTATTTTAAAACTTGTCGAACATTTCTAAGATTAAAAAAAAAAAAAAAAAAAAAAAAAATCCTGATATACATTTTTTTCTTTATTTACTCACAGTAATAATGACTCCCACGTTTTTTCGTAAATTTTGAATAACTTACGAAGTTTCAGCAGTAGAATGTTCTCGTCAGTGCTGTTTATACAAGCATAATAAACGTTGTTTCAAGGATTATCCGATATCTATACAATGAAATGAATCATCATCCTACACTTTTTTGCAAAATTTGAAATATTCTCCCATTTAAAAAAAAAAAAAAAAAAAAAAATGTATATATATATATATATATATATATTAATTTTCCAATAACGTACGCGGTTTTCATGATAACATGTTGGAAATAAATAGAGTATTTGTCAGTGCCACGCCACAAATGATTTTTTTTTTTTTTTAAGCTGCTTCAAACTCTCTGCTATCATTTGTTCTTGATATATCATATAAGGAGAGTTTGCGCGCAATTAACAAAACGATATAAAAAATCCAATTATTTATTTTTTCCTAAATTTACGGTGCATAATTTTGAATTGATCCTTCTTCTATGCATTTCCATTTTTTTTTTTTTTTTTTTTTTGCTGTTCTGCTATAATTTAAAACAACATTTGTAATAAAACTAAGAAAGCTATTTTGCACAATCTCTCCTTCTAGGGTAAGAGTGATTGCGCACATGGGTAGGAGAGATTGCACTTAATTATAACTATAGTTACGTTGTTAATAACAGGGGTCGTACTCTCCGCCCTTTTTTCAGGACACTCTCAAAGATAAGAAATATCCGCCTGTTTTGCCACCACTAATTTTACGCAGAATTATTTCTGGGTATATTTATAGTAATGCGCCATGACTATATACAGTATAGATTATTGCATAGAAAAAGTGGTAGCAATAAATTTAAAATTTTTTCAATCCTTAGAGTGTCCTGAAAAAAGGGCGGAGAGTACGACCCCTGTAATAATAATAATGTCGATTAAGTCACATTGTTGTAAGGTATTTGCAAATAAGTAATTTTGTAATGGGATTGGATATTTCAATTAAATAATTAAATAATTAAAAAATCAGAAAAATAAATAAATAAATAAATAAATAAAGGATTACAAAAATTTATTTATAGAAAAAATATTGAAGAAACAGAAAGAAAAAAAAAACAGATAAAGATTGAAAATAACATTAAGTTACTAGCTAACACGTTTAACATAAAATCATAGCTGCTAAAATTTTAATTTTTACAAAGTATTTTTAATTCCGCCTTTATTTCGCACCACTTTATGTTTAGAAATTTTTTCCTAAATATAACTTCGTAAAATAAGAAAAAAAAACACTTTTAAAAAGTAAATGGTATGTAATAGAAAAGAAGCTAAAAATACTCCAGAATAAATTAAAATGCTGGCAGCTATACTTAAAATTAGTAAATATTCTTTTCAGCTTAAACAATTTCTTGTTTGATAACCGAATCTCTCATTTCCCACTGTCGTTGCACTTCTTGTGAACGTTGAAACTATCCTGCAACTGTCCACCGCAAGCTAACCAGTTCGAGACAGAATGCGCATCGTATATGCATTGCATTTCCGAATCGAAAAAAAAGAATAGCACACAGTTTGCATACTTGCCAACAATCTCATTATAAACCGTACAATTTTTAGTAACCGCCTTTTTTTTTCACACCAATAATTGTTTAGAGTAATTTTAGTCTTATTTAATCGTAACAACATTTGGAGAGAATAACTCTAAAAATATAGTGGTGTGAGAGAAGGGGCGATTTTTCAGGGGGCGTTAACAATTGTACGGTTATTAATGAGATAGTTGGCAAGTATGAGTGTGTGCAATGGGTCTAGTCCCGCCCAATTTTAAGCCAAGAATCCACCCATCGTTAGATAGTTTTTTTTTTTTTTTTTTTTCACAAAATATTTCGTTCAAAAATGTTCAAAAATATGAAGTCTAAATTTCACTTCATTTGAAATCTTCTTGTTTCAAATATAGAATTCTTTATGTTTCTTTATTCTATCTTATTTTATTTTATTGAAATTTAGACGGTTACTGTCCTTAAAAAAGAACTTTGAGTAGGCTGATACTTTTTGCTTGCATTCAGTTTTATCACTTCTGCTTAAGCAGGCGACAGTGCACAAAACTTTAGCATCATACTTCAAAATATTGCAAAACTAAACAGATATACTATACCGTTTAAATTCTATGCAATAAATTTTATATAGGCTAACGTTAGCATTCAAGAGCTAAATCCCATCAGAGGTGTGGCTGTAGTAGGTCGGGCCACTCCCTAATGATGTTCAATTTCAGATTCTGTAGACAAACTCAAAAAGATGCTCAGCGTCGTATGGGTTGAATTACTCATGTCACGTGTCGATTTTATTTTCCTAATACAGTTTCCGACATTAAACGAACTCATTCTCAATGTCTTGTTATTACAAATAAACTGAGAAATCTCTATTAGTATAGAATGATAAATGCGCAATCTCTCCTAACTAGCAAAGGCGCATTCCCATTTTCGTAGGAAAGATTGCGCATTTTTTTATTAAATAAATATTCGACATTACAGAAAATCAAAATGATAATAATAATAACATTAGACTTGGCGTTGAAATATTAAAACCCGAATAAACTACTACGTCAGAAACGCCAAAAGAAAAATATTTGCGATGCATACAGCTGTTTCGGTAGCCTTAAGCGTACCGTCTTCAGTGCAAAAAGAAGCACCGTCTTCTTTTTGCAATGAAGTCGGTACGCTTTTAACGTGTACGTGTACGTGTGTTTGCGTTTAAAATTATATACGTGCATTTGTAAAAGTGTATGTAAATACTTTAAATTGTTATTATGTATTATGTATCTGTATTACATGTATATGCGTATGTGTATATGTAACATGAAAATATTTTCATATATTATAACAAAATGTATGTGCACGAGCGTATTTATATGTAAAAAAAGAAATCTGTCTCCCGATTACTTTTACTAGTATCGCCCAGTGGTCGAAACTCGACCACATATTTTGCAAAGCAAGACAAAGCTAAGTTATTGCCTTGTCCTAAACGGAATTAAATTGCAATACAGCTGCGACAATTGTTTGTCGATATGCAGTATGCATTAACTGAATCAGCAGAGTTTTACTTTCTCTAAGTTTGGCACGCTGTAGATGTTGAGCCTTTCCTGAAATGAAGGGAAATCGCAACGTGGAAATGCCCCTTGTTGGGTGATAGAGACCAAAAGCTAATCGGTACCATGTCACACCAAGGTCTAACCAAATATCAAATTCAGTTAAATTAATTCTGTTGGTTCATAAAGCACAGTGTCTGAACTCAAAAAGACAGATATTTTGCAAAAATGGTCGAATTGAGTTCGCAAAACCTCAAAACGTGTAACTTCATCGAAAACCGAAAAAAAAAATCTATTTTTTTTTTTTTTTAATCATATATTTTTTTTTATCTATGCAGAGGAAAAAATAATAAATCCACTTAAAAAATAAATAAATAAATAAATAAGTAGTCAATTTCACTTAATTGAAATGCAAGGAACTCTGAAAACGTGTAAATTCGTCGAAAACCGGAAATCAAAAGTTTTTCCGCATCTTCTACTTGCTTCTTTTACATGCAGAAGCTAGCAATAAATCCACTTTTTTAAAAAATAAGTAGTCAATTTCAGTTAACTGAAACGATTCACAAAGTGTATACCATAATCATACCCTTCAGCATCCTAAGTAATATCACTTAGTATTTTTAGTCCCGCCCTTTTTCTCCAACTAATAATTTTTTAGAGTAATATTCTCCAAGTGCAACTGCGATTAAATAAGAAGAAAAATGCTCTAAAAATATACTGGTGCGAAAAAGAAAGTGGGACTAACAATACTACGGAATATTAATTAGTATGTTGGAGGGTATGACCATAATATAAATTAATGTTTTCTAGTACATAGATGAAAATATTTCAATTTATTCCTGAGTATTTTTAGCTCCACCTTTATTTTTTTTAAGTATTTTTTTCTGTGGTGTGAAATAAAGGCAGGGCTAAAAACACTCTGGAATAAATTAAAATATCGGCATCGATGCTAGTATAAGATTAATGAGTGATTTTGCGCCGTGTGTGTAGCTATAATAATATATAGTAATACCGGAAAGTATTCATTCTGTTTTGTTCCTGTTCGAGATTACCAGGTTTCCTCATTGGAATTGTTTAAATTTAATACCTAGCAAAATCCTCCCATTTTTATTATAACAAAAGAATTGTGTTTGTGTTTGTGTGTGTGTGTGTTTAGAGATGGGACTCGTTTTTCCCAACACTCTACAGTCAGCAGATTTTCACATTTAAAAAAAGTAAGGTTGGCTCATTAGCACTATTCTAATACCTTACTAAATTTTAAAAAAATGATTATTACGGGTTGGAGATAAAATAATATCTCCAACATCTCATGTTTCCAGCGTATAATGCACAAGTTTGTTAAATCAGTTATACACCAGAAATTTAAATTTATAGTGAAAACTAGCCTTTAACAATCTTTTGTTTCGTGTAAATATAGCTTTTTTTTTTTTTTTTTTTTAATTTAAACTTGTTGGTGCGCAACAGATATACGTGGCATGCTCGTTATATAACGGGAAATACTGTAATTTTTACTTACAGCAATCAATACCATTTTGTCTGCTGCATTCTTTGTTACTTTGTTTACCTCACGAAGGGGCGTGTTTTCTTTTAAACTCGCAACGATTTTATAGTGTTTCTTAAATTTATTTACTTAGTACTTATTACCATATCTGGTAAAATTTATAATTTATTCCGGACTACGGAGTACTGTCAGTACCACTTTTTTTCCCCCACAAATTCACTTGCAGAGAAATTATCTCCAATATATAATTATGATGAAACTGGAAGAAAAATACCCTTTTAAAATAGTGATGTGAAAAGGGGAAGTATAATAAACTTACTCCGGAATAAATTGGAAATGCTAATGTTACGAGGTATAAATGCCATATATTAGGTAGATTCCTTGTAGGAGATCTACCTATTGCAATGGTTCTCTTGATACGACTTCTGGAAAATTTCTTCATATCTTCACCGATCATGATCCCTAGAACCCAAAACCACCCTCCGTTCAAAAGTGTATATATATATATATATGTATAACGCTTTTTCCCATGTTAAGTTGTGAACACGATAGCTGGAGTAATTTTTATATAAATTTAACCAACTTGGGATATGTTGTCAGGACAGTAAAAATCTCGGTCGAGTTCGTAGATGGGGCATCCAGCTCAAAGGGGGGTGGAAATGGTGAAAGGTGGAAATTTTCATTTGCCCATAATTTCTTTAATATTGAAAATAGGAAAATACTTCAAATTAGGCAAATTACCGCCTTACCCTAAAGGACAACTTTTGTATTTAAACGTTTTCGATAGCTTCAATTGCTTAAAAGTTACAAGTTAAAAAGTAATTTTTTTTTTAAATAGAAATTTAAATAATAAAATTTACGATTGAAATTGAGAGTAATACGTTACAGCCTTCCTTTGGTTTTTTTTTATCTTGTGGAAATAAGACACTGATCTGTGAAGAGATATGAGGTGTTTGCGTGGGAAGAAAATATAATGACGTCAAAGCTACCATTTTTCATTGTCAAGCTCGCCAAATTTTGTCATCAAATAACGAATTTCGTCGCCAAGTCAAAAATTTCGTCGTCAACTGTCAAATTTTGCCGCCAAATCACAAATTTCATTGCTAAATCGCAAGTTTTGTCACCAAAATGTATGTCTTTATGGCTTCCATTTGTTGAATGATTATGAAACTGGACTTTAAAAAATTGAATCATTTACTGACCAATAAATCTAGCCTAAAATTTTAAGTAGAATGAATAATAGTAGCTGATAATTAAATTTCTTAAAAACAGAATAGCGACGTAAATAATGAAATGTGTGGGAACAAAGCCATTGACTAAGTATGTGTTGTATGTATGTATCTTTTTCTATAGCTTTAATCCCTAACTTTATAATCTGATGCTTACGTCCCGTGCAAATGATAATAAAAGGATCACCGAAAAAATAAAAAGCATGGTAACCGCTTTAATTAATCATTTAAAATTATAAAATTAAAATAATACGTCAGTCTTAATAAAAATATAGTTTGTTATAAATAGAACGCCGGTTTAGGAAGAATTTAAAATTTACGATTAAAATAATACGATACAGCTTTCTTTGACTTTTTATATTGTTGGAAACAAGATACTGGCCAGTGGTGTGAAGAGATATGAGGTTTTCGCGTGAGAAGAAAATATAATGACGCCAAAGCCGCAATTCTCCATCGCCAAGCTCGCTAAATTATGTCGTGAATTAACGAATTTCGTCGCCAAGTCAAAAATTTTGTCGTCAGCTATAAAATTTTGCCGCCAAATCACAAATTTCATTGCTAAGTCGCAAAGTTTGTCGCCAAAATCTCGCCAAATCATACAATTTACCAAATTCGTATCAATTAACTTTGAAATTTAATGGTGCCCAAATTGTCCAATGTTAACTAATGTTAATGTTAATGTTAATGTTATAATTGCAAGTTGAAATTGTAATTCCATACAACGTAAAGGAATCTACCTTTGCCTTTAAGCTTGCCGAAAAGAGATTTTACAAACACTGGAGTCGTACTCCCCGACATTTTTTCAGGACACGCTTGGTGAAAAGAAATTTCGGCCATATTTCCACCAGTAATTTCATGCAGAAATCTTTATGACATTTTTATTGTAATGTGTCACGATTAAATAGGACCGAGATTATTGTATGAAAGTAGTGGTATCAAAAAAGGCAGAAATCTCTTATCTATGATATATATACATATAACCAGCAGCATTTAACAGTTTTTTCTTTTTTTTTTTTTCTAAATTTCATTGACATAACTAACTCTCTAAGTTATAAAACACGTAAAATGTTAAATATTTATTTACTGGATGTCACTCTATAAATTTAATAGATTTCATATTACCCATGTTTTCACCGATATAATGACAATGCGGGTATACTGAAACTCATACATGATTTCCTTCTTTGATTTTTCGTCGTTATATTATTAAGAATAATGTAAGAAACATCGATATACACATTCTTTGATGATCGATTTCTTTTTCTAATATATGGATGTTTTTCAAAGAAAACTAATACGTATAATGGGTACAGTCGTTAATTTACTGAAAATTATTGATCCGATAGAATGGTAAAAGTGGAAGGCGGAATCAATATCGTATAACTTATCAAATGACTTACTACTAATTTGATTTACGCTTTTTATCTCCTCTTAGATATGAGTTTTTCAATAGATGTATACTTACTTCTTTTTCGGATTTATTGAAAAGAAAAATAACGTGCTGTACCTCTGCGTTAATTAAATAATAAACATCAATACTTCGTCTGAAGAAATACTTAAAGATTTCCCAGCAATAAATCATAGTAAAAGTATTGAGGATGTATTTTTAAATCTTTTATTAAATAAAGAACGATTTTCTACTTCAGATAAAGAATTTAGAGCTGTAGGTAATAAAATAATTATATTTAAGATTATTCCAAGAGATTTTTCAAATTCAAATTCAAATTAAATCACCAAAAATGATATCGTGGAAGAAAGGAAATATTTTGCATTTATATTTTTATTTAATATATATATATATATATATATATATATATGAAATGTTCATATAATGACAAAGAATAATGTGACAATACTTCAATATTAATAAAAAATAATTGTAAAGATAAACAAAATGGATTGTAGCAAAATTTAAATTATGTTAAATAGAATACAACTATCAATATTATGCAAAAGATATTCATGCAAGAAACATTAAAAACTAGAAAATATTTATATATTTCATTTCGATTTTTTTTTTTTTTTTTTCAAATCTATTTCTGAATTAGTAAAATTTGTAAATTTATGAGGGCAAGTCACTTAGTAGCTTACAAACCGGTATGGGAGGTCAGAAATTAGTAGTAAATTGTAATTACAAATATGGCAGCACTATCTAATTGTAAAATGTTCACTTCTAATTTATGCGATTATAGTTGTACATTAAAAACAGCTGGATTTGAAAACGGCGACTGTATTTGAAGGCTATACACTAGAAAATTTTGGAAGAATTGTACGTTTCTGTAGGCAAAAGAACTTCTTAAAACCCGAATAAACTACTACGTCAGAAACGCCAAAGAAAAGTATTTGAGATGCATACAGCTGTTTCGGTAGTCTTAAGCGTACCCTCTTCAGTGCAAAAAGAATTCTGAATCTGGAAAAGTGCTCGTATATATAAGAGAGGAAGAAAAGGTGAGTTTATTGGAAGGCGAAAATATTATTTTAAAATCATATTGTTTGCTTTTCTCGATTAAAAGATCCCATTGATATGCATAATTCTTGGCGCATTTATAGTATTTCCTGTCAGTGTTGTTTCTCATATATTGGCCAAACTAAACGCAGTCTTAAATTTCGTCTAAAAGAACATATGAATTACGTCCGCAAACAAGAAACCAATAAATCGGCTATTTCTAAACATTGCTGGGAGGAAAATCATAATTTTAAATTTAATTCAGCTAAAATTATTTGCAGACCTAAATCCATTCGTGAACTCGATTTCTTTGAAGCTTTTCATATTTATAAAAATTTTAAAAACCTTGTAAATTGTAATTTCGCTGTTCTCTATTTGCCTGATTGTTGGAAATTTTACACTCAGTCCACATTTTCTTAATTTTTCTACTGTTTACACAGCTAACATTCCTAATTTCATATTGACCACACTCTGCACCTTTCCCGTAATCCTGTTGGTTGAACTAAATTCGGTCCCTCTCCTATATATACGAGCACTTTTCCAGATTCAGAATTCTTTTTGCACTGAAGACGGTACGCTTAAGGCTACGGAAACAGCTGTATGCATCTCAAATATTTTTCTTTGGCGTTTCTGACGTAGTAGTTTATTCGGGTTTTAATATTCCAACGCCAAGTCTCCTGTTATTAAAAGAACCTCTTGCAAAGAATTAACATGAAGAAATGCTTCCTGTCTACTCGGAAAACATTTTTTTCTCTTCGAGCAGTATGTGGCAATTGAGTCGAGAAATTTTCTGAAGGGCGTTCAAAAGCGTTAACCAAGAATGAAAAGAATGAAATGATGTTGACATTGCGAAAGAAGAAACAGTGTGAAACGTTGGAGAAATGGTTAGAGCTGAGAGGCCAGGGACAAAATACAGAATAGCAACTACAGTAGGTTGTTTTCACATGATTTTGCCTACAGTGCAACAGATGCACATACTGAATGGGAGTTGCATAGATCACTGAGACAGCAGTCCAAAATTTTATGTGGCATGTACTGAAAATTTCATAAAGATATAAGACACGTGTATTATTATAAATGTAGAGAAATAAATATTTCTTACCCCGCTTTTTTTTTTTTTTTTTTTTTTCTACGTATCAGTGTTGACAGATGGTAGACAGTCGATTTACTCAAACAGGCTTTCACATTTCTTCAAATCAGGTTTTTAATTTTTTTTATTTTTCCGAAAAATTTACAAACTCAATTTCTAATAAAAAAACATTTTTTTCCCCATATTTTTTCCTTAAATAAAGCTCATTTTTGAAAAAAAAATCATGTACAAAAATAACTTTTATACGCATAGTTATCGTAAAATTTTAAATCTGCGTAAATTACCGAGTCTGTTTTCATCAATTCTCCCTGATTTATACGTGAAGACGTAGTATTATCCCCTTTATATAATTATACTAATAATAAAATCCATATGTGTATAACAGCGTTTTTTGTTGATTATACAGTGTATGAAAATATGAAAAACAAGATAATGAAAAGCATTAACAAAGAAAAGGAATATACTACGTAACTATTTCAAAAATTAATTAACCAAAGCGATATATTATTTGTTTAAAAGAAACATATAAGGGATAATTTGATTTAACAGCTGTCATATTAGAATTATGGTGTGTCCCCGCTAATGTTTTTTACTGAATTTTACATTGCACTTGTGAAGAAAGGAAGAAAAAATTAAAAAGCTCCATTATAATCATGATGAATTACTTTAAATATTGCAAGCTCTGAATTGAGAAAATCTAGAATAGATTATTAATAATATATTATAATATAGATCTATATAGGACACATATATATCTATACATAATATAGATAACAAATTAGATGTAGAATTATAAGTCGCTTACGAATTAGCCTCTCTAGAACTTAGGAACGCAATTTATTAAATATGAATATATTACAGAACACAACACAACAAACTAACTTAAAAACCATAAGAAATATTAACAAGTAACATCGATATCAAAAATCGATAATAAGTTCTAAAAAACCCTCCACTAACTAACATAACTATTGCAACTCAATGTCCATTTGCAATGAAAGTATTTAAGCAAAGAAAAGAATTCAATACCTTAAAATGATAAATTAGATATCTGGGTGTATGTTGGTCACTTATTTCAGAATTAAATTCAGTGTTGAAAACTCAAATTTTGCCATGTGCCTACATTAAAATCTTTACTTTCGTGCTGGGGATGCCTGTAGGTAGCACTTTAATCCTTAGGATATCCTGAGGATGTCCTGAGAAGAAAGGATACATCCAAAATGTCCTTACCGAAGGGACAAATCTATACAGTTGGCATCACTACTAAAATTAATCAGGAAGACTAATTTAAGAAAATAAAAGTAAAAAAAATCTTCAGATTTCTCCCCGAAATTTCAAAAGTCCCTTTAAAATTCTCCTCAAATATTCGGTCCCCATGAAATTCTCCAGAATATCATAAAATCGCTAAAATGGATATGTCTGGCAACGCTGCTATTCTTTAACGACATTTCTTTCGATGATGGGAGCATCTGTGAAAGTGCGAACTCAACGAGACCAGCGTTCACTTAAGGATAATAACCCTTGTCATTAAGAGAAAATAAGAGATAATGGAGCACCGAATAACAGGATGTTTACCAAATCCCAACCTGTCGGTCAATTTGGCACCTCTCCAAACCTTTGGAATCGTTCTCTCTACGAAGCGTATAATTCCTGGTTACACAATACAATTAGAGTAATCTTTGTAGAAAAAAAATATTCAATATTTAATTACGATTAATTAAGAAGACAATTACTCTAAAAATATTACTGTGCGAAAAAGGGGCGGGACTAAAAACATTCCGGAATAAATTAAAAAACTTGGCAGCTATGAATTAATGTAAAAATACAATTAATATTTCGAAATGAAAATAGTAATGTTGATAACATGTAGCACATTCACCCCAGAAATGAGATTAAATAAGAAAAAAGAAAATTGTAACTTTTAAACTTTATATATATATATATATATATATATATATATAAAGTTTAAAAGTTACAATTTTCTTTTTTCTTATTTAATCTCATTACAGTCTCTCATTACAGTCTCATCATTAGTCTCTTATTTAATCTCATATACACACATATATATATATATATATATATATGTGTGTGTGTGTGTATGTATGTATGTATAAATTATAATGCAAAAAAATCTTACTTATAAATTAGATTATGATTTTTATTAAGTTACATTATTTGACATAAGAGACATTTTTTCAGAGCTGCGATAACGTTTTATGTTAATTTAAAATGTGCAAGAATAAATATATTTTACAAGTTCTCGAACTTTAAAACATTTTAAATTAATTAATTTTTTCAAAAGATAATGTAATTTAATAAAGTGAAATGCGTTATAAGCGAAAGAAACTTTTTATTCTGCATACCAAAGTTCAACTGTGCATCTGAATTATTTCCTTTTTTAATTCATTTAATAATCTCTTCAGAAAACTAAGAATTACCTCTAGGGAAGAAACTAAGTTTTTTAGCTTATTTATTTTTCATCATGACAAGTTTGCGATACTGATTAAAAAATTAATATTATAAAAGATATTTTTTTAAATAGAACTTATCTTCGTTTAATGTGATATGTACTACGATTGATTAAAAGAAGTAGAAATAATAATAATAATAAACCAGAAATAAATCACATTTTTAGATAGTTTGTTTAATTCAAAATAGTAAATAAGTTAATAATCTTAAGCTAAAATAGTTATAAGTTAATTCAATACACGACTTGTTGTATTTAGTTCGAATGATTGTTAATCTCGTCTTTAAAGGCAAGAAATCCCATTCTCAGTCTTTTTTTTTTTTTTTTTTGAACATTTTCATGGTTGAGAAATTTTAGCCAATTTTACTACCAGTATTCTTATAGAAAAATCTCTAACCTCTTTAATCATGGCACATTACTGTGAAAATACCATAAAAAATTCTCTATAAAAATAGCGGCAGAAAAAAAAGACGGAAATTTTCCATCCCTTAAAGTATAAAGAAAACTGATTAATCAGCTTTCTACTCTACAACTGCGTATATTTTACAGTAACTAAGAAAACCACATTTTTTAATGTATATCGTGAATTTACATTCACAACTGATATAATATTTTAAATTTTTAAAATTATTTATAAGAAAATTTAACATGAAATACAAAAACTAATTTAAAACGTGTCGTACACCAGAGTTGCCAACATTTTAATTTATTCCAGACTATTTTTAGCCACGCCTTTATTTCATACTGTATATATACATATATTTAAGACAGGGTTTTTTTTCCCCCTTATTTTATTGAAGTTATATATTGGGGAAAAAATATTCAGTAAATGGTACTAAATGAAGGTAGAGATAAAAATGCGCTGGAATAAATTGAAATGCTCGCAACTATGCGTACTCGCTCGAGCAATTTCAAGCAGTGACAACGCCCCTTTGTGATTTTTCCACAATATTTTACGGTACAAAAAAGCACTAGCCAGCACTAAATTATACATAACATATTTGGAAACGTGTATTGAATAAATATTCATATTATCCCTATGTTTATTTCAATCTGTTTTCTTTGAAAAATCAAAAATCTGAATCATTTAAGCGCGTTTTTGAAAAATATGCGTCGTATAAGGGGTTAATAAACAAATATCTTTTTGTAATGATCAAACGACAAAAAAAGTCATACCAGTGGAAAATGTTTGCTCAATTTAATAAAAAATATACATAGTAATCAATTTTTATTAACATCCCAAAATATTTCAATACGTAAATAATATTTTAAAAATTTACAATTAAGTATAAAAAGATTTTACGTAAAAAAAAGAAATAAGAAAAGAAAGAAATATATTTCATACCCATTCGTACCTGCCAACATTTTAATTATGAACCGGAGGATTTTTAGTACACGCCCCTCTTTAATAATTATCTTTAGATGTACTTACGATTAAATAAGTATAAAATTAATCTAACAAAAGACTGGTTCGAAAAAAAGGTGGGTACTAAAAATCTTTTGCTTTTATTAAAACTGTCGCGACCTCATGATTTTGTCTTTTTGACAGTAAAATCCACCTGTGAGCATTATTCTCCCAAGTTACAATATTTCTGAACAAAATTTTTCGTATTCAAATTTATAATACAAATTATTATACATTATAGTGTTACTCTCTCTAATCAAAGTGTTTGCATCCATAGTATATTGATTGTACAGTCGGCAAAAATAAAAACGCCCCCGCCCCCCCCCCCCATTTTTTTCGCCATAAGTTGTTGTAGAAACATGTGGTTGATACCAATCGATTTGTAATAACTTTTAGTTTATAATGGATAGTTAGATTATACTTAAGGGGTCGACAACATATTAAAACTGGCATCAACTTCATTTTTTTCAATAGTAACCCCCATTTTTTAAAAATTATATGAATTCTTTGGATCAAATCATCGTGGAAAATGGCTCAATTTTTCACAGAGTTATAAGCTGTCAAAATATGAGTGTGCAAATGTTAAAGGAATGTGACAAACATTAATTCATATCTTAAAATAATAATTATGGTATTCAAATTCTGTTTTTTTTTTTTTTTTTTTTTTTTTTTTTTTTTTACATGATAAAATGAAGTGACCCAAACATATTCCATGCATTTTTTTTTTTAAATATTAAAATTGTTACTAATTTCATATTTGAAAAAATTATGAATTATGACCTATGTTAATTTTTGCGTGAATAGAACAGACATCATCAAAAACATGGTTTCCAAATTTACAGTTCGTTCTAAACACAATTCTTTTGAGTTACAGTGATATTTCATATTATACTGTTGTTAGGGGACCATCACTTATAATAATTTGTATCCTCTGTGAGTATATATCTGTATATATTTTAAGGAAAAACTATTTTAATTTACCTTAATGTTATTCTCATTGTTTTCTAAACAACATTTCGATGTTTATGATACAAATTGCATTATTTTTTATAAAATTATCGCAATGCAAGCGAGAGACTGTGAAAAAATTCCAAAAGAAATGAAGTCCCGCCTCTATGTTGCGAAAACAATATTAAAAATACTAGTGTCCGTATTCGTATATGACTCTCTATGTGACGCTCGTATGCATAAATGTCAATGGCATTTACTACATCGAATGCTGAAGAAAAAATTTAAATGATTTAATTGGAAGTATGTAAAATAATTTTGTTCTATAATGTAAAGTTTTAGAAAATTGTGTAAAGGCTTGGCTCCCGTTTCGAGGAGGTGTATACTCGATTCTGAAATGTTAAGTCTTTGTTCTTAAATTTTACATAACTGTTCCTAGTTTCTCACTGCTAAATTTCTATTTTATCCCTTTTGTCTTTTTTTTTTAACTTGAATATTCTATGATTCGTGCACCTCAAGTTAAATATCATGATTTAGAAACCGCGGCAAGACGAGGATTATTATTTGAAACGCGCTAATAATTATACGTGCTCATAATTAAAATTATACGCAGTGAACAATACTTTTGTTTTGTTTTTTTCTTTTTTAAAATTAATATTATTAGTTTTTATTAGTTTTTATCACATTTTTTAAAACAAATTTTCTGTTTTAATGTTGTTGTGACAATTTCGCATTCGATTACTCTAGCGTTTATGCTATTTAAATGTTATCGCAGTACGTAACATAATGAAATATAAAAAAATTTATTTATTTATTTATTAAATACTGAATAATATAGTGGCTTTTTTTTTTTTTTTTTTTTTAAGTTTCTAAAATCTGTTATTGAAACAAAGGGCAATATTATTTATTTTCGATTATTCCAATCACAGCGTAAAACTGGCGTCACATTTATCACGGATAAAGAATTTAAAACGAAGTAATATGTCTTATTACTTTTAAAGATATATATTTTACACATTTAAAATTAAGAATTCAAGTACAGTAGACAACTGCAGAAAGGGGAATATTCGTTCTAGGCAATAGGAAACCGTTTTTTGTATATCCATATGTATTTTCATATGAATGTACATAATAATAATACTCTTTCTAGTGAAAATTTTTGTATCCATACTATTTTATATATATATATATATATATAAATATGAATATAAGGAATATTCTTAAGAAATATCGTAACACACAATTGTGAAAGAAACGCCCACTGGAGAAGATACAGATTTCCAAATGACGTGAAACTACGTCAGCGGTCGCGAAAATGTTAAATATCCTTTCTCAGATTTTAGTTTAAATCTTGTTATCTATATTTTTGTATATTATCTATTGTTGGTATCTACGCCTAAAATCAAATGAAAACTTTATAGTAACACTTTCATGCGGGAATTACTGTATAAAATAAAAATATACCCAACAAGAAGTAGATAAATCTTTTTCTTAAATATTAAACACGTTTTTCTTTCTTTTTTTTTTTTTTTTTTTTTTTTTTTTTTTAAATTTTTTTTACCGCTATTAATATTGTTGTCATTATTACTATTATTCTTTTATCTTGGTATCTAGATTTTTGTAATTGCACATTGTATTATAGGGTTCATATGATTCAAGCTATTTAATTTTCTTCGTATGAAGTGATGTATTTAACTGTTCAATGTTTAATAAATAGAAACCAAAAAAAAGTTATTTAATTTATAAACTAACACAGAAACTTCGGCAAATTAGAATCGTATTTTAGCTCATAATTAACATTTCTGAACTTTTTTTCCGATGTGAAATTTAATAATTAATGTATATTGGGTCTTAGATCACGATTTATTTTTTTTGTAAATGTATAGACGGTCCCCTAACACGTTTTCACGTGTAACTCTGTTTAGAATTGATTTAAAGTACAGGGTGTCCAAGAATTATCTTTACAACTTTGAAATTTAATAACTTTAAAATAAAAAGGATATTCACATTCTGTGTTCTGCAGTTATTAGTGCAACTGATAAAGCTTTGTTTTGTTTAGGTTAGCACCTCCACATGTGCACCACGTGAGGTCCGAAGCACATCCAGTCGGTAATCGATTTCTTGCCAGGTACGCTATAACATAACGTCTGTGACAGTAGCAAAAGCCTCTGTAAAGGACCCTTCAGAGACTGGCAACTATGCACAGCTTCAAAACTCATAAATTATTCATTGTCCGAAAGTGACCCTTGAAATTTTGCACACATTTACAATGAAAGACATTACTTTTTATTGCTCTTTTACAAAAGAGACCCAATTTCGATCGCAGTAGGAGGTTTGTCAGCCGAGAAAATCTCTCTCCTGCTTCGCGTCAACTCGACTCCCACATCAAAGGGATTTCAAAAGAAACCGCGGAAGTTGCCAGTCTCTGAAGGGTCCTTAATGCGGGTTTTTAAGTCAGCAATGTCAGTAACCTTTCTCCAATAAACAATATCCTTCAAATAACCCCAGAGGAAGAAGTCGAGGGGTGTAATGTCAGGAGACCTGGGTGCCCATGGAATTGGGCCACCCCGTCCAATCCAGCGGTTTGGAAAGATTTTGTCTATGTGAGCACGGACAACTGTAGACCAGTGTGGTGGGGCACCATCCTGCTGGAACCAAACGTTGGGTTGCAATTTGGTCCTGCAATTGCGTTGAACTTGTGCGTCCGAGTTGTTCTTAATGAACCATGCCACACATTGTGCTTTCTCCTGTGGGGTTCACATGCTCAGTTACAACTGGCTAACCTAAACAGAAAAAAACCTGTATGAGTTGCACTAATAACTGCAGAACACAAAATGTGAATATCTTTTTTATTTCAAAAATTATTAAATTTCAAAGTTGTAAAGCTAATTCTTGGACACCCTGTATATAAATAGGTAGGTTTTCCGAACTGCCTTGATCTCAGAAATCTGAATATGAGGTCAAAAATAGGGGTCGTTATTGGAGAAAAAAATGAAGTTTATGCCTGTTTTAATATGTAAATGACCCCTTCAGCAAAATCTAACTACACCATTAAAAACTAGACGTTATTACATATCGATAGGTACCAGCCGCATGTTTCTACGATAATTTACGGCGAAATTAGGTGGAAAGGAGGTTTTTTTTTTTTTTTTTTTTTTCCCGACTGTACATATATGAATATTAGGCAGATTCTTAAGAAATAAATAAAATTCAAATTGCGAATGAAACGCCCTCTGGCGGAGTTACAGATTTTCAAATGACATGAATCTACGCCAGCGGTCGCGAAAGTATTAATGAGATGGTTTGGCAGGTATGCCATTTAAAAAATACTTTCTTCAATATATAAAAAAAAAAAGCCCAATAATTCCTTTATGTATTCCAAAAATTTCTTGACTATTACCAATAACCGGTAGATAAAATACAAAACCAGACAATATGAGAAAATAAGAAAATGATATAAAAATATTATAGTTTTCGTAAATAAAAATTTTAGCTCTCAGCATTAAATATATATTTTAAACAATAACTTTTTATACTAAACACAACAAAAAGATGAATGAAACAATAACTTAATTATCAATGATAAAAAAAAAATTAACTCTTAAAAAGACACTCTATTTATCATCGCTGGTAACCATAGCCAGTATTATTCTACGCGCAATTTTGCCATATTATAAGTCCATAACCAACGCTTATTTTTAAGTTTTTTTTTTTTTTTACGAATACATTAGAATGGTTTATAAAAACATGCCTATGTCCCACATTGACTTATTTTTTTTTTTTTTCATCATCTTCGTAATCATATATGCACTGGGGTATTTGCATAATCTTCCTCGATTGTACACACTTAAAGTGAGTACGTGAAAACAGCACCAAAATGTCTGACATCGGGGGCTTTTGGGACTAATTTTTTCCTTGCAAAGATAATATCCCAGCGTCTTCTGCAGTATATAGCTATAATTTAATATTTCGCTTCTTTAGTTTTTTGCAATATATGCCTCTAAATAGTTAAATTTATTTTAATTTATTTTTAGTCCACTCTACATAATTGCATACTTGCCAACCATCTCATTAATAACCGTACAATTGTTAACGCCCCCTGAAAAACGCCCCTTTTGTCACACCACTATATTTTTAGGGTTATTCTCTCCAAATACTGTTACGATTAAATAAGAATAAAATTACTCTAAAAAATTATTGGTGTGAAAAGAAAAAAAAAAAAAAAAAGGCGGGTACTAAAAATTGTACGGTTCATAATGAGATGGTTGGCAAGCATGTGATTGAAATCATATATCGGGAGGAGGGGGGGGGGGTGAGTACACTACAAAGTAATAGTGTGAAAAGAAGACGCGAACTAACAATAATATGAATGGCGTCGCGCAATTTAGGAACTTTTTTTATTTAATACCAACCACTAAATTTTAATTGTCACAGTTCTCTAATCACTTCAAAATAAATCGTTTATTATGTAAATCAAATATCACACCTGAAACGTTTCGTGATAATTGAATAAAAAAAGCCGCTAAATTTGGCAACAGTGGCAAGGAATAAATTAGGAATATAGGCAAATATGTATAACACTACATTCAAACATATATAAAAACAATATAGAATATAACAGTAAATAAATAAATATTTTATATAATATAATACATGTACTGGGCCAACCTAGTCCGGCTAATTGTTAGTACCGCCCCTTTTTATACACCACTTAATTTTTATAGTATTTGTTTTCTGCGTTCATCGTAAATATATTTGAAGAGAATTACTCTAAAAATTAAGTGGTGTAGGAAAAAGGGCAGTACTAACAATTTGCCGCATTTGTTTGGCAGCTCTCTATATGTATAACAACTGTTGATAACTTTATATCTGTCTATAGCAGTGTTGCCTGATTTGGGACATGTTTTTTATTCAATATCCACCACTAAATTTTAATTGAAACGGATGCCTAAATACTTGCCGATTATTCGTCTATAATATATATCAAACATTACTTTTAAAAATTATTGGTGTGAAATTTAAAAAAAAAAGCCCCTAATTTGACAACAATATATTAAAGCAGTATATTTATTTCTAATGTATTTCTTTATTGGGAATTAGTTATTATTGTTAAATTTAAATAAATACAAAAATGAAATAAACCTCTGTGTAAATTTTTGTTAAATGATAGTAAAAAATAAAATAAAATAAAATAAGATAAATAAATTAAATTAAAAAACGACAACTTCTTTTTTTCTTAAAAAAGATCAAATTGAAAAATAAATAAATGAAAACTTTAATGATTTAAATTACAATTTTATTTAGTTTATTGCTGATGTCTATATTTTTATTAGTACCATTGCGTAAAGTAAAACAAAATTTACAAGAGACGGATTAAAAGAATCCTAATTGTAAGTTAAACAGAATTATCCATCAAATAATTAATTATTAGAAATCGGATACTTAATAATTATTAGTAATAATAATAATAACGATGATGTTGATAATGATAATAATGATACAAATTTTAATGAATAGATTGTTACTGTTTTTATTCTTATTTCATTTAAATTACAAAAACAATTATAAATATTTTCTATATTTTATGGCAGATAATAGTATCATAAAATAAATCATTATTAAAGAAATTGTAATACTAATGAAAAAAAAAAAAAAAAAAAACCTTATTAACATTGCATAAGCCTTGTGTTAAAAATATGTTTCCTTACACTGCAAAGTAAAGTAAATTTTTGGCAAAAACCAGTACTTTTTTAATTATAAAATTACTTGCCTACTTTTTACACATCCTTGCTTTCTATTTTCTCTAATCCGGCAAAATACTTTTAAAGATGACACGATTGAATCTGTTGTTTACAGTAATGTTAAGTACAAAATATCCTGAAGAGAATCATCAAAACTTCTAGTTGAAATTCAACTTGGAAATTTCAATCTCAATAAAAGCTTCCAGAACAATCTCTGGTTGAAGATTCCGAGTTTTCATTCAATTTTAGATTTAAAGAAAGAAATTTCTCTTTCGCTTGATTGAAATTTGAAAATTGCAAATCTTCAGTAGGAATTCCAACTGATGAATTGTTAGTCAATAGCGTATATTTTAGGTCTCATTCAATATAGGAATGGAATCGCTTTCTTATTAAAGATTTGACTAAAATGTGTTTTACATTTGTTGCAATTTTCCAGTAAAGAACAGAAATATTCAAGACAAATATCAGGAATTTCCTGTATAAATTTGCACTTATAAAGCCAATTTTCCAGTTCTGTTTTCTGTAACAAAACATTAATTTTTATATTTAAAAATTATTTAATAATTTATACAGTGAAAGCTCAGTAATATTAGAACAATGTATATTTGTTTTAGTAATGAAAGTTTTTTTTTTTTTTTTCCCTAAGAATTGTTAATCCAAAACTTTTTTTTTTTTTTTTTTAATTCTATTTCTGTTAAATTATTTACAAGTCGATAAAATGCTTCCGGAGTATGTATGTTAGAATTATGAATACTTAATAACAGCGCTACCAACTCTTCCGATTTCTTAACAATAAAATTTTTAAATAGGTATCTTCATCATATTTAATTGCTAAATTATAGTTTTTAAACGAAGATTTTTTTTTTTTTTTTTTTCATTAGAAATAGTGGTGTTCGAAAATCGGATATTTTGGCAGTTATGCCATTAGAAAAACAAGTCTTTATTGTTTGAAATACGCAAAACTTTAAATTGCAAAACGATACTTGATATGTCGGAAAATTTTAGAATATTTAATTATAGTTCTGACAATACTCCGGAATTTTTAATACACTATTTCTGGAATGATATATTTAATTAATTTAATCAGAGAATTTCTGAATTTAAAAAAAAGAAAAGAAAAGGAAAGAAAGAAAGAAAATATTTCATTTTAAATTACTAGGATTGAAGAATTCTTTTGGTTGGCAAACATGCGTTGGCAACTCGTGCAACACTGAAAAAAAAGCTTTTTCTGCGTCGGTTGTGGATTTATGATTTAAATAATAATATTTTTATTTTTATAATATTTTATAAAGGTGGAAATTTTTCAGATTCTTCAACATCACTAGTTAAGAAGAAAAAAAAAAGTTTCTATTAAAGAGTTAAACAAACAGATTTTAATGCGATTACTCTATTTTAAATATGCCCGCATTTTTCTCTTTTGTATACTTTTTTACGCTTAAATGACTACCAAAACAGCTTTATAATTATTCTTTTATTAAGCAACACACATTTTACAATATTTTTAAGATAAAATTCACTGAGACAATTTTAAACATTACATTTATTATTTTCTTATATATATATATATATACGTACAAGGTGGTCAGTTTAAAAGAGTATCCGTGGATTTTTCTTATAAACCTTAAATCTGACGAGAGTGGCAACTATTATAACATTGAAGTATGATTTTTTAAACTTTGTTTAAGTTTGTGAGACAATTTCTAACACTGTTCGACTGTTACAACTTCATCTGTGATGTAAAACAGAAATGAAGACGCACATTTTTTTTTTTTTTTTTTTTTTTTTTTTTTTAATCCTGTAATAAGTTTATATTTGAAAAACATAATTTATTTATTTTTTACATTATCATTCCACACAGAAAATTTTGAAAATGTTTGCCACCATTTTGAATGCAAACATGAACAGTTCGAACCAGGTTTATGACACGCTTCGCAGCATTTTTTATGTAATTGACGCGAATTCTTCAGTTATAATCTGTTTTAATTCATCGCTGTTTGTAGGACTTCTCTGGAAAATCCTATGAAATGGTAATGTAAAAATGATAATGATAATGTAAATGTATTGTAGGAATGATAATGTAAACAATTTTAGTTAAATTTTGTTTTTCACAAATAAAATATTTACACAATTAAAAGAAAATGTGCGTCTCCATTTCTGTTTTACCTCACATATAAAGTTGTAACAGTCCAACAGTGTCGGAAATTGTCTCCCACACTTAAACAATGTTCAAAAAATTATAGTTCAGTGTTTGAATAGTTGCCACATCAGTCATTTTTAAGGGTTATAAAAATAAAACGATGAGTACTCTTTTAAATTGATCACCCTGTGTGTATATATATATATATATATATATATATATATATATATATATATATATATATATATATATATATATATATATATATAAGATAAAATTTAAATATAGGAGGGAGTAAAACCTGAATTATTAAATAAATAGAACTAGAACAAAGCTCCCCTGATGAAGGCCCTGATGTGTTTTGGGATTAAATTTTCATCTGGTTTTGAATTTTTGTTTATATATATATATATATATATATATATATATATATATATATATATACATAGAGTATTATAGACTTTTTTATTTAATAACTAACATTAAATTTTAATCGCCACGGTTTCCTAGTCACTTCGAACCATAGCCTCCTAAACTAGATGCCTTCCGTGTGGCTCGGAAATTTGGCAACAGTTCAAGCAGTACAAATTGTGCGACTTTTTTATTCAACTGTCACCAATAATTTTAAGAAGTGATATATCATATGTACAATTGATGTTTCTTCCATTCTATTCGCCTTCTACGTATGTCAAATCCCGCTTTTAAAAACTTTTGGTGGCTGTTGATTAAAAAAGACGCGCAATATGTACCAGGTGGAGCTGTGTACAGCTTGAATTGTTATTAAGTTTCCGAGCCACGCGGAAGGAATCTAGTTTAGTAGCCTATGCTCGAAAGATAATCGTCTATTATTCACAGCAGATACTACTTAAAATGATTGGTGACATTTGAATAAATCCGCAAATTTAGAAACACTGTATATAAAATAAAGTTTTATATTTATTACTTTTAAACGCCAGTTCTTTGGTGTGTTTTCTTTTTTTTTTTTTTTAATAAACCCCTATACATATATAATATATCATTGTTTATGTTGTTTTTCATAACAGCTATTTTATTTTCAAATATAGTTTTAAAAAAATGAATACAATTTTTTTTTTTTTCTGAGAATTTATAACAAATGAATTAATAGAAGTTCATGTTCAGTTAACACATAATCCAATAAATAATTTTTTACAAAATTAAAAAATAAATGAGTAATTTATATTTCAGGATTTACATTTTTAATTCATTAGACATTAATGTGAATTTAGATACATATAAGAGATATTCAGGAAACTAGTATTAGCTAAAACCATCACACAACTTTAACATTTTGTAAGCAAATTTATTCTCAAGTAAATTACGACATTTATAAAAATTAATACAATATAAATTAAACCTAATTTGGCATTACTTTATACTGCTTCTGCATTATACACGCTGTCTTACATCAATTAATAACACGAGGACGCCCTTTAATAAACAGGACTTTGACATGAATGCCCTGAATAAATTCGTTAATGTTTCTCAAAGTTAATGCGATTTTTAACGAAAAAAACATTACTTTAATGGAAGTTTACATATTAATCATATGGTCAATTAATTCAATGCCAATATTTCTATTACTTCGTTTGTATGTTAATGCATTTAATGTACAGATATGGATTAACAAACATTTACAAAGTTATTTGAATTTTAAGAAATTAAACGAATAATTAATTCCATTTTAAAGGACATGTTTATTTTTCATTCAAAACATGCTTAAGTACATTACTAAATCGTCTTTTATGTTACATTTTTCTTTCATTAAGCAAATAGAGATAATGTTTTTATCATAAAGAAAAATATACTAAAATCATACAATTAAATTTTTTTAATTTTTTAAGAGTAACCAGGCAGAAATGAGAAAACTATATTTTAAAAAAAGGGGAGGGGCGGTCAGCAGAAATTTTTCAGCAGTAATATAAACTAAAATTTTTAATTAATTTTTACGTACATTATTGACCGGCCACTAGTTAATTCGCTTCATTAAAAAAACCAGTCAATCCTTTAGGCATATTAAATCCCTAAAAAACAACACTTTTTTTCCCCCTACGATTGTGAGCATTTGTATTTTCTTCATTCAGTGCTAAAGGTGTATACATTCTTCATTAGTAATTAAAGATTGTATTGCTGAAGATAAAATTTAAGGGATCTAAACACGAATACGAAAAATCCTTTCTTTTATGAAACATTTTAAAGAAATGACAAAGGGCGGGGCTTACATATAAAAATCGGGAAATATGTGGGCATGAAAGTGTTATTTCTGTTTTTATTAAACTTGCTAGTCAGGTTGATGAATTTATTCTAACATGTACATTTGTCACTTTTATGTCTTTTAGAAGATCATTCTTGCCAAAAACCTGACTAATATTCGTAGTATTGTTAGTCACGCCTATTTTTTCACACCGATAAATTTAAAGAATATTTTTCTTCTTTTTCAATCGTAATTACGTTTGGAGAATACTACTTTTCGGATAATATGGAAGAATTTATTAAAAACCAGAAAACATGTTTGATAAATTTTTTTTTGTACATGCTAAGCAATAGATAATTTTCCTCTATCAGAGGGCTCCAGAAGGCGTTCTACTGGTCCGAATGAGATAAAGATTGTAAATAAATCAAGCAATCCATTTCATATTTATTAAATAAAAATTGGAAACCGTAGAAAATGAGGTTTTTTGATTAGAGCATGATGCTGAATATGAACCAGAGCATATGCTTCATTTCATATATATAATTAGTAATAGTAGTTTGATATTTAATAAATCTCACGTGCATATTTGAATTATTTGTCATTCAAATTTCATTCCATTCGGACCAATAGGACGCATAAAGCTCTCTCAATATTTTATTCTGAAGTCATGTTAGCCCCGCATTTATTTCTATACCGCTCGGAGTGCAAAATAATAATAATAACAATAATAACAATAATAATAATAATAATAACAATAATAATAATGATAATAAATAATAAATAAATAAATGTAATTACAATAAAATAAGAACAAAAATGCTCTTTAAATTTAGTGGTATAAAAAATCGTGTGCTAATTTTATTCGGGAATTAATTATAAATTTTACCGCTCAACGTCTGTCCAGCAACCAAACAGTTCTAGAATTAAATATTAGGAGGCTGCCTCTTAAACTGATGGGAGGTGAACTTTGATTACACCATAAGTTAAAAAGCGGTCACTAGTAGAAATTTGGTAGTGTAAAAAGTGCACGATAAAATAGAGTTTTGTAAAAGATTTATTTTAAAATAAAATTATTGATAAATCTACTGGAAAGAGTTAGTATAACTATACGATAAAAAGCTTTTTTGTAATGATTAAAAAAATAAATAAAATCAAAATTATTTTTGTTGATATTATTTATATTCTAGTTCTGTGATTTCTAAAATTATAATAAACAATACATAATACATAATGCATTAAAATACAATAATCAATTATCTATGATATAAGTCAAGGCGTTCTTGATTTCATTAAGTTTAAAGTAAATACTTATAAAATAACATATCTTAAATAATTTATACACAACTTTCACCAGAATAAATCGAAAAAACTTTTACACAAAAATTTAATTCAATTTATTTACAATAAAATTAATCGCAAGAAGTTATTATAAAAATGCAATAAAGTTTGTGGTATCAAAAACATCGAAAACCTAATCCCTGTTTACTTACTTTTTAATTCTGTAATTTCTAAGGCTATAATAAAGTATGCATATCAAAACACAGAATACATGCAAACGCAATCGATACATTTCTGCTATATACGTCAAAGCATTCGTGATTTCATTAAGATTAAAGTACACAATCCGTAAAATAACATATCTTAATTAACTAATATTACACCTTTCATAATATAACTTAAAAGCTTTTAAGCAACGACATAATTCTCTTTCAGCAACTAACCCTTTGCGGCGCAAGACAATTTGAAACATTTAAATTATACTGCCACCGGAATTCATGAACTAAATTAAACTAAAAGAAATTTTAAATTTTAAGGTTTAAAAAACCGGCCTTTTCTGATATGTTATAAACGTGAATTTTTGCTAAAATATTTCCGGGATGAATTTTTGCAGCTGGATCTTAAATTTTGCGTCCTCGTGGCGAGGACACCGCGCGTTAAGGGGTTAAGCAAACTAAATAGAATCATACTTTTCAAAAATTGCAGCTTTGACAGTCAGATGAATGCGTTTTAAGTTACTGAATAGAATATTTGGCGCAGTAATAAATAAATTAATGCGCCGAGCATACATCAAAAACTGTACTCGTTAGTGAATTAAGAATTCTGCAATTCATTTCCTCAGTTTGTTTACGTAATTAGAAAGAGAACAAATACGTAATTCAATAAACGTGCGAGCAAATCAAATCCACCGAAAACGAAAATTTCTAATTATTATTTAATTAAAATAGAATGGATATCCGCCGGTATTGAGTTACTTCAAATGGAAACATTTTCTTCATATTCGGGAAATTTCTTTAGTAAATAAGATTGTTAAATCAAAGGAAGCAAGCTATAAATTTTAAAATGGAATTGTATTAAATGAACGAGTTAAAACGATATGCTTCCTGTGTGAAATAAAGAATAAATAAGGTTTTAAAGTTAAATTGCATATTCATCAATAATTTAATTGAGGAATTATTAGAAATTGTTGAGTGAAAAATCAATTCATATTCGAGAAGATTTATAAGTCAGAAAAAAGTATAATTATTTTAATTCAATGTAAATTAATTGATGACAATATTTTAACCCTAATGAAAACAAGTTAAAAAATTGATAAATTTTATTTGTATCTAGTGATCAGCTTTAGTTACAAATATACTATTTTAAAGAGCTTATCGCTCGTATGTCCCTTCTGAGGGGACATTAAAAAATCGAACCACGCCTTAAGGTGTTCCTCTGCAAATGAAATGTTATTTTTCTAAAACGTGAAACTATAGGCTACCTTTCGGCTACCGGAAAATTTTAACAGAAAGATTTATTTTATTTAAAGATGAAGTAAAAAAAAACAAATTATTACAATTTTTCGGTAGCCAAAAGGTAGTAAGTTGGGAACTATACGTGTGACGTTTTAAAGGAACACCAAAAGGGCGTATTTTTTTGTTCAAAATAGGAAAATATGCCGAGCGCAATGGGTTAACACTTTCGCGACCGTTGACGTAGATTCACGTTATTTGAAAATCTGTAAATCCACCAGTAAGTGTTTCTTTCGCAATTTGTATGTTATTTGTTTCTTAAAAATATACACAATATTCATATTTGTACGATCAATTTACTATGGATAAAAAAAAATGATTAGAGAGGATTATAATGTACCGGGTGATCCAAAAGTCATTACAAACTTTAAAAATGAATAATACGAATCAAGATACAAAGATACGGTTTGCACCAAACGGATGGAAACGAAGCCGGGTTTTGTGTGGAAAAGAAAAAAAAATAGTTCTCTTGGCGACCAACAGATGGCGCTATCGTATTTTTGATGTAGTGTTATGCAAAGCAACAAACGATATAAAATGGAACAACTACAGCAGGTAATGGTAGTCGAAGCTTATATGCATCGAAATATCGCATTTTCAGTCGCTACTTTAATCACGCATAGCCTCCAAGATCGCCTGATCTGACACCCTGTGACTTTTGGCTGTGGGAATTCTTGGAAATCAAAAGTGTACCGTGACCAACCGGCATCACTAGCAGCACTGAAAGATGCCATCCGCCAAAATGTGTCTGCCATAACGCAAGAAATGCTACTAAATGCTGTGAACGATGTGGTGAATCATCTCACAGCTGTACTTCTGAATGATGGACATTGAACAGTTACTGTAGTAGTACTAATTAGCTGTAATTAGGCTCACTTGTAAGTTGTCAACATTTTTTTTCATTTGTAAATCATCTTTTGGTGAAATAAAACACTATAGCGCCATCTGTTGGTCGCCAACAGAACTAATTTTTTTCCTTTGCCACACAAAACCCGGTTTCTTTTTCATCCATTTGGTGCAAACCGTATCTTTGTATCTTGATTCGTTTTCGAATTATTCATTTTTAAAGTTTGTCCTGACTTTTGGATCACCCTGTATATCCATTTGTAATATAAATGTGAATTCAGTAAATTTTGTTCTGAAAAATTGTAACTTGGAAGAATAACGCCCACACGCGGACCTTACTGTCAAAAAGACAAAAGCATGCGATTGCGAAAGTGTCAATCTTTTCGAAGGCATTTTATTTAGAATCATAAAATACAATTTCTGTAATTTTATATGGAAATATTACAAAATTTTGTTATTATTTTTTTATTACCTAATACGACGCAGTTATTATTCATCATGTAGAAACTGCATACTTCATACAATTATCATAGTTGCTAACTTTTACGCTTTTCAGCTACCGGAAAATTTAAAAGAAATTGTGTACTTATTTATCGAACAGTTTTCGATAATTAAACAAAATTAAAATTTTTAGTATTTTTTTTCCGTTCGCCAAAAAAGCGAAAAATTGGCAATTAAGTAATGTGTATGAAGAACATTCTACGTCGCATAATTTGAAATAAATTCTATTGAAAATTTTCGGCCCGAGTTTCAGCAGATGAGAATTAAAATTATGTGGAATATAACATATCCCACCGCCTTTTAAAGGGTATACGGCGGATTTATATGTATATATTTAATCCTTCATTTAAAAAATAAATAAATAAATAAATAAATAAAAATATAAAAATAAAATAAAATAAAATAAACTTTCTGCAATTGTTAGTTGTTTAATATATTTTTATGGTATACATACTATGGCGTATAGTTTAAATACAGCTATAAATTCTATTGAAAATTTCCTACTCGAGTTTTAGCAGATGAAAATTAAAATTAGGTGGAATATACCATAACTTACCGCCTTTTAACCCTACAAGGCTCATTTTTTTTTTTTTTTTTTTTTTAGTGCGCGACAAAAATATATAGGTTGTAATTAGTGATCAGAAGATAGGGAAAACTTATAAAAATAAAGATAAAACCATATTTAACGGAAAAATCAACTCTTTAGCTCAACGTACCGTATGTGAAACATACATAAAAATGTGATTTACTAATACGTTTACTATTGTAATGAAAAAAAAAAAAAAAAAAAAAAAAACTTATCTCTGCAAAATATACACTTCGTTATAACACACAGTATTTCTTTTTTCTTTTTTTTAGTCAAAACTATTCAATAACTATTCTTTTATTTTTATTTTTGAATTCAGACAAACATTTAACGTATCACTTTCATTAAAATTTCATACTGAGTGCACTATAACAAGAACACGAACGACATCTTTAGGTAAAGATTCGTATTACTACGTTGCTAAATGTCAGTAGCTTCTATCAAGATGTCAAGAGATGTCGCTACTAATAGTTTTATAGCTATAGGAACGATTAAATTCGGTGTTCCACATATGGAACTGGGTACCTTGTAGGGTTAAAGGGTACACGGTGGATTGTTATATATATATATAATCCCTTATTAATAATAATAATAATAATAAATAAATAAAAATAAAGTTTAAATAAATAAAAAAAAAAAAAAAAAAAAAAAAAAAAATTCTGCAGTTGTTAGTTGCTTAATATATCTTTATGATATTACATTAAAAAAAAAAAAAAAAACAGAAGAATGTTAATTTTACTGAATACAAGCCTTGCAGCGCTCCTGAAATTTTACACCCATTTTATTATATCCCCAACACTATCATCAATAAGAAAATGTTCCTTATTATATCAATGCTAAAAGAAGTGCAAACGTTAAACAAAAAAGTATTGAATTACTGTAGAAGTGACAATATAATACAAGAACGAAAATTCATGCGGTACGCATTGATTATTAACACTTTACAACTGTACATACTTGTTAACCCTTTACGGCGCAAGACAATTCGGATAATTTAAATTATACTGGCACCGGAATTCATGAACTAAATTAAACTAACATAAATAAATATATATATATATATATATATGGTTAAAAAAAATCGGCTTTTTCTGCTGTGTTATAAACAAATTTTTCCTAAAAATTTCCGGGATGAATTTTTGCAACTGGATCTTAAATTTTGCGTCCCAACGAGGACAGCGCGCGTTAAGGGGTTAAATAACTTTCAATGTTCTCTGCCTGCGTTATCATACAACGGAATTACAAATTTATATCATACAAAGCAATGTAATAAAAATAAAATATATAGGTACAGAAAAAAATAAATAAGAAATGATATTAAAAGGTGAATAATTAAAAAAAAAAAAGAAAATATGATTAATTATTTTAAATACAGCTAAAATTTAATATTTATTTCACAAAGTCATTTTTCATCTAGTCCATACCCTTTCCTGGTAACATAAAATATAAAGGAATTAATGTTTTACATGAAAACTGCCTTTCATAATTTATGAAGTAGTAGTTTTATATTTTCTTTTGTGATTTTTTACATTAAAGTAAATGATAATAAAACTTAAAAACTAAAAACATCAAAACTTTTCAGTTAAAATAATTATTAATTATTTCAATTTATTAAAGAAAGTTTTCTTAAAGAAATACGAAGTAATGAATTATAGGATGGAACAGAGAGAAAAAAACTTCCATCAATTTATTATTGAAAAGAATTTATTATTCTTTTAATATATATTTTTTAAATCCTTAAAACATTTTTTTCATGTAAAGATTAATAATTTGAAAGCAAACACGCGAATTTACTTGGATATAATTGATATAAAATCTTATAAAACATTTTAAACTTCGTATAACTGAAGTTTTTTCACCAATAAAAAAAAAAAAAATCAAATAAAATTGCTAGAAATGCTTTATATACTTGCAAATTTACATTAATTTATTTAACTCATTTTTTTTTTTTTTTACAAGTAACTTGCGGTAGAAAAGAATCATGCATTATTTCTTTAAAAAAAGACGAAAGACTATTATTTTTGTTATTATAATTCAAATTTTAATTTTAATTCGTAGCTTATAATTGCAGTAAAATTGCTTTATAGGAAATATGTTTTGCATTTCAATATAGAAATATTAGACAATTTCTTTGGCAATTAAGTATAAGTTAAATGTTAATAAAATATCTGAACTATTAATTTTTTATTAAAATGGCATAGTTTGTATTCTTATAATTATGGCATGTAGGGTTTCATACGGCATTTTTTTAAACAATGGTGTATATTTTAATTTTTTATTGAAACTACAAAAATTATCATCAATCACTAAAAAATTAATTACTTCTTTTACTTAATAAACTTAATATTAATTATCCATTTATTAATGCATGCATTAATGATTTTTACTTTACTTCACTATTCTTTAATAGTGTTTTTTAATTAAAATAAACCTGTATTCCATAATTATATTTTAATTAGCTGGAAATACAAGTTATTGTAAAAGAAGTAAACAGGAATTGTTTTGCTTGGTGTATCATTAGAACAATAAACTATGCAAGAAAAAAATTCGTTATAACGAGAAATAATTTTGATAAATCTTTGTTTATATTAATATAATTTGTAAATATTTCTACATTTTTAATCTTTTATAATGTACAGCGGAATTCAAATATTAAATCTGATTGTTTAAGATTACTGAATAAAAGATATCAGAATTTTGGTGTTTATATTATCAACATAACCGCCAATATTATAATCGTTTTCTTATTCACACAACTTTCTTTCTCCAGTTACTTTTCACTGCGATTTAATTTGAAAACAATTACTCTCCAACAATATTGATGTGAAAGATACGTAAAAAGCATTAAAATAACATTAATAATAGTTTTTATTTACTAAAATTAATATAAATATATATTACACACTAGAATTAATAAATTAGAAATTTAAAAATAAATCAAATCAAATCAAATAAATGTTCGAGATATCGACACATGCCGCAGGCTCGGGAGTGACAGTACGATGCCCTAAAATTCGGTCGCATTGCATAATTTTAAAAATTTATCTAAATCTCAGTTTACGAGTCATAATAATAACAAACCCACAGAAATACGTTTTCTGAGTTCACTAAACCAGATTAAAAACCTTGGGGGAAAAAAAATACGTCAACTGTGCAATCAAAATAACAAAAAAATACAGTAGTTTATAAAAGTTTATGACCAGTAATAGGTTTTTAGTATTTTAACCCATTTTATCCCAATTTATTTATTTTGCTCAAATTTGAGAAAAATTATATTTTTTAAGGTTAATTAAACCTAAATAAACTAAATACAACAAAATTTGAAAAAAAAAAAAAAAAAAATCTGTATAAGAAATCTTATCCACCTTGTACGCAGGACATTGAAATAAAGAGGATGAAATTCGCACTTATATGTTTTAGTGTTCTCTTCAATAGCGAAAAGTGCTTTCCGAGTATAAAGTTTTACTTTGTCTGTTTCTTATTTACATGATAGTTCTCCAGAAAGAATTTTCAACCGCAAATTTTCAACCACGCCCCCTAATGTAATGATTAAACAAAGATTCCAGATGGAGGAGGAGGAGGAGGTGAGACATATAACACGCTAGCAGAAGCTTATATATACCAATATATATTCCAGCTGACAAAATATTCGCACCAAGCAAATTCTGATTGCTATACGCTATTTTTCAGCTGTCCTTTAAATAGGGCAATGGGATAAAATGGGCTAATGCATTCGTTGTTCGCAGAGCCACGCTTTTTTTTTTTTTTTTTTTAAGGATCCTTCCCAACAGCATTTTTATACAATATATTTCCTTTTAAGTTTAAAGTATTTTTAATATCAAAAATTGCTTAATAATTAGAGTGGTGCAGAAAATTAAGAAAATTGAAGAAATGTACGAAGTATGGCATTTTATGATTTGAGCGGATTATTGTGTCATAGCATGTGTTTATTGTACCAGGCATATTTTTCTGCTATAAATAAATGTATCTGCCTCAATTACAGCAAAAAATATTTATTGAATATAAATTTAGATAATACTTTTGTGTAATTATTTTATGACATAAAAATCTCCACTTACAACAGATATGCCAAAATTTTAAATTATTCAGGAGCAATATTAGTGATCATCCTTATTTCACACCATTTTTCTTTATGGGTTGTTTTCTTCTTAATTAATCGCAATTGCAAATTGAAGAAAATTTAATTATAAATAAAGGCGTAGGAAAAAAATTGCAAGGATTAACTGTACTCAGGAATAAATTAAAATATTTGCCTGGTATTGTTAGATAAAAGATCAGAAATACTGACACTATAAAAAGTTTTACTTTCTACATGTGAATTAACTTGGATGAATGTGCTCATCAAGTTAACATGAATATTAAAAAAAAAAAAAAAAAAAAAAAAAAAAAATGGAACTTAGAGGAAAAAGAATCGATTGTCAAACATATATATATATATATATATATATATATATATGTGTGTGTGTGTGTGTGTGTGTGTGTCTGTGTGTGTGTATGTGCCGACAATGTAATGAGAATAATAATAAAGACTTTCTACTGTAAGATTAGTTTTTCTTTCACTGAAGAAGGCACCAACGTTAGTTTGAGAAATAATCCAAAATGTTTCACTGCTTCAATGTGTTACATGTTTTTCCCGCCTAAGGAAAAGGTATATGACAGATACTTCATTCCAAGTGTGAAAAATCTTTCAAGCAAGATGGTGTGGAATGCAATGTATCTTTTTGATAAAGCAGCTTTGATTATCGTATAACCCAGATGACCACAAACCCTCTGTGAATAGAAGTCTATACTTAAATAGGTTAGGCGGAAAGTCTGAGCTTCATACAGATGTTCACAGATTTTCAATGTTCATGCATGATGATACATCACAAATTAAGAACTTTTAATAATTATGTTGTTGCAGAAAATTTTAAATATTTATTAAGCAGATACTGTCGGCAGCAAATGTATGCGAACACTAGCAAAAATTCCTATGTAAAAAAAGTACACTTAATACTGTTTTGTTAAATAAATCTTTGTCGAATCTTGTTCTTAGACTGACAAGATTCGACAAGGATTTATTTAAGAAAACTGTATTAAGTGTACTTTTTTTACATGGGAATTATTGCTAGTGCTCGAATACATTTGCTGCCGACTGTATCAGTTTATAAATTTAGATTAAAAATCTTCGTATTACTCATTTTTTTACCGGTGAGATAACAATGCGGGTTAGAAAGAAACTCATTTATGATTTCCCATTTTTGTCGTTATGTTATTAAAAATAATGTCAGAAATATCGATATGCAAATACTTTCATGATCGATTTCTTTTTTTCTAATATGTGGATGTTTTTTAAAGAAAATTAATACGTATAATAGGCTCAGTCGTTAATTTACTGAAAATTATTGATCCGATAGAATGGTAAAAGTGGGAGACGGGATCAATATAGAACTGATCAAATGACTTACTACTAATTTGATTTACGCTTTTTATCTTCTCTAAGATACGGGTTTTTCAATAGATGTACACGTACTCCTTTTTTGAAATTATTGAGAAGAAATATAATGCTCTGTACCCCTTCTTTAATTAGATAATAAACATCAATACTTCTTCTGAAGTAATACTTAAAGATTGTTCAGCAATAAATCAAAGTAAAAGTATTGAGGATACATTTTTAAATCATTTATTATATAAAGAACGATTTCCTACTACAGATAAAACAAACTTAAAGCTGTATGTAATAAAATGATTATATTTTAGATTATTAAAAGAGATGTTTTAATTGCAAATTCAAACTAAATTGTGAGAAAGGATGTCGGCGCGGGAAAGGGGAAGTTTTGTATTTATATTTCATTTTTAAAAATATATCAAATATTTACAAAATGACAAATAATCGTTTTATAGCATTTTAATATTAATAAAAATTAATAGAAAATAGCGAGTTAAAACTAAATGGATTGTAACAATGTTTAAAATTTTCTGAATAAAACATAACTCTCAATATTTAAAAAAAAAAAAAAAAAAAAAAAAAAATAGTATTTACAGCTTTAACTTTCTTTATCTGTAGCAGGAAACATTTAAAATTATAAATTATTTATGTATTTTATTTCTTACTGTATTTATTTTCTCTCTCTCTGTCTCTCTCTCTTTTCTTTACAAATCCATTTCAGAATTAGTAAAATTTATTAATTTATGACTACAAGTCACTTAATAGGTTACAAACCGATATGAGAGGTTGGAAATTAATAGAACAATAAGTAGCAGCATTATACAACAATAGGATGGATTCACACTGATCCATATTCACTTAGCATTTATGAGGTAACAGCTACATAAGATAAACAGCTACACTTGAAAATGACATCTGTGATTGAAGAGCGCATACTAGAAGAGTGACGAAGTGTTGTGCCTTTCTTTTGAACGAAAGGGCGTCTGGCAAAGGATATCCACAAGGAAATGCTTCGTATCTATGGTAAGAATTGTTTGTATGGTCAAACAGTCTGTGGTAGCACTGCGCTGAAACAAAAAAAAAAAAAAAAAGAAAGAAAGAAAACGAGCCATGATACTATTCCTACTTATTCTTATGTAAAATAACCTTCTGAATCTAAATATGACCTCCATTTTGCCCAAACACCCACCGTTTTCACGGGATGTCCCCCGCCCTCAATTTTTATCACTGTTCTGTAATTTTAGACCATGAATTTGATTTGGAGAATGGAAAAATATTGTTTTAACCCTTAAAAAGAGAAAAAAATATAATGTATAATAAATAATAATATTAATTTATTAATAAAATATAATAAATGTAATTTATAATTTTAGTTGCAAATCTTCCCCCCCCCTCCCCCCCCCCCCCAAGTTTTACTCTTGCATCAAATGTTCATATTTTAGAATTTTTTACGTCAGTTGCTCCTCAGAAGATATTTAACTGTTAAAATAGTCCTTTCCTCCCCTACAAATCAAATTTATAGCCATAAAATTACCAAAAAGTGATAAAAATAGGTAGGCGTCCCCAAAAAAACGGTTTGTGATAGTGCAAAATGGGCGTCATATTCAAATTCAGGAGGTCATTTTATACATTAAATTTGCAAGAATGGTGTTGGTGCCGATTGTCATGCAGTAATTGGGCCTAAACAATTTTCTGAAGATTGACGAAGAACGAAGTCGTTATCCATTTGAGATTGCGAATTAGTTTGAGGAAATTGTTAGGGTAGCTAGAAGAGCAACAATCAATAACACACAGCATACCAACTGCAATTGGCTATTCAAATGTTTTAACACAGTACGACTGGTGCAAACAATAAATGCAAGGCACATACATGGCTGAGACAGCAAATCAAAGAGTATTATGAAGCAGCTACTGAAACTAAATTTCGAAAACTTGAAGCTAGAAGTACCTGTAACAGAGCAACGCATCTTCATCTCTATTAGAAAGGAGACTATCGAGGTTGGATGCCCTGAACTTAAATAGTGACAGGGCGGTTCTGCGCTTAAAGCTGGATGACGAGAGGTGCCTGTTTCGATCCCAGGGGGCGCTCGTAAGCCTAGCTGTTTGGAATTTTCCAGACTTTCTCCGAAACTTGCTAGGAGACTGTAAAACGCTGACTGTAAGCACTGTCAGTTTAATTATGACAATCTTGTGCTTTAGCTCCTTGCCTGCAGTGTTATCAGATCTGACGGATTTTTTATTCAACCACACCCCTAGAGTAATTTTCTCTTAATATTTTACTTTATAAGAAAGCCACCACCAGACAGCACTAAACTATATATATATATATAACTTACTTAGAAATATGCACCCGTACATATTATTCATATAATTATTTTCATTTTTTTTTCTTTTTTTAACTAAACAAAAATGTGGGACCTATCGGCGTGTCTTTAAAATAAATGCCATATTGAAGGAGTTAATTTCATTTTTATAATCATTTTTAAAGGTGCCAATTCTTTAACTTTACCAACACCACTAGTTAAGAAGAAAAAAGTTGTTTTCACTATTCTAGAGATCAACAAATAGATCTGATGTCATTATTCTCTGTTAAATATCCACGTAATTTTCCCTTATACATTCATTTCAAGCTTGAATGACCCCTAAAGTCGGTCTTTATAATTATTCTTTTACTAAGGACTATTCTTTTACTAAGGATTTTACAATATTTTTAACATAAATTTTGCTGGGTCAATTTTAAACATTATTCCTTATTTCAAATTAGAACTATAACATTTCTACCTAACAAAAATAAAATAAAATAAAATAATATATATATATATATATATATTGAGTTGTTTCGTTTTTCTCAGCAGAGGACTTAATAGTATTTTTTTCACACCATCTTCGAAATTAAGCTGTATTACCATTATATAATGTGACAGCTGATATAGCAAGGCTTGCTAGTGAAAAAGTTCGTTTTATTCTGCTCAATAGGTTTTGATGAGTGCCCTATCAAATAAAGAAAATCAGAAGCAACATTCTCGGCATATTTTGTTTTTACTTTCAAAAAGGCAAAAATACTGTTCATACAAGGAAAAAGGTAAACGATGTGTATACAGAAAATTTATTTAAAGAACGCCAGTGTCAAAACTGGTTTACCAAATTTTGTTCCGGCAATTTTGACGTTCAAGATGCATTACTTTCTGGAAAACCGGTTTATGCTAATGAAGACAAAATAAAGTATTGATTTATGAAAATTGCCAAATAACAACTCGTGAGATTGCTAAGAAACCGATCAAAGTGAAGAATATATAATTCAATAAAATATTTATGCAATATAAGGAAATCATCTTTCATTTTCAAAGGAAAAAACGAAATTATTTTCCGAACAACCCAATCTATATATATAATATGATATGATGGAAAATTATAGTAGAACTCATACCAGTGTTCCTTTCAAATATTTCTCTACCTACGAAATCATTGGTTTACAAATTTTGTTTCGTTTATTGTGGTATGAATTCTGCGCCAATTATAAATATATATATATATATAAATCAATTATTTTATTTTTGAACAACAAATTAACCAGAGATTGCTCGCGCAGGATATGTCATACCCAACCTCTACTTTTTCAAATTGAATCTTCCCAACACTGTTTTTCAAATCAGGTGTTTCAAACTTTGTTTTTGTTTCTCTTATGTTTCGCGCAGATTTTATAGTGAAAAATAGAAAGATACAATCATAGGTATAAAATAACTAGCATGTGTAATTTCACTTTTTTTCCGTGTAAATAATGCCAGGTTAAAAATAGAAAAAGAAAAATTCCACAAATATATTTTTTTTTGTTGTCACCTTTATTTATTATTATTATTATTATTTTAATATAGTTTTAAAAGATTGAATACTCAAAATATTTTTCCTGACTAATTACAACAAATTAATTACTAAAAGATAATGCTTATTCAACACACAGTCCACTGTATATATATATATTTATATATGTATATATATATATTACAAAACTTAAAAATAATAATAATAATAATAATTTATACTTCAGTGTTTACTTTCTTAATTCATTAGATAATTATGTGAATTTAAATACATATTAGCACTTTTCTGAAAACTACTATTAACTAAAACCAGCACACACATTTAACATTTTAAGCAAATTTATTCTCAAGTAAATAACGACATGTATGAAAATAAATACAATATAAATTAAAACTAATTTGTCATTACTTTATGCTGCTTTTGCATTACACACGCTACCTTACATAAATTAATAATACGAGGACGCCTTTTAAATTATTAAATTGAACTTTGACATAACAGCCGTGAATAAATTCGTTAATGTTTCTCAAAGTTAATGCGATGTTTAATGAAAAATCATTACTTTAATGGAAGTTTACATATTAATCATATGGTCAATAAATTCAATACCAATATTTCGGTTATTTCGTTAGTATGCTAATACACTTAAAGTAGAGATATGGATTAACAAACATTTACAAAGTTATTTGAATTTTACCCAATTATACAGATAATTAATTATATATTAATGAAAATTTTTACTTTCAATTAAAATTTTCTTAAGATATATTGGAAATATCCTTTTAACCTATATTTTTATTTAATTAGGTAATTAAAGATTATTTTTATTTTTAAAATATATACTAAGATCTTTGAACTATGAATTTGTAATTTCCTAACTGTAACTACGCAGAAATCAGAAAACTCATAAAAAAAAAAAAAAGAAGTTATTAACATTATTTTTTTACAATTAAAATAGTAATATCTTCTCCATAACAAAAGCTGTAGTTTTCCGCGGAAAATGCTAGAAACTACCATCATAATTACAAAAAAGTATTGCAAAATAATAATAGAAATAATAATAATAATAATAATAATAAAATTTTATCCTTGGTTTTGAAGAATTAATAAAATAGCGGAAGAAGGTTATTTTTATGTGAAAAACAGATGGCGTCAAAATTGCAACGGTGTAATGACAAAAAATTAGTTTTACTCGTGATTTGAATCATATAAAGTAAGAATAAACGCTAATTTAAAATAGCGTATGTAATTTTATGAAAAAAACCGTCATTTGGTGCTTTTGAAATTTTCTTTCTCGTCTGCCAGTATAAACTTCCAATTATGGTCAAAACGTTTATCTAAATTAAAGGAAAATGAAATATACATATAGTATATGTGTGTGTGTTTAATATATATATTTATAAATAATTAACAAAATAATAGAAATAATAGTATCAATAGTATTTAATAAAAAATAAAAAAAACTTAAATGATAATAAATTTAGCTCCCCCCCCCCTCCAAAAAAAAAAAAAAAAAAAGTGAATTTTTCTTTTATAGGTTTTAGGTAAAGTATTAAACTTAATAATCTTAATAAAATCATAAATTTGGTTTATTTATGTATGGTTAAATTTGGCGATGATTCTGTTGAATTTACAATAAAATTAATCAGTAAAGTTAATCTTCATAAGTTGTTAAATTTATATTGCTTTTCATTAATTTGATTAAATTTGTCATTTTACTCTTATTTATTTATTTATTTTTATTTTTATTTTAATTTTTAGGGGGTAAAAACCCAAGCAGCACCGAAACGTTCTCTGAACGTTCAAAAATTGTTCTGCAAACACGTTCTAAAAACGTTCACTTTGAACGTGTTATAGACGTCTATCTGTCCATCTTGAAGACGTACAATAGTACGGTTCAGAGAACGTTCAATGAACGTGTAACTATCACCATCGGTGTTATAGAAGCGTTCTGAGAACGTTCTATGTATACGGTCTCAGAACGTTCTAAACGTTTTTAGAACGTTTTCAAAACGTTATACACATTTTCAGAACGTTCCAGAAAACGTACTGTAAACGTTCCAAAATAGTGTAGTTAAAAAAAAAAAAAAAAAAAAAAAAAAAATTATGACGTCATTATAAAAAATCACCTCAGTACGAGCTTTTAGAAGTAAAAATTACATAGCTGATAACAAATAATGATACAACACATGAACAGGGATATGAATTACTTTTTTTTTTTTTCAATTCAAATAATGTTTGAGAAATTTTAACATACTTACTATTCCTTTAATTTCAACGTATATGCATCAAAAATTCTATATTCTATGACAATTTTCCCCAAAAAGTGTCATAACGTCTCTTTATACCTTAAAAAATTTCTTAAATTTTTGAAATTTTTAAAAATTTCTTTTTTTCCCCTAATCTGAAGATAATGAAGTTGTAGTATTAATTACAAAACTTTGAATACACACCATAAAATGCAAGAACTCGCACCAACTGTTTCGGGTCAAAAGAAGATACAACCCTTCATCAGGCGAACATTGTAGGCACGAGAGCTGCAAACAAGCACGTTGAGTGTGTTGAATGCGTTACCGCTTTGTTTGTAGAAGCCGTGCTTTGTTTGTAGTAGTTGCGAGTTCTTGCATTTTATGGTGTTTATTCAAAGTTTCGTAATTAATACTATAACGTCCTTATCTTCAGATTAGGGGAAAAAAGAAATTTTTTAAAAATGCAAAATTTAAGGAATTTTTTAAGGGATATAGACACGTTATGACAATTTTTGGGAATTACTGTCATAAAATATGGAATTTTTCATGCATATACGTTGAAATTAAAGTAATAGTAAGTATGTTAAAATTTCTCAAACATTATTTGAATTTTAAAAAAAAGTAATTTATATCCCTGTTGCTGTGTTGTATCATATTATTCTTCCTCTGCTATGTACAACTAAACTCTTGATTTATTTTGCTTGTTTTAATCCTTGTGATTCCCAATGCGTCATCCTATGATTAATGTTTGTTTTTCATGGTTGTTTTCTGTTTGATTCTCAGATTTCTTGAAGTAAATAATTTATTCCAATTTATTCTTCATTTCTAACTTCAATTAGTTTCTTGCACGATAGGGTGCCCGCTAGCAATTTGCTATTATAGCTGCTAACGAACGAAATCGTACATTGGTGCTCAACGACGAAAAGGGTCACCCCTGACGAGTTTTTTTTTTTTTTTTTTTTTTTTCCTATCATTCTAAGCTTTTCCTAAAAAAAAAATGTTTAAAATGCTGTCTTAATTTTTTATTTCCTCGTTGCTTGTTTGTATCTTTTGATTTGAGTTTCATGTGGTTTTTACGCACCGGCAAAATTATTAAAATTGCAACTAACAATATAGGAATAAATTTATGATTAGACTGAAGTTAAATAAAATAAAAATAAATAAATAAAAAATAAATGTTTCAATAAATCATAATCAGTCACCCCAGGTTATTTAAATTTGTTGTAATTTCCTTCTCATTGACCTATGTGGTTTCAGGGATCTTATATCTGTTGCTTGGCTTTAACTAAGATTAAAAACTCATTTATACATATATATATATATATATATATATATATATATATATATATTACATTTTATTTTTTTAAATACAGGGTGCAAAGCATTGTGACGAGAATACCTTTATCTCCGCAACTATTGGTCGCAAATATATAGTTTCAGTTACAAAATGTTTTAAAGAATATGAGCATTTGTGGTATAACATGTTTAAATTTAAAATATCTATTTTTTCAAAATTGCAAAAACTAGCTTTTTACATAGTCCCAGATCCCTATAGTCATATTTAGAAAAACTGACACTCATCCTAACAAAAAGTTTCATTTCTATTCTCCCAAAATGGAACAAGATATTTAAAGTTTGGATTTTCTAACATATTTCGGCCTTCAATAAGGGATCGGTTTAAAAATCCTAATTGGACTTTGTTTGCATTTTCCTGGGTTTATTAAAGAATTTTTCATTGACTATTTAATAAAGCCCGAGAAAATGCGAAATAATCCTAAATTTTTAAACTAACTATCTCAGACAATTTTGGGTGCACAAAAGTGAAACTTTTTGTGTTGTATAGGTTTTTTAGGTTGGAACTCAACTTTCACTATTAGTGTCATGAAAATTGTATAAAAATTATCAGTTTTTGTGATTTTTAATAAATTGATTTTTTAAATTTAAACATGTCATATAATGAATTCTTACATTTTTTTTAAAATACATTTTCTTATTGGAGGACGTCTGAGACCAATTGTTGCGCAAATAAAGGCCTGCTCTCGACTTTGCACCCTGTGTATTCTAAACATTTCTGGGTACTACTTTGTAAGTCCATGGATAGTTTATAAATATATTTGAATGCTGAAGTTCATAGAAAGTTTTAATATTCCAACATAAAAAATAATTTCAAAAATGAATGTACCAATACACCGCTAAAATAATATATAATTGAGTTTAGAATATATTGTTAATTTATAATAATAAGAAATTGAAACAAAAAATTAAAAATTAGTTAGAAGGAGGAAATTTTAAAAATGTCCAAATACTTAAATACATATATATATTTTTAATCAAAATATTTTTCTAAAATATTTAACATACTTCATATTTTTAAATTTCAGTGCATGTGTGTATAAATATTTTCAGTTTACAGCAGCAGTTTACAAAAATGATGTTTGCAGGTATTTAAATTTATTCCACATGGCAATGTGATTGGTATTCTTTAAATGTTTAAATTTCTTTAAATTGAGTCAACGCAATTTTTACCTCATTTGATGTAATTATGCTATCATGGCACATTAAATAATTGATAAATGTAAATATTATTAGTATTAATAAATAATATAGTAAATCGTCCTTTTTTTTTAAGCAGAATATCTTTTTTTTTATAAAGATGTGGAATAAAATTGAATTGAATCTTTGTTTTATTATGCAGTTAAACAATTTCATATATTTTATTTAATAAATAACAGTAAAGAGATATTTAAAATTGTAAGTCGGTGAAACTTAGGATATTATTTTAAAAATGTGCAATTTGCATAACCTAGATTGTATATATATTATCATATAAACATTAAATAAATACTTCAGAATTTAAAAAGAAAAGAAAAAAAGAATTACGAACCTTCTGAATTTTCATAAGAATTTTCTTCAAGAAAACACCCTTCCAACTAGCATTTTAAAATACACAATGACCAGTCGGAAGGGCATTCACTTAAAATTAGCTCTTATCCTGTAATGTCTTTGTGACTTCTTCATACTTCATTCAGAATTATAATAACCAAAAATAGTTATTTTAACAAATTCCATCTCAGAAGACTAAATTAATAAAGTGAATCCATAATTTCTAAGCGGTTGTCTGTAACAGGAGCAGTTTTTTCTGCGATTCAACACCCCAAGCAGCACCGAAACGTTCTCTGAACGTTCAAAAATTGTTCTGCAAACACGTTCTATGAACGTTCACTCTGAACGTGTTATAGACGTCTATTTGTCCATCTTGAAGACGTACAATAGTACGGTTCAGAGAACGTTCAATGAACGTGTAACTATCACAATCGGTGTTATAGAAGCGTTCTGAGAACGTTCTATGTATACGGTCTCAGAACGTTCTAAACGTTTTTAAAACGTTATACACATTTTCAGAACGTTCTAGAAAACGTACTGTAAACGTTCTTAAATAGTGTAGAAACGTTCTGAAAACGTTCTATGCACACGTTCTCACAACGTTATGTAAACAATTTTTGAACGTTTTTTGAACGTGCTAAAAATGAATTTTATGTATAATAAAATGGAAGAACTCGCAATAATTGTTTCGGGTCGAAAGAAGACACGACCCTTCGTCAGACGAACATAGTAGGCACGAGTGCTGCAAATACAAGAGCTACGCTGCAGTTTTTTTTTTTTTTTGCAGCACTCGTGCCTACTTTGTTCGGTTGATGAATGGTTGTGTCTTTTCTCGACCCGAAACAATTGCTTCGAGTTCTTGAATTTTATAGTGTCTATTCAATTTTATCTGTGTCTATTATTTTGTTTACTTATTTTTTTTTTTTTTTCATTCCTTTCCTTATTTATCTTATTTATCTTTTCTTTTCTTTTCTTTTCTTTTTTTTTTTTTTTTGTGTGTGTGTAATTTTTATCTTTTTTTTTTTTCCCATGAAAAAAATTGTATTAGTATTATGAAATTTTACATACATGCATTGAAATATGTAGTATGTATATGGTATAACAAAAGATCAAGTATTTTGAATATTCTGGATAAATATTTGATTTCAAAAACAAATAAATAAATAAATTCAAGATTTGGAATATTTTGAAAAATTTTAAGATATATGCCTCCTGCTAACCAATTATTATCCCCCCCCCCCTAGATTTTGCATTATTATAATTTAACAATATACTATATTTGGATATTAATTTTAATAAGTTAAGCAAAAAAAAAAAAAAAAAAAAAAAAAAGATATACATATATATATATTTTATGTCTAAATTTTGAAACTTACTGCAAGCTTTTGGCATTCAAACTTAGAACTATTTTTAAAACTTTAACTTATCAATGATTTCACAAATTAATATCTAGATATTTTATATATTCTATTGATAAAGAGTAATAATGTACAAATGATGGGAGAAAATAAAAGATTTAAGAGAAGTATATAAAATAAATAAATAAATAAATAAAAATTATTAATTAATTAATTAATCTATTTATTTTTTTAATTTAAATTGATTTTGTGAAGTTTTAATATACTTAACATTTTCATTTCTCAAAATATGCGAATGTAAAATTTAAAGTATTGATTTAAAGTTTATGAATTTTACTTACAAATTCATTGAAATATAACAATATACAATATGATAAAATTTCTTGAAAATCCTTTAAATATAAAATAAATAAATTTTGAAATTTAAAATATTTTATAAATTTTTAGAGAACCGGCTGCTAACATTTTTTTCCTTCATTTTACAATATTACAGTGTAACAATAAAATCTAAAAAAGTATACTTAAATATATCTAACATTAAGCTGAAATAATACAAAATCGAATGGGGAAAAAAAAAATTAAAAGGTAGTTAGCATGAAAAATTAAAAAAATTAAAGTTTTTAAATTATTATTATTGTTGTTATACAAAACTATTGGGCAAAACTGAACAAATCCTACGCTCGACATATGAAAATTGTCTAAAAGAAACTTATCTGTTAGGATTATCAAGTGTATCCAAATGTCATTAAGAAGTCTTAAAGCAAACGCAATGAAGATTGAAGGCACAAAAATTTACCGTTATCTATCTTAGACTTGGACCTTGGAGTTCGTGCTTCCGTAGTCATTAACTGGCAACCCAATAAAAATTTCACAGTTTGGCGAGTGTTTTCGTTTTTTTTTTTTTTTTTTTTTTTTTAAGATTCAAGATTCGGCAAAATATATGTCACTTTTATATTATTATTGGGAAAGGAATTTATTTTAGTTACATTTATTATTTTTATGAGAAATACAAAACTCAAAATTTTTATTCAGATTTTTTTTTTTTTAATATTACGTGGTATTGTGTATCTATTTAATAATATTTTACAAAATAATTGACGTTTATTATGAAGTAAAATATAAAAATTTGATCGTAACTAAAATAATCGCATGCTTCCTTTTATGAATCAATTACAATAAATTACAGGAAATGTTAAACTAGAGTCTTGTGACTATCACACAATTCTTTTCTTTATTTTCTAATACAATTCACATAGTTTAGATCAAATCACGCATTTTACATAGTAAAATTGAAAAATAAAATAAAATAAATAAATAAATAACATTAATAATACACTTTATATATATATATATATATATATATATATAATATCGATAACTTTGTTTTACATTATCACAGATAATTAATACAACCGTTCGTTTTAAAAGATATCAAAGAGTAATTTTGAAAAAATATTATAAAAATTTACGCACCCGAGGAGGGGGGGGGGATTGCTATTCCCCTTGTTATAAATCTTCGTGTTCACCGTTAATATTTTTAAAAAATCAGTTTCACAATGTTCAACTAAAGAAATCCCTATTGTGCGTCTATTATAAGAAATTTTCTCCTCTATTGTAATATTAAAAATTTTGAAAAAATAAATGACAGCGCGACCTGTTGAGCGTTATATGTTAAAAAAAAATAATAATAATCTTGTGTGTCACTCACACGATTTTCTCTTACCCTGAAATTTAATACTATAAATACAGGTTGGAGATTAAGAGGTAAGATAACGATGTTATGTAAACCTATGTTAAACAATTCAAATTAGGCTTCAGAAGAGTTTTATATGATAATTAATTCTGTGTGGGCCTCAACCCCCCGTTTCATTAATGCACCTAGATTTATATAAAATTTAATTCGGTTATTAAAAAATAATTCTGTTTTTAAAAAATAATTTATTAAAATTATTATTTAAAAAAATTATCTTTTATTATCATAAAAGATAATTTTTTTGATAATGCAGACGATTTCCACGATTTCCAGACGATTCTTGAATGCAGACGATTTCCATATTAGAGAAGTAGTATAACACTAAATATCCAAAAAAAGTCCATTTTATCCTCAAATAAAAAAAAATATATATATATATATATATATATATATATATATATATATATTCTAAGGTTTTTTTTTTTTCAAATTATCGCAGATCGATGGTTCAACCATTCGTTTTAAAGGTATTGGCGAGCTCTTTTGAAAGATACCCATCATGAAAATTTACTCCCCTCGAGGGGGGACTTCTCCCCCCAGGGGCGAGGCGAGACTCCTACATACACAATTTTTTTTTCCCAGTTGACTATCTCAAAACAAAAAATATATATTCGTTTCATTTGGTTTAGTGCAGTCTATAGACGTTAAACTATAGTCTATAGACGTTAAACGTCTCCTGCAATTTCCCCCATAGACATAATGTATTAGAATTCTCTTGATTGTCCCTGTACACGAACCATTTGCTTGATCTTAACGAAAAGCTTACTGTAGCATCCCTATATGATACATATTTAGAATATGAAGTTTGGAATGTCTGCTACTATTTGTTTTTGAGATATGCTGATTGCAGACAGATACACACACAGACACACAGACATACACACAGACTATTTGCTAAAAACATGATTTTCATATTCAGGGGACCTCGAAACGTGTAAATATAACAAAATCTCACTTTCGAAAATTTGACCCAAAAACAATACTTTCTCTACCTTATGGGTAAGAGAAAGTATTAAAAAGAGGTAATAATTACTAACTGATATCAAGGTGGAGCTAAATATAAGTTTTCAGGAAATTCTGTTCATTAGTTTTTGACCTAGAGTTGACACAAAATTCTTATCACACATATCCAAACACACAGACAAACTGGCATTTTCTAAGAAATATCAATTTTTTATTAGAACATCTTAAAAAGGGAAAAATCTATCGAAACGCGGGAGCCAAAAATATTTACGAATCAAACCTTTCTTCTTTTTATTATAGAAGAAAGTAATAAATAAATAAGGAAAACAAAATTTTTAGCTACTTTTTTTTATTGTTTCAGCTTCTAAATTTACAATATCATAGATTATTTACAACGTATGATCACTTCACTGTTTATTATTATTATGTTTGTTACTTACATAAGAAAAAAGCAGTAGATTTGTAAAATGTTTAACTTCCGGTTTTCGATAAATATACACGTTTTGTGACTTCGGTATTTTTTTCACTTGAAAATGACTGTGAGTTCGTTAAAAAATAAAGAAATATATAAAAATAAATAAATGTGGACGCGGTTTCTCACAAAGCAATAAACGCAAAGTAACATAACATTTGAATGGACCGGGAATTAAATTAGTGCTTATTAGCTTTTAAGATATTATCGTGCATTATGTGGCGCTGATATAATGTGATCCCATATAAGGAAAGGTTGTATCACAACTTGCATGATACATAAATTCACTAAAGTTATATATGAGATCAGCATTATGTAAATCTCTGCTGATTCAATTTGGGTGCATATAGGTCGACAGGTGTCTCTGCTATGCTGCAATTTAATCTTGTTAACGGGGAGGCAGTATATCAGTTTCTATGATATTTAAAGGCATCACATTTCGTTTGTGAGATGGCTATTGTAAAGTTAAATAAATTAATTTTCCATATCGTCTATGTTAGGTGGTACGTTGAAGTTTTACCCGTTTAGTTACAATTTTATTTCAATGTTTGTCATTTAAACACCACAAACTTGGTATGTGAAAAATATATTATTAAAATTTATTCTGATTGAATTCGGATATAAATTGGCAAACAAGTTGTGCTGCTATTACTTTTTACGATTTCTAGATGTCCACATTTCAGCATCTATTGCAGAAAGTTACACGAAATTACATATATAAAAAGTTTATTATATGATAGTAAGTTGATTAAAATTCTGTAAATGCTAATCGTAGCTAACTTTGTTCATATAGAATGATATAAAAGAAAGTTTTGTGATGATCCCAGCATAACTAATTTTGTATTATAGTTGTGTCACTCAACGAAAAAATAGTTATATTTTTATTGATACGAGAAAAAACAGAAATTATTTATTTTTTTATGATAAATTCCGTAATTAACAAAAGAGAAAAATAATTCGAATCTCATTGTTTATAAAAAAGTTTCCATCTCTTCTTCACTATATTGTTTAATTTAGTGATAAACCCTACAGTTAATGCCTTAAAATATGCTTGATTTCAAATGAAGAAGAAGAAATCTCCTGAAATCTATCTTTAGAGCTTTATATAAAAGTTTAAAATAGGTTATTTTTTAAATAGCTCTTATATTGTATAAAAATTTCGTGCATATTATATGCTGTGTAACAAAAAGTATAGAAAGAAAAAAAATTCATACTATTGAATATTTACAATGAGCAATTTCGAATTATATATCATATTTTTTCGGAAAATATTTGTGAGACCCTTTAAAACAATCATTAATATTAATCATAGCATATTCTACACGTTTTATTTTGCCAAATCGCAATACGTATGCCAAAATGGTATACATTCCTGCTCCCGCTTAGTTTAGCAGATGTTCGCAGTGGCGGGATAATCTGCTGATTCTGCGAAATACAATACAGTTCATGCAATAACATCCGCTTTTGATTCGAAAATTTTATACAATTTAAACCTTAAATCTTTTTCTAAACTAGTATATTGCGGCCATTACAAATCTTTCTTTTATGCTTTTTTGTACAAGTACATGATATTTATTAAAATTATTATTTACCAAAATTATTTTCTATGATGAATACAGACGATTTTCATCTGAAAGAAGTAAAACATTAAGCATACCATAAAAAAAAAAAAAAAAAAAAAAAAAAAAATCTGTGGTATACAGAAGATATCTTAGGAAATGTGTTTTATTAATAAAAAACGTAAAAAAAATATTGATAATATTGTTTTAAATTTTCACAGATTTTTTAGGGCTCAAGCATTCGTTTTAAAGGTGTGGATGACTTTCTTTGTAAAACACACATTTTGAAATTTTAACCCATAGGAAAAAGCGATGCCCTACACAAATCACCCCCAGATTTTTTTTTTTTTTTTTTTTTTTTTTAGTTGGCTGTTGCTATTGCACACACACGCATATATATATATATATATATATAAAGTAATAGAAATTAAGCTATTGTTTTTCCGTTAACGAAATTAAATTACAATATACCAGCGCCACCTGTCGATCGATATGCACCCAAATGGAATCAGCAGAGTTTTATATGATATCAATATTCCATATCAAGTGTGTGTATTTATAATGAAGTGCATTTGTAAGTGTTATTGTATTTATAATAATTTATATCACAAAATCTGAAAAATTGCTTTATGTTAGCGGGATTAAATTGCAGAACAGCAGCGCCACCAGCTGACCAATATACGCTTCTAAATTAGATCAGTGTAATTTTACATAATATCTTGCTTACATGTTAAGTTTGGTACATTTATACACCGTAGAATCTGAGATATAACTTCCCCGATTTACAAAATAGCATCGCCACGTTTCATTCAATACATCCAAAGACAAATCATCAACAATTTAAGTCAAGATCCAACTAAATACCAAATTTTGTGAAATTCCGTTCATTGGTTTGTGAGATACAGAGTCCACAAAATTCTTACAATACACACACAAAAAGACGGACACGCAGATTGAATTTTTCTGAATTTTTTTTTGTCGAATTGTGTCCTAGATATCTCAATACTGTATAAACTGCTGGAAAACCAGAAGTCAGAAATTTTTAATTATAAAATACTTTTTTCTCAGAAAAAAGTAGAAAAACTATTTTTTTAACTTAACTTTTTTTAACTTATACCTCTGCTAAAATTTTATGAAACAAATAATGTTTAGTATCTGAAAAAAAAAAAAAAAAAAAAAAAAATCCGGAGTAATATATTTTATTAAATTCAAAAAATAAAATTATAAATACAGTACTTAAACTTTAATTTTTTTTCCCTATTACCTCATCACTATTACCATTCTTCACTAACATGTCAACAAAACGTAAAACTAAAAATAAGGCAACATAAACAGAGAAAAAGGCATTTTGTCATATTCGTTATAACCACACTGAGACAGAACGTGTTACGACGGTGATATACTAGAACGTTTTTCTTAGAACTAGAATTGTACGTTTTATAGATGGTACAAAGCAAACCTTTTCAAAACGTTCTAAATAATACTATTTCTGAACGTCTAATAGAACGTTCTTTTGACACGAAACACCGTGTTTGAACGATTGTAACCGTTATTAGACGTTCACAGAACGTTCCCGTGCTACTTGGGACTGCTTTCAAGTATCAAAAGTTAGGCTTAAGAACTTACGCAGATATGAAAATGATTGTTTAATTGATATTAAAATAAGACTTTAATAAATAGAACATAGAGAATATTACAGGTTAAAAATATTACATTTTTACCTTTTCTAAAGCTTATCCTAGTCTTTATAACGCTAAAACTGAACAAATCAGATTACATGTTTTAAAATTACCGCCTCACATAACGACACGACTTCCCCAACACCTGGCGCCGGCGCCTGGCGTTTGACTTTGCAGTTGCACGGTCAGCGAAAATTAAATAAATGCAATCCACAGATGTCTGTGTTATAATCTGCTCTCCCTTCTTGCATTCGCAAAAAACATGTTTCAAAGTTCAACATTTGAAACAGAAATTTATTAAGCATTTATAGCTGTAGAAAACATATAGTCAATATTTTAAGGAAAAATTTAGTGGAGTTAAACAATTATTTAAATTTTTATAAAGTATTTTAAAAACTTATGAGATCACTTTATTTTTCCGTTTTAAAATCTCGAATTAAACGGAAAAGTATATTTTGTTTTAGTGTATATTTCAGTATTAAGCAAAAGATTCAGTGAAAATAAATAAAATAAAATAAGACCAATCAAACAGAGTAATGATTTAACAACATGATCAATATTGATAATTTATCAGTAACATTTAAACTTAAATAGAATCAGAACTTAAAGAAAAGAAGAAAAAATCTCATTTCTGTAACTTCCCGATGAGTATTAGAGACCGCGAGGTTCTACTCTCGAACCTTACAGACGGGAAGTGTTGGTTTCGATTCCTGATCACGCTCTTCGACTTAGGTTTTCGGAGCTTTCCCGTGATTTTCTTTGAAACTCGCGTAAAGCACTATATTACTTATTCAATAACATCCGTGATTAGCTTTTTGTATCTAAACTCTGGGTCTGGGGAATGCATAGATTTTCATGACAGAAGACAATCATTTTTATGCTGTATAGAAGATCTTAGAAAATGTATTTTTCTAAGGATTTATTATTATTATTATTACAAATGAAAAAAAAAAAAAAAAAAAAAAAAAAAAACGGTAAATTTGTTTTAAATCATCAGAAAACGATGTTTCAATTATTTGTTTTAAGGGTGATATCGAATTCTTTTGAAAGATAATCATAGTGAAAATTTTTATCCACCCCTCCCCCATCCCCCAGGGATGATGTATACTTATTCCTAGGGGAAAAAACAATGTCCAATGAATAATGATAATAATAAAAAACTGTTTGACTATTACTCGTTACACATCCAAATTGAATCAATAATATATATCAAATGTATGTCACGCAGAAGGTTTGGTGAGTATATATATTACAGAAGCTGATAGATAGCCTTTCTGTGAATGGAAAATTTTGGAACGTGGCAGTGCCACCTTTCGTCCGATATGCACCCAAAGGCAATCTGTAGAGTTTTACGTAATATTAATTTCACTTACCAAATTTACAATATTTATAAATCACAGAAGTTGAGATTTTCCGTTTCCGTTATGAGATTAAATTGCAACATAGCCACGCCACCTGTTGGCCGATGTGCATCCAAAATGGACCAGTAAAGCTTTACATAAAATCGATTTCACTTATAACTTCAGTGTATCACAAAATTTATTGTTAAATCACAAGAGTTAAAATATTGCCTTTCCGTTAAAATGATTAAATTGCAGATTAGCAACGCCACCTGTTGGACAATATATACATCCAAATTGTATTAGCAGAGGTTATGATGATATATGCCAATATATCAAGTTTAATGCATTTGTACACTATAGAAGCTGAGATATAGCCGTCCCATAAATGGAGAGTTTCATTGCATAGCACCGCAATCTATCGGACGATATATCCCAAATGAAATGCAAATAAACTCCAATTTAGGGCAAGATCTAATATTGTAACAAGTTTGGTTGAATTCCTTACATTGATTCCTGAAATACAAAATCCACAAAATTTTTCCATGAGTTTAAAATTTTGTAATTTTTTTTCACCTCACCGCTACTGATTATTGAGAAGCATTTTTTACTGACGTGCTAACAAAACGTTAAACTGAAATTGTAAAAAATGCTCTATTCTCTATCATGCTAAAAATTATAAATTTCGAATAACTTACGAAGTTTTTAAATTAGAATGTTGCAAATCTCTCAATAAGATTCTTATCAATATCATAAGTGATATTTTAAAACTGGTCCGATCTCTTTCCAATCATTTGTTCTTGAGATATCGTGTACATGAACTAACGGGCTATCACACTAATAGGTGCCGAAGCCGATACACATTAACAGATACCATACCAACCTTTTGACTTCCGGATTCCTCACGCCACAAAACGTGTAAAAAAATCAAAAACTGAAGTCAAAAATTTTCATGATTAACCTATTTTCCCTACCAATAGTACTAAAAAGTCATTTTGTCATATTCGTTATAATTACACTGTTACAGAACGTGTTATGACGGTGTCACACTTGAACGTTCTATATAGAACTAGAATTGTACGTTTTATAGATGGTACAAATCAAACATTTTGAGAACGTTCTAAATAATACTATTTCTGAACGTGTTTTAGAATGTTCTTTTGACACGAAACACGGTGTTTGAACTATTGAAACCGTTATTAGACGTTCACAGAACGTTCCTGTGCTACTTGGGAAGGAAGTTACGTTTTCAATAATCGCCCCCCCCCCTTTTATGATTATTAATTGTTACTTATTACGACATTTGTCCACTGCTTTTAATTTAAACAATATGGCAAATTAAAAACAGGTTCATTTGGAAATATCGAACGCTAGGCGGGCGAACACAGATTAGTAATTTAACAATAGTAAAGAATTGATTAATGATAAAATTATTCCCTGACATGAGTCAGAATGGTGAACATAATATGGCTTGTATGTATGTCATTTTTACGCTATTTAGAGGTCTTTATTGAGAAACAGAAATAACATTTTATAATTTTGTAATTTCTTTGATTTCAACATAATACCAATATGGTAAATTTTATAAACCGACAACAGTAACTAGTTAATTAAATCTGTTTACAAACAGAGCTTGTTATACAGGATTAACAAGAAATAAGTTTATCAATTTGGAAAGCTCTACTACGCGTTCTCTTAGTCCACATGAAAAAAAAATTAAACTACAGATAAATCAGATGATACGCTTGTTATTTTTAAAATAAAAATAGGTGTGGAAAACATGGTTCTTCTGTTAGATCACATATTTTAACATTAAGGGAGCATTTTGAGCAATTTTAGTGCAACATTTAAAAAAATATATATATTATTTCACATTTATAAATCGTATAAAATGGTTTATGTGTATTATAGTGCCACTTTCAGTTATATATTATTCGAAATTTTATCCCATTTGGAACAATAGAAAGCATTATAAAGCCATTTTAATTGGTAAATATATCTTTTGCTGATTCTGTATTTAAACCCTACGATGCAATTAAATTAATTACAAGGAGATATAAAATATCTTTAACAGATGTAGCACAAAAAATTTCAAAACTTTTGTACTTATAACATTACCACTTTCGTAATTAAGATTGAATGGTTTCCATTAACTGAAACTACCACTTTTAAATATAATTTTCTCGAAGTTATTCGCACAATAAGAAAAGATAAACTTTTCCGTAAAAAAAATATTGGTCTTTAAAATTACAGGCGTAGCAATCCTTCTTATTAAGTTATCTGCTAATTATATCGTACTGATAATTAATTACTCTATAAAAAGATTAGAATAAACATCGTACAAGCATCAATATATCTATTTTTTTTTTTTTTTAAATAAGTACATAATTTATATATTTTTTATTTTTTAACTTTCTCTTACCCATATATATAGTAGACAAAGTTATTTTATTTTCTTTGAAAAGGTCAAATCTAAAAAAAAAATAATAATAATAATATAAAATTCTTTAATTATTCGGAATTACAATTTTGTTTAGTTTTTTGTTGGTGTCAATATTTCTATACGTACTATTCCTTAAAGCAGAGCTGCCAACATAATCCGGCAAATTATTAGTACCGCCCCTTTTTCTACACCAGTCATTTCTTAGAGTTTTTTTCTTCTTAATGCATCGCAAATATATTTAAAGAAAAATTATTTAAAAATTAATTGGTGTAGAAAAATGGGCGGTACTAACAAATTGCCTGATTAGGTTGGCAGCTATGTTAAAGTAAAACAAAATTTAAGCGGGACCTAAAATATATCTAATTGTAAGTTAAATAAATTTATGCGGCAATTTTATAGCTATCCGATACTTAATAAATTACTGTTTTTATTTACCTTTCATTAGAAGTAAATATATATATATATATATATACACATAGTTTCATACTTGCCAACCATTTCATTATGAACCGTAGAATTTTTAATAACCGCCTTTTTTTTCACACCGGTCCATTTTTTGGAGTATTTTATTTTTATTTAATCGTAACAGCAATTGGAGAGAATTACTCTAAAAATAAAGTGATGTGAGAAAAGAGGCGTTTTTTCAGGGAGCGTTAAAAATTGTACGGTTTTTAATGAGACGGTTGGCAAGTATGCAGTTTCTATATTTAATAGCAGATAACAATATCACGGATTAGACAATCATTAAATAAGTGATAATGTAAATAAAAACAAAAAAATAAATCATAATATGCGCGTTTTACAATGCACACATTATTAACAAAGTCTAAGCTTTGTGTTAAAAATATATTACCTTACACTGCAAAGTAAAATAAATTTTCTCAAATATTATTTTTTTAAATGTAAGATGCACTGCTTTCTTTTATACACCTACTTGCTTTCTACCTTCTTTAATCCGGCAAAATACTTTTAAAGATGACAAGATTGAAACTGTTGTTTACAGTAATGTTATGTACAAAATATCCTGAAGAGAATCCTCAAAACTTCTAGTTGAAATTCAACGTGGAAATTTCAATCTCAATAAAAGCTTTCAGAACAATCTCTGGTTGAGGATTCCGAGTTTTCATTCAATTTTAGATTTAAAGAAAGAAATTTCTCATTCGCTTGACTGAAATTTGAAAATTGCAAATCTTCAATAGGAATTCCAACTGATGAATTGTTAGTCAAAAGCGTATATTTTTAGTCTCATTCAATATAAGAATGGAATTGCTTCCTTATTAAAGATCCGACGAAAATGTGTTTAACATTTGTTGCAATTTTCCAAAAAGGAACAGAAATATTCAAGACTAATACCAAGAATTTCCTGTATAAAATTGCACTTGTAAAGCCAATTTTCCAGTTCTGTTTTCTTTAACAAAACACATTAATTTTTATACTTAAAAATTATTTAGTAATTTATTTATACAGTCAAAACACGCTAACATTATGACAATGTATTTGCTTTAGTAATGAAAGTAATTCATCTAGGAAAGAATTATTAAGCCAAAACTTTTTATGTATTTGATTTTATTATCTTTCTGTAACATAATTTACAAGTCGATAAAAATGTTTTGGAGTATGTATGTTAGAATTATGTATATTTAATAACAGCGCTACCATCTCTTCCGATTTCTTAGCATTAAAATTTTAAAATAGCTATCTTCTTCATATTTAAATGCAAATTATTGATCTTTAACCAAACAAAGATCTTTTGTTCCTTAAACAAATAGTGGTGTTAAAAACTTTGAAGTGTTGGCAGCTATATCATTAGAAATAATGAAATCTTTATTGTTCGTAATACGTAAAAGTTTAAACTGCAAAACGATCTTTGGTTAGTAGGAAAATTTTAGAATAAATAATTATAATTCTGACAGTCCTCCGGATTTTTTTATACACTATTTCTGGAATCATAGATTCAATTATAGAATTTCTATTAATAAAAAAAGCAAGTATTTCATTGCAAATTACTACTGTTGAAGAATTCATGTGGTTGGTAACTATGCAAATACTATGGATTTACTCGATTGTGTATGACTAAAAAAAAAAAAAGAATAAAAATCATGCGTCTTTAATGATTTAACTTTTAAATAATAATGTTTTATGTTGTATTTTGTGAAACTCCAAAAATTCCGTGTATTTTAAAAATACTAGAATTCCATATTTATAATATTTTCTAAAGGTATCAATTTTTCAGATTTTTCAACATCACTAGTTAAGAAGAAGAATAAAAAAAGTTGCTGTTAAAGTGTTAAACAAACAGATTTTAATGCGATTATTCTATTTTAAATATGCCCGCATTTTTCTCTTTTGTATACTTTTTACGCTTAAATGACTACCAAAACAGCTTTATAATTATTCTTTTATTAAACAACACGCATTTTACAATATTTTTATCACAAAATTCACTGGGTCAATTTTAAGCATTATTCTTATTATTTTCTTATATACAGGGTGGCCATAATTAAACTGCAAGTATTCTAGGGGTGCTGGAGAGAAAACTACTGGGAATATTCCAGTGAAATTTGGTATCTACACGTTTCAGAACATGCGCAAATCAAATATGCAAAAAAAAAAAAAAAAAAAAAAAAAAAAAAAAAAAAAAATCGCCATTTTCACTCAATAGATGGCGCTGTACCGTATTTCAACGCTCACCGGTGGCATATACAACTTCCAAAACCGATAGACAGAGCATAATGACATTCTAAGAGGCATATAAACAATATAAAACATCACTTACAGTTTATCAAAATTCCATACAATTCGCTTCAGAAATTAAATTTTTACAGTATCATGTAATCAAAAATTAACGTAAATAAAGATCACAAATTAAACAAACAATCCATAAATTTTGATAAACTGTGAGTGATGTATGCTCTGTCTATCGGTTTTGGATGTTGTATATGCCACCGGTGAGCGTTGAAATACGGTACAGCGCCATATATCGGGTGAAAATGGCGATTTTTTTTTTTGCATATTTGATTTGCGCATGTTCTGAAACGTGCAGATACCAAATTTCACTGGAATATTCCCAGTAGTTTTCTCTCCAGCACCCCTTGAACACTTGCAGATTAATTATGGCCACCCTGTATATATATACATGCATACAGTATTATGGACTTTTTATTCATTATCTAACATTAAACTTTATTTGCCAGAGTTTCTTAGTCGCTTCGAACAATAATCGTCTAATATTAATAAAAGGTACTTCTTAAACTGATTGGTAACTATTGAATAAATATATCCTTAAATTTAGCAACGCTACATCTAACAAAGTTTTGTGCTTATTACTTTTAAACGCCGGTTCTTTAGTGCTTTTTTATAAAATACTATACGTATATTATTTATCATTGTTTATATTGTTTATCCTCTATACTATTTTATTTTTAAAATATTGTTTAAAATCTGAATGCACGAAACACTTTTTTTTTCTGACAATTTATGACAAATTAAGTAATAGAAATTTATGTCCATTTAACCCATAATCCATTAAATATATTTTTACAAAATTAATATATGTATATTTCAGTATTTACATTATTTCATTATATGTTAATGTGAATTTAGATACATATTAGCCCTTTTCAAGAAACTAGCATTAGTTAAATCCATCACACACTTTTAACATTTTAACAATATAAATTAAACCTAATTTGCCATTACTTTATGTTACTTTTGAATTATACACGCTGCCTTACATCAATTAATAACAGGAGGAAGCCCTTTAAATTAATAAATAGAACGTTGACGTAACAGCCCTGAATAAATTCGTTAATGTTTCTCAAAGTTAATGCTATGTTTAACCAAAAATCGTTACTTTAATGGAAGTTTACATATTAATCATATGGTCAATTAATTCAATGTCAATATTTCAATTACTTCGTTAGTCTGTTAATGTATTTAATAAACAGATATGGATTAACAAACATTTACAAAATTATTTGAATTTTACGACATTATACGAATAATTAATTCCATTTTAAAGAAAATGTTTACTTTTCATTTAAAATATGCTTAAGTACATTGCTAAATCATTTATGTTGCATTCTTATTTCATTAAGCAAATAGAGATTTTTTTTTTTTTTTTTTTTTTTTTTTTTTTGATAAAGAAAAATATACTAAAATCATGCAATTATGAATTTTTAATTTTTTAAGAGTAACTAAGCAGAAATGAGAAAACTATAAAGAAAAAAAAAGGGGGGGTGCTCAGCTTTAATTTATCAAGTAATATAATCTCTCTATGCACACTGCTGACCTGCTACTAGTTACCGTATTTTCTGGAGTACAACGCGCAGGTCAAATAAATGAAAAAGACACCAGAAAATTTAATTTACAAGTAAAGTTATATCTCAAAGAAACAAAAGCTTTTTAAAAATGGCTTTCAATGCAAAATTAAATTTCCGATGTATAACTCACTTATTTAACCTGCGCGTTATACGTCGCAAAATACGATAATTCGCTTCATTAAAAAGACCAGTCCCTCCTTTAAGCCAAGGGCGTCGGAAAAGAAGGGGTCCGGTAGGTGTCAACCCCCCACCCCTATTGATTTTTAGGAAATTTCCTTCTAATGCCAAATAAAAGAATGAATGTGTTATAAATGCTCGTAATTGGTAATATTTTGTAACTAACACTAATAACTAGTGAATATTAATTGAATTTGTTAAGATTAATTTTGAGTCATTTTTAAAATGAAATTTTTTTAGCCTCTCCCATGATTTTTGAATTGCTACGCCCTTGCTTTAAGCATACCCCTCAAAACAACATTTTTTTTTTCCTTACGATTATCAGCATTTGTGTTTGTTTCATTCACTACTATAGGTGTAAATGTTCTTCATTCATGATTAAAGATTCTATTACTGAAGATAAAATTTATGGGATATAAACACGAATACGAAAAATCTTTTCTATTAAATTATAAAGCGTTTTAAAGAAATCTCAAAGGGTGGGGTTTACATGAAATAATAGGGAAATACAATAATTGAACAATGAATTTCAACATGAAAGTGTCATTAAATGATAAAATTAGTTATTGCCTCAGAAGAGTCAGGTTGATGAATATAATATGACATATACATACTTGCCAACCTAACCGGAAGATTGTTAGTTACTGCCCCTTTTTGTACACCACTTAATTTTTTGAGTAATTCTCTTCAAATATATTTACGATTACATAAGAAGAAAAATACTCTAAAAAAAGACTGGCGTGAAAAAATAGGAGAAAAGAGGCGGGACTAACAATCTCCCGGTTTAGGCTGGCAAGTATACATTTGTCACTTTTATGTCATTTATAAAAACATTTCTGCCAACAACCTGACTAATATTCCGTAGTATTGTTAGTTCTACCTATTTTTTCACACCGATATGTTTGAAGAATACTTTTCTTCTTAATTAACCGTAATAACGTTTGGAGAATATTACGCCAAACAAATTAATCGTGTGGGGAAAAAAAAAAAAAAAAAGGGTGGGACTAAAAATACTAAGGAATATTAACACTTTCGCGACCGCATTTTTTTGTCCCTTTCACAGTAAGGTCCGCCTGTGGACGTTATTCTCTCCAGTCACAATATTTCAGAATAAATTTTTTTGTATTCACATTTATATTACAAATGGATCTACAAATGGATCTTAATTTATTATAACTTTAAATAAATTTCAAAAATGTTAATTTACCTATTTTCGGTTCAGGAAAAATAAAATGAAATATTGAATTAAATGTCGAATATTTTTAAGAAATGAACAGCCATATTCTTCTTGCCTGTACAGAAACATACAATCGTCTTTCAGTAAAGCAAACTGCCTTATATTATATTACTCATGGAAGGTGTTAGAGTTCACAAAAAAAATAAAGAAATATATGCTTTTTATAAAGTAATAAATTGATTGTTCTTAAAATAAATAAAAATTGAATTAAGCAAAAATACTTAACATTTTCGCCACCGCATGTTTTTGTATTTTTCACAGTAAGATCAGCCTGTGGGCGTTATTTTCTCTTGTTACAATATTTCAAAACAAAATTCCCCGTATTCCCATTTATATTACAGATGGATATACATTATATTTATACTCTTTCTAATAAAAGGATTTATATCCATAGTATATTGATAGCACAAATATGAATATTAAGTATATTTTTAAGAAATAAATAACGTACAAATTGCGAATGAAACGCCCACTGGTAAAATTAGAGATTTTCAAATTTCATTAATCTACGTCAGCGGTCGTGAAGGTGTTAATTAGCATGTTGTAAGATAAAGAAGAATTTATTAAAAACCAGATACCATATTTGATGAATTTGTTGTTATACTCGGATAGCAAGAAATGATCTTCCTTCATCAGAGGATTCTAGCGAGCGTTCTACTGGTCCGAATGAGATAAAGACTGTAGATAAATGAACAATACATTTGATACCCATTAAATAAAAATTGGAAACCATGGATATTGAGATTTTGTGATTAGAGCATATTGCTGAATATAAAGGGGAACATATGCTTCTTTTCATATGCATAATTTATAACAATAGTTCTATATTTAATAAATGTCACGCCCTTTTATGAATTATTTGTCATTCAAATATCATTTCTTCCGGACTAATAGAACACATAAAGCTCTCTCAATATTTTATTCTCAAGTAATGTTCACCCCGCTTTTGTTTCCACATCGCTCGGATTGAAAATAAAAATAAAAATAAATAAATAAATAATCGAATATGTTATTACAATAAATCAAAGAAATGCTCTTTAAAATTATTGGTAAAAAAAAAAATCGTGTGCTCATTTTATTCCGGAATTAATTATAAATTCCACCACTCAGTGTCTGGCTGGTGATCAAGCAAGAATTAAATATAAAAACTCTGCATCTTTAACTGATGGGAGGCAAACTCTAATTGAAACATATGTTAAAAGGCGATCACTAGTCCAAAATTAGTAGCGAGAAAATTGCACGTGAAAAGAAACTTTTTTAAAAATCGATTTTAAAATAAAATTATTCAAAAATCTTAACAAAAGAAAGGAAAATCACAAACGTTATTTTAAATACGATTAAAGAAAAATGTTTTGTAATGAAAGAAAAAAAAATCAGAATTCTCATTATTGATATTTTTTACATTAAAGTTCTGTGACTTCTAAATTTATAATAAAAAGTACATGTACAAATACATAATACATTCAAATACAGCAGATAGTTTTCTATGATATAAGTCAAAGAGTTCGTGATTTCATTAAAATTAAATTATATTATTTACAAAATAACTTATCTTAATTAATTTACATTACATATTTCGTTATAACCGGAAAAGCTTTTACACAAAGATGTAACTCTATTTAATTGCACTAAATTTAATTGCAAGAAGCTATTTAAAAATACGATAAAGTGTATTGTTTGGTAATTGTGGTTAAAAAAACATCGAAAACCTAATCCCAGATTTCTTTACGTTATAATTCTGTAATTTATACGACTATAACAAAATATGCATATCAAAACACAGAATACATGCAAACGCAATCAATATATTTCTGTTATATACGTCAAAGCATTCGTGATTTCATTAAGATTAAAGTACATTATCCGTAAAATAACATATCTTAATTAACTAATATTACACCTTTCATAATATAACTTAAAAGCTTTTAAGCAACGACATAATTCTCTTTCAGCAATTAAGCAAACTAAATAGAATCATACTTTTCAAAAATTGCAGCTTTGACAGTCAGATGAATGCGTTTTAAGTTACTGAATAGAATATTTGGCGCAGTAATAAATAAATTAATGCGCCGAGCATACATCAAAAACTGTACTCGTTAGTGAATTACGAATTCTGCAATTCATTTCCTCAGTTTGTTTACGTAATTAGAAAGAGAACAAATACGTAATTAAATAAACGTGCGAGCAAATCAAATCCACCGAAAATGAAAATTTCTAATTATATTTAATTAAAACAGAATGGATATCCGCCGGAACTGAGTTACTTCAAATGGAATTCATTTCTTCATACTCGGGAAATTTCTTTAGTAAATAAAATTGCTAATTCAATGGAAGAGAGATATGGATTTTAAAATTAAATCGTATTAAATGAACGAGTTAAAACGATATGTTTCCTATATGTAATAAAGAATAAATAAGGTTTTAGAGTTAAATTGCATATTCATCAATAATTTAATTGATGAATTATTGGAAATTGTTGAGTGAAAAATCAATTTACATTTGAGAGTATTTAAAAGGGTGTCAGATTATTGTGTAATATTTTAACTGAATGTAAATTAACTGTTAACAACATTTTAAACCTAAATAAAAATAAAAATAAGAAAATGATAATTTTTATTTGTATTTAGTAAGGAACAATGTTTTAGTGTTTTCAAAGGCATTTCGTTAATAATCATAAAATACAATTTGTGTAGTTTTGTGTGCGAATATTACAAAATGTTATAATATTATTGATATTATTATTAATATGGTAATATTTAATCCTGGTAATATTTAAAATTCATTCCGGAGTACTATTAGCCCCGCCCTTTTTTCATGCCAGTAAACATATTAAAACATTTTTCTTCTTATTTCATCCGAATTACATACTGAAAAAAATTTCTCTAAAATCATTCTGGTGTGAGAAAAGGCGGGGCTAACAGTACCGAATAAAATATAAATGTTACCAGGTGAGTATTATAATTATTTTACCATTACCTACAACGCAGCGGTTAATATTTATCATCTAGAAATAGCATGGTTTATATAAAATGTATAAAGAAGTTGTTACGTACGTCGTATAGTTTGAATACAAGTAAATTTTATATTTTAAAAAAATTGCTTTAAGTAATTGTCATAATTCTACAATTAAATTAATATATATATATATATATATATATTATATATATTGGTCCTCAAGACATAGCTGCCAATATCCTAATTCATACTTGTCAACCATCTCATTAATAAAAGGACGATTTTTAGAACCAGTCTTTTTTTTTTTTTTTAAGAGTAATTTTATATTTAATGAAGTCTTTCTCTAGAATATAAACTTAAATTCTCTTGGAAATTTTCGTGGTTAGTTTTAACAGATGGAAATGAAAATTAGGGGGGGTGTAATGTATTCCATCGCCCTTCAAAGTGTACACTGAGGCCACATATCCTAAAACTAGCAGTGAGGGCGCGTCCAAAATGTTGGAGGGATGCCAGCTTGTCCGACAGTGTGAAATTTGGAAAACATCCAGTAATTCCACTCACTATTATTGCTCATTTTCTCTGAGTCAGATGACTGTCACACCTATTTTAGCAATGGACTCGTTGAGTTCGCACTTGTGTAGATGTTTCCATGATTTCATGAAATGTGGTCGAAGAATAAATGGTAGATTGTTATGTATATATACAATATATACATATATATATATCTTTTTTGAGTAATGTTTTCTCTCATTAAAATAAATGAATACTTAAAAAAAAAAAAAAATCTGTAATTGTTATTTCTTAAATATATTCTTATAATATTATACGTAAAAAAAAAAAAAAAAAAAAAAAAAAAAACAGAGCAATTTCAATGATAATTTGACATGATGATAATTTTATATAATTGCATTTGTATGCTTTTTATTGGATAATACTTATTTTCAATAAATACGTTTAAATTGCTTCTGTATAAGGTTTTCTCGAACTTATTCTTATAGTCCATGAAATGGATTAACCTTTAATTGCATAAGCCTTGTATATATTCTTGAGCAACACGCTTAATGTCAAGAAATACGCATAATAACAATATAGACATAATATATTTATGTGAGATATGTGTGGTTTTAATGATATTAATATTACCTGCATCATGAACTGTAAAAAAGAGGTTTTATTAGCTTACTCAGAAAGCTGATAGACAGAAGATGCCAGGTTCGAATCAAAATCGAGCTCGTCGGCGGAGCTGTGCATATTGTTATAGGGATGAAAGAGTTCCGCTTCTTTTCTCACCAGTATTTCTTTACAAAAATTTATACCTTATAAGATCATAAGGTCACAAAAGTGACTGTAATAATGTAATAGAAATTTCTGCATAGAAATACATGTGGCACGAAAAGCTGAGCTGTTTCATCCCTTTTGTTGTGAAGGTGTTTTTTTTTTTTTTTTCGAAGCTTACATACCGTATTTTCCGACGTATAACGCGCAGGTCAAATAAGTGAGTTACACACCAGAAAATTTATTTTACAAATAAATTTATATATTTAAAAGAAACTAAATCTTGTTAAAAAATAGCTTTTAATGCAAATTTAAATTGCTGTTGTATAACTCACTTATTTGACCTGCGCGTTATACGCCAGAAAATACGGTAATTAAGGATTACACAAATAATAAGGTAATTAAGTATCTACACAAAAAATTTTCGCGTATGACAATCTACTCTAGGCACTATTACATTCAGTTAGTTAGTTATCGGCCTTAACACCAAAAAATTCGTTTCATTTACATAAACTTCAATAGTACATTTTTTTTTCTATTAACTAACACATCAATATAATATGTTCCAGCTGGAGTAAGCAGATTTATTTATTGTATATAAAGGTCGAATTAACATATGTTTAAAATACTGCTATTTTATTTTTATTTTACTTTATTTTATTTTATTTTTGTTGTTGTTGTTAACTGATTTAATTAAGCGTTGAATACACTCTCTACCAATAAGAATTTGGACACTCTCGAGTTTAGACGTTTTGTCAAATATCTAGAAAAGTTCTTTAGGAATCATCTTGAAATTTTGGTTGTCAAAAGAACATCTTACACCTCATATATTTCAGTAAAAGTCTGCCCGGAAGAGGGAAAGAAATCCAGCAAAAAAAAAAAAAAAAAATGTTTTGAATCACCCTGTAAAAAGTAATTTGAGAGAATATTTTTGAGCATTTGGAAAAAAAAAAAAAGTGTTGAATTTTTCGCAATATGGAATTAAATCAAAGTTACGGAAAAAAAAAATAAAATAAAATAAACCTTATATCGGTCGAACGTCTTTTTGCAATTATATGTGCTCAAATAAGCATATGTTTAAAATGTTCAAAATTGTAGATTTTAAGCTTGTTTCTTCAAGTATGAACGTCATATAGTAAAATAGTATAGCTGCCAACATTTTAAAATATTTCGGAGTATTTTTAGCCCCACTTTATTTCGCACCACTTTATTTACAGAACAAATTTCTTCACTATGTACCTTCGATAAAATACGAAAAAATTATTTTTGAAATGTAAGTAGTGTCAAATAAAGCCGAGGCTGAAAATACTTCAAAATAAATTTAATTATTGGCAGCTATGATAGTATTTATGAGGCATATCTTAAATGCATAGTGAAAAATCCCTTGTTTTAGCACATTATAAAGAACTTACTGAAAACAACATTACAAACATTCCCCGCGGACGTTTAGAGGCATAAAAAACACAAATAGACAAAATAATAATAATAATAATAATAATAATAATAATAATAATAATAATATTAGAAGGTAAACAATTAACAAAATTAAATATATATATGTGTGTGTGTGTGATTAACTATATTAAATACACCTAAAATTTAATATTTATTTTACAATCTTAATTTTCATCTAGTCCTTACTCTAGCCTTTTACATTAAAATGTAAAAGAATTAATGTTTTACAGGCAAATTGCCTTTCTTAATTTATGAAGTAGTAGTTTTATATTTTGTTTTGTGACTTTTTACATTAAAATAAATGCGAATAAAACACAAAAACTAAAATCATCAAAAACTTTCAGTTAAAATAATTACTTCCATTTATTAAAAAAAAGTTTTCAAAGAAATACAAAGTAATGAATTATACGATGGAAGACAGAAAAAAACTTCCATCAATTTATTATTGAAAAGAACTTATTACTCTTTTAATAGATATTTAAAAAATTCTCAAAGCATTTTTTTTTATGTAAAGATTAATAATTTTAAAGCAAACACGCAAATTTATTTGGATATAATTGATATGAAATCTTATAAAACATCTTAAACTTGAAATATCTAAATTTTTTTCACCAATAAAATAATAAAACAAAATTGCTAGACTAGTTTTACATACTAAGGAAATTGCATTAATTTATTTAATTCAACATTTTTTTTGTTTCTAAGTAACTTGCTTCACAAAAGAAGCATGAATTGTTTTGTTATAAAAAGATGAATGAATTATTAATATAATAATAATTATTCAAATTTTAATTTAAATTTGTAGCTTGTAATTGTAGAGAAATTGCTTTATAAGTTATAATTCCATAGTTCAAAATAAAAAATAGACAATATAATTAGTATTTAAATATAAGTAAAATGTTAATAACTGTATTAAATATTATTTTTTTTAATTAAAATGCTATATTTTGTATTTTTATAATTATAGCATGAATGGATAGCTATTTAATTTTTTGAACACTATTGTATATTTTAATTTTTTATTGACATTCCCCCAGACGACAAAAATTCTCATCAATCATTAAATAATTAATTACTTCTATTCCTTAATAAATCGAATATTAAACATCCATTTATTAGTGCGTGCATTAATAACTTTACTTTAACTTACTATTCTTTAATAGTTTTTTGTAATTAAAAATAAACGCGTATTTCATTAATATTCTGTTTAACCGGAAATTTAAAAATCCAACATTCTGTAAAATAAATAAATAAATAAATAAAAATTATTTTGCTTGATAAATCTGTAGAATTGGAAACTGTGTAATAAAAAATTTCACTATAGAAGAATTTTTTTTGATAAATTCTTGTTTTTATTCATATATTGTTTAAATATTTCTACATTTTAATTTTTTATTGTTTACAACGGAATCCAAATACTCAAACTCATAGTTTAAGATTAGGTACTCACTAAAAGCTATCAGAATTTTAGAAGTTTTGTGTTTATATTATCAACATAACCGCTAATATTATAATTTTTATCCATAGCATTGTTAATACCCGCTTTTTATGCACACCAGTTTATTTGTTGAATAATTTTTAATTGCAATTAAATTTGAAGAAAATTACTCTCAAATAATATTGGTGTGAATATTATGTAAAACCACATTAAAAAAAAAAAAAAAAAACTTATAATAGTATTTATTTACTAAAATTTATATATATATATATATATATATATATATATATATTTATTACTGTAGATGCCAATATTTTAATTTATTCCGGAGTATTTTTAGCCCCGCCTTTATTTCGCACCAATTTACTTGTAGAAAAATTTTCTCCAATATATAACTTCGATAAAATAAGAAAAAATTATCCTTAAAAAATAAGTGGAGTTAAAAAAAAAAAAAAAAAAAAAAAAAAAAAAGGCGAGGCTAAAAATACTCTGGAATAAATTAAAATGATGAAAATGAGTATTAAATTAATGAATAATAAAAAATAATAATAATAAATAATGAATAATAAAAAAAAATAATAATAAATTAAAATTCAGTGGTATTAGACTTATTACATTTAATAAATTAGAAATGTAAAAAGACCTTTAAATATTCGAGATTAGGACAGATGCTTCCAGCGCAAGAGAGAAAATTCGATGCCTTTAAATTAGGTTGCATAATTTTACAAATTTAACTAAATCTCATTTTAAGAGACTCAATAATAACAAGTCTACAGAAATACTTTTTTCGAGTTTACTAAACTAGATAAAAAACTAGATTAAACTAGTAAGCTATGTAATCAAAATAACAAAAACCAAAATCGTTTGTAAATGCTTACGACCAGCAACAGATTTTTAGTATTTTAATGCATTTTATAATTTTCGCAGATTATTGTGTCATCGCATGTGTTTTAGCAGGCACATACTGCTGATATAAATAAATGTGTCTGCCTCAATACATACTGCCGCCTACATACTTGTTGAATATATCTTTAGATAATGCTTCTATGTAATTATTTTATGAGATAATATATATATATATATATGAATTCAGTTATTACAGATATGCCAACGTTCTAATTTATTCAGGAGCAAGATAAGTGACCGCCTTTATTTCACACTACTTTTTTTTATGGGTAATTTTCTTGTTAATCGCAATTACAAGTTGAAGAAATTTAATTATAAATTAAGACGTATGCAAGAAATGGCGAGAATCAACAATACTCCACAATAAATTAAAATGTTGGTAAAAAATACTGACGCTGTATAAAATTCACTTTTCGAAATGTGAAATTACTTGGATGGAAGAAAAAGAATCGATCGCCAAGTAAAAATTTGTGTACGTGATGATCATGTAATGAGAATAATCATAAAAACTTTCTGCTGTAAGATTAGTTTTTCTTTCACTGCAGAAAGCACCAGCGTTAGTTTGAGAAATAATCCAAAATTTTTAATTGTAGCAATGTGTTACATGTTTTCCCCGCCAAAAGGAAAAGATATATGACAGACATATGTTTCCAAATGTGAAACATCTTTCAAGCAAGATGGTAAGGAGTGCAATATATGTGTTTTATAGTGCAGCTTTATTTCTCTTATAACTCAAATTACCGGAAAAACCTCTATGAATGGAAGTCTGTACTAAAATACATAGGTGTCTCCCGTTTTTCAAGGAGACTTCAAACCGGAAAATTTTTAAAACAGTTTTCGGTAATACTAATCATCGAAAATGTTATATAACATATTTCATTTTGAAATACTGGTGCATACTTGCCAACCACCTCATTATGAACCGTACAATTTTCAGTACCAGCCTTTTTGTTCACACCAATAACTTTTTAGACAAATTTTAGTCTTATTTAATCGTAACAACATTTGGAGAGAATTACTCAAAAAATATAGTGGTGTGAGAAAAGGGCGTTTTTTCAGTGAGCGTTAACAATTGTGCGGTTATTAATGAGATGGTTGTCAAGTATGCTGGTGTCAATTCTCATTTAAATGTTTAAAATATATGCAGTTCTGGAAATATGTTAGGCGAAAATTCTGAGCTTCACATAGATAATCATAGTTTTTCAATGTTCATCATACTTGCTAACATCCTAATTAATATTCAGTAGTATTGTTAGCACCGCCTTCTTTTATGACACCAGTATCTTTTTAGAGCATTTTCCTTCTTATTTAATCGTAATTGTATTTGGAAAATATTACTCTAAAATTAACTGGTGTAGGAAAACAAAGGGCGGGGCTCTCAACAGTACAAAACATTAATTAGGATGTTGGAAAGTATATTCATGCATACGATTGCAAAGAAAATCTAAGTGCTTAACAAGCCTGTTAACAGGCCAGATTTGAATCCCTTCGAGAATATGTATTGTATTCTGAAAATAAAATTCTAAAAATAAAATTACAAATAAAAGCAACTACGACATTTGTAGAAAATATGGGGCATGTCTGTTGCACACATATCTTTAAAACCCAATGTCAGTCACTTATTTCAGCATGGATAACATGAATAAAACAGTGGATAAAACGAAATACATAAGGCAAAATACTGGCTTCACCATTTAAATAATCTTGTTAGACAGTTTTTTTATATAATAAAAAATGGTTTTAATCCTGAATTTAATTAGTTTTTTATTGTTATTATTATTATTATTATTCAAACGACTGTACTTAATGTTGATGTTCAGCTTTATCAAACTAACTTACACCTTTTCATTAATTATTGATAGCATTTTGTAGATCCTATATTAGATACATTATATATTAGATAACATTTTCATTAAAAAATAATATATTGCCTGGGATTGTTCTTTTGAGAATGTTCCAAATTCTAAATCTTATTAACGGTTTAACAACCAGTAATGCTTTCGACCGACTATTTAAGTTAATCAGTGAAATCCAAAAATAACGTTAAGTTACAGATAAGACAACTAATTATTTACTAATTTATTTATTTTACGATTTTTTAAAGTCTAAATTAGTTACAAATTAGATATTTCTCTCAATTTTTTAAAATAAAATTTTGATTATTCGCAGATAATTGAAATTATTTGTTCAATGATTTACAGTATACAATTTTTACTTATTTTGGTAATATAGGTGTATATACATATATTATTTAAGTTATACTATTATAGCTGTGATTTTATATATAATTATTCATAATTAAAAATTGTTTATTATTTTTAGCTGATCTAGAAGAAGAACCTGTGGTGGTTGTCGAGGCATTGGTAGACGGCAGTGCCAAAATGCCATGCGATGTTGAGAAAAAGGATGACATTGTGGAGTTTGTTTTCTGGTACAAAAATGATGGAGTGACAGCACTTTACACACTCGATGCACGAGACAGACCGCATCTTCAAGATGCAATCCATATGAAAAATGAAACTTACGCTGACCGTGTTCAGTTCTATTTAGACAGTAAAATCCCTTATTTACAAATGGACAAGTTGTCAGAAGAAGACACGGGTGATTATTTCTGTAGAGTAGATTACCAATGGTCTGCTACGGAGCTGAAGAAAGTAGAATTGATTGTTGTTGGTAAGTATCATTATATATATATCTATATCTCTCTATCTATCTATATATATATATTTTTTTTTCCCGAAAAATGCAAACGATTTAATCTAATATATAAAAGGTAACAAACCACTTTAAAACACGTAGATAAAATATTTTTATTAAAAACTACACAAAGCTTTTCGCCATTATAACAATAGCATCATCAGGTGTAATTGCGTTACATAGAACCAGCAATACATAAATAAAGAAGTTCAAACGGTTTAAAGTTACGGTTACAATAAAAAAAAAAATTTCATTTCAATATCATTTTCAGTATTTTTTTTTTTTTTTTTTTTTTTTTGTGAAAGTGAATCATGGTTTTTATATATTGCTGGTTCTATGTAACGCAATTACACCTGATGATGCTATTGTTATAATGGCGAAAAGCTTTGTGTAGTTTTTAATAAAAAATATTTTATCTACGTGTTTTAAAGTGGTTTGTTACCTTTTATATATTATTTATACACGTGAAATGTTTTATAATTTTAAACTTTTAATAGTTTTTAATCTTGATTTAATCTAAGTTGCAATTTAAAATTTCCTCATGAAGATAATTGTTTTACTCAACATTACAAATAGTCTCAGGTATAGTTGCTAACTTAGCTCCTTTTGGCTGTCGGAAAATTTTATTTAATTATTTTTTATTTTACTGTATCAGTGAAAACAGTTACAATTCACTGTTTAACACGCTGAGCGCCACTCAAATTCTTAAAAACCATCAAAATTCCATAATGATTTCTCCATTAATAAATAAAAATTAAGCAAACTTTAAATAAATTTTCAATCATTGAACGTAATATGTGTAGTTTTATAATCTATTTTATATCCACCTACGTTGGTTGACGCGGCTTTATATCATATTGACACTGTCCGCCACCGATGGTTGACGCGGCTTTATATCATATTTGACACTGCCGTCACCGGTGGCTGACAGGGAGCTCAACGTTTTAATTTTTTCTTGTTACTGCTTTTACTTTCGTAGTAAAACTTTCACTGAAATATTTGAAGTATAACATGTTCTGCACACTCCTAAAGTTTCAAGATGATTCCTTCAGTACTTAGAGATATATGACAAAATGCCTGGAATCTAGAATGGCTAACGTGGTGCGCAACGTGTTAAATAAAATAAATATTGCTATTAAATTTTTCCTTTAGCCAAAAAAAAACTAAGTTGGCAACTATTGTCTCAAGCCTCGTATTGCTCCAAAACTTTTACGCTCATTTTGTTACATTTTCACCACTATATTTCTAAACAGTGTTATTTCACATAACGTTTACACATGAATTAATATTCAAGGAAAATTTCTTTTTGGCGATAGTGATGGCAATAAAATAATAGTCGAGTAAAATTTTAGGAACTTTGTAACGCCTGTAACTTTAATTGTCAGTTAATTGACTTATGTATGAAGTATCTGTGGCCAACTGCATGCATCTTCCTCTGAATTATAACGTGGGGAAATTTACGGGCTAAATAAATCTTTGCGTCAGTCGACTTACATATTTTTTCCAAGGTCCAAAATTCAAAGTCAATAGACACTCAATGCTAGATTAATCAATTTTATACTCTACCATAGCTTACAAACTAGATGCCTTCTGCGTTGTTCGGAAACATGACAACAGATCAAGCGGTAGACAGCGCCATCTGGTACAGATTACGCGACTTTTTTATTCAACGGTCATCAATAATTTTAAGAAATGATATATGATATATATAACAGATGTTTCTTCGATTCTACTCGTCTTTTATGTGTACCAAATCCAACTTTTAAAAATGTTTAGTGGTCGTTGAATAAAAAAGTCGCAACCAGGTGGCGCTGTTTACCGCTTGAACTGTTGCTAAGTTTCCAAGCCACGCGGAAGGCATCTAGTTCAGGAGGCTATGATTCTACATTAAGATTAATTTTTATTTGGCTCAAATAATAATTGAAAGTCCTGTTTTAAAAACAGTTTCTACTTATGATTCTCGAAGGGAAGAAAAATTACGCAGAACTTATACCAGTATGTGTATTCGTTTAAAATATTTCCCTACCTATAAAATCTTGTTAAAGAAAATTTTAGTTCATTTATTGTGATATGAATTATGTGCAAATTTTCTACCCTTGTCATAGTGAATCTATAGTAAGACATGAATCTAATACGGACCTTCTACTCATCTTTATTACGCAATCCTTTATTTGTCTTTTCCAAAGTACCTCTTACATTTTTGCCCTCTAGCTATCTATTTCACTTATCTTCAAGGTTTCTCTAACATGATCAATTGTTAAATAAAACTAAATAAATAAAAGAGAGAATGATATATAAATTTTAAATTTATTGCAACAAGGATGAAATAGTTTTGCATCTTCTGACACCAGTGTTTTTTATCGAAACATTTTTGTCATATTTTTACAGTTATTTTTTTTAAAGCATACCTGCCAACATTCTAATTAACATTTCTTAGCCCATACCTCTGATTCTCTCTCTCTCTCTCTCTCTGTCTCTTTTTTTTTTTTTTTTTTTTTTTCTCATAGGAGTTTTCTCCAAATGTAAATACGATTAAAAACGAAAAAATTTTTCCAGGAAAAAAAAAAAAAAAAGACGAGGATGCTAACATTGGTATGGAATATTAATTAAAATATTGTTTGGTATGTTTTATAGGTTAGAAATTTTTGTGGAAAGATATTGTGAAAAAAAAAAAAAGAAGATTCTTTCATTAAAAAAAAAAAAAAAATCATTTCATCTGTGTTAAAATTAAAACATTTTTTTTTTTTTTTTTTTTTTTTTTTAAGCATCTTAATTAGTGTGTGAAAAAAATGTTCAATACTGTTTTGTATCCGATTACTAATAATAATTTGCGAGCAGAGATCCTTAACACAATGAAATATCACGATATAAAATGAGATTGATTTCGGATTATTGTTGTACTTTTTGAAGGTGGAAACTTACTAAGAATCGAATTTTCATCGAAGCAGGAATACTATAAACTATTTTCTTTACGCAGTCGCTTCAAGGGCACGCTCAGATGAACTGTGATTTCACTTTCCCGGTCCGTTGCTAGGTTAATGAAGAAACAACGACATCTCACTGGATGGAATTGAGCACGTGATATCAGTCACGTGATCTCCCTCCCCTCATTCCGTGGCCTTGAAGCACCTCTAATGAGGAAATGGACTACAGACCCTCCGTGGGGAGTCTAAAATGTGATCACATGCTTTTACCAAACCTGAGAGTTAAACCCAGACCGTCGCCAGTTTTTCACTTATTGCGGGGTTCATTATCCCAGCCCTTTTTCCTAGTCATTTTCAGGGATGGCACATTTCCGTCGATATTGCTGCCACTATTTTTATATAATAATATCTATCTTAATTAATCATAATGTGTTATTATAAGATAAACGTTCCGCATAAAATTAGTAGGGACATAAAAGGTGAATATTTCTCATATATAAAATACATAGCTGCTAACATCCTAATTAATATTCCGCAGTAACGTTAGCACTCGCTTTTTTTTTCATACCAGTCTTTTTAGAGCAATTTTCTTCTTACTTAACCGTAATTACATTTAGAGTGAAATATTCCAAAATTAAAATGGTGCAGATAAAGGGGTGGATACTAACAGTTCTATAGAATATTAATTAGGATATTGGCAACTATGCCCTGAAAGTGACCTGGAAAAAAAGGGCAGTGTGTAGGACAAACACTGTCTTAACTCCAGTGAGACGACCAACAGAATCTTCAATAATAATAATAATAATAATAATGATAGGTGATATCTTCTTATATTATACTAACAAACTAATAATTTGACAAGGAAAAATGTGAAACGCATGCAGTTTTTTTTCTTGTGCGTCTAGGCATGAAAGTTTGACACTTCTAATCTTCCTTAATAAAACAATAATAAATTAATGATAAAATCTGAGTAAAATTGCAAAATAACATCGATTAAACTTTATTTTTTCATTAAAAGTCAATGTGATGAAACAGAGTTCACTGTAGGAGATTCCTGATAACTGCGCGTTTGTTTGTTTCAAATTTCAGAGTTTATTTTATTTTTGTGCTTCCAAAAAAAAAATAACCAGGATAATAAATGAAATATAGTGTAACCACGTTTCTCACGTTTAGCTTTCAGAACGATTCCAAAGGCTTCGAGGGGTGCCAAATTGACCGAAAGTTTTAGATTTGGTGGATATCCAGTCATTCTGCGGTTCCCTTAACTTTTTTTTTTCTCAACCACAAGAATTATCACACCTATGTTAACAATACACTCGTTGAATCAGCACATGCGCAGAAGCTTTCATGATCACAAGAAACGTGTTTAAAGAATATATGCTTAGTTAAGATTCTAATTGTATCAATAAAATGAAAACATTATTACCGTAATTTAGCGTATATAAGCCGCAGCTTATTAAAATGTTGTGTGGGGGGGGTGCTCTTAGATAAACCGCACCGGAGGGTAAGCCGCGGCTTTTGCAAGCATTGTTACGATGATGTGACAGATGAATAAGGAAAAAAGATATCAGTCTTCTGACATCTACGCAGGTTAATAGAAATAAAAAATAATAAATTATAAATGAAGATAATAAATTACTTAAAAAATAATTCGGTATAAAGAAAATAAAATCAAACTATACCAGTATATATGCAGATGTAATGCAACAAATATGAGAAACACGGGAACAAGGTGGGGGAATTCGGGCATATATACAAAGTCATAAAAAAATTAATTATAAATAAAAGTTATAAATTATTTTAAAAGGCACTGTATAAAAATAATAATAATAATAATAATAAAATAAAATAAAACCAAATTGAAAGCCAGTATACAAATAGGATGCAAAAAATCAAAAACAAGGGAACAAGATGGCGAACTCCAGATGTATATGCAAATTAATCAAAATAAGGGATTATTAGTTAATAAATAAGAGATTATAAGCGCGAATCAGTGCTCGAGAAACTCGATTAATAAACTTCCGTTTTCGGAGAAGATCGACTGTTCCAAGAAGTATGGACAACGGAATTTGGCATTATCATCAGATAGCCCGCACTGATAGATAAGCTGCAGTCGCCAAAAATCAATGCTTTTTTTTTTTAAGATAGCCCGCGGTTTATCTTAACTAAATTAGGGTATTATTATTATTATTTATAATTTTAAACAGTTTTTTCATACTACTCTCTAAAATTTCTGGAGTGAGAATCTCTCTCCTTAAAAAAGTGACCCCTATTTTGACACCAATAAAGGTGAGTAAACATTATTATCACTCTTGAAAATGTGACATTTCTCACTTTTTGTGAAAGGGTGACGTATAGTCACTTTGTCACAAAGAGTGAGGTCATCATGTATTGTAAGATCAAACTTTTGTAGAGTGAAAAATTGCTGCCGCCATCTGTTAATCATAATTCGAATGAAAAATGAAGGACAATTTCTGAACGGTTCATGCATGTATTTGTTTAATAGAACTTATTCCTAGATTTATTCCTTATAACTAGATTTCTGATGAATAAAAAAGAAAGAAAATAATTACGCTAAAAGACAATTTGGTAAATATTTTTTTCTTCGCAATTGACAAAATCGAAGTAATATTATTAGTGAAGAATCAAAATCACAAGAAATATATCGAAACTCGTGTTGGAAAGTAAATAGTTTTATTCAGAAATATATAAAGTATAAGAGAAAATATCAGTGCAAATATTTAATGCACAACGCTTTAAAATCTATAATAACTCATATTTTTATTATATTCATAGTCAGCTAACATATGCGAAATATTAAGAAATTTGGCTATAATTCTTTACTAATATTTAAAATCAACAGCGAGTTTTATATTTCTGAACGGATGAGCTTTTCAGAAAACTCTATAGATTTGTATGCGAAAATTTATTTATTTATTTATTATTTTTTTTTTAAAACATGTACACTTGAATAACTTATTTTCCCTATAAGCTACTTTAAATGACTGCTTATATTAGGAAATTTGTTTTTAAGTACACATTTTGCTTTTAAAATAATTCTAATTTTAGCAATTTCAAAATAATTTTAATTTTAAAATATCCATTAGAATTCTGTAATTTTATATTGTTGATAAATAAAGTAAAAATTAAAAATATGATTGATCACTTATAAGAATGATTTAATAATATAAATTAAGCAATAAGTGTATGTGCTCAGTGGTTCAGTGGTAAGACACTCGCTTGCTACGAGGACGGCCTGGGTTCGATTCCCGGCGAATCCTAACTGCATTATTTCCACCGTTGAACTGGAGTTGATTCGCAAGGGAAAATGAAACGATATCGTCTAGTGTACGTAATTTTTTAAAGGAAAAATAAACAGTCATATTCTTTAAATTGCTCCGAATAATCTCACTCTTAATAAAGAGTGAGAAATCTCACTCTTTCGAAAAGAGACTTTTCACTCTTTAGAGGTTGGCTCCATTTTGGCATGTTCAAAGAGTGATATGCCACTCTTTTAGAGTGAGATCTCACTCTTCATATTTTAGAGAGTATAAAATTTCCTTTAACGAACGCGAGGATTTTCTAAATTCTAACAATCATCGAAAATTTCAGTCATCGAATTACATTGTTAATTTAGAGAATTATTGATAAAACAATAATTTAATTGTTAAAATTTGTGTATTCCCGAATAATCGCATTACTGAAAACCACTGTGTACTATTCGATTATTATATCTTTTAAATTTAAATTTTAAACCGCAAATTATAAAAATAATTGTTCACAAAATCTACAATGTAAAATGAATTTCCTTCAGAAAACATGTTACTAAGAAAACGCTTCATATTGCTTCTTACATAAAACTATCTAACAAGATTTCTTTTTTTCTTTTACGAGATTTATCTAATTTTCACAAAGCAGTTTATCATTCTTTCCTAAACCATTTATTTTTAGCATATTTAATGATCATTCTCAGATATTCATCAATCTAAACTCTAACTCATTGATAAATAAACTATCAAGGAAAGGAAATTCCAACATTTCAGCTATTTGATTAATATGGGTTGCAAAAGATTAGCGAGCTTCATTACAGGCGAGGGAAAGAGCTCTGAAATTGAGAAATCCCAATCGATATTTTGGCAAAATCCCATATCGCAGTTGTTGATGTATGGACTTAATTAATTTACATAATCATTTTATTTTTCCATAATATTATTAATATTATTGTATTATATATTCATAGAAATATTAACATTTTAATATTCAACAGTACACGAATTGATATTTATAATTATTATTTTTTTATTACCTTTTTTCAGATCAATCATCTATAATTATTAAACATTACTGTCTTTCTATATATAAATTGCTAAGAGAGTTTTTTTCCTATAAGTTCGTGGCTGGACGCAAGTTGATTGGCTAAGAGAGAATTCCTTCTGTTTGTCTGTCTGTTGTTGCCACCAGCTTTTCATACTTTAGTTAATTTAAAAAATTTTCACCAGTTTCTTATACTTTAGTTAATTTTAAAAAAAAATCTAACTGTGCAATCGATAAGTTAATTAAACCGAAGAACTCAGAAAAAATGTCCCTTTCATTTGGTGCCATATTTGTAACGAAATATTGACTAGATTTTTAAAATTAATTAAAATTTGAAAATAATGACCTGGTAAAAGATTTAAATGGGGACATTTAAAATATATATATATATATATATATATATATATATCTTTTTTTTTTTTTTCAAAACATAAAATGAAATACGCTTTCACGCAAAAAATAAAAAATTATAAAATATTTTACTCATGGACATGAAAAAATGAAAATTGAAAATGAAGTAAAAAAAAACAATTTATATAAAGTTGCACGAGAGTTCCAAAAAACAATGGAAATATAAATGAACGTTAAATAAATAAAGTAGTCGTCTGCTCAATTACGTGATATTGAAAAACAAAGAATCGAATTCAGTAAATATGGAAAGGAAAGGAAAGCGAAAAGAAAAGAAGCAAACAAAAAATAATAATAACATAAACCAACGGGAAACCAAAGCGGGCTTTAAAGCAGTTTCATGATTTTTTTTATTTTATTTTTGTTTGTAAAGCGATATAGAAAAGAGTTTCCTTTAAATATAGTGACCAGCGAAGCGAAAAAAGCCATCGTTCATTCACTATCTTCATTGATTTCACGAATAAAAAATGGTTTCGTTTACAAACTTTGATCTATTGGCAGGCAGGCAGCATCAGGCCGAGTTTTGTACATTTCAAGTTTGATTTTGAAATTTTTCCCGCATTCGGAATTCGGTTCGTTTCCGAACTTCCCACTTTGTTCCCGCTTTGCTAGTTTGTAAATATTTAAAAATCTTCTTTAAGCAAAGCTGTAAGAATTTCTATTTACTTCTTAACATTGTTTTATATATAGATATGTATACAGTACCCGCCGCTTATTAATATATCATTTGTTCTGAGCCAAAGTAATTTTATTTAGCGGCTGATTTTTATATACGGCGAACGTTACAGCACTCAATAAAAAGGTATTACATCCCTGAATTTGGAAAGAAATTTCAAAATGTAACGAATAATGGATCTAATAAACAATATTAAATGATTTTTGACGTATAATTAATTAATTGTACCTACATTATAAGTAAATTAAACGCATATCAAGTTTTGATGCGGTTTTCTTTCAGACAGATGATAATTACTTTGCCAAAAAATTCACGCTTTACCAGAGCCTGATTAAGGGGGAAGCACACATTATCTCCGCTGTCACCGGAATATTTTTACAATTATTTTTTACTTCATGTCATAGAAATTCCGCGCTTCGACGGGGAAATATTTTTTATAGAAAATGAACGGTGTAAAACAATCCAATTTACTCACCGTTATTGGACACCAGAATTCTTTTAAAATAATTTTTAATGAGAATTTTGTGTTTATTATAGCAGGAAAGTATTTGTTAAAAAATAACGGTGTAAGTATAAATAATGTGTGCTTCCCCCTTAATCAGGCTCTGCGCTTTGCATTTAAATTGAAAATCTTTCCATTTAAACCTCTTGCTTCTTATTTATTTAAAAATGAGAACTAAAAATTGTCTTTTAATAACTAAAATATATAAATAAATAAAAGAATAAATAAATAAATAAAACCTCATAGTTTGCGAATCAAATTAAATTTGCAACTTATTATCGCACTTCAAAGAATATGTTCCTTCAAATTGTTACTAACAAAGAAACATTCAAAAGGTGCCGTCTTCAAAAAATACTGAAAAAAATATATGTGATTCTACTCTTCATAAAACACCAGAAAGTGAAAATTTTTTCGCTGTGTCCTTATTAAAATCTATATCTATATTCACCAAAATCTGTACAATTCGTGAGGCGGTGATCCACAAAACGTGCATAAATTTTCAGTTCAATCGAATATGGCGATTAGACGGTATCGCACTTTAAAAAATTTGGTCCCATAGACCATAAAGATAAACAAATTCTCCTTGTATACATGTAAAAAAACTAAAAGTGCTAGATTTATTGAAACCTATACAGTTTGTGCAACGGTGATTTATAACCCGTGTATAAATATTTAGCTCAGACAAATGTTTATACGATGTCGCACTTTAAAAAATTTTGGCCTATAGATCATAATGATAAGTAATATTTCTTTGTGTCCCTTTAAAAAACTATGAGAGGTATATTCACCAAAACCTATACAGTTAATACAGTGGCTATTTATAACATGTGTATAAATTTATATTTCAGATGAATAATGTGTTTAGACGTTATCGCACTGTAAAACATTTGGACCCGTAGACCATAATGATAAGGATTTTTTTTTTTTTGCGTCCCTTTAAAAAACTACAAGCGAAATCTATACTGTTCGTGCGACGGGGATTTATAACATGTGTATAAATTTTCAGTTCATACTAATAAAATGTTTAAACGCTATCCCATTAAAATAAATAAATAAATAAATAAAATAAGGCCATAGGCCATAATTATAAAGATTTTTTTTCTTTATGTCCCATTAAAAAAAAAAGGCCATAGGCCATAATTATAAAGAATTTTTATTTATGTCCCTGTAAAAATATATATATAAGTGCTAGATTCATCAAAATCACTAGAGTTCATGCTATGGTGACCTATAGCATACGTATAGACTTTTATCTCATTCGAACAAAACGTTTAGGCGCTATCGTTTTAACTTTCACACATACACACATACATATATTATCGGAAAAATAGTAAAAATGAACGCAGTGCACCTCAAAACATACGGAAACATCAATACATCAAAGTCAGATTTTTGTCCTTGCATACGTATGTTTGGAAAGTTATAGAAATGCCTTGTCTTTAAAAACATCTATATTAAATGACCACAGCGTTTTAAAATAATTTGGTATATCTGTAATGACAGTAAAATGCAGGGCCTGATTAAGGGGGAAGCTCGCTCTCCACGCATTATTTATACTTACACCGTTATTTTTTAACAAATACTTTCCTCCTATAATAAACAGAAAATTCTCATTAAAAATTATTTTAAAAGAATTCTGGTGTCTAATAACGGTGAGTAAATTGGATTGTTTTACACCGTTCATTTTTTATAAAAAATATTTCCTCGTCAAAGCGTGGAATTTCTATGACATGAAGTAAAAAATAATTGTAAAAATATTCCGGTATGAGCGAGCTTCCCCCTTAATCAGGCCCTGGTAAAATGTAAACGAACGAAGTTGCATTGAATGTGCTTGCATTTAAATGTTTAACAATAATAATGTCCTTAAGAAATATACATACAACATCTTTTACATCTCTTCCAGCCATGTCTTTTACTTGATAAAAGTGTTTCAATATTATATAAAATTCTTTTAAAATTCAAAGTGAACTTCTTTTATTAAAGAAAGTTGTTAAAATTATAACGTGGTAATTTCAACTACGAAACAAATAATATTTAAAAGTATGCGTACGAATAAAACGTGATAATATCAAACTAATGATTATATTCTCAACAAAAATTCTTATTTTTAATCTTTCTTAAAATTTTATAATGATAGGTACTTGAAAAAATTGTAAAATAATAAAAAGTATGAGGTTATTTAAATTATGCGAGTCTTTGGACTTTTTAAGTTACAAAATAAGTTCACAAAAGTATAACTATTTCCTCATTATTACAGGAAGATAAAAATTGTCGATTCAGCTAATGCAGGCCAAAATTTTAATTTTCTTAAAATACATATTCTTTTTTTTCTTTTTAATACTTGAATATCTTAAGTAATTATTATCAAAAATACCTTTTGTTAGATAATTCGAAAGGTAAAAGCGTATAATAACAGTGTTTTAATAATAACTGCATGAAAAGACTGAAAATTTGAAAGACTATAAAGTAATAAGATGTTTATTTTTACTAGTTGAATAACAGATACAAAAACCTTTTTAAATTACTAATTATATGTCGGTAATTATTGTATGTTTAAAATTGAACAGAGGAATAATTAGTTATTTTCTCTTATTTTATGATTTTGCCAAGTTATATTAAGCTATTATTTGTTTTAAAACTAAATATCGATAAGAATTTCTTTTTATTTTACATTTTGTAACATATAGAGGTAAAAAATATTTCCTGTTATTTCTTTACGCAAAACATACTAAAAATAAAATAAATTTTATAATAGACTTTTTTAATATATGATTTTTTAAGTAATGATACTCTCATAGATGCCCAATTGTACGTTTATTTACTACCGGAAATTTTTAGTAAACACTTTTGTTAATTATTTCAGTAATTTCTGCTGAATAAATAAGATAAAAATTTTATTCAGAAAAAGTGGTGTTAACCTTCCGAAGAAATAAATATCGCCCATAGAGAATAAACTGCCACCAGAATTTTAACAGGTCTAAAACAAAAGAAATAAATGAAGTTTTCCCTCTATACTGCAGGGATGGAACACGGGCGCAGAATTCATACCGGAATCCGTTTAAGAAATTTCTCTACCTATAATATCGTTGATTTAAAAAGTAGAAAATTTTCTTACATTGAGAGTGGTATGAATTCTGCGCCCGTGTTCCATCCCTGATATTGTTAAAATAAAATTTTGTTAAAAATTTCCAGGGCGAAATTCTGTAGTTTTGAGTTATAAATCAGTGTTGCCAGATTAGGGATTTTGTCCCTATTTTGGGGATTTTTCGGGCTAATGGGGACAATTTTGGGACCGAATGTTTGTGGGGAATTTCGAGGGGATTTTTGAAATTTTTGGAGAATTTTTCAACATTGTTTCGTCTACTCTACCTGCTAAGTTTACATCATCGCCAAATGTAGGGATTTGTCACTATGCCAGGTAGATTTATAACAGTTTTCTTTAGCATATAGGGGCTTTTGAATGTACCCCCTCTTCCCAGGACGTCTTCAGTATATCCTGAGGAGGAAAGTACTACATTTTGTGTACATCCTCAGCAGTAACGTACTTTACGCAAATTTAAAATTTTTCCGATAAATATATAAAAGTTATTTTGTATTTGGGTATTTTTTTCAAAAATGAGCGTTTTTTGGGGGAAAATTTGGGCTTAAATCTGTTAAATACACACACACACACACACACACACACACACACACACATATATATATATATATATATTACTTTTTTAGTAATAAATGAATTGTGGATTTTTTTGGCAATAAACCAAAAAGAGAAATTTGAAAGCCTGTTTGGGGAAATAGACTGTCGACCATATTTGCAACACTAGTTAATTGCAAATGGAAGAGTTAAAATACCGTGTTAGTTAGCTCCTGCGTACTGTTAAAATCAGATTTAACTCTTGGAAGGTCAGTGGTTACTTACACTAACCACATTTTCTTTAATGCCTAACTCGAAGAATTCAACAGCAATTTTTCTACCTTTATATTACATTCACACACACACACACCAAAAAAAAAAAAAAATCATTTATATATTTTCAACTAATTTTGTTCGTAAATTTTAGTTCTTTAGATCTGAAATGAGCAGAATTAAATAGCCCCTAAAGGCGTTCAAAACCAATTAAAGAAGTTTTCATTAGATTTGACATTTTTCATATATTCTGTGTATATCATACTGAAGATATATAAATAGTATTAATATATGAATAAGTAATGTAATATCAATAATGTGCGAATGTCATTCTTATTGAATTGATCTTAAATTATATCGAAATGATATGAGCATACGTTACTACTACCTGCTCAAAATTCTACGTGAAGTATACTTTATTTTATTTATTTATTTATTTATTTTTAATACTTTTCTTTTATAGCGAATGCTTCTTTAGAATAGAAAATACTATAAATTTATTATTTTAGTAAGATAACTTGTACTACCCAAGCAGCACCGAAACGTTCTCTGAACGTTCAAAAATTGTTCTGCAAACACGTTCTAAGAACGTACACTTTGAACGTGTTATAGACGTCTATCTGTCCATCTTGAAGACGTACAATAGTACGGTTCAGAGAACGTTCAATGAACGTGTAACTATCACCATCGGTATTATAGAAGCGTTCTAAGAACGTTCTATGTATACGGTCTCAGAACGTTCTAAACGTTTTTAGAACGTTTTCAAAACGTTATACACATTTTCAGAACGTTCCAGAAAACGTACTGTAAACGTTCTAAAATAGTGTAGTTAAAAAAAAAAAAAAAAAAAAAAAAAATATGACGTCATTATAAAAAATCACCTCAGTACGAGCGCTTAGAAGTAAAAATTACATAGCTGATGACGAATAATGATACAACACATGAGCAGGGATATGAATTACTTTTTTTTTTTCAATTCAAATAATGTTTGAGAAATTTTAACATACTTACTATTCCTTTAATTTCAACGTATATGCATCAAAAATTCTATATTCTATGACAGTTTTCCCCAAAAAGTGTCATAACGTCTCTTTATACCTTAAAAAATTTCTTAAATTTTTGCATTTTTTAAAAATTTCTTTTTTTCCCCTAATCTGAAGATAATAAAGTTGTAGTATTAATTACAAAACTTTGAATACACACCATAAAATGCAAGAACTCGCACCAACTGTTTCGGGTCAAAAAAAGACACAACCCTTCATCAGGCGAACATTGTAGGCACGAGAGCTGCAAACAAGCACGTTGAGTATGTTGAATGCGTTGCCGCTTTGTTTGTAGAAGCCGTGCTTTGTTTGTAGCAGTTGCGAGTTCTTGCATTTTATGGTGTTTATTCAAAGTTTCGTAATTAATACTATAACGTTATTATCTTCAGATTAGGGGAAAAAAGAAATTTTTTAAAAATGCAAAAAATTAAGGAATTTTTTTAAGGTATATATAGACACGTTATGACACTTTTTGGGAATTACTGTCATAAAATATGGAATTTTTCATGCATATACGTTGAAATTAAAGGAATAGTAAGTATGTTAAAATTTCTCAAACATTATTTGAATTTTAAAAAAAAGTAATTTATATCCCTGTTGCTGTGTTGTATCATTATTCTTCATCTGCTATGTACAACTAAACTCTTGATTTATTTTGCTTGTTTTAATCCTTGTGATTCCGAATGCGTCATCCTATGATTAATGTTTGTTTTTCATGGTTGTTTTCTGTTTCATTCTCTGATTTCTTGAAGTAAATAATTTATTCCAATTTATTCTTCATTTCTAAGTTCCATTAATTTCTTGTACGATAGGGTGCCCGCTAGCAATTTGCTATTATAACTGCTAACGAACGAAATCGTACATTGGTGCTCAACGACGAAAAGGGTCACCCCTGACGAGTTTTTTTTTTTATTATTATTTTTTCTACCATTCTAAGCTTTTCCTAAAAAAAATGTTTAAAATGCTGTCTTAATTTTTTATTTCCTCGTTGCTTGTTTGTATCTTTTGATTTAAGTTTCATGTGGTTTTTACGCACCGGCAAAATTATTAAAATTGCAACTAACAATATAGGAATAAATTTATGATTAGACTGAAGTTAAATAAAATAAAAATAAATAAATAAAAAATAAATGTTTCAATAAATCACAATCAGTCTCCCCAGGTTATTTAAATTTGTTGTAATTTCCTTCTCATTGACCTATGTGGTTTCAGGGATCTTATATCTGTTGCTTGGCTTTAACTAAGATTAAAAATTCATTTATACATATATATATAATATATATATATATATATATATATATATATATATTATTTTTTTTTTTAAATACAGGGTGCAAAGCATTGTGACGAGAATACCTTTATCTTCGCAACTATTGGTCGCAAATATATAGTTTCAGTTACAAAATGTTTTAAAGAATATGAGCATTTGTAGTATAACATGTTTAAATTTAAAATATCTATTTTTTCAAAATTGCAAAAACTAGCTTTTTACATAGTCCCAGATCCCTATAGTCATATTTAGAAAACTGACACTCATCCTAACAAAAAGTTTCATTTCTATTCTCCCCAAATGGAACAAGATATTTAAAGTTTGGATTTTCTAACATATTTCGGTCTTCAATAAGGGATCGGTTTAAAAATCCTAATTGGACTTTGTTTGCATTTTCCCTGGGTTTATTAAAGAATTTTTCATTGACTTTTTAATAAAGCCCGAGAAAATGCGAAATAATCCTAAATTTTGAAACTAACTATCTCAGACAATTTTGGGTGCACAAAAGTGAAACTTTTTGTGTTATATTTTTTAGGTTGGAACTCAACTTTCACTATTAGTGTCATGAAAATTGTATAAAAATTATCAGTTTTTGTGATTTTTAATAAATTGATTTTTTAAATTTAAACATGTCATATAATGAATTCTTACATTTTTTTTTAAATACATTTTCTTATTGGAGGACGTCTGAGACCAATTGTTGCGCAAATAAAGGCCTGCTCTCGACTTTGCACCCTGTATATTCTAAACATTTCTGGGTACTACTTTGTAAGTCCATGGATAGTTTATAAATATATTTGAATGCTGAAGTTTATAGAAAGTTTTAATATTTCAACATAAAAAATAATTTCAAAAATGAATGTACCAATACACCGCTAAAATAATATATAATTGAGTTTGGAATATATTGTTAATTTATAATAATAAGAAATTGAAACAAAAAATTAAAAATTAGTTAGAAGGAGGAAATTTTAAAAATTTCTAAATAATTAAATACATATATATATATTTTTAATCAAAATATTTTTCTAAAATATTTAACATACTTCATATTTTTAAATTTCAGTACATGTGTGTATACATATTTTCAGTTTACAGCAGCAGTTTACAAAAATGATGTTTGCAGGTATTTAAATTTATAACACATGGCAATGTAATTCGTATTCTTTAAATGTTTAAATTTCTTTAAATTGAGTCAACGCAATTTTTACCTCATTTGATGTAATTATGCTATCATGGCATATTAAATAATTGATAAATGTAAATATCATTAGTATTAATAAATAATATAGTAAATCGTCCTTTTTTTTTTTTTAAGCAGAATATCTTTTTTTTTTTTTTTTTTTTTTTTTATAAAGATGTGGAATAGAATTGAATCTTTGTTTTATTATGCAGATAAACAATTTCATATATTTTATTTAATAAATAACAGTAAAGAGATATTTAAAATATTTAACCTAGATTGTATATATATTATCATATAAACATTAAATAAATACTTCAGAATTTAAAAAGAAAAGAAAAAAAGAATTACGAACCTTCTTAATTTTGTTGATAAGAATTTTCTTCGAGAAAATACCCTTCCAACTAGCATTTTAAAATACACAATGACCAGTCGGAAGGGCATTCACTTAAAATTAGCACTTATCTTGTAAAACTTTTATGACTTCCTCATACTTCATTCCAGAAACATAATAACGAAAATAGTTATTTTAACAAATTCCATCTCAGAAGACTAAATTAATAAAATGAATCCATAATTTCTAAGCGGTTTTCTGTAACAGAAGCAGTTTTTTCTGCGATTCAACGCTGCTTTCTAGTATCGAAAGTTAGGCTTAAGAACTTACGCAGATATGAAAATGATTGTTTAATTGATATTAAAATAAGACTTTAATAAATAGAACATAGAGAATATTACAGGTTAAAAATATTACATTTTTACCTTTTCTAAAGCTTATCCTAGTCATTATAACGCTAAAACTGAATAAATCAGATTACATGTTTTAAAATTACCGCCTCACATAACGACACGACTTTCCCAAGACCTGGCGCCTGGCGTTTGACTTTGCAGTTGCACGGTCAGCGAAAATTAAATAAATGCAATCCACAGATGTCGATGTTAACATCTGCTCTCACTTCTTGCATCCGCAATAATCATGTTTCAAAGTTCAACATATGAAACAGAAATTTATTAAGCATTTATAGATGTAGGAAACATATAGTCAATATTTTAAGGAAAAATGGAATGGAGTTAAATAATTATTTAAATTTTTATAAAGTATTTTAAAAACTTATGATATCACTTTATTTTTCCATTTTAAGATCTAGAATTAAACGGAAAAGCATATTTTGTTTTAGTGTATATTTCAGTATTGAACAAAATATTCAGTGAAAATAAATAAAATAAAATAAGAACAATCAAACAGAGTAATGATTTAACAACATTATCAATATTGATAATTTATCAGTAACATTTAAACTTAAATAGAATCATAAATAAAATATAATAAAAGTTTAAAATTATGCTTAAAGAAAAGAAGAAAAAAACTCATTTCTGTAACTTCCCGATGAGTATTAGAGACCGCGAGGTTCTACTCTCGAACCTTACAGACGGGAAGTGTTGGTTTCGATTCCTGGTCACGCTCGTCGACTTAGGTTTTCGGAGTTTTCCCGTGATTTTCTTTGAAACTCGGGTAAAGCACTATATTACGTATTCAATAACATCCGTGATTAGTTTTTTGTATCTAAACTCTGGGTCTGGGGAATGCATAGATTTTCATGACAGAAGACAATCATTTTTATGCTGTATAGAAGATCTTAGAAAATGTATTTTTCTAAGGGTTTATTATTATTATTATTACAAATGAAAAAAAAAAAAAAAAAAAAAAAACGGTAAATTTGTTTTAAATCATCAGAAAACGATGTTTCAATTATTCGTTTTAAAGGTGATATCGAATTCTTTTGAAAGATAATCATAGTGAAAATTTTTATCCACCCCTCCACCATCCTCCAGGGATGATGTATACTTATTCCTAGGGGAAAAAACAATGTCCTATGAATAATAATAATAAAAAAAACCTGTTTAACTATTACTCGTTATACAGCCAAATTGAATCAATAATATATATCAAATGTATGTCACGCAGAAGGTTTGGTGAGTATATATATTACAGAAGCTGATAGATAGCCTTTCTGTGAATGGAAAATATTGGAACGTGGCAGTGCCACCTGTCGTCCGATATGCACCCAAAGGCAATCTGTAGAGTTTTACGTAATATTAATTTCACTTACCAAATTTACAATATTTATAAATCACAGAAGTTGAGATTTTTCGTTTCCGTTGTGAGATTAAATTGCAAAATAGCCACGACACCTGTTGGCCGATGTGCATCCAAAATGGACCAGTAACGCTTTACATAAAATCGATTTCACTTATAACTTCAGTGTATCAGAAAATTTATTGTTAAATCACAAGAGTTAAAATATTGCCTTTCCGTTAAAATGATTAAATTGCAGATTAGCAACGCCACCTGTTGGACAATGTATACATCCAAATTGTATTAGCAGAGGTTATGATGATATAAGCCAATATATCAAGTTTAATGCATTTGTACACTATAGAAGCTGAGATATAGCTGTCCCATAAATGGAGGGTTTCATTGCATAGCACCGCAATCTATCGGACGATATACCCCAAATGAAATTCAAATAAACTCCAATTTAGGGCAAGATCTAATATTGTAACAAGTTTGGTTGAATTCCATACATTGATTCCTGAAATACAAAATTCACAAAATTTTTCCATGAGTTTAAAATTTTGTAATTTTTTTTCACCTCACCGCTACTGATTATTGAGAAGCATTCTTTACTGACGTGCTAACAAAACGCTAAACTGAAAATGTAAAAAATGCTCTATTCTCTATCATGCTAAAAAATATAAATTTCGAATAACTTACGAAGTTTTTAAATTAGAATGTTGCAAATCTCTCAATAAGATTCTTATCAATATCAAAAGTGATATTTTAAAACTGGTCCGATCTCTCTGAAATCATTTGTTCTTGAGATATTAATATCGTTTACATGAACTAACGGGCTATCACACTAATAGGTGCCGATACACATTAACAGATACCATACCAACCTTTTGACTTCCGGATTCCTCACGCCACAAAACGTGTAAAAAAAATCAAAAACTGAAGTCAAAAATTTTCATGATTAACCTAGTTTCCCAACCAATAGTACTAAAAAGTCATTTTGTCATATTCGTTATAATTACACTGTTACAGAACGTGTTATGACGGTGTCACACTTGAACGTTCTATATAGAACTAGAATTGTACGTTTTATAGATGGTACAAATCAAACATTTTCAGAACGTTCTAAATAATACTATTTCTGAACGTGTTTTAGAACGTTCTTTTGACACGAAACACGGTGTTTGAACTATTGAAACCGTTATTAGACGTTCACAGAACGTTCCTGTGCTACTTGGGTAGTACTTACCTCTAGTATATATAGTGCTGGTCAGTACTACATAGGTATTAGTAGTAGTAGTATTAAGGTACTGTTAAAAAAAAAAAAACTCGTTTTTGTTTAAAGGGCGAAAAATTCAAATAATTATTGTTAAGTGATCCATATATATACCGTATTTTTCGGTGTATAACACGCAGGTCAAATAAGTGATTTGCACACCAGAAAATTTAATTTTGAAATAAAACTATATTTGTAAGAAAAAAAAGCTTGTTAAAAAATAACTTTTACTGCATATTTAAATTTCCGGTATAAAACTCATTTAACAAACCTGCGCGTTATACACCGGAAAATACGGTACATATATATCAACAATGAATATGTTTATAAAACTCTTTTCTGTGGTTATTACGTTGAGGACATTAACATATTTGATATTTAATTAATCAATTTCCCATGTGAAATAATTGTGTTTCGCTGCGACTCAAAAATTTTTTCATTATACTTCGTCGTCTTAAAAGTATTGGAAATGTACATTTTTACTACACAGATATACAGGTTGTTTTTTATATCTTACTTTTGGATTTAACTTGAGTACGTTCTACCGTTAAACACAATTGTATATTTTAACTTTGTTAAATCGATTCTTTATATAATCAATTTTTAAATAAATCTTATTTTGATACTGAAATTTACTTTTAAATATTACTAGAAATCTTCATCTATTTTCTCCGTTATAGCTGAGATGCCAAAATTTTAATTTATTCCGGATCATTTTTAGCCCCACCTTCATTTTATACCACGTTTTTCTTAAGAGTGTTTATTTTTTTATTTATTATTTTATTTTAGTCATATAGTAGCATAGCTGCCAATATTTTAATTTATTCCGGAGTACTTTTAGCCCCGCCTCTATTTCGCACCACTTTATATATAGAAAATTTTTCTCTAATATATAAATTCGATCAAATAAGAAAAAATTACTTAAAAAAAAAAAGTGGTACGAAATAAAGGCGGGGCTAAAAGTACTCCGGAATAAATTAAAATATTGGCAGCTATGACAGTAGTTATACAGTAGATAAAAATATTCGTTAAATAAAGTAATTCGGATTAAAAGCAGGGCTAAAAATGCACCACAATAAATTAAAATGTTAGCAATAATGGTTATAGTTTTCTAGCTTATTTTTAACAGACAACATTGAACTGTTTTTTGCTTTTATGATCTCAATTTTAATGATATGTTTTAAAAAAAGGAATTATATTTCACTGTAAAAAATATTTTAATGTTAGATTAAATATAAAATATTACTTTATTTTTAGTGCCTCCCAAAAGAGTTGTCATTCACGATGACTCAGGACAAGAAGTTCGTGATATTGCTGGGCCTTATAAAGAACGATCCGACGTAACTTTGTTTTGCGAAGCTCAAAGAGGTAAGTAAGATCATACAGAATTTACTGTTTTATTTATTTTTTACTTTGTCGACTGTACTTAATTTTAAATGTATATTGTAATAATTCTGTATAAAAAAAATAGTTTATGTATTTACATTTTTATTCGATCATAATGCAAAGAACTACTTTAATTTTTATTGAAGACCGTAAAATGCAATTAAATAGCATTTCTTCAGATTAAACTTGCTATTATACATTTAGTTTCACTGGTCTTTAAACATAGTCGTTTATTTTGAGTATCAATTTATTTTTACAGAACTTTGAGAAGAGTAAACAAAAATTCGAACGATCGAAGATTTCAGAAAAAATCGTCCCTAAAGACGCAACTGAAATGTTGCTTTAAATCATTGTGTATTTAAACTTTCACAACGTCTTCAATTTAGGATTAGTCATCAATAAATTTATAAATGCTTTCTAATTGCAATTTACCATTTACTTTCATATTGCATTTTAAACTAATAAATAAAAAAATAATTTTATTTGCATGATAATCTCTCATTACCTTTTTTATTATTGAGAAATATTGTGGTTGTTTGAATTATAGAAATCATGTAAAATTGTCAACACTACCTATTACATACTTGCCAACCACCTCATTATAAACCGTACAATTTTTAGTACCAGCCTTTTTTTTTCACACCAATAACTTTTTAGAGAAATTTTAGTCTTATTTAATCGCAACAACATTTGAAGAGAATTACTCTAAAAATATAGTGGTGTGAGAAAAGGGGCGTTTTTTCAGGGGGTGTTAACAATTGTACGGTTATTAATGAGATGGTTGGCAAGTATGCTATTACATACTTGCCAACCTAAACCGGAAGATTGTTAGTCCAGCCTCTTTCCGCCTATTTTTTTCACACTATTCTCTTTTTAGAGTACTTTTCTTCTTATTTAATCATTAATAAATTTACGAGAGATTACTCTAATTAAGAGAATTACTCTAAAACTTAAGTGGTGTACAAAAAGGGGCGGGAACTAGCAATCTTCCGGGCAGAGTTCCAAACTTTTATAATTTATTTACGAGCATTTTTAGCCCGCCTTCTTTTCGCACAAGAAATTTTGTAGATTATTTCTCTTTAATACGTGACAACGATTAAAAAAAAGAAAAACATTTTTCGAAATTTCCGGCATGAAAAAGAGACGGGGCTAAAAATGTTCCTGAATAAATTATAAAAGTTGAGAACGCTGCTTCCGGGTTAGGTGTGCAAGTATGCGGATACTTCATAAATGTTTCTGAACGTTTTCAAGAGCTGCTAACCTAATCCGGAGGATTGTTAGCACCCACCCTTTCTCTACATCAGTCTTTTTAGAGTATTTTTGTACTTTTTCATCGTAAATACATATGAAAAGAATTACTTTAGAAAATAAATGGTGTGGGGAAAAAAGGCGGTACTAACAATCCACGGATTAGGTTGGCAGCTCTGGTTTTCTCTTTTTATCTGTTACAAATTTTACAGTGATTAAAAAAGATGAACAAAACTTCCCTGAAATCGTTGAATGGCATAATGTGGAAGATTGATGGCTCAAACTGATGTTTAGAGCTGCATCGAATAAATGAATAAAAATCAATCTTATTCAACCAAATGAAATACAATAGGTCGTACTCTCCGTCCTTTTTTTCAGGACACTCTCATGAAAGAGATTTTTTTCAAATTTACTGCTACAACTAATCTTATAAAATAATCTGTATAATCATGACACATTACTATAAACATACAAGAAGTATTTCTGTATGAAATTAATGGTGGCAAGAAGGCGAAAATTTCTTATTTTTAAGAGTGTCCTGAAAAAAGGGCGGAAAGTACCACTGCTGAAAATAATATAACCTAAGATTAAATCAATTATTTAGCTTCATTCTTTTTTTCTTAATGGAATTGAAAACTACTAAACAACAAAAAGCTTCGTACACGGTTTGTTAATATTTTATTAATTTATTACTATTGAGAACGAATTGTATATAATCATTATATTTCATTGACTGACATTTATTTTTTAATCAATATATACTAATTTCTGCTACAGGATATCCAGCACCAAATGTGACGTGGTATCGAGATGGAAAATTATGGGACAACACTTTCAAACAAGGCGCTAATTCAGTAGTTAATGAAATGAAATTAAGAAATCTAAGTCGATCGGAACTGATGGCAACGTTTCAGTGCAAAGCACAGAATACAAAACTAATTCCTCCAATCGTCCGCAAAATTGTCATAGATTTGTACCGTAAGTATTACACTTTAAGACAAAATTATTAATGTTTAATTTTATTAGTTTACTGATACTTACAAGGTGTTGCAGAAGATGCATGTATCTGTGACATATTTACAAATACTAATTCTTATTTAAAGCTATCACAAAATTTTATTATGTAAGACTGTTGTAAGATGATAAACTTTAAAAAATGTGAAAATGAGTTTCATGTGTTTGCCATAGGATTTTCCGGAAGTTTCCCAAACAGTAATAATTTTGAATTGCTGTTATTGTAAAAAAATGAACTCGATGGATTTCTATTGTAAGATAGGGATAATAAATCTGATTTAAAAATTCGAAATTTTGGCAGTCATATCTTTACCGTTCCTGAAAATGTTGCTGATTTAATATTCCATCTTCTTTTGTCATTTTAAAATTATATATGTTGTAATTAGAATCGTTGTATTGCATCTACGAATTATTTTGTATTAAGGTTTGTGTTGCATTTTCGACCATATGTCAACGTACAATTTATTTTTACAAATGAAAGGGGTTATTAAATAAAAAATCGAACCTGGGTCATTTCATCTTACGCCCCAATTCTTTGCCAGTCAGCTAACTTGTTTGATTTTCAACCACCACTATTATTGATTGTTTTGACTTTCTATTTGGCCAGCGAAAATCGGTTAAATGTCTATGGATAGTATGGCCTAACTATTTTCTACATATATTTAAATTTATCAGGTTACCTATTCTCCGATCCGACTGACATAGCGACCGTCCTTAAACAACGACAGTCGTCAAATCAAAAGTCGGAATGTGACGTCACGTGATCAAAATAATGAATGCCACAGTCGGAATTCAGGTATAGTCTGGTCGGAGAATAGATGCCCTGTTTTATCATATTTATTTATTCTACATACAATCAAATATAGTATTCTAAATAATAACAACAATTCTAAATAATACAACAAAACTATATTTTAGTGTGACTGATGAATAAGTTTCATTTTAAACAACATTCTGCTTCACCTAATGTCTAAACATTAATTCAAATTCAGTTTTTGAATATAAGAATACACATCCATTTGAAAATAGACCATTTAAAGAAAAATTTTTGCTAGTAATTTAAATGTATTTCAAAAAATGCATATGATTAATTCCCTATTGGTGTTTTCAGCAATAATAAAACATGTACGAATGATTTCTTTTTATTTGCAGTTTATCCTGTAACAGTTCAAATAGCTGGACGCCCTTCAGCTTTATCTGCGGGCCGACCAGTTGAATTTACATGTCAAACAGTGGGGTCTCGACCTCCGGCAAAACTTAGCTGGTGGTTAAATGGCACGCAGTTGACGGATCATTTAGCTGAAGTTCGAGAAAATGCCACATCTTCTCGTCTGCGATTGCAGCCTAAAGTTCGTCATAATCGCTGTGTGCTTTCATGCAGAGCAGAAAACCCCAAACTACTGGATGGTGTCATAGAAGATAATAGGATTCTCAATATCACGTGTGGGTAGGCGTTAAGATTCTTTTTTCGTATTCATTCTATTTTTCAATATTATGATCAAGTATACATTTTTTAAATTAACATCCACATAATTAAGAAATATTAATTTTTTTTTTCTGATTTTTTTTAAAACTATAATCTCCTATGTGTGTTTTATGTTTATATTTTAACTGTTAAGCATTCGTATACCTGCATTATGTCATAGATGCCAACATTTTAATCTATTCCCATACTTGCCAACCATCTCATTATGAACCGTACAATTTTTAGTACCCGCCTTTTTTTTCACACCAATAATTTTTTAGAGTAATTTTAGTCTTATTTAATCGTAACAACATTTGGAGAGAATTACTCTAAAAATATAGTAGTGTAAGAAAAGGGGAGTTTTTTCAGGGGGCGTTAACAATTGTACGGTTATTAATGAGATAGTTGGCAAGCATGTATTCCGGAGTATTTTTAGCCCCGCCCTTATTTCACACAACTTTATTTATAGGAATATTTTCTTTAATGTATAACTTTGATAAAATAAGAAAATAATACTTTTAAAAAAAAGTTTTTTTGTAATAAAAGCGGGGCTAAAAATACTCCGGAATGAATTAAAATTTTGAGAAATATGTAATATTAGTTTTATTAAACAATAAACAGGTCATACATATTTGAAAAAAAAAAGTAATTGTTTTCGAAATTTATATTCATCTATAAGAGAAAAAACAACCATAAAGGCACTATTTTTTAATAATGCAATATGATAGTGCAATTATGCAACACGTTTAGGCGAGATTTATTGCGAAAAGAAAATAACAAGAATAAGAATTATAACCACAGGATTTAAAAACGTTTTTCTAAGAATTTATTTTTACAAAAGCAGTCATGTCTGTTGAAATTACTTTTATATTACTCCAACTAAATTTATAGAAAAGAGGTATAGTTTTTAAAACAATATTTCATTAAATAATATTATATCTCAAAAGTCCTCATGTTTTTCTCCAGTATCGCGTAATTTATGAAAAAAAAGGGGGGGGAGGTATATGCGTCCAATGAATATAACGTTTAACCCTTTAACGTTCACTACTTATTATTATTTTTTTTTAAATAACTAAACTTATTTTAAAAATGGCTTTTAGACACATAGCTGATCATAAATATTTAAAAAATAAAAAAATAGCATTGTTCCTTTTCGAGAAATTTTCGGTTTGAAACATTTGTAAGTAAACCTTATTAAATTTAAATAATATTTAATTTAATAAATAAATCACTTTATAAGCAAACATTATCGACAACAAAAACTCGTAAAAGTTGCATAGATCCCAACATTTCAATTTACTCCGGAGTATTTTAACCCTTTGCGGCGCATGGTAATTCGGATCATTTAATTACACTGCCACCGGAATTTACGAACATAATTGAAATATAAGAAATTTTAAATTTTCACGGTAAAAAAAGGGCGTCTTCTGTTATGTTATAAATCTAAATTTTTGCTAACAAAATTCCGGGATGAGTTTTTGCACTTGAGAATTCATATTAGGTGTTCCATCAGCGGGAAAACTGCGACTGAAAGGGTTAATAATATTCGACAAGGAACATTTATGTTTACATTAAATTATTCACTATTATGTAGGGGTTGTACTCCCTACTCTTTCTTCAAAACACTTTCAGGTATACGGACTTTTTTTTTTTTCTTGCTACCACTTTTTTCATACAAAAATATTTATAGTATTTTTAGAGTAATGTGCCGTTCTAAACATGAAATAGAGATTTTTGCTAAAAATAGTGGTCGGGAGAAAGGCAGAAAAGACTCACACCTGAAAGTGTCTTAAAAAATGGCGGAGAATATGCCACTATTTCATAAAATGAATTTGATAGTGGAAGGAAAAGCGTCATTCATATAAATGTTATTACATAGCTGCTAATATTTTAAGTAATTTCGGAGTATTTTTAGCCCCGCCTTTATTTCGTACCACTTATTATTATTATTTTTTTAATGCATATCTGTATTATTTTATCAGTTATATATTGGAGAATTTTTTTTTCTATAAATAAAGTGGGGTGAAATAAAGGTGTGGCTAAAAGGACTCCGGAATAAATTAAAATATTGGCAACTATGCCGTTATAGCGCTCTTACTGATTTTACGACTGGTCTGGAATTTTGATAATATTTTAAATCAAGTATATTTGCTTAATTCAATTTTTATTTATTTTAAGAACAATCAATTTATTACTCTTTGAAAATAATATATTTCTTTATTTTTTTTTATGAACTCTAACACCTTCCATGAGTAATATAATATAAGACAGTTTGCTTTACTGGAAGGCAATTGTATATTTCTGTGCTAGCAAGAAGAATACGGCTGCTTTTTTCTTAAAAATATCCGACATTTAATACAGTTTTTAAAAATATTTTTTTTTTCTTCAACCGAAAATAAGTAAATTAACATTTCTGAAATTTATTTAAAACTGTAATAAATTAATAAGTACTATCTATTATCTCAGCATAGCCTCCTTAATTAGATGCCTGTCGTCAGGCCCTGATTAAGGGGGAATCTCGCTCTTCACACATTATTTATACTTACACCGTTATTTTTTAACAAATACTTTCTTCCTATAATAAACAGAAAATTTTCATTAAAAATTATTTTAAAAGAATTCTGGTGTCTAATAACGGTGAGTAAATTGGATTGTTTTACACCGTTCAGTTTTTATAAAAGATATTTCCTCGTCAAAGCGTGGAATTTCTATGACATGAAGTAAAAAATAATTGTAAAAATATCCCGGTATGAGCGAGCTTCCCCCTTAATCAGGCCCTGCCTGTCGTGTAGCTCGGAAACTAGGCAACAGTTGAAGCGGTAGACAGCGCCATCTAGTACAGATTATGGGACTTTTTTATTCAACTGTCACCAATAATTTAAAAAAAGTGATACATGATATATAAAATCGACGTTTCTTCGATTCTATTCGTCTTTTAAGTATATCATATCCCACTTTTAAAAATTTTTGGTAGCTGTTGAATAAAAAAAGTCGTGCAATCTGTACCAGGTGGCGCTGTCTACCGCTTCAACTGTTGCCTAGTTTTCGAGCTACGCGACAGGCATCTAGTTAAGGAGGCTATGATCTCAGTATGCTAATTTCAGCTTGTATGCAAGTGTGAAATGTTGCAATTGAAACGGAAAATTTATACGTATCAATAATCATAAAAATTTTAAAATGTAATCGCTTTCTGTCTGTTAGAAATTTTATACTACACATTTTTGCATCTCAGATGTCGTTTGCTTACATAATCGAAGATGAATTTAAAAGGCAATTCCATGTAAAACTGATGTCAGTTCTGCCCAAGGATATTTCTGTTACTACTAGTATTTTCCAACAATAATCGCTATCCTATTTAATCAAAAACATTCGTAAAAATACCATATAGATTTCTGGACGGTAATAGCGGTAGAAGATCTCATTCCTCTGTATGACCGACACTATCTCCAGCCAGAAATCTCCCCTCCCCCATAATAAAATAAAATAAAATAAAATAAAATAAATAAAAATAAAATAAAAAAATCTGGTGTGTCTCTTACACGACTTTCTCTCATCCTGCCTTTCAATACTGTAAAGACAATTTGCAGAATAATGGATAATATAACAAGTCTGTATAGTTACTTCACAAAAAATAAATAAATAAATAAAATAAAATAAGTTTAGGAACAGTTTTGTTTGAGTTATAATTCTGTGTTAGGAGGATTATTTCCCCTCCTCAACCCCTCGTTTAACCATAGTACATGCATTTATGAAAACATACCTGCCAACATTCTAATTAATATTCCGTAGTATTGTTAGTATTCAAATCCCTTTTACCACAACACTTGGCATTTATACTAATTCTCTTCAAAAATAATTTCAATCAAACGAGAAGAAAAATATAAAAAAAAAAACTGATATGAAAAAAGGGTGGGTACTAATAATACTACGTAATATCAAACTTGCCAACACACTAACTAATATTCCGTAGTATTGTTGGTCCCTCTTTCTTTTTCCCACAAGTATCTTTTTAGAGTATTTTTCTTCTTATTTAATCGTAATTGCATTTTGAGAATGTTACTCAAAAAATTTACTGATGTGGAAAAAAGGGCGGGACTAACAACACGTTGGAATATTAATTAGGATGTTGGTAAATATGTAATATTGATTAGAATTTTGGCAAGTATGTTGCAAATTCAAAAAAATAGATAAATTTTTAAAAAATTTCCAAATTATTTACAAAATTTTGATCCGCAACATTCCTCGATACTTTCCAACCTCGATTAAAATTTGAAGAGGCAACCAAGTTTCAAATTGCAAATTTGAATTACCTGCAATTGTTTGTTTTTAAGCTATGCTGGTAGCAAACATACGTACAGATCTGCCAAAAACATGACGTTTTTATTCAAGCAACCTCAAAACGTGATATTATACAAAAATCACAGTTGGAAACTGAAATTCAATGATACTTTGTCTACTGCATGAGTATGAGAAATTAATTTTCAATACGGGGGGGGGGGGGTATTCGTCGACAGAGAAATAGGAAGACTTCCCGATAAAAACTTATTTTTCATGTTCAGGGGAGTTCTAAACGTTTAACTATAACAAAAAGTCAATTTTGTACATTTGATCCCAAAACAATATTTTTTCTACCGTATATATATATATATATATGTTAAAGAGGGAAGTAAAATTCATATTTTTATATAAATAATAATATAATACTCATAAAAGAATTAATCACACGTATAGGAACGTTTCGCACACTCTCCATAATTTATATATATATATATTATATTTTCCTTTATTTTGTGTTATTTTGTTTATTATTACTTGTAATAAGTAGATATTATATAAGACAGATGTGTATGTGAATTTTTAAATAGTATTTTCCATTACTAACATTCAATATATTCATATAATTAAAAAATTGAAAAAATAAAAAAATCTTATAAAGATTAGTCAAAGAAAACTTTCTACTGTTATAAAAGGCATTTTGTCGATATTAAGCTTGTGATATGGGGTAGCTTATGGTATGTTTGTGGTAAAAAATCATGATTAAAACATTATTATTACAAAATGTTTGAATTTTTAATAAAATCAGGGATGGAACACGGGCGCAGAATTCATACCACTATCAATGTAAGAAAATTTTCTACCTCTTAAATCGACGATATTATAGGTAGAGAAATTTCTTAAACACAATCCGGTATGAGTTCTGCGCCCGTGTTCCATCCCTGTAAAATAAAAATACGAATACAAATATTGAAATATATATATAAACATAGAGAAACAGAACGTTCAGTAGTAATATAATATTAACAGTGCAAACATTTGAAATTTAAAGATGATTTAAATTCATTATTCAAACAATTATTCTGATCAAAAACGAAGTCCACCCAAATCAAACCAAAAAAGAAATAAGTGATAAAAGTAGTTCGAAATGATCATTAAATTGCAAAACACTGAATGAGAATTGAAATAGTGTTAAAATAATAATAATAATAATACATAAAATGTGCAGATAGCAGCTATAAAATGTTGTATTTCGAAATTTTTTGAAAATTAAAAATCTGCTTAAGTAATAGCAAACATTATATATATATATATATATTATATATGAAAGAAAAAATATGCTAAAAATGCTATTTAATAAACTTTTCTGGAAAAAGTAAAAAACCCTTTTCCTCTGTTGCTAGAATGAGAATATTTAGTATATACTATGCACAATTCTTCAATGATAGATTAAAAATAGAAAAATACTTTGTTTGTATATGTTTGAATTAAAAATAAACTTTTATCTTATATATATATATATAAATATATATATATATATATGCTTACATTCGTTTCATAAAACTTTTCGCAATAGAAAAATTTCAAATTTTATAGTATTTTTTCAGTTAAATTTAAGAAAAGAAATATAAATAACGTTATTTTATTTACGATTCTAAAGGGTCTTTCATTCAATTACACTTTTAACAAAAATAACAACAGAATTAACCGTGGAAGTACTTTTAAAAAATCATTGATTTAGTAAATAAACATATTACTATTAAGAATAAATTAAGGAAAAATCTAGCACATTTATAAAGCTCAAAAAAGATCTAATTCAAAAGTTTTGTTTGCTTTCTTTTTTTTTTTCCCCTTACGATTATAAACTAAAGTGTAAACATCAGGAGAACTCTCAAACAAAGTATATGATTATGGCTACAATGTACAGTCGAGGGAAAAAAAACAACTATGGGCGTAACTTCGTTGCTGACCGATGCAGAAAAATGTAATAGGTATCATTTGGCAGGGAATTGTAAATACTTTTGGAAAATGGGGAAAATTTTTGAATTAGGGGACGTATACATATTAAAACGCGCACCAAGTTTGATTTTTTTTCAATGGTAATGCCCTACTTTTATTTTATATTTAAATTCGTTGAATCGCGACAATGCTAAAAAGTATATTGGTTATATATTTTACTTTTTTTCTGTAGAGTTATAAGCATTCAAAGTTTGAAGGTGCTAATTTTAAATTTATTTCAGAAACTTTCATTAATATCTTCACAAAAGAATAACTTTACGTATGTATATATTTACAAGATACAATGAAGAAACCCAAACATGATACATGATCATTTTTAATTCCGAAAAATATCAATGAATTCATAATAAAAAAAATTATGAATTATGACCTATATTAATTTTTGCATAAGATGAATCCTAATGCTGAAAAATCTGGTTGTGTAAATTTGCAGCTCATTTCAGTTACTAGTTTTCAAGATAAAAATAAATCTTCCTTTTGGAGAGGCTTAAGGGACCATCTCATATAAAGTTTTGCATAAAATGACGAAGAAAACGTTAAAAGGTAACAGGAAATTTTAAATAAAATAGTTTTAATTTTAATTACGAGTCAAACTATTTACAACAACAAAATGAAATGTAAAGAAATGGAACATAATAGATGATTTTAAGAAATAATTGATTGCAAACAAAAATTCTTCTTTTCTAAAGAAAAATAGCCCCGCCTTTCGCGTTCTTCTAAAACGACACAATATAGAAAAGGAAAACAAAAGGTGACTGTGAGTACTCGTGTTAAACCCCTTAATTTACGTTGGCAAAAAAATTACGCAAGCGGCATTCACCTCATCAATTACTGATGATGCGAGTTTTAACCTTTAAACAAACACTAGAACGTGAAATCAACTATATAGACTTATTGTTTAAAATCGAAATAGAGGTGGAGATAAATATTGTCACTTAAGAAAACGAACTGTTTATTGACAACTATATGAAACCAAGGCAGACTTGTTAAATCACTTCTTAATTACAGTAATAGTTAAGAAATTAATCATTGAATTTGTATATTAATTTATTTTTTTCGGGGGAGGTTAATATTTTAAGCATACTTTAGTCTTAAAAAAATACGTTTATAAATATAATTTTATTAAGGAACTATATTTTTATAGAAATTATAAAACAAATCGTACAGTTTCAAAGAGTTAAATTAATCAAAAATCGGTTAGTATGATTAAATTTTTTTAATGTATCTTTCATGATAACTTAGAGTAATTTATCCAAAAAGATGTAACTCATGTGTTGTTAACACTTTCCAACAAGGTTGAAAAGTGTTAATGACTTCGGTCTGTCTGTCTGTCTGTCCGCACTCTAACTCCCGTTAATATTTATGGAATTTCTTGAAACTGATAGATATTATTCAAGTTCACTATCGGACGTTCCCTATTAAAAATGGAGGTTATGCCTCTACTGGTTTGTGTACAGGGACACCCGAAATTATTTCAAAGCATTGTGTTCTTGTTCTATGGGAGGTGTTTCTATAAACCATATTTTCATACTTTACTGTAGACATATCTTAATTAAATTGAAATATGTTATTCAAAATCACTATCGGACGTTCCCTATTGAAAATGGAGTTTATACCTTTACTGGTTTGTGTAGAGGGACACCCGAAAGTATTTCAAAGCATTGTGTTCTATAAAAGGTGTTTCTATAAACCATATTTTCATACCTTTACTGTAGACATATCTTAATGAAATGGAAATATGTTTTTCAAATTCCCTATTGGATGTTTCCTGTATAAAATGGAGGAAATACCACCACCGATTTATATACAGGGTCACTCAAAAGTATTCCAAAGCATTGTGTTCTATGATAGATATTTCTATATATCAAATTTTAATAACTTTACTTTCCACGAAGTTTTATGAAATTGAAATATGTTATTTATGTGCACAAAAAAATGCTTTGCATAGAATATAGCATAAATGGCATTAAATTTACAGGGTTACACAAAAATATCCATTTATATTAAGAGCTATTAATAAAAATTGCTAAAATTGTACTTTCGTTTACATTAAGTGTTTTTAACACTTTCTAGAATTTTTAAGTGTGAATATGATTTCATTTTGTGTATCTGTCCATCTGTCTGTCTGTAAGCCCGCGCTCTAACTCCTGTAATTATTTATAGAATTTTTCGAAACTGATATATTTTATTGAAGTTCACTATCGGATGTTCCATATTGAAAATGGAGTGAATAATCTCTTCTGGTTTGTGTACAAGAACACCCAAAAGCATTCGAAAGCATTGTGTTCTATGAGTGTTATTTCTGTAAACCTTATATCTATAGAATGTTCCCCATTTAAAATGACATTAATAGGTCCTGTACAGCTAGTTTGTTTACAGCAGAGCTGCAAACCTAATCCGGCAAATTGTTAGTACCACCCCTTTTTCTACACCACTTAATTTTTAGAGTAATTCTCTTCAAATATTTTTACGATGAATTAAGAAAACAAATACTCTAAAAATATATTGGTGTAGAAAAAGGGGCGATACAAACAATTTGCCGGATTAGGTTGGCAGCTCTGTTACAGGTTAAAAAAAAAATGGCCAATGCATTACGTTTTAGGACAGAATTTTTTGAAAGTTATATTTAAAAGTCTTTCTACTGTAAAATTAATAAAAATATTGGTAATATTCTAAAATATTGTTTTGTATAGAATATGATATGATTAACTTTCTGATTTACAGGGCTACACTAAAATATTCAGAGAGATCAAAAGCTGTAATTATAATCTAATGGCTGCATTTTATTTTGCGTTAAGCCTTCTTAACACTTTCCAAAATGCCTAAGAGTAATTTTAAAATCAATTAGTTTATCTGTATATTTTTCAGTCTTTCTGTCTCTTGTGTGATAACGTAGGCAAAGAATATTAAAAGTTATTCGATACAACAATTACGTACAGTTGGAAAGTGTTACTAATCAATGCGTACTGCATGATTTGTCTTTCTTGTTTTTGTATTCATTTACGTATTTGTTTTAGAACAATGTTTCATTGATCATCATAAAACACTATGTGGATGACCCCTAATTTAAAATTTCACGTCATTTTCAAAAAGTACATATAATTCCCTGTCGAATGAAATATATTAGGTTTTTCTGCGTCGATTAATGCCAAAATAATAGCGTTCTTTTTTTTTTCCTCGACTGTACTTACAGGGGTTTTGTTCAAACGGCACCAATACGTTAAATTCATTTACAATTGTCGGCGAATGTTTGCTATTTTTTTTTTTTTTAATATTATATTTTCACATTTCTTTTTTTTTTTTTTTTTTTTCAGATAATAATTTGAATAGTTACAGAATTACACTTAAATGTATTTGCTTTTTCATGCATACATAGCGGCCAATATTTTAATTTAACCGGAGTACTTTTAGCCCCGCCTTTATTTCGCACCACTTTATTTATAGAAAAATTTTCTTCAATATATAACTTTGATAAAATAAGAAAAAAATTACTCTTAAAAAATAAGTGGTACGAAATAACGGCGGGGCTAAAAGTACTTCGGAATAAATTAAAATATTGACAGCTATGTGTATATTTTCTACTGAAATTAAGATTTATGTTTTTCCACAGTTTAACATCTCGATTCATTTGATGAGTTTTTCATATAATTTCTTTATACACTTTACATTTTACCTGTAACAGTTCAATTATATTATGACATAAGTGTCCGTATTGTGACATAAATCCTTCTTCACAGACATACCTCAGGTGTCCCTCCGTCTGATCAAGGAGGAAGCGGATCGACCGCCGAAGGAGGACGACTTTGTCCGTCTAGTGTGCGACGTCGATTCAAACCCACCCTTACTAAAGGTGGGATGGCTGTTCAACGGCCTTCCTCTGTCACACAACGAGTCAATGACGGACGTCGTCAGTGGAAACACGCTCGTTTTCAAGAGACTCACAAGACGAAACAAGGGTCAGTACAAATGCTACGCCATCAACGAGGAAGGAAGAGGTGTAAGCCAGGAGCTAACGCTCAACATCAGCCGTAAGTAGTTTTTATTTTATTTTTCTCAATTACACAGTTAAAAAATAATAGTTCAATGTTTCACCCTAGAAAAGATGCAAATTAGAAATTTTTTTTTTTTTTTCACCATCGTACTGGTGCATACGTACCAACATTTTAAATAATATTCTGTAGTGTTATTAGTCCTGCCCTTTTATACACACCAGTAAATTTTTAGAGTAATATTCTCCAAAAGCAATTACGATTAAATAAGAGGAAAAATACTCTAAAAAGATACTGGTGTGAAAAAGAAGGCTGGTTAACAATACTACGGAATATTAATTAGGATGTTCGCAAGTATGTACTAGTGTTATATTTGGATAATAAGCACCATTTTAATGGTGCTTATGTTTCAGATACTGTCGAATCTAGTTAATGAGAACACGCTTAACGTCAATTACTTTTAACATGAACTGTTTTCACAATCCACGTCAAAGTGAAAATTAGTTTCTCAGTTACTGATAGCATGAACTGCTAATAACATGAACAAAATTATTCTTGTTCCCCTTGAATTCACGTTAACGAGCTTCGACTGTAGTACTAAATAAAAAGGTGAAACATATAGCACCAAGTTTCTTAAAATGTCGTTTGTAGCTAAAATTTCCACTTTGCACCTTTTCTAGGGTGAAATGTTAAACTATTATTTTTAACAGTGCTACCTTGATTCATAAACTCTACGATTATTACGCGTATTAAACTGTAATTTAAATAAATTGTCGCGCATATATAATAGAGTAGCGATTAATTGCTACCCTTGGTAATCAGAGGAAACATATTTCTTTCGTTTAGAAAAAGAAAACTCAAATTTCTAAATTAACAAATTAAAGTAAATAATTCGATAGCAGGAAACCTTGGACTCTTAATTGGCATCACATAATAAGAAAATATTCATTCCCTGCGCCATAAAAACATAATATATATATATATATGCACTCCCAGCTTCAAGAGAAATACATGTTGTTTTATCTTAATAATTCATATAAATGAAAAGTATGAATTATCGTATTTTAAAACTTGTATTGGAGAGAATATCTGAATATTCATAAAAAAAAAAAAGCATGAGATTTTTTATTGCATTTCAATCTTTTATTTATTACATTCTTAATTTTAAATTTGCATTAAATAAAAACCTACACTGAATATTAAAAGGAAACTTAGCGCTGGATTAATAAAATCAAGTAAAAACTACAACGTTCAGAGTGCAAAAGAGAAAAAAGTGAGATGCAGATAGCTCAATCGGTAGCATTCAGCGTACCGTCTTCAGCGCACAAGGAAAAGACCTGGAACTGGAACTGGAATGTCCGTTGTTGGGTTACCACAACGCAAGGCACTTTACACCCAGTCTATTGTTAAGTGTCTATTAACTATTAAATGAGCCCAAAATTATGATTAGCTGCACATTTTTTAAAAAATTAAAAATCTGCGTAAGAAAAGAAAAAAATCAAAAAGTGTAAAAATAAAAGATAAGAAAGGTATGATTTAAATATTAAAAAATGGAATAACAATTAGAGAAATTTTTTAAAAATAAAATAAAGTTCACAGTTCCTAAGATGTTAAATGACAAGTAGGTAGAAAAGAGGTTGCCAAGGAGAAGTCCCAAAAAGACAGTCTGTCCAAAAGACCAAAAAAAAAAGACACTTTACAGTGATCATACATTTAAAAGTTAAGTAAAGTTTAACTGGCACAAAGAAATGAGAGAGAAGTGCTCATATATATATAGGAAAAGGATCGTAATCTGACCAACCAATAGAATTGGGTTCCCTTACAATTCCCTATCAATAAAATGCCCCCTCCCCCTTTCCAAATTCCGCGTAATTCTATTGGTTGATCAGAATTAATTCCCTTTCCTATATTTACATGAGCACTTTTCTCTGATTTCTTTACGTACTGGAGATGGTGCGCTAAATGCTACAGAAACAATTGTCTGCTTACCATTTTTTTTTTCTCTTTGACGTTCTAATTAGTGAGTTTTTTACTTGGTTTTAAAAAGCTTTATTCTACATAAAATCGCACTTAAAAAAAAAAAAAACTGTTTTTTACACGTACATTTGCTAATTAAATAAAAAAATTATATATATATATTATATTTTAATATAACATTTTAAAAATCATTACTGTTTTAAAAATAGAATAAAAAAAAAAAAAAAAAAAAAAAAGTAAAGATATTAATATTTTTTAATTAAAATATTGAGACTTTTATCTTAATGAATACGTTATGTGAAACAAGGATATAAAATCATTAAATATTATCGCATTAAAAAGCACTCTATAACGACATGGCAACAAATATTTCTTGCAATTATTTTTATTGCTTTTATGCCTTTGATTTTTCTCAAAAGATTCCATACCTTAATTGCTGCCAAGCAACATGAATAGAAGATGTTTACTTGCGAAATACGAAAGGGAAGTACAGGAAAACTTTTGGAAGAAGCTATTTTTATGTATTTATTCCTTTTCAGACTATTTTTTGTTTGTTCTTATTGTACGGTGATTTATTCAAGCATCTATTTTTTGTATTTTATTTTTGTTATACAACTTCGATAAGTTAATAATATTTTCAAATTATCTGACGCGTAGACTATTGATGATTATGATTATTATTATTATTATTTTACGAAGATACATGAATGAATTATTTTTAAGGATGTAGTCAAAAAGAAATAATAATAATAATAATAATAATAATAATAATATATATATATATATTAAGTTGCATGTTGCCAGTAAAGTTTAAGTTTCACATAAATGTATACCAAAGAGTTGAGTAGGCTTAACAGTGATATTGATTTTTAATACTTCCAGCCGTTAAAATGAAGCACAGAATAGTAATTCTATTTGAAATTGACCAAAATTATACAACTTCGATAAGTTAATAACATTTTCAAATTATCTGAAGCGTAGACTATTGATGATGATGATTATTATTATTATTATTTTATGAAGATACATGAATGAATTATTTTTAAGGATGTAGTCAAAAAGAAATAATATTAATAATAATAATATATATATATATATATATATATATATACATATATTTTAAGTTGCATGTCGCCAGTAAAGTTTAAGTTTCACATAAAAATATACCAAAGAGTTGAGTAGGCTTAACAGTGATACTGATTTTTAATACTTCCAGCCGTTAAAATGAAGCACAGAATTGAAATTATATTTGAAATTGACCAAAATTATACAAAATAATAATAATAATAATGTAATCTAAAAAAAAAAAAAAAAAACTGCAAAAAAAGCAAATTTTTTAGTCATCTCGAAACAGGATAAAAAGAACTAAACTCGGAATAAAACAAGGAATAAAAATAAATAAATAAATAAAACAGAATAAACGTGCTTTATTCTCATGCAATATTCTATCCGAGATTCAGCCTTAATAATTAATATCGTGGTTGCTACAAACTTCATCTTATTACAGGATATGCACAAAACTGTAATCTGTTTCTTACATGCACAGAAATTATGTATTATTTGACAGATCCGTACCAACGAATCTAGATGCAAAAAAATACGTATTATCATTCATGTCCGCGGATGCAGAAAATGTGATAATCCTGTTTATAACCATTACGCGGATCAAAATGTTTGACGACTCGCCACATCGCTATTTTGTACAGTTACCTGAATTTCATATATATGTCTATAAAAACATATGTGATTTTAAGCAAAATGTTCACAGGGAAAAACTAATGCAATATATCATCGTTTTAAGTTACAGGTATTTACGTTTACCTCAATTCACTTTTTTTTTTTTTTTTTTTTTTTTTTTTTAGGTCCCTTTACTTTTCTACCTCCCCTATAAATTTCAATCCTCGCTTTTACATTAACTACATCTTGACTTTGCTGCTATTTTACTATGTATACACCTCAAGTATAAAATAAGTAATCTGGAGTTATATGTCCCTGTGTCGCATGCGATATATTGTCATAAATATTATTATTATCGTTATTATTGGATACTGAGACGTAAATTTGCTTTTTAACGTAAAATATCATAATTTATGTCAATAAAATTAATTTCATTTAACAGTACTTTTTTGGTCGCCACTGTATATAAAAAAAATATTCTACAATTTTCATATTTAGGCTATGTCACTTGGAAAGTGCAAAAGCAGAGTTCCACTGAACGGATTAAAAAAAAAAAAACATAATACTTTTTGTAATTTCGAGGCAAATGTATGTACTTATAAAGAAAAAAAAACATTTTTAGAAGAAGAATATGTTTTCATAGCTGCCAACCATCTCATTAATAGTCATAAGATTGCTAGCGCCCCTTTTTTTACACCTCTTTATTTTTAGAGAAAGTCTCTCGAAATAGAGTTAAGATTGAATAAAAGTATAACTACTCTACAAACTGACTGGTAAAAAAAAAAAAAAAAAAAAACTGGTACTAAAAATGTTGCCCTTTACAATAAGATGGTTGGAAAATATGTATTTCTTGTTATTTAACCATAATTACAGAGAAAATTATTTTATAAGGCAAATTTCGTGAAAAAAATAAATAAATAAAATAAAAACAAATATATAAAATAAAATAAAATGCAGATACTAATAATACTACGGAAGGAACTGAAAGATTCCAATCTTTAAATATATATATGTCTATGCAAATTATGTGTGATATTTCAGAATTTTGCCATGCAGTAAATTTTCATTTATTTTTTTATGTTAGAATAATTTAAGAAACTGAATTAAAATTTAAAATGGAGAAAAATGGCATAGAAATTATGAAATGAACAGAATAAATGGACTTAAGCTAAAAATGTCTGATAAATAAAGAGAATATTAAAATTGTACTTTCTTGTTTTTGGAATAAATTATTGTCATGTACTCTATGTATTATTTATTTTTTAGAGTTCACTAAGTCTCTTGGAAATTTTCCAAGAGTCTTGCTGAAAGATTTAGTGAAAGATAAAGAATATTTCAGTACATAAATACAAAAACAAAAATAACTGAATACATCAACAATAATTTCCAGGAAATAACTTGGAGTTGAAAAAGTTACGCTTTATGCTCGAAAAATCCCATTTTTTGTCAAAACTGTACGCGATGGAATTTTTGATTTGATTTTCCTTAATCAGCATCCAAAAATTCACCAGAAAAATACAACGTCTTAAAGAAAAAATTTTCATCGCTGGCCTGCGTAATTACTTAATTACAAATTTACTAGTTGTCACAACGTACGAATCGTCAACGAAAGTGAGTATGCTAATTTTCGGCGTTCATTCAATTAAACTATTGGAATAAAATGATTAATAAAACTTAATAGCCAAATGTAGCAGCCCTATAAAATATCAGCGCAGAGCGCCAAATAAGTTTTCTTTGTCTTAATGTTAATCTAATAGGAATTTTTAAATCTAAAAAGACGGTTGGAAAAAGAGCAACCCTAACTTGGCATATATCACTTCGCCCAAAAAAAAAAAAAAAAAAAAAAAAAAACGTTTACTAACAGGTGCAAATAATCATGAATTATTATGAAATTCTAGCGACTTGATGTCTAAATTATGAGTCATTAGTTTATTTCAAACCGCAATTAAATACATTATATGTATATGAAGTTCAACAAAAAAATGAAAAATATAACGGAAATTACCTAACGGAACTTTTACAGTTTTCAGTATAAATAGATTTATTGAGAAACGCAGTGGAATAGAAATTAAAAAATAATAATAATAATTTTCAGGGAGAATAAAATTAAATTGTGTTTACGATCCCCAATATATAAATTTCATTATGCTAAAAAGGAGATCAATGGATCTATTACTGAATTCATTCTTAAAACTACAAAAGATTATGTATTTTAATTTCCAACCAAGAATTTAATAAATTTGAAATAAATCTGACATATATAAAGAGGGTTATTAAAAATTAATACATTTTAATTGTGAATAAATAGATATTTAATTACAATAGAATAAATTTGATGAAATAAGAGCATATGGGAGCAACTCTCTCACAGTGTCATCTATCGGAAAAAAATTGTATACTAAGTTTTTTTTCTTAAGCTCAAAATTATTGTTAGATGAAAGAAAGTCTAACTCCTTGACAAACCTAAAGACCCTAACCGCACTGTAGTATACCAATTAGTTTCTTTTTCTTTTTCTTTTTTTAATAACATTTTTTAATCAGGATTAATTTATGAAATACCTAGTATATATGTATATATATATATATATATATATATAGTAACAACAATAATAAATGGAATTAGGTTTTTTTTTTTTTTTTTTTTTTTTTTTTCTTATATGTGCCAACATATTACCTTTTTAATTAAACATATATTCAAGAATTTTCTTAAAGCATTAGTATATGCATATAATGCTTCTATTTATTAAAGTTACTTTAATAAGTGATTGTTTTTTGTTATAGTATTTTTACGAAATAAATATTTAAGTAAATTTTGTAAACGAATTTTTTTATAGCTAAAACGCGTTTTGAACATAATTTTTTATAAAAGAGTGTAAAAACAAGTGTCTCATATTTTATTAATTTAAGGAACGATTAAAGAAATGTTAGATAATGATTTATCGAGGCGAGTAAAAAAAGAAAAACTAATTTACGAAATAAAAACTGATGAAATTATTAAAAAAAAAAAAAAAAAAAAAAAAGTTAAATTAATGAGTAGAAATACAATGTAATTTTTTTCCCACGTTAGTAATTTTTTTTTTTTTTTTTTTTTTTTTTGTAAAGAAACGATGTTTGTGCATAACTTTTCTTTTTGGGTCAAATAAAGCAGAAAGAATATTGATGTTTTTAAAACTTTTTTTCTTATTTTTTTAAACATCACATGAGATTAAAGATTTGGAATGCATTAAAGACTAATTTTTTAAACGATACATGCACGGTATACGGTGCTACGACATATTTTATAAAGAATTTCAGCTGTGTTTAGGAGTTAATGAAAATTTAATAAAATTAAAAAATAAAACTGCAAAAAAGGAGAAATATAAAATGCAATATTTCAATTTTATTCATATTGTTCATAGATTAGCTGTGTTGGCTAAAAAGAAAAAAGAAAAATCTATTTTCGTTCTGCAGTCTCTGTTATGGTATTGCTCATGCTTTAGATCTGCAGGGAATTTATAAAAAAAGCGATTTCAGGCATGAAACATAGGCATGTAACTCATACCTGTATATGTTTAAAGAATTTATCTACCTATAAAATTGTTGGTATAAAAAGAAAAAAAAAATTTTTTTTTCAATAATAGTGGTACAGGGTTGCCAAAATTTTTATCGATTCCGGAGCCTTTTTAGAGCCGCGTTTATTTTAAGAACTAAATTTTTGCAATTAACTAAAAAAAAAAAAAAAAAAAAAAAAGCTTTAAAAAACAAAAATGTAACACAAGTAATATTCCATAAAATGGACAAAACACAACTTAATAAAAATGTATGCATATTTTGTTCATAAAATAACATTTTTTAAAGGTCCATTAAGTTACACTGAATCCATTACACTGAATTTCAAAACTTTTAAATATCTGGAAAAAAAAAAATCCTGTTTTTTAACTTAAAATGTGTTTTTATTAAAAAATTTAGATGGTTTAAATGTTAAAGATATCCGCAATCGATCTTAAAAGGTAATTAAGGTGTCTACTTTAAAACGTAAGAGCTTTTCGCAATTAAGTTTTTGTAAATAAAGGGAATTATCGTTAAACATTAGTTATTCATTTTAACTAAAATAACTATTGTGAATGACTCAGGAAGTCAATTTTAAAAGTTAAAAATGTAGAAAATATGGTTATAAATTGTAAAAAAGCACCGTATTCGAAATAACAACTAATATTATGTTTTTTTTTTTTTTTTTTTTTTTTTAATTCAGACATCCATTGAATTAAATTAGAAGGAATCTAAAATGCAATTTTAATTTGTCTCGATAGAATTTGAATTATTATTTTTCTTTTCGCTTACATCGATTAAGTTTAATTAATCGTTTTATTTAAATCGTCTAATATAAAGAATGTTAGCATTCTCAATTAAAGATTAACTATTCGAAAGTTGTGACGGTGAATAAGTTCGTAATTTATGTAGTTACTAATCGTCAAGGTCGATCATTATAAAGTTTTCAACACTTTAATTTACTCCGGTGTACTTTTAACTCCGCCTTCATCTTATACCACTTTTTTTTTTAAGAGTAACTATTCTTCATTTCGTATTTGACAACATACTAATTGATATTCCGTAGTATTGTTACCCCAATCTTCTTTTTCACACTAGTGTCTATTTAGAATATTTGCTTTCTTCTTTAATCGTAATTGCATTTGGAGAGCAACACTCTTAAAATTTATAGATGTGAAAATAAAGGCAGGACTAACAACACTACGGAATGTTAAATAGGATGTTGGCAAGTATGTTTATTTTATCGTAGTTTAATATTGAAGAAAAATATTCTTTAAATAAAGTGGTGCGAAATAAAGGAGGGTCTAAAAATGATCCAGAATTAATTAACACTTTCACAACCGCACCATTTTGACTTTTTGACAGTAAGGTCCGCCTGTGGGCGTTATTATATAAAGTTACGATATTTCATTAAAAAAAAATTCTGTATTCTCATTTATATTACAAATGGATACACATTATAATTATATTCTTTCTAATCAAAGTATTTCTATCCATAGTATATTTCATTGTAAAAATGTGAATATTGGTTATATACTAAAGAAATAAATAATTTAAAAATTGCGAAATAAACACCCACTGGTGGCGTTACAGATTTTTAAATGATGTGAATCTACGTCCGCAGTCGCGAAAGTGTTAAAACGTTGGCATTGGCAAATATGTAAATAGTTAATCGTTAATGATGTTGAGCATGATGATCCAAACGTGACATTCAAATGTCTGTAATTAAGTCATGTGGCCATTTAGAATTGCATTATGGGCATTTCTTGATCTTAAATGAATTTGTAATATGAGCACTGAAATTCATATTCATTTATTTCAATAAATGATTATGATTCATTGACAATCTACCTTAAATCATTTAATTGTTTGTATGCAATTAGGCTCGTTTGTTATTCTACAATGAAACTGCTATATAATTTTCAAAAACGTTTCATATTTATGTATTTTAATAATTAAAACAAAATAACTTTTCAGAGGATAAATTATTGGATTAATGTGGATTAGTATTCATAAATGAAGCATTACACGCTTTTTTTCTAGGATATTTTTCTAAATTTTTCTTAAACAATAAACTTCTTATTAATGTCAGATTTATGTCACGCTAAAATTTGCTACACGAAATTATTGATCGAAATTCTCTAGAGGTTTTACGAATACTGAAATATGCAAAAGAAAAAAAAAGTCGTTTAACCATTTCAGGGGCGCTATTTAAGTAGCGCAAACGCAGATTTTAATTCTCAATTTTAACCGTTTGACTGCTAAGCAGCGCGATAGCGCTGCAATGTTCAATCTCGAAAACTGCGAAGCAGCGCTATCGCGCTGCGAGAGGTACAATTCAGATATCACCGGAATTTTAATTTAATTTTTTACATAAATGAAATCAAACATTTAGAACCAAAACACAGTTGGTAAACATTATCTTTTCATTATTCTCTTTTACAAGAAATAAATAAATATAGATATATATATATACCGAGCTGCTACCCTAATCTGGCAAATTGTTAGTACAGCCCTTTTTTCTACACCACTTAAATAGAGTAATTTTCTTCAAATATATTTACGATGATTAAGAAAAAATTACGATGATTAAGAAAAAAATTAAGTGGTGTAGAAAAATGAGCGGTACTAACAATTAACCGGATTAGGTTGGCAGTCCTGTATATATATATATATTTGTTTATTTATTTTATAAAGTTCTTTTCTTTCATTATTTATTTGTAAAACATAAAAAGAATTAATAAATTAACTGACAACTGTATGAGTGATTATGTTTTATTTATTTATTTTATTTTATTTTTTAACGCTCAAAAAATATTACCAGAAAACAACGTCGATTCTCTAGTCACTTAAATCAATTAAATGTATTTCTTTCGAAAGAGAACTATCTAACATGATTTTTAAAGAATACAATATTACGACGCTCGTTTCATTATTTTTAAAACATATATAACTAGCAGACCCGGCCACGCGTTGCTGTGCCTAAGTTATATGTTGAATTATATTGCAATAAACTATTTAATATAGTCAAATTATTATTTACGAATAAAGACTGAAACGTTGTACCCGATGTAAAAACCCATAGGATTGAGATTTGAACCTTGGGTCAAAATTTGGAAGCAATTGATAAAAATTTTCGTTGATATTAAGCACAAATTAATTTTTTATTGTAGGGTCTTATAAATTTTAATGGAGAAGTGATATATATTATTTCTAATGCTACTAAGGATAAAAATGCTGAAATGATTAATATATAAATTAAATTCTATTAAAATAAAAGTATAAAAGAAGCAGATGATTTTAAAAATCAAATTTTATGGATGAGTGAAATATAATAAGTCCAAAGCTATTTTGGATTAAAATGCTAAAAAGACTTATATGTAATTTACTTTTTATTAAAATTCTATTAAAATAAAAGTATAAAACAGCAGACGATTTTAAAATCAATTTTTATGGAGGAGTAAAATATAATATATGTTATAATGGATAATTTTACTATAAAATGGCCTCATCATTTTTAATATTTTAAAGATGGCATCAGCAGTAGGTATAAAAAGGAAAACAATATGGCTAAACCAGAAAAATAAGTAAATTTAATAAATATTTTAAAACTTTAAAATAGGACATCTTATGAAATATTGGACATTAAAAATAAATACATGTATCATTTTAAATATAAAAATATTTTGGAAAAGTTTAGTATATTTTAACGAAGTGATGAGAAGGTTTTGAGTATGTTAAAATTTTAATAGTAAATTCAAGTTAATAAAGATGGGAAACATTGAGGATTAAGATAAGAATAATTATATATATATCTATTTTTAATACATACCATGCTTTTAAATTTTAATATACTAATTAAAAGGAAAATGATAAATATTCTACCACAGTTTGTTTTCAAATGTCTAAATAAAATATCTGATATAAGATACTAATATGTTGCAGCGGAATAGATTTCATTTCTATCACCCTTGGTGAAAAAAAGAATAACGCCAAATTATCGAGCCAAAATATTTAATTCCTTTACAAAAATCATGGTTATTTTAACAACTTATATTAAAAGAGTAATGAATAATATGAAACAATATTTCGTACAATACGTATTACATGTCATACATACGCACAATGAATAATACATATTGCACTTCGCGTAATACATACATCTGTCACGTATATTTTCGTGTTACGCTTTTGATTGCCAAATACAAAAAAAAAAAAAAAAAAAAAAAAAAAGAAAAGAAAAGAAAAAAGAAAAAAAAAAAAAGAAAGAAGGGAAAGAAAAACGCCAAGGACGACAGAGTTTTGAAATTTAAAATTAAAATTTTGTCAATTTGACAGCAAAATCACTCAATCTAACGCACGCGATAACTAATACCTATACCCAAATAAAAGAATTAAAATCGGGAAATAAATTTCCTCGACTTTTAATATTTTTTTACAAAAAATCCAATGGGCGATTAACATAGGAAATCTTTTTCTTGGCTGCACAAATGATCAGTGAGTCACACTTCGCTTGCATATAGAACTCATAGATATAGTATGGTATATATAGAATGAACATTGGAGAGAAAAAAGTGATTCCTTTTCACTTGGGAAAAGACGACGTTTTTACCAAAATATGGCCGTCTTTCCCCGAGTAATACACACGGGTATACGTAAGACTCCTATAATACGAGCTGACTCGCAGCTGATCATTGTTGCCCAGCTGAAATGTAGCTTGGCTACGTTTAGTTGCAAACGTATTACTCGGCGTCTTTATCGCCTAAAATGGCGAGTTTGCCTAAACAGAAGAGCGAATTATTGTTTGTACTTCATAAGTTTGGCGGTAATATTTGGCGAAATTTTCTTATAATCCTTGTAAAAAGTAGCCATCACTGTTGCTGTTAAATTAGTTAATTTTAAATATTTATACACGTTGAAAAGTAGTGTAGGTTGTAAAATACAACATTTAGATAATCAAACAGCAATAAAAAGAAATAATTGATACAAAAAATGCAAGAAAACATATCATAATTACACTTCATATTTGTGATTGAAAGCTAAGCGTACAATTTTCTTTTGGAGAATTAATAGCCCATTTCTTTCGCCTTTCTTCATCTGTTGGAAATCTAAATCGTTCTAAAAGCAGTTCTAGTATGATTTGAGCAATTTTCAGCTGCAAAACCTCCATTTTATGTGATTTGATAACACTTGAAATTTGGACCGCGTGGGCAACAATCGCTGAGTGGGAAACAAAATGCCTGATGAGCCAGCCTGGATTGAAGCAGCTCTAGGTATACGCAAGCGAAGTGTGACGTCACTGACCGTTTGTTGATGCAAGAAAATGATTTCCTATGTTAATCACCCATTGGATATTTTGTAAAAAAATATTAAAAATCGAGGAAAATTATTTCCCGATTTTAATCCCCATATTTGGGTATATATATACGTATTAGTTATCATGTGCATGTGTTAGATTGAGTTATTTTGCTGTCAAATTGACAAAAATTTAATTTTAAATTTCAAAACTCTGTCGTTCTTGGCACTTATTGTATTTGGTGATCAAAAACGTAATACGAAAATATACATGCCAGATGTATATTTTCGTAATATGCATTGTATGAAATATTGTTTCAAATTATTTTATTTCATTATTATTTCATTGCTCTCTTAATATAAGTTGTTAAAATAACCATGATTTTTGAAAGGAACTAAATTATGTTCGCCAAATAGTTTGGCGATGTATTTTTTTTTTTTTTTTATGTTTTATGTTTTTTTCTGCCAAGGATGACCGATATCAAATCTATTCCGCTGCAACATATTAGCATCTCATATCAGATACTTTATTTAGACATTTGAAAATAAATTTGACTTCAAATTATGATAGAATATTTATCATTTTCCTTTTAATTAGCATATTAGTTGGATATTTATTATTTAAATATCATCCTTTGAAATGAAATGCTTGTGTTTTCAATCGAATATGGAAGTTTGCCATTTTTTTTTTCTAGAGTTCTGAAATTAAAAATTAAAATTTTGTCAATTTTAAAACAAAAATAACCTAATTTAACGCATGGACACGATAACTAATACCTATCTATACCTAAATATGGGGATTAAAATCGGGAAATAATTTTCCTCGATTTTTAATAATTATTTACAAAAAATCCAATGGGCGTTTAACATAGGAAATATTTTTCTTGCATCCACGAACAGCCAGTGACGTCATCACTTCGCTTGCGTATATATACGAATATTTTAGCAAATAAAATTTATGAATAATTTATTTACTAAAGGTGAATGAAAAACTCCAGATACAGTTTCAAATTCATATTTCTTTTTTTTTTTTTTTTTTTTTTTTCAATACCACTTAATAGCTGATTCCAAAGCTTCTTTTTCGGCATCAAAAATCTTTGTACGATAACATGGGGAAGATAGATCTATATATATTTCTATACCTATGATAGAACTACATTTAGCACTTTATCAATGTGTATAAAATCTTCAAATTGATTATGACGTCAATTTTCGTGAGACGCATAATTTAACTTTTTATAATTTGTTAACGTTCACGTTTGATTAAATGTATTTATTTTTATGTAAAAAAAAAATCAACTCGTATTTTTTTTTTTTTTTTTTTTTTTTTTTTTAACAATTAAATTTATAGAACTAACAGATATTTTGGAGCAACTGTTATAAAGGTCTATAATTAACAAATAATTGCAATAAAACAATATTGTGACAATAAATTGAGATAAAAACTATCCTATCTCTCAAGTTGGACCAAACTGCACACACTGTGCAAAATTTCATTAAAATCGGTTCCTTAGTTTAGGAGTTTACCCCGGACAAACATCGTGACACGTAATTTATATATATATACAGATTATATTTGTGAAATAAAGTTGGAAAAAAATAAGAATGGGTGGAGTCTCGATAAAGTTTTATCAAAATACGCCCTTCACTACGCTGAATTGCATATTTGGAAAACAAAATTGGATTGTTTCGCTGATCCTAAATTTTCTTAAAACATTGTGTGTGAACAATTATTAATGGTAAAACACGTTTTTTGTTTTTATTCATCCTTTAATGATACATAAATCATCCTTTTACAAACGCTATAGTAAGGCGTGGTTTTCATTAATTAGGTGTGTTTTTATAGATCATTAGAAAATTTCATATTTTATTTCTGTAGAAAGAGCTATCGAGGGTAAATAATTTAGGCATAAAAATACACATTTGTACATTTCCTTTCACTTTCTGCTTACTTGAATTTTTTTTAATTTATACTGCAAGGCGTGTTTTTCCAAATAGCATGATCGGGTTTCGAATTATTTATAAAACTAAAATTAAATATTCACACCGGAAAAACTTTTATTGATGCCTAAAATAGCAATAGCAATTTAAGGAGGCATTTCAGAAAATGCATCAGCATTCGAACGGTTAAAAATTTACGCGAGATTTTTTTTGTTAAATAGAATTTTTCTTTCATAAATTAGAGGAATAACTTCATTTATTTCTTGTCTTCTAATCTTGTTGGTGAACTCTGGTGGCGTTGATTTTAAATAAGGAAATTTGCCTGCCACATTAAAGATGGATTGCTATGAAACATGTAAACCCATACCTGCTAAAATCCTAATTAATATTCCGTAAAACTTTTAGTACAACCCGTTTTCGACATCACTCAATATTTAGAGTAATTTTCACCAAATGCAGTTGTTATTAAATAAGAAGAAATTCACTCTAAATAAAAACTGGTATAAAAAAAAATGCGGGATTAAAATTTTACAGAATATTACTCATAATGGTGTCAAGTATGCAAATCTGCTTGCCTTTCAAATAAGTAAATTGTGAAAAAAATTTGTACACGTGCTATCTATATTGCTGGATTCAGCATAGCTGCAAAGGGGATATTGTTGTCCGGACTATTGTTAGTACCCGCCTTTTTTTCAACACCACTTAATTTTTATAGTATTTTTTAACTCTTTAACTACCAATTGAGGGAATATTTTATTGAATATCCACCAATAAATTTAATTTGCAACGGTTGTGTAATTACTTTGAAGCCACCGCGCAACGTAGACTTCAAAGTTATTAAGTTTTAATTAGCACGTTCATCGCCAAGCGTGATTGCGCTGAGTTTCTCATCGGTACAAAATCCGACCGCCGAAGATAACATGTACCGGACAGCCACAAATAAAATAATAGAAATACGAAAATTTCAGTAATTTGTCGTTAACAAATTGTTGTCCTCGAAGAATGCTATGCCCCACAATAATAGAAATAAAACAAGGAACGTGTCCCACCATTTCAAGCATACTTGCTATCATCCTAATTAATATTCCGTTGTGTTGTTAGTCCCGCCCTTTTTTTCACACCAATAAATTTTTAGATTAATAATCTCCAAATTCAATTACGATTAAATACGAAGAAAAATACTCAAAAATGATACTGGTGTAAAAAATAAGGCTGGGCTAACCATACGACGGAATATTAATTAGTATGTTGGCAAGTATGATTTTAAGACTCGTAAGAATCAGCAGGGCAAGCCTATAAGAAGCATATGGATATGCAATTATGCTATATTACCAGAAGAGGAGGTAAACACTCGAACGCCAAGAAGCGATAATAAATGTAAAAACTACGAACCCCCCCTCCTCCTATTGTTCCAACTGTCCAATATCACCTGACATGTGCTTAGAAGGTATTAACGAACGCCATGCGGCATAGTGTAATAGTATAATATGTTACCATAAATATAAATTAATAAAAAGTATAGTATAATGCGTGTATTTTTATGTTGTATATCCTATATTTATATTTCAGTGCTTATTCCATTAAATTCTTTTTAAAAATCCAACTGAAAATCCTATTAACTTGAACAACAAGAGAATCACTCATATTTGGGTAACAGAGCCCCAACGGATGCACACCAGCGTGCCAGACGTGGCCTTTTTTTTATTCAACAATCACCAATAATTTTTAGAACTGACATTCGATACGCATAATAATTGTTAATCTTCGAAGTGATTAGCCAAACGTTACAAATAAAAATTATTGGTGACTATTGAATTAAAAAAGGCCAAATCTGGCAACCCTGCCCGTCACCCAGATAAAGGTGACGTGGCGACGAACGTAATTAGATTTAGTGATGGATATTGAATAACATATTATCTTAATCTGGCAGCACTGCTTCGGACACATATGTCCCAGCGATGCTGAAAGGTTCAAAATCTGTTAACGATACTATAAAGTAGAATTGTACAAAAAAAAAAAAAAAAGACATTGACGTGGATAAAAAGGCAAGTAACTAACAATCCTCCAGATTATTAATTACGATGCGATGTTTGCAGCTCTGTTTTAACACTTTCGCGACCGCACGTTTTTGTCTTTTTGACAGTGAGACCCGCCTGTGGGCGTTATTCTCCCCAGTTACAACATTTCAGGACCAGGGCCTGATTAAGGGGGAAGCTCGCTCATACCGGAATGTTTTTACAATTATTTTTTACTTCATGTCATAGAAATTCCTCGCTTTGACGAGGAAATATTTTTTATAAAAAATGAACGGTGTAAAACAATCCACTTTACTCACCGTTATTAGACACCAGAATTCTTTTAAAATAATTTTTAATGAAACTTTTCTGTTTATTATAGGAGGAAAGTATTTGTTAAAAAATAACGGTGTAATTATAAATAATGTGTCAAGAGCGAGCTTCCCCCTTAATCAGGCCCTGTTCAGGACAAAATTTTCTGTGTTCACATTTATATTACAAATGGATATACATTATAATTATACTCTTTCTAATCAAACTATTTGTATCCCTAGTACATAGATTATACAAATATGAACATTGGGTACATTCTTAAGAATTAAAAAACATACAAATTGCGGAAGAAACGCCCACCGGCGTAGTTACAGATTTTCAAATGAAGTGAATCTACGCCAGCCGTCGCAAAAGTGTTAATATATATTTAGCACCATCTTTAATCGACGTGTCTTTAACAGAGTTGCCAATTTTTTATAATTTATTACGGAGCATTGATAATAACCGCCTTCTTTCCATACCAGAAATTTAAAGGGTGATGAATTGTGTTCATTTTTTGCTAAAGAAAAATGAAACAAAGAAAAAAAAAAAAAAACATATTAAAAATATATATATATATCAATTGTCCACTGCTTAAATTTACGATTTTAAAAATAAAAAATATAAACTATCAACAAATATTTAAATCTTGATTAGTAAAAAAAAGAAGAAAAAATAGAAAAAGTTTTCGTTAGTAAATATCGGGTTTACACACTTTTCGTGAATGAATCTGCCTGAAATTTAAAACCAATCACATATTTCTATTATTTGTTTTGTTTGTCTTTGAAGAATTAGGACTAATATTTTCTAAAAACAAAATCACCCTTTGCTGACGAGCATCTGCAAATACCAAGAAAAAAAAAAAAGGTGGGGGGGCGTTGTTTATAAAATAATACCAGAGTTGTCAACCTAATCCGGCAAATTGTTAACGCCTATTGAAAAACGCCCCTTTTTCTAAACCACTTAATTTTTAGAGTATTTGTTTTCTTCATTCATCGTAAATATATTTGAAGAGAATTACTCTAAAAATTAAGTGGTGTAGCAAAAGGGGCGGTAGTAAGAATTTGCCGGATTTGGTTGGCAGCTCTGTAATACACTATTAAAGAAAATAGATTTGGCGCATGTTTAAGACAGAGGCATTTATCGCATCAGTTGCTGTAAAGAAAATTTAGATTACTTTTTAACACGAATACAATAACTCTTCAGAAGAACGACAAAAGGAGGGGGGGGGGGGAATCATCTAATATAGAAAATTAATATTATGCGGAAATACTGGAACTAAATCATCCAACTAAACAAACGTCTGAGTATTATTTGTTGTAAATGTTGGGTTTCCTATAAAAATCTTAAATAAGCGTTTTGCAATTTTACATTTTTACATTTTTTTCTTTTCCTTTTTTTTTTTTTTTTTTTTTAAAGAAAATATTGTATTTTTCATTTTGTTTTCGATTTTGCAATATTGAACTTCTTACATAATGTATGCATGTAGAGAATGTATTTTTCAGCTTGCTTTAGATATTTCCTTCTTACTTATTCATTTGTTGCAGAAAATTAGCAATTACAAAATTTGGGTCTCATAATTTATTTTATATTTAAGAAAAGCAATTTTATCATTTTAAATTGCTACATTGAATCATGCAAATGTACATGTTTTTCCCTTTCACAAAAACCAATTTGCATAAGATTTTTTTTTTTTTTTTTTTTTTTTTTTTTTTCATTTTCTTAGACAGAAAAGTTTCTATACTTCTTTGTAAAAGTACGTAGAAAAAAAATATAAGAAATGCACAAGTTAGTAAAAAGAATTATTTAGTATGGAACTTTTGCTGCAGCTTGTAATTTTTTTAATTAGTTTAAATTCAACATCACATATATTTACAATGAATCCACTTCATTAATGATAAAAAGAAACTTAAAAACAGGCGGGAAAAAAAAAAAAAAAAAGTTTTTGTTTTTAAGGATGTGTTTTCTTTTATAGATGATGAAGCTTCTTCTTTATTTTTTTTTTTTTTTTTTTTTTTTTAATTAGGCCTTAAAAAAAAAAATAAATAAATAAATAAATAATCTGCAAGAAAAATAAATATATTTGATTAAAAAAGTAAATAAATAAACAAATTACACGACTTTTCCTTCTTCTTTTTTTTTTTTTTTTTTTTTTTTTGACTACTCTAAAATCCATTAAGTACATTAATTTCATATAGTTTGCTTATCGTTACAAAACTAGATAATGAAAATCTTTCATTATTTTTTATATGTATTAAATCTTTGAAATGTATTTTATAAAAATGATAAGAAATGTATATGTATATATATATTATTATTAAACGAAATGTAATTAGAAGTAGTTTCCTAATACAAAGAAAAATTCCACAGTTTTCAAATTAAAATGTTTCTCTTTTGTCGTCAGAAAATGAAAGCTTTTTTAAAATAAATAACTTTAATTAAGAAAATATAGTTGTAAGATTTTACAAAAAAAAAAAAAAAAAAAAAAAAAAAGCTTAATTTAAAGTAATATTTTTCCTATAATAATAATAATAATAATATATACTAAACATTACTTAAAAAAATAAAAAATAAAAGTAATAAACATGCAAAGTTTTTATTCCAGGGAAAAGGCTTTTTAATTATTATTTTTATTCAATACCAACATTTCAAATAACTTGTATATATATATATATATACATTTTTCCTTGTTATAATTTTATTATTTTACTCAAAAAAGAAAAGAAAAGAAAACGTACGTATCTATCGTTGCATTATAAACTAAATATATAGTTTTTTTATAATAAAAATATTTTAATTTAAAAAACAAACTGAAAACTTCTGCTGTGCCATCAGTAAATAACACTTTAGTGAGTTATTTTAATATTTAGCATAAAATGCAGTTATTTATCTTTTTTTCTTTCTTTCTTTCTTTCTTTTCTTTTTTTTTTTTTGTAAAGCTATTTTTAAAAAATATATATTTAATTAATATTTTAAAATACACTCATGGACAAAAAAAATTAGCACACCAAGAAATAATTGCAGGATCGTAATGAAACTTGGCATGAAGGTACATGTCGGGGAGATATGCAAATGATTAGAAATGCAGCGTGATTGCGCATTAGGTATAGCCAGTAGAGGGCGTTTAACGTCGTTCTCTGTGGAGTATAAAAAAGGTAACCAAAGCTTATTTGAGTGTGCTGAATCGTTTACAAAGGAAGAGCTGAGGTAGACATGTAATTACGTCGTTTTCGAAGACAATATGAGCAGCTGCCGCAGTTTGATAGGGGGAAAATCATCGGCATGATGGAAGCTGGGTGGGCAGCTAGGAGAGTAGCTCGTCAATTAGGCCGCTCTGATTGTGTTGTGGGGAGGTCTTGGGACCAGTGGACCCGAGAGGTGTCATGTACACGAAGACCAGGCTCAGGACGCCCTCGACAGACCAGTCGTCGAAAAGACCGCCACATCGTAAGAAATGCGCGCGTAAAACCAACTGCTTCATCGGCCGCCATCCAGGCACAAGTAGCAGTTTCGCTAGGGGCCCCTGTGTCTTTTCGAACCATACGAAGGCGCCTGGCTGAAGGACATTTGGTATCGCGGCGCCATTTACGTGTGCTGCCCATGACGCCCACCCATCGGCGCCTCCGTTTGGAGTTTTGCCGCGCACGAGGAAACTGGACTGCAGCGGAATGGAACCAGGTCGTCTTTAGCGACGAATCCATATTCAATCTCAGCAGTGATTGCAATCGTCTTCGTGTGTTCATAACGATGTCGTTCCGGGGCAACGATTGAACCCATTCTCTATCAAGGAAGGTCCGTACAATACAGATAACTCGCGGTCGTGCATTACCCTATTTAAATGTTGCGCTACGGAAGCCTAGATAAAAGGACAGAGAGATGGGCCTTAACTCACCAGAAATTTAGAGTGCCTTGAAAGCGAACAAGAAGTAATCGAGACGTGAGTCCAATGGGACCCCATACTATCACTGCTGATGATGGACAGTGTGACGATGTCGAATCCCAGCTGGTAATGTGCATTATTCACAATGCTGTTAAATACAGATGAGGCAATCTTGATGCTGTAAAAAGAATTGTGATTTGTCTGAAAAGCGACTTCACGCCATTCCTGCATCCAGGTTCGTCGTTGATCACACATTAAAGGCTCCTATATCAGTGATGTAGTTTTGAGGGTAATCAAAATTTTGTTAAACACATAGTGGGTCACCAACTGGAATGATGGAACGCGGTACCATTTAACAGGAAGCAGTCCCCGCTCATCGCTATTAGAGCGATGTAGAGCGATTCAATGTCGAGACAAAGGGGACTACTCCGAAATTTATTGAAAAAAAAAAAAAAAAAACTACAAAGTTTCGCCAGGCTTGTATCCCAAGACCGACAAAGGGCGAGAGAGGTTAAAATAATAATTCAGAGAAAAGTTCTTAGTTTGAATTGATTCTGGTCGATAAAGTTCAATAAGAGTTCATGAGGTAAACAGCTGAAACATATTAAGATAAGTTCTGTGGTGCAATCACCTGTTGCCGGGCGTGCGCTTCTCGCGACAAGGGGCAGCAGGTTACTGATCGTTGAATGCATTTCTACAGCAGAGCATGTGCATGATACTCTTGTATACGTTGCTCTTGACGCGGTCTAGGTTCCTGTCTGAGCCAGTAGGCAGTGTTATTGATAACAACATTAATCAGTGGCATTCGATATATCCATTAATAGGGAGAAAATCTTATTGAGTTTGTTAATTAGATTTGGTCTAGTTAAAATGTTGTCCAGCCAGTTTACTGGTCTGGGGGAGGGATTTCTTATATGGTGGGCAGACGTGAGGACACAGCTCAAGTAATAATGCAATGCATTTCCTTCCTCGCCACATGGGCACAAGGGTGAGCGTCGGCGATGAAACCTGTGGAGATAGCTTGGGAATGGGCCATGGCCCGTCAGGAAGGCTGTTATAGGAGGGGTAAGTTCCCAGTCATTGGTTGTGGCTATGGGGATCAGGTTGTGCGTATGTCTACCTTTTTCTGAGACATCCCACAGAGATTGCCAATTTTGAATCAGTTGAAGTTTTAATTTTTGTTTGACGAATGAGGGAGGGGCGGGCAAGGAATATTGTATAAGGCTATTTTCAGTGCCATTTTTTGCCAGACTATCAGCCAGTTCATTTCCGACGACACCCCTGTGGGCAGAGACGTGCGCCAGGGTTTCATTAGATTTTAAGTTGTACAGTTTAGTTTTAATTTCAAGTATAATTGGAAGCCTACTCCTGTGGCAGGCAATGGCCTGTAGGCTCGAGAGACTGTCACTGTAGATGTTTATGAAGGAATGTATGTGGAGGTTTCCCTTTACCCATTCTATAGCCTTTAGAATTCCAAAAAGCTCTGCCTGGAATACAGAGTTGAATTCTTCGAGCCTGCAAGACCACTGGTGGATAAATTCATTGTTGATTAGCACGCAGAATGAGGCCCCTACACCATAATCAGTTTTGGAGCCGTCTGTGTAGCTTGCCACAGGAGCAGAGGGAGAATAGCTATTAATGTTGCAATTAACTAATTCTGATGCAGCATCCTTTGCTGGATGGATTTCCCAGGTGTTGGAAAGGGTTTCAATCGGAATATTTGGGAAAAGGGCGCTTGCTAAGTTTGAGATTGGACACACATCTCGATCAACTGCTGTTTTCATTCCTGCCATTCTGAATATCAGCCATTACATTTCTGTGGAGTTAAGGCCCATCGCTCTGCCCTACATTCAAGGCCTCTGAAGCGCAATATTTAAGCAGGATAATGCACGACCGCAGGTTGTCCGTATTGTTCAGATCTTCCTTGATGCAGAATATGTTCGACTTGTGCACTGCCCAGCGCGTTCTCTTGATTTTGCACCAATTAAAATGACTGTTTAATCGTTGAAACGCGACTGGCCCGCTACCACTTACCAGTAACTACGGCCTATGAACTGTCACATCCTTTTGAAGCTTTATGAAGTGCTGTACCCGAATATGTCATCCAATCGCTGTTTGAGTCAATGTCTAGGCAGATAAGTGCTGTTATTGTTCACAGAGGTCGCTGCTTTATGTACTGTTTTCTCAGTACATATTATTCCAAATATCCTGAAATTTTAATCAATTCGCCTTCCTAGTATAACGTATGTTCCCATTAAATATCATTCTGATATTCGCAAGCCTTATTGGTGTTGCAATTTTCACAAACATGAGTGTATATTGTGATTTAATTAATATTAAAAATTCAGCCTTTTTTTTTATGAATAATGCAATTATGGTTAATAAAATAATAATAATAATAATAATATAATATAATATAATATCTGTAATTTCAAGCGTACTCTAACACGAAGTTTGGAAATAAATTTTAGATTCAGCAAAATAAGTATGACACATTTTCCTTCAATTTTTGAAAATAATAAAGAGTATTGCAACAATTCTACACAACACAAATACATGTGATAAAAGTAGTGAATGAAAAGTATCCAAGAAATCACAAAAAATAAATAAATAAATAAATAAAAGTAAAAATAAAACAGTAAGATTTGAAAATTTATCAAAAATATAATAACAATCTTACCGTATAAATGTGCATTAAAAAATAAATAAAATAATAAAATTCATTAAGTAAAAACACTATTTATTTAAAGTACGAGTTATTGTTTTATTTCGTATATTTTTTAAACGTCTTTGTCATTTTCTTATAAGTATTAATACATGCATGTGATGTAAATAAATATACTAGAAATAATTAAACTTCCTATTAAAAAAAGGAGAAAAAAAAACAAGTAATAATATTGCTTGCTAAAGTTACTTTAAGAAGGAATTGTTTTTGTAACATTATTTAATAAATACATTCTTTAAGAAAATTCTGTAAATACATTTTTTATAGCTAAAATGCCCTTTGAACATAAGTTTAGATAAAAGAGTGTAAAAACATGTATTTCATATTTTATGAATTTATGGAAAGATTAAAAAAAAAATTATATAATGATTTATCGATGCACGTAAAAAAAAAAAAAACTAAATTACGAAATAAAAAATGATGAAACAGTATTTGAACAAGAAATGTTAAAATAAATTAATGAGTAGAAACACAAAGTTATTACTTTTTTTTTTTTTTTTTTTTTTTTTTTTTCATGTTAATTAAGTTTTTGTTAAAAATAAAATAAAATACAATAAAAAGTATAACTTTTTGGGTCAAATAAAGCAGAAAGAATGCTGATTTTTTTCCTACTATTTTTTAATACATGACAATAGATTAAAGAATATTATGGATTGCATTGAAGAGTAATTTTTAATCAGTGCATGTACAGTAGTTTGCTTACTGCGCTATGACATATTTTATAAAGAATTTTAGCTGTATCTAGGTAAGGAAATTTAAATAAAATTTCAGCAAAAATAAGTCGTACAATTTTTGATATTTAAATTTATATATATTGTTTTTAGATTAGTTATATTTAAAAAAAGAAAAAAAAAAAATCTGTTTCTGTTTTGCAATTTCTTGCTTTGCATAGCTTATCCTTCAGATCTACTACGGTTCAGATCTGTCAAAGGGATTCTAGCCCATATTCAGGTTAATTTTGGAGAAAACCACGAGAAACTTCAGAAAGCTTAGATGGCGCGCGTGACTTTGGTTCAAATCAGTAACCTCCCGTCATCTATCAGTGTTGAGAGCAGACGATGTCGTCCATGAGTGGGCCTTTGGCATAGCTGCCAAGTTTATAAATTTATTTCAGAATGCCTTTTTTTTCACACCGTAATCTTCGTAGGAAAATTTTCTTCAATATATATAATTACGATTAAATATTAAGGTGTGAAAAAGGGGCGGGACTAACAACATTCCGGAATAAATTAAAAAACTTGGCAGATATGACCTTCTGTATACCTGGAAAATTCCTTGTGCGCATAAATCAAAACATGCCCAAAAATATCTCGCAAAGGTATTTAATTTCGTCCATTAAATAACAGTATATAATATATACAAATATGGTATACATTATTATAGACTATTTATTAATTGTAAAATATAAGATTACACGACACAGAATATAAAGTTTCACTCATATGTATATAAAACTTTATAGGTAGGATGTAACGAATATTTAGTAAAATTGTACACACGCATACCCCAATCTAGCTCTACCTAAGATTTTAACAAAAGATATATATATATATATACAGATATTCCCTATTTAATCAAACAAGCAATATATATATTCAATATCGCTAATTTTTAAAGCTATTTCAGTAAAAAAATTATAATTTCAAAATTTATGATTTTTAAGAAATAATATTATTAAGTTGTTATTAAGTTGTTTAATAAGACACATAAAAACAATTATAGGGAATTTTTGGAAGATTCCAGAAAAAAAAAAAGAAAGAAAAAAGAAAGAAATAGCGCAACAAATATTAAATACTTTCTCAAACGACGTAAAAATTAGTTTTGAGAAACACTTCTTTCTTTCTTCTTCTTCCTCTTTTTTTTTTTTTTTTTTCAAACAATGTATTCTTGATTTATTACTAAAATTTATCTTTGTTTGAAAACAGGTAAAGTTTATGATTAATAAATTTTCAAATTAGAATTTTTTCACTCCTTTTCATACTAAAATAATCTTCCAGAGCATTGAAATCTTTCTGAAATAACACAAATACGTTTTTAAAACTTGTACAACACTACTTAAAAATTTCCATACATTATCAATGCATGAGGAATTTCCATACAAATGAAAGACAACTGCCTATGAAACGATGAAATAGACATGAGGTTTGTCTAAGTGACACTTATCTTGTAAAGGTGTCAAAAACTCTAATTTCCCAATATCTGCGGGGAGTCAGCAGTATTTTGATTTTTGGCTGGCCAGCTGGACGTTTGAATGTAGAGCACCTTAAAAAATATATTAAAGTAGGGCAATATTGCCAGATTTTGCGACTTTTTTCTTCAATAGTCACCAATAATTTAGAGAAGTGATATTTTATATTGATAAAAGATAAATCGAATCGAAGAATCTTCTAGTATTTAAATATACCAAATATGATTTCTCAAAATTAGTGGTGACAATTGAATAAAAAAGTCACAAAATCTGGCAACAGTCGAGTAGGGCATTTTCATACTTGCCAACATCCTTATTAATATTCTGTAGTATTGTTAGTCCCGTCTTTCTTCTCACACCAGTAAATTTTTAGAGTAATATTCTCCAAATGCAATTACAATTAAATGAGAAAAAAAAAAAAATAGTCTATAAAGATACTGGTGTGAAAAATAAGGCGGGACTAACAATACTACGGAATATTAATTAGTTTGTTGGCAAGTGTGTATTTGTAAGGTGTTCTTAGGTTAGTGTATCCTTTCAAAGATACCGGTCACTAAAACGTAACGACACTGATAACATTCATGAAATTGTGTAATGATGATAATAATAATGATAACATTAAATAAATAAATAAATAAATAAAAACAAGACACACACACACACACACACACACACACACAAAAAAAAAAAAAAAAAGGAAAGAAGAAAAAAAAGAAAATGTATTTTTTATTTTAAGTTATTTAATATTTAATTGTACATTAGAAAAAAAAAAAAAAAAAAAAACTTTTTTTTTTTTTTTTTTTTTTTTTTAACTGAACATCTGCACAGAATCCAGAAATATCAAAAGATTTTAACTCTAAACTATTAAAAAAAAAAAAAAAAAAAAACGTAAAATAAGTAATATTTCGTAAAACGGTCAAAACACAACATTTTTGTAAATATGTTCTGTTCATAAAATGACATTTCATTTAGGTCCATTAAGACAATCCATTACAATGGAATTTAAAAATTTTGAAAAAAAAAAAATCTTTCCTGTTTTGTAACTTAAAAAAAAAAAAAAAAAAAAAAAAAAAAAAATTAAGTGGTTTATTTATTACAAATATCCGTAATCGATCTTAAAAGGCAAATAAGGTATCTACTTTAAAACGTAAGATCTTTTGCAATTAAGTTTTTGTAAATATAGGGAACGTTCGTTATTCATTTTTAACTGAAATAACTGTTGTTAATGATACTGAAAGTCGATTTTAAAAGTTAAAAAAACATAGAAGATACTGTTAAAAGCTGTAAAACAGCAGTCAATTAACAATCAAAGATAGAATAATAATAATAAAAAAAAAAAAAAAAAAAAAAAAATCGAACTTCAGCGAAAATGTCGTAATAGCATATTAATACATTTTCGCTTATATTGCTTAACCCTTTCAGTCGCAGTGTTCCCGCTGATGGAACACCTAATTTTAATTCTCAAGTGCAAAAACTCATCCAGGAAATTTTTTAGCAAATATTTACATTTTTAACATAGCAGAAAAGGCCCCTTTTCTTTAACATGAAAAATTTAAAATTTCTTCTATTTTAATTATGTTCGTAAATTCCGGTGGCAGTGTAATTTAAATAAACAGAATTACCTTGCGCCGCAAAGGGTTAAAATACTCCGGAATAAATTGAAATATTGAAAAAAATTTCAACTTTTAGGAGTTTTTGTTGTCGATAATGTTTACTTATAAATTGATTTATTTATTAAATTAAATATTATTTGAATTTAATAAGATTTACTTACAGATGTTTCAAACCGAAAATTTCTCGAAAAGGAACAATGCTAATTTTTTTTTTTTTTTTTTTTTTTTATGATCAGCTATGTGTCTAAAAGCCATTTTTAAAATTAGTTTAGTAATTTTTAAAATAAATTAAGTAGTGAACGTTAAAGAGTTAACCCCTTAACGCGCGCTGTCCTCGCTGCGAAGACGCAAAATTTAAGATCCAGCTGCAAAGATTCATCCCGGAAATTTTTTAGCAAAAATTTACGTTTATAACATATCAGGAAAGGCCGACTTTTTTAACTTTAAACTTTAAAACTTCTTTTAGTTTAATTTAGTTCATGAATTCTGGTGGCAGTATAATTTAAATAGTACGAACTGTCTTGCGTCGCAAAGGGTTAAAAAGATTAAATGAATCTTGTTCTTGTGGCCACTCTTACTCAAATTGTTCGACTAGTGAAGATGTAATCCGCTTTGATATCTCTCCCGCAAATTTTAACGGTTTCCATTAAAATATTGAATCTGAGTTATTTTCATAGTTATTGCCTTTAATTTTTAATATTAATATTAATATTAATATTAATAATGTTTTTTTTTAAAATAAATTTCAATAAATATTCTACAGATTAAGAAGAAGGCGTATCTGTTTTATTTGTCGCAATGTACAGTCACCCAAAAAAAAAACGCCACCCCCCCACCTAATTTCGCCATAAATTATCGTAGAAACATTTGACTGGTACCGATCGATTTATAATAACGTCTAGTTTATAACGGTGTAGTTAAATTTTGCTTAGGGGTCGTCTACATATTAAAACTGGCATTAACTGCATTTTCTTCAATAGCAACCCCTATTTTTGACTTCATATTCAGATTTGTGAGATCAAGGCGGTTCGAAAAACATACCTATTTATATACCTTAAATCAATTTTAAATAGAGTTACACGTGAAAATGTATTAGGGGTCCGTCTATACATTTAGAAAATATAAATCACGATCTACCACCCAGGATACATTATTTATTACGTTTCACACCGGAAAAAAATTTCAGAAATGTTAATTATAAAATTAAAAAAATGACTAATTCACAGAACTTTCTGAGTTAGTTTATGAATTAAAAGATTTTTATTGGTTTCTATTGATTAAACATCAGATAGTTCACTTCATACGAAGAAAATTAAATAGCTTGAATAGATATTAAAATATCTATCAAAAGAAAAAAAAAAGATGAATGGTTTTAAATTTGTTTAAAAATTCAAAATTATTTTAACTCAAGCTGCCGTATAATTGTCTGAAACGGCGGCACTCAACCTGGTTCCCACGGCCGTTTCACAGTGACAATGGGAGTTTGTTCTGATACTGCAGTACTTTCATTTTCTTTAATTGACTTTTTTTAAATATTAAAACAGATCTTTTTATTTTTATTTTTTTTTTTTTTAATTAATTATTATTATTTTTTTTTTTCATGACATTATTAAAAACTTTTACATAAATCTCTACGATATTCTTTTGCTTTTATATTTTATAATGTGTAACAAATTAATATGCAAAATAATAAATCCTACTACTTAATGGGATGTTCTAAAATTCTACACTTTAAACACAGATACCGAAGTGGACGGTGGGTGTAGAAAGGCTGACTACCCTTAATCTAAATCTTCACTTGAAAAGGTCAAAATGTTACATAACTCTTTTTTTTTTTTTTAAGGAAAAAAGAAGAAGATAAGGAGGAGAAGGAAAGATCAAAACGAATATAAAGCATATTAAACGTTAATACCCATTAAACACTGGAAAAAGGCGGGGTTTTGTATTGTGTGTCATTTGGGAGCTGTAGAGTGCCAGAAAATTACTTCATGTAATAAAACTTTTCATTTAAAGGGTATTTAAAGCAGCATTATATTTAATACATAGACTATTCAGAAAAAAAGTACCATTCATCTGGTTCATGAAAAATAAAGAACATTTTCTGGCATTGCTCTATGTATATACATTCTTGTCAACCTATCCCGGAAGATTACTGGTCCCGCCCTTTTCCGTAGATTTTTTTCACATCAGTCTTTTTAGAGCCGTGTCAGCCATCGGTGGCTGACACTGATCTTTCCATTTAGGCTAAGTCAGCCGGCAGTGTAAAATATGATATAAAACTACAGAACTTACATAGTTTTAAGTAATTACTGACAATTTATTTAAAATTTACTTCATGTTTTTTTTTTTTTTTTTTTTTTTTTTTTTAAATAGGATTTTTATAGGATTATATCGTTAAGGCCTAATGGGGTTTATTGAAACTCGATAAACATAACACGCTTCTAAGCAGCACGTGTGGCCTGAATGGGATTTCCATAAGAATTCGCATGGCGCTCAATGAGTTAATCGTAAATGTATTTGAAGTTAATTACTCTAATAATTAAATTGTGTACACACAGGGGCGCGAACTAACAATGTTACGGGTTAGGTTGGCAAGTATGCATATATATTTTGCTTGATTTATAAAAATTTATAACACATTTTCTTCTTTTTTTTTTTTAGTATTATTTGTTTATATCTCTCATTAAAAATAAATACAATATTCATATATAAACATTTCCATACAGTAATGTATATAAACATATTGATTAAAGAAGATTTGTTGATATTATATAATTATTCTTCTATCTGTATAGTATATTAACACAAATATATTTTGTAAATTTCGCAGCATCGAAAAACAGCAACTTAGCTTCCATATCAAGGCTTAATGTAAATAGGACGTAAGCGTACTGTAGCTAGTGTTGAAATTTGAAAAAAAAGAAAAAAAAAAAAAAGAATAACAGTGGGCTAAAAATACGCCGGAATAAATTAAAATGTTGTTTATTCTGGTTTTAGTCAGGTGATATCACTCGTGCTAAATAGCTGGATCCGCCCTCTCTTAAGCTCAGGTTCAGCTCATCATAAAAATATTGTTTTTAATATCTGCCGCACCAAAATGTTCAAAACACAAATGCCAATTTTCATATATTTTGAAATCTTCCCTTTTCAACTTTAAAAGCATTTAGATTAATTTATTTTATTTTGAATTTTTAAATTTAGACGTTTAAAGTCTTTTAAATGAAATTTCAGGATTCTGTAAGATCAATATCTATATATTTGAAAGTAATAACACAATTCCATTGTTTTAAATTTTTATTCCATAATAACTGTGACTTTGATTTCGTGATTAGGAAATTGAAAATAAATACTATTGAGCTATGTTCCAATAATAGATCTTATAAACTTAAAAAAAAAAAATAATAATAATAATAAAGCAATTTTTCACTATTTGATTCTGTATTAAAAAACTTTTAATAGAAATTTGATATTTTATTATGTTACATTATGGGATAAATTTTAAATAACACAAAGCTTACAAACGGTACAGTAAACAAATGCAAATATGTGACAACAAAATTTAAACAGAAAATTTATGGTAAAAAACCTTTTTAAAATTATTAAATATTCATAATAATAATAATAAAACGATTGTCGAATGCATAATTGCTGTTTCATGCAATCAGTTTCGCTGTACCGTGTTTTCTAAAACATGATATTTAACTAGAGGTGTACGTACTCTTGAATATTGAAATGCGAAAAAAAGTGTAACAGGGTTAAAACAGAATTTTAGCAGCGAAAAACTAGAAAAAGATATTTAATACTTATGAAGAAAGACTTAACATATTAGGATCGGATATATTCTTCTCTTGTACCGTAAGCCACGCCTTTTCACAAATTTTCTAAAACTTTATAATATAAAGCAAAATAATTTTGCATATTTGTAATTAAATCATTTAAGTTTTGTCTTCAATAATCGATGTAGTAAATACCATTGTGATTTATGCATACCAGCGTCACATATAGAGTCAAATAGGAATATGCAAATTTGTCTTTTTTTTAAAATAGTGTTTCAGCGAATAAGAGGCGGGGCTTCTTTTCTTTTGAAATTCTTTCACAATCCCTCACCTACATTGTGATAACTTTAGAAAAATATGCCAATTTGAATAATAAACATTGAAATATTGCTTAGGAAACAATAAAAATAACATAAAGGTAAATTAAAATAGTTTTCCGTCAAATTATATACAAACATTTACTTATAGAGGATACAGAATATAACAAGTGACGGCCCCCTAACAGGAATAAAAAGTGAAATATCTCTGTAACTCAAAAAATAATGTTAGGAACGAGCTGTAAATTTGGAAACCCATGTTTTTGATGATGCCCGTTCTATTCGTGCAAAAATTAACATAGGTCATAATTCATAATTTTTTCAAATATGAATTTATTAATAATTTTCATAATTCAAAAAATGTTTTTTTAGCAAAAATTTGCATGGAATATGTTTGGGTCACTTCATTCTAACGAATAAAAAAAACAGAATTTAAATATCATAATTATTTCGGAAGATATGATTTAATGTTTGTCACATTCATTTAACATTAGCACCCCCAAAATTTGACAGCTTATAACTCTATGAAAAATTGAGCGAAATATATAAACTATACCATTTTCCGTGATGATTTTATCCAAAGAATTCAAATAAATTATAAAAAATGGGGGTTACCATTGAAAAAAATGAAGTTGATGTCAGTTTTAATATGTAGTCGACCCCCTAAGTAAAATCTAACTATAACATTATAAACTAGACGTTATTACAAACTGATTGGTACCAGTCGCATGTTTCTACGATAATTTACGGCAAAATTAGGTGGGGGGGGGTGGCGTTTTTTTTTTGGGTGACTGTACATTTATCTCTGCAATATATCTTAAAAATTTATTATTTTTTTACATGGATTTTCCACTTTATCACATAAATTTGAATAAATAGATATTTAATTACAATAGAATAAATTTGATGAATTAAAAGCATATGGGAGCAACTCGCTCACAGGCACAATAAAATCAAAATTCCCCAAGATATGAAAATGTTCTTGTTTTAAAAGAGGAAGATGATTGATAATTAACTTCAAATCAACTTCTACCATAAGATTACAGAGTGTAAAGTGGTTCACTGTTCATATAATTTTATAAAACGAGCCTATTTAGCCAGTGTCCGATTGTAGTAATTTCGTACGCACTAATTTACAGTAGATGTTGATTTAAAGTTAATTGTTCATCACTTTTCTAAAGCTTTCAGCATAGTTGCTAGCATTTTAATGTATTCTGGAGCATTTTTAATCCCGCCTTTATTTCGCACCACTTTATTTATAGAATACTTTTCTCCAATATATAACTACGATGAAATTAAAAAAAAAAAAAATAATAATAATAATAATAATAATAATAATAATTCTTCAAAAATAAAAGTGGTGTGGAATAAAAGAAGGGCTAAAAATGCTCCGGAATAAATTAAAATTTTGGCAACTTTCTGCATGAAAACTGCATATTTTCGGGGAATTTGGCCTTACAGCGCCATACTATCGAAAAAAAAATTGAACTTTTGCTTATCCTTTTCTCATACAAAATCCTACATCTTGACAAACTTAAAGGTGAAACTCTAGTTTAATATAACAGTTAGTGCTTTCTGTTTATAATCTTACTGCATAACCGTCACCTTGAACGCTTTTAGCTACCAGGAATTCTTTATATTAGACCTGCTAACTCTGCTAGTTTATCCGTAATGCAGGGATGGAACACGGGCGCAGAATTCACACCGGAATGTGTTTAAGAAGTTTCTCCACCTATAGTATCGTCGATTTAAGAGGTAGAAAATTTTCTTACATTGATCGTGGTATGAATTCTGCGCCCGTGTTCTATCCCTGGTAATGGTATTAAACCCCTTTTTTTTCACACCATAATAGTTGTAGAGTAATATTCAGCAATATGTTCTCGTGATTAAATAAAAAGTCTATTGCTCTACAACTATTCTGGTGTGAAAAACAGGCGGGCTTAATACTATTACGGATAAACTAGCATAGTTAGTAGGTCTACTATAAAGAATTCCTGGTAGCTAAAATGGCGTTAAAGGTGATGGTTATTCAGTAAGATAGATTTTTTTTTTTCTACAATAGTTTTTACTGATTACATAAAAGAAAATTTTTACTGAAGTCTTAGTAGTAACCATGTTATTGTACTAGATTTAATCTCTTTTTCATATATAAGTATTTATAAATAATTTTATTTTGAATTGTTGAGGAAATAGGCAAATTCATTTAAATCTATGTTAATAAGTTTTAGGAAAAAAGAAAAATATATGATTTAATTTTAATAGCTTTCATTAATGTATTGATTCGAAACATTTCAAAACTTAATGTTGCTTCCTTAATTACATTTAATGTTGATTCCTTAATTGCATTTAACGATTTATTACAGATATGTATAACCAAAAAAAAATTTAAGATTTTCGGTCAAAACTACCTTCAAAATTCAATAAAACATTTTTCCTTCATCATCTTCTCTTTCTTTTTTCTTTTTTACGGAATTGCAAAAGTTCTATAAACTTATCAAATTATTTGACCTCATGAGTAATAAATTCCTACCTACCAACTTACTAATAAATATTCCAGGAGAATTTTAGAACCCGCCCCTTTTCCCCACCACTTTATTTTTAGAGAAAATTTCTCCAAATGTAATTACGATTAATAGTTTCGTGACCGCATTTTTTGTCTTTTTCGCAGTAAGGTCCGCCTGTGGGTGTTATTCTTCCCGGTTACAATGTTTCAGAACAAAATTTTCCGTATTCATATTTATATTACAAATGGATATACATTATAGTTATACTCTTTCAAATCAAAACTTTTATATCCATAATATGTTGATTGTACAAATATGAATATTGGGTATATTTTTAAGAGATAATAAATAACATACAAATTGCGAAAGAAAAGCCTACTGGTGGAGTTACAGATTTTCTAATGACGTGAATCTACGTCAGCGATCGCGAAAGTGGTAAATAAGAAGTAAAATACTCGGAAAAATGCTTGGTGTGAAAAATAACGGTGGGTACTTGAACTTTTCCTTATATTAATCAGTAAGTTTGTAGGTATGTAATCTCATGTTTACTCATTAATAGAACACGTAAAAATGAAAGCATTTAATTATTTTAGAAAAATTTCTTTTTAGCAATAGTGGTGACAAGATATTAAAAGGCTTTTAAATTTTAGGAACGTTGCGTAGCCTTATAGCATATATATATATGAATATATATTTCAAGTAATCATACCTGCCAAGTTTTTTTTATTTATTCCGGAATGTTCTTAGCTCTGCCCCTATTTCACACCGTAATCTTTGTAGAAAAATTTTCTTTAATATATAATTAAGATTAATTATTAAGTAAATTGCTCTAAAATTATTACGGTGTGAAAAAGGGGCGGGACTAAAAATATTCCGGAATAAATTTAAAAAACTTGGCAGCTATGAATAATGAATCGGATTTTCTGCAATGGTTTTTTAATCCATCTGGCCCAAATAATATAGATTACAATACACTTAACCAATGAACAATTAGTGGAATGAATCAAAAATAGTTTAAAATGCTTGAAAAATCTCTGCAGCAAAAACCATTTTTTTAAATTTAAATCTGATAGACTTAATGGACTTTTAAGTTGTTTCATGGGACAATGGAATTCAATATATAATTTTAAAATGGAATTTCATTGCAGTTCAAGTTTAAAACTTTTTATATATATATACTGAAATTTGAATTAGTTTTCCGAACATTTACTAGTAATCTAGTTCATTTTTTTTTTTTTTTTTTTTTTTTTTTTTTTTCGAGTTTTTTGGTTAAAAGAAAAGAAAAAACATCCTAAAACAAATAGCAAGCAGTTTTAAATGACTTCATGCTCCAGTTCTAGCCTATTAATATTAAATAGCTGTTTTTGATTTCAAGCATAAAAAAAAGTCATGCTGGTGAATAGATTTTTTTTTTTTTTTTTTCATAAAAAAACAGTATATAAGATCTTAAAATAAACTCACTGCGTAGTTCAAATAATTTAGTGGTATTATAATGAGTTTTGCATGGAATTTAAATGTAAAAATGTTGACAAATAAATATATGTATATTTTCTAAAAGTATTTTGATTATAAATAAATTAAAATCAACATTTCAAAATGTGAAATCTAAATTTTCATTTGTTGAAGAATGGTTTTAAATAATACTTATCCATGTGGGGGTAAGATATTAATGATTACCTGATTGCATGCGAGATTTTTTTTTTTTTTTTTTACGTCTTTTACAGTCTTTTACAGTCTAGAGCGCATGTCCTCTAAGGTACGTTTACTAATAAACAAGATCCGCCTACTTCAAAGGTGACAAATTAATACGGATTGTCTGTAATCTTAACACCGGAAATTGCTTAACCCTTTGGGTACATTTGACGAGTGAGACTCGTCATCTACTTACTTGGGCGAAGTTACGGTGGACGAGTCTGACTCGTCATCTGCATTTAAGAAGTAGGCGTGGATGTTTGCGGCACCCCCGCCAGTGGGCGTTGATCGCAAATAATTGCCTGACGTTTGTTTATGATATCTTACAACTATACTTACATCATCAATATAAGTATATTCCAAATAGAATGTATTACTTTTACATATTAAAACTTGCGTGACCGCTGATGCAGATCCACATCATTTGAAAATCTGTAACTCCACCAGTGGGCGTTTCTTTTGCAATTTGTATGCTACCTTTTTCTTAAATATGTAAAACCAATATTCACAATTTCGCAATGAAATATACTATGGATACAAATACTTTGATTAGAAAGAATAAAATTATAATGTATATCCATTTGTAATATAAATGTGAATACAGAAATTTTGTTCTAAAATATTGTAACATGGAATAATAACGCCCACAGGCGGACCTTACTGTCAAAAATTCAAAATCATGCGGTCGTGAAAGACCAATTAAATCCGTCCCACGGGCATAAAAATTTTCATATAATTCAGTACTCAAAGGGTTAATGTATTCTTTTGTAAAAATTATCTGCAGTTTAATAGGACAAGTGTTACTTTTTCTTTATTGTGGTATGAAATTGATTTTTCGTTAGTAGTAACTTGGCAGCTCTGCTACTTCAGCACACTGTTGTGGAGGTACTTTTCTATTTTGATCAGTAAGCCCCACATTTTTTTTCTTCGCGAAAAACCGCCTGTCATTTGTGTCCGAGGCAAAATATACCTGGGAGCAATGTATTAATTATGCGCTTAATAGTAAAATTATTATTATTATAAAGAAAAAATTCTTCAACCGATCATTCTCTGCGAAATTCTCATTTAGTTTGAAGAGGATATAGCCGCCAGAATTTCAATTTCTGCTAAAAATGTTCGTAACAGATTCAGAGTTGCAGACCTCGTACCGTTCCTAAAGTTCACGCATATATATTTTATTCTGTCACCACTCCCATTAAATCAATAATATATATATATATGGTATATATATATATATATATTTAATAATGTATTTTAATAAAGTTTACACATGATTTAATAATAAAATATTGAAACAACATTTCTCATTGAAGACTGCGGTGAGAATAAAATGTAAGTAAAATTTTAGGAACATTGCGAGTGCTGGAATTGTCACCTTTCATAATTTACTCCGGAACATTGCAAGTTCAACGTTTATTTCACACTACTTTATATGTAGAGTAATTTCTTTAACCCTTATCGCTCGTATGTCTCTTCTGAGGGGACATTAAAAATCGAGCCATGCCTTAAGGTGTTCCTCTGCAAATGAAATATTATTTTTCTAAAACGTGTAACTATAGGCTGCCTTTCGGCTACCGGAAAATTTTAATAGAAATATTTATTTTATTTAATGATGAAGTAAAATAAAACAAAGTATTACAAGTTTTCGGTAGCAAAAAGGTAGTTGTCGTTCCTTTAAAACGTCACACGTATAGTTTCCAACTTACTACCTTTTTGAAACTATACGTGTGACGTTTTAAAGGAACGACAAAAAGGCGTGTCTTATGTAAAATATGCCGAGCGCAAAGGGTTAATATGTACCTACGATTAAAAAAAAAAAAAAAAAAAAAAAAAAAAAAAAAAAATGTTATGTATAGAAGTCGGTACGAGCAGGGCTCCGAAAAAAATTATAATATTTGGCAAATCTCCACATATGACAACCTTGTCAACGTCTGAATTGCAACCATGTATAATTTGTTCCGGGTCGCTGTTAGCAACGCGCTTACACAGCATGTTATTTCTAGATTGATCTGCAATATTTAACTACTTTAAAATAAGAACAATATACACTTGGAAAAAAAAGTGGTATGAAAAGAAGGAGATAATAGCAATGGTCCGGAATAAATTATAAAGATTGGAAACTCGGCAATGTACAAAAGTTTATTTATGCCCTGTCTGTATAAATTTTGCAATACTTTTCGTTTTTATTATTTCGAATATTTATTGAAAAAGTTTATGATAAATATTTTTTTTTATTGATTTCCCTTGTCTTTTTTCCTTACCAGTTGTTAACACTTTCGCGACCACTGACGTAGATTCATGTCATTTCAAAATCTGTAACTCAGCCAATGGGCTTTTCTTTTACAATTTGTATGCCATTTATTTCTTAAAAATATACACAATATTCATATTTGGTACAACCATTGTACTATGGATATAAATACTTTGTTTAGAAAGAGTGTAATTATATTGATAGTAATATGATAATTTCTTGTTATATTACTAATGTATATCCATATGTAATATGAATCTGAATAAAGAAAATTTTATTCTGAAATATTGTAACTTGGGAAAATAACGGCCACAGAAGGACCTTGCTGCTAAAAAAAACAAAAACATGCGGCTGCGAAAGTGTTAATAAACACTTACACACAGTTATTTCGCCCATTTATTTCTTTATTACATCTGCTTATTTCATTCGCCTCAACACTCTTTTGTGCCAGATATTTCTTAAACAATATGTGAATAATAATAATAATAATAAAATAGAACATATAATTATTAATTTCAAAACATAAGACTTTATTAATTGTTATTTTACTTTTCGACATTATTTTATATTTAATTGCATATGCAAATAAAACATTTGATAAAATACCTATAGCAAGTAATCCATTCTTTTTTCTTTTCTTCAATAAATTGAAACTTTGAAAACATTTTAGTAATATATTAAATAGTATTAATTATGAAAAAATATGATAAAAATAATGAGTTTAAGTGATAAAAAAAATTCAAACTTCTTAATTTTTTTCTTTTAAAGTGATGAAGGTTTTCAATAAATGTTCTAAATATATATATTATGAAAACAATCGCGTACAAAAATGTTTTTTTCTTTTCTTTACTCTTCTTTCTTTCTTTATTTATTTATTGAGAAACTTTATAAAAATATTAATATGTTTTTCTTTGTGAATACTTACAATGGTAAAACATTTTACAATACAAAACTAAATAAAAATTAAAGTAAGTACTTTCAGCTAAATCGTAAAAACCATCTTTAGAAGTACTTAAGTTTTACTATTTATACTTCAGATGTAATAAATGTTATTTTTAACGTATATATCATTTCATTTCACTTAAGTGACACTTAAATTAAGTAAAAACTCAAATCCCGACGTTTGTTTTGAAAAGCTAAAAATAGTGACTAGTATTGAACAAGAGGAAAGAGAATATATCTGCAAGTTTCTTATACTTTTTGACACAAGAAAGATTTTTGAATGTACTTTTCGTTTTTCAGTAAAAAATAAAAAATAAAGAATTAAAAATGTGACAAAAAAGAAGAAGAAGAAGAAAGGAACAAAGAAAGTATATTTTTAAATAACTGAATTTTGTAAATTTGCTTCATCCATCATCGATTGTACACGTTTTGCAGCAAGTAAATGTTTTCTAAAAATAATTAAATAAATTAAATTAAACTGTATTTTTGTAAAATTAAAAAAAAAAAAAATCCTAATTGTAATTGATAGCGTAACAATAATTTTATTTTCGAATTTTCTCTGAAAACAAATCAGTATTCAATTTTACCTATCTTAAAAAAAAAAAAAAAAAATGAATGAATAACTGTACGGTCCCGGAAAAAAAAAAAAAAAAATGAAAGCTAAATAATTTGCTGGTGTAAAAATAATTTTTTGGAATAGAAATTTTTTTATATATAAATAAAAAAAAATAAATAAAAATGATCAAGGGAGTTTATTGTAATAATACTCATAATAATAATTATGGAAAAATAGAATAAAGTAATTACGATGTATCTGTGAATAAAATTACAATGTATTTATTATTATTTTTATTTATTAAATTACCTATTTAATTCCACTCCTCTAGTTCGTGTTGCAAAATCTAGAAACATTTTTATTCAATATCCACCACTGGTGACTTTTTTATTCAATATCCAAATTTCAACTGTAACGATTGCCCAGTCACTTCGAAAGTCATTCGCCCATTAAATTTATCAAATATTGCTTTTCAAAACTGCTTATATTAGTTTAATAACGAAGCTACTAAATTTGGCTACACAGTTTAGTGTGTTGGCAAAGGTACCTCCCGTGTCAGCAAAGGGTTAATATGTATGCAAGGTGTTATATTAACTACGAAAAAAAAAAAAAATTCGTTGTTTTTGATTAAATAAATATTGTATATAAAATTAATTTAAAAAATTGTATCATGCTATTGAAATCTCATGTGTACACAGAGTTCCCAACTTTCATAATTTATTTACGAGCATTTTTAGCCCCGCCTCTTTTTCATACCGGAAATTTTGAAAAATGATTTTCGTCTTATTTAATCGTCACGGATTGAACAGAAATAATCTATAAAATTTCTGGGGCAAAAAGAAGTCGGGGCTAAAAATGCTCTTGAATAAATTATAAAAGTTGGAAACTCTGTGTGTGCATAATGTCCAGTTACCTCCTAGTGAACTGTTCTATGTATAAAGACGGGAAAAAGTGTTGAAAGATCTGGTGAACTTTTTATTCGATAATCACCATTAACTTTGAGAAATGATAGTTTACAGTCATAATAGCTTATCAGTCTTCGAAGTGATTAGATAAGCGTTACAATTAAAAATTATTGATGATTGTTAAATAAAAAATCAGCCAGATCTGGCAACACTGACAGAAAAGTACCCAAGGATTCGAAATAACTCAAAGATTCAGACAACTTAAATGAAATTGTTTCATTTAATTAAGGGGTCGAAGGAGTCTTACCCCACTCTCTGTGATATAATTTTATTATGATAGAAATTACTTTATTTCTCCCTAAATATAAATTATATTATTTTGAAACGTTTACTATTGAGTGACAGGTTGCAAGTATTATCTATCTCTCTATGTATATTATCATTTTGGGGGGGATTTTACCTAATAAATTTTATTATTTAAAAAATTAAATCAGTTTGATTAAAATTTCAAAAGCAAAAGTTGTTAGCTGGTAACTGTGCGCAAGATTGCGGCAAAAATATTGTGTCTAAAAGCAAAAGCATAATACTGATAATTAGGCAAAATGGTTGTTTATTGGACTTATGCCTCAAATCAAAACTAAAAAAATAACAATAAATTTGTGTTTCTAAAAAAAAAAAAAAAAAAAAAAAAAAAAAAATTGTTATTTTTTTTAATTATTATTATTATTCAAATGATAATATATGTGTTTTTCCGAACTATTACGTTAATTTCAAATACAATTTGTTGTCCACATTAAATTTAATATTATTACTGATTTTAATGAAAATAACTTATAATATTTTTGTGATACAATGCTGAAAAGAGTAAAATCTAAAAAACTGAAAAAAAAAAAAAGCAGATAAAAATTAAAATGCTAATAAACAAAAGCATGTAGAAGCTTACTTAAACAATCATGCCTCAAGAAATAATGCGAATTTTGCTAATGCGGTATTTTTAGGGATGAAATAATTTCAACTTTCCTGCCACTAGTATTATAGTTTACGAGAAAAATACGAAAAACTAAGTATGACGTCACAGTCAGTGCAAGGAAAAAACACTTTATTTCATACATCAGCGGCAGTGTTGGCAAATATTTATAAAGGCAGATATTCAAAGTGTCCGCCGTGCATATCGAAGATATGAAAATAATGCTGTTGGTGTGTCCAATGCGGTGTTTTTTTTTTCTTCCACCGGATGTGACATCATACTTTGTTTTCGTATTTTTCTATTATACTATGGATCGTACAGGTTCAGTTTTTCAGGCATTTTTTATGTACTTCCAACGAGGAATCTGTCTGTGCAGAATTTGAATGCTACTTATGGGACACCCTGTATACAGAAATTTGTATCATACTTTTTTTCATTTTTTGTGTGGTTTCATAGACTAGAAACTTTGTTGTAAAATACCGGTTGAAAAAAAAAAAAAAAAAAAAAAAAAAACGAAACCCTTTCATCCCTATATTTTGCATATTGTTCAGAAATGTTTAAAGTATAAATTTAAACAATAAATAAAAATAAATAAAGATTTTTCTTTTATTATGATTTATTTAAGATTTATTAGCCGCCTTAAAAATATCAGTTTAAAACCAGAGCGGATACAAGATAAGCAGCACAAGGTACTGCTAAAACGAAATCTCCACCTATAACAGCAACAACTTCCTGAAAGCAGTTAAGCAAAGTACAGCAAACGGCCATGGGATCAGTCAGAGAATTTTTAATTTCAAAATAATATGTAATCATCCCAAATGAGTTTTGAAGCAATTTCTTCCTTTCTTTTTAGTTTTTACTTATAAAGTGTATAAAAAGTTATTCCTCTTTTTTTTTTTTTTTCTTAAATATAGTTACCAGTAAAGCTGCAAAAGTCTTTTAGTTATTAATTAAAATGTGTTCAACAAACTTTTACTTAGATTTTAATATTCGTGCAACATCATGTTTTTCTTTTAAACTCATCTTATTATTATTACGTAGGGGAAATATTCATGGTCATTGATAATAAGCATGAAAAATTTAGGTAAATAATTTTATATAAACACTTAAGTATTTTAAATTAATGATTTCGATAGAAAATAATGCAAGACACTGTCGTTATAAAAATTATATTGAAATAATAATAATATTAATAATAACTCTTATTTAGTATGTTTTCATGTAGATATTTTCAAATAAAGTTCTTTAGAATTATTAACAACTTCCTATTTAAAAAAAAACAAAAACAAATTAAGCCTAAAAAGAAATATTTCTCTTCACGAAGTTTTATTTAAAAATTCGAAATTTCGCTCACAGAATTACTATTGATTACAGTATGTGTAATCAATAAAACATTAAAGTTGTTTTGACCAAAACCATTTTATATATATAATTTAAAACAGGGAAAAAAAAAGGAAAAGGCATAAAAAAATCTTGTGTTAGTTCGGGTAAAAAGAATTGGAAGTGGATAAGCTTAATGGACTTTAAAGTTACTTTATGAATAAAGGATATGAAAAATAAAAAAATAAATAAAGCTTCTTGTTTTTCCTTAATGGGATTTTAGTTGAGATTTTTTTAAAATAGGATTCCTTTGAATTTTGGAGTAAATCCAAAATTCCCTTTTAGTTATTAATATGATCTAATAAATTTCTGTTTATACACTTCAAGAATTTTTAATTACACAGGATCAAAAGTAATATTACATTTCAAAAGTAGTATTAAATAAAACAGAAGTATTACTAAGAAAAAAAAATGGAAATTAATAAATAAATTTATTAATAACATGTTTTATTACGCCAAATGTTTAGTATATTACATCTTTTTTTTTTTTTTTTTTTTTTTTTTAACCCGTTAGTAGTCGCTATAGACAGCGCCACCTATTACAGATGGCGAACTTTTTATTTAACTCTCACCAATAATTTTAAGAAGTGATGTGATCGACGTTCCTTTGATTTTATTCGCGTTTTATATATATCAAATGCTACTTCTAAAAATTTTTGGTGGCTATTGAATAAAAAAATCTGGCAACACTGAAGGATGGGCGGCAAATCGACCAACTAGCGACTACTAACGGGTTAAAAAGGGCCCTAATTTTACAATTTACACAAAATTAATAACGTTATATATATATATAATTTATTTAGTTGTTTTATGTCCACTTTCTTTCTTGTTTTGTAGAATGCATTAATGTTATGCTTTTTAACCCTTTACATCCTAAATTATTTTATTTTTGGAAAAATAGTTTGAAACTTTTTTATTATGTTTCTTTATGCATAAGAATCATTTCATATTAACACTTTCGCGACCGCATGATTTTGAATTTTTGACAATATGGTCCGCCTGTCGGCCTTATTATTCTATGTTACGATATTTCAGAACAAAACTTTCTGTATTGACATTTATATTAGAAATGGATATGCATTATAATTATATTCTTTATAATCAAAGTACTTGTATCCATAGTATATTTCATTGAAAGAATTTGAATATTGGTTATATATTTAAGAAATAAATAGCATACAAATTGCGAAAGAAACGCCCACCTGTGGAGTTACAGATTTTCAAATGACGTGAATCTACGTCAGCAGTCGCGAAAATATTAAATTTAGCTTAAACTATAGCTTAACTATAGGGAAAGATTAAACTATAGTGACTAAAGCTTAAACTATATTTCCAATGAAATCCTGTAGTAAATTTAGGATATATTGAGGAATTTTTATGATGAGATTTAAAGTCCCGGTGGGGTAAAAGGGTTAATATCTTTATGTATGTTCAGAGAATATTAGAAGAGATGCCAACATTTTAATTTATTCCGGAACACTTTTAGCTCGTCCTTTATTTCATACCATTTTTTTTCTTAAAAGTATTCTTTTCTTGTTTTATCGTAGTTATATATTTTAGAAAAATATTTTATAAAGAAAATGGTGTGAAGTAAAGGCGGGGCAAAATATGCTTCGGAATAAATTAAAATATTGGCAACTATGATATTAGCATTAAGATATAATAAGGCAACATATCGCTTTAAAAATATATAAAATGATTTGAATTCGTATGTCATTTTTCTGCTACTTTTTGTATCCTAGCACTACGGCTTACTGCTTTTAAATGATCCTAAATATTACGATGACGTTGGTGCTTTGAAATAATACAATCAGTCTGGGCGTGGTACCAAAACATAGATGTAGAATGCATTAATGTTATGCTTTTTAACCCTTTATATCCTAAATTATTTTATTTTTAGAAAAATAGTTTGAAACTTTTTTATTATGTTTCTTTATGCATAAGAATCATCTCATATAAACACTTTCGCGACCGCATGATTTTGAATTTTTGACAGTATGGTCCGCCTGTGAGCGTTATTACTCTATGTTACGATATTTCAGAACGATATTCCGGGAACGATATTGCGGGATTCTATGTTACGATATTCCGGGGAAGAGGGGTTCTAAGGGTTCCTAACTCGTGTTATCGCTAATTTCAAATAAAACAATGGAAAAAACTAAACTACTTCAGCGAGATAACCTGGGATCAAACGTAACGCCCCTCCTATCTACCAGCTTCTGAGAATAGAAATTCTTGGCCATTAGTAGGGCTTCTATTCACTACGAACTCTTATGTTTAAGACGAGACTTTTTTTCAAAATCTGGGAATTAAAGTTAATCATTTAGTCATCATACATACGCATGTTAAAAATTATTGGGGAAGTTTATTTTTATTTTATTTATTTATTTATTTTTTTTTTTTTCAACAATATATTATATTTGTTTATAACGAAAAATATATTCAATAATAATAATAATCATAATAATAAACGTATATTTTTAATTTACAATATATCAAATACATTACAAGAATATAATTAAAATATTCAGATTTAAATTTTTAAATTTTCCCAGTTGACACAAAGGAAAATTCTTGATGGTATAATTTGATAATCATTAAAGGTTTTTCTCTTGTGAGTATAGGCAACAGTTAAAAGTAAATAAAACTTACAATATTGTGCTATGTAATGTACTTTGATAGGTACTTAGAAACATTATTGTTAGTTACAAGGAGTGAATAAAAATAAAATTTCGCAAGTAAACGTTATCTGCACAATTTTTTGAAGTCGAATAAATGCTTAAATAAGAAAAAGAGAATGCCCTAGTAATTAATTTTTGCTCTTCTTCCAATTAATTCGATTTTTTCCACTAAAAATTGATAATTATTTTTAAATAGTGTTCTATGAACATTTAAGTATTATGCTGCAGATGTTTGATTCCGGAGGTTGAGTGGTGTTGTAGAATTGTTAATAGGAAGGGTATTTGTGTTATCGTTTAAAAAATTAAGAAGTCTCGTTACTTTTACTATGAATAAACAAGCCACAATGTCCCCATCTTCATTTCCCATTATATTTATGCTACTCAATTTAATATAGTTTTATAGATGATGCCGTGCTAAATATCCTAATGTTGATAAATTGCCATTTATAATATTGTCATAATTCAAAAGATAAACATTAATATAATTCTATAGCATGATAATCTGTTTTAACAAGGCTATTTATTACGCCTATAGCAGTGGACCAAAGTAATGCGAACTGTCTAGATGAAGCTCTATGGTCCCTTAGCGTCATGCGGATCAGGTGCCAAGCATCGTGCGTTGACATAATCTTTTGCGTTTACATCCGGATTTCCGAGTTCTCTTCTTTTTATCGACCCACAGTTTTCAAACTCGCCATCACTGGGCTGCTGTTACGCTGCAAACAAGCTGCTATTGAACGACAGTAAAATCCTTATTCACGAAGGCTAATGATTCTCCCCCGTTCAAACTCCATATTTTGTTGAAATATCACCCTCTTTCATCGAAGCAACATTTTCACGTCTCACCTAACTTTAACCTCTAGCAGATAACCATAAACTTTTTTTAACGACCCGCTACAACTCATTATTTATGCGGTTTCAGCAGCAGTTCAAAGGGTGCAGCTCAGCCCACTCATGCATAGTAAATCTGAAATGTTAAATGTGCTCAACACACTATAGCATATTTGCCAACAACATGGGCTGTACTCTCCGCCCCTTTTTCAGGACACTCTCAGGAATGAAAAATTTTTTAAATTTATTGCTACCGCTATATTTATACAATAATTTCTAACCTATATATTCATGGCACATTACTTTAATTTCAGGGATGGAACACGGGCGCAGAATTCATACCGGAATTTGTTTAAGAAATTTCTCTAACTATAATATCGTTGATTTAAGAAGTAGAAAATTTTCTTACATTGATAGTGGTATGAATTCTGCGCCCGTGTTCCATCCCTGTGATTTATCTATAAGTATTTCTGCATAAAATTTGTGTTATTTTCTTATCTTAGAGAGTCTACTGATAAAAGAGCGGAGAGTACGACCCTTGCAACCATCTCATTATAAAAAGTAAAACTTATCCACTTTTTTTTTTTTTTTATGCCAATATTTTAATTTATTCCGGAGTATTTTTAGCCCCGCCTTTATTTCGGACCACTTTATTCATAGAAATTTTTTCTTCAATACATAACTTCGATAAAATAAGAAAAACATACTTTTAAAATATAAGTGGTACGAAATAGAGGCGGGGCTAAAATTACTCCGGAATAAATTAAAATATTGGCAGCGATGTGTATAGTAGGGTGGGCCGAAAAAAGGATGCTTTCGATAAGAGATTTCTAATAACAAAAAAAAAAAAAAAAAAAAAAAAAAAAGGTGTACTTTGGCATCCTCAGTTTGGGAAAAATTATAGAAAAAAATAAATATTTATATCTTTAGTTCGCGCGTGACCTTCAAAGTTAAAAAAAAAAAAAAAAAAAAAAAAAAAAAAAAGATGGAAAAAAGTCAAATTTCAAAATTTTTTATTGAAATACAAATATTATTGCTTTTTGTTCTAATAACATTCAAATATTTTCTTTAAACACTCTTTCCATATATATTTAAAAATGTTTATAATATTTCACATTTTTTAGATGGCGCATATGCCGTAAAGTTTCATGAAATTAATCAAAATTTGAATCTTTTCAGCTTTTTTTTTTTTACAAACTGCAGTATTTCTTCTTTTGCAATCCAGTTTTACACTTTTCAGAATGAATGCACACTGTGCAGCTTTACATTCGTCATACAATTATAATTTGTTACATTGACAACCCAGACTAGACCAAGGGTAGATGGTTGCACTTCGAGTTCTACCCTTATCATCCAACCTAACATGATGAACAGTTAATTTACAATACTTACATATTTATAGTGCATTTACATTTACATTTATTAAATGATTTTAAACAAGCTTCAAAGGTTGGAAGTTGGATATATTACTCAGCTTTGGAATTGCTGATCACTGCTCATAACTGCCAAGTTTTTTAATTTATTCCGGAATGTTGTTAGCCCCGCCCTTTTTTCCCTCCGGGAACTTTTTAGAGTAATTTTTCCATGTTTAAGCGTAGTTAAATAATGAAGAACTTTTTTCTACAAATATTACGGTGTGAAAAAAGGGCGGGGCTAGCACCATTCCTGAATAAATTAAAAAACTTGGCAGCTATGGCGAGTATAAAGTTGTTTGTTAGTATAAATCCATCTCTTGAGTCTTCCCCAAATACTTTTTCTGCAGATTTAATGACCAGCTACACAATCCTTTCAACAGTCTGAATGTGATATGCGAATTTTAGTATTTTATACTTTGGCAATTGTTTAGTTTATAGAAATGAAAAAAGATCCTCCTTTGTTACATTTTCTTTTATTGGAGGAATAGAGAGAAAGTGCACTCAACCCTTCATATTTCGAAATTTCAAATTTAATATTAGTGGAAGAAACTCTCTTATAGATGCAGAAGTGTGTCCTGACGGTTGAATTCTGATTCTTCTATAGCATAACTCCCTTATACGTTGTTTGTCGTCCTCTGCTATCGCCGACAACAAGTTCTCAGGGTTGGTAAAAAAGGCATTTCGTCATTAATCAGTCCAAAATTTTTTAAAACGACAGACGAAATAGAAGCTATTTCCCTGTCAAAATTTCTAAATCTGCCATTCATTACAGGTTTAACAGATAACTTAATTTTCATTTGAATTTTAGATGATGAACCAACAGATGCGTCACTTTCTTTTATAGTTTCTTTAAAGGACTTCTTAAGATGTACAACTGAATCGTTGGAAAAACTAATTAAACTACTTTTTTCAATAATGATCTAATAAATTTTTATGTTTCTTTCCTTTCTAAAATACAAATGTTAGTGTTTCTAGTATTCCGTTCGTTATACAAAAGTTTTAGTTTGACAGTTTTTTTTTTTTTTTTTTCGTTTTTTCTCTTTTTTACATTTACAATCAGTGTGTACAGGGCAGCCACAGAAACTCTGGTTTTCCTCACAAAAGCAAGAAAAGGTGATTGTGCATTTACATGTGGTAACATCCAACAACTTTGATTTAGCATCCACGATGAAGCATTCACCATTTTTAAGAGAAGTTTTCAGCTTTGTCTCTGTTATAAGACTTTCTTAATTTGAAACACGGATCATGGTAGTCCTGTATTAATTGTACTATTCTAGTATGGAACAGATTTGGTATTGAAGCTTTTCGGTATAACGTCTGAATTTGTTTACTAACTCATTCGGTAATAGTAAAAAAAAAATCAGATATTTTCTTAGAATTTAAAGACAATCTCTACCTTTTATTGAAACAACATAAAAATACATCCTCATATGTTGGAAAAGTATTCGTATCCAGTTATTATTGGCAAATTACTCACCAAATATAAATAAATAAATAAATAAAAATAAAAACTAATATGTAAAGTATTGTCTGTAGATGCCATTACTAATGAGGGCAAGGGTAACAACACAAATACAACTCCAAATAGTTTTTATACCGCTACTATGATTTAAAATTTAACATAATATTTAAACTTAAACCTACTTAAATATTATAAAACTTAAACTTTATAATCTGATCACACTACTTGCTAATAGCAGACCGAGAACGAGAATGGAGAATGAAAATAGAATACACGTGGCTCCGTGGATAAAGCCAAATACGGTGTCATCGAGTCTGATGATTTGCTAGCCAAAATTACATACTATCTGTTACTATCACGTGTTTTTATTCACTATAAAGTTAGAAATGCATACATATGTAACAAAATATTACATTCATTATGTTTTCTAGCAAGATGCATGTGCTTTAAAAAAAAAAAAAAAAAAAATAATCGAATTTTGTTCAATTTTACAAAACTTTACGGCTTATGTACGATTTGAAAACTGTAAAATGATATAAAAATTTGTAAAGATATATGGAAAGAGTGTTCAAAGAAGGCACTTTAAAGGTATTAGAACAAAAAGTAACAATATTCGTATTTTATTTTTTATTCATTCATTTATTTATTTATTTTTAATTTGACCTTTTTTCATCATTTTTCCGAACATTGAAGGTCATGCGCGAACTAAAGACATAATAATAATAATAATAATAATAATAATTATTATTATTATTCCCAAATTGAGGATGCAAAAGTACAATTTGTTTTTGCTATTAGAAATCGCTTATCGAAAATATCCGTTTTCCGGCCCACCCTAATGTATAGTTTGCTCCAAAAAAGGCGATTGAGCTGAAATTTACAGCAAATATTTCAGCTCAATCCCCTCATTCATTTATGGTGTTGCAATTTTCACAAACATGAGCGTGTATATATATAGAGAGAGAGATAGATAGATAGAACAGAAATGGGTCATTTATTAATATTTGTAAGTAATTCACTGATTTTTCAATTTACTCAGTTCAATGCAGAACATCAATCTTCTTGGTCTGAATTTTTTTTTTTATCTAGAATGAAATATTTTTCCAAAATCACCATTTAATTCCGTATTAAAAGAAATATACTTTATTTAACAAACCTGAAGATAATATGCCTTTTTATTAAAATATCAGAAATTATTTTTTGTTTCCTTATTCAACAATTAATAATACATTTCTTTATTTCCAATCACAGTATAATATACATACATTAAAATTTAGAAAATAATTAATTTTCAGAAAAGCTTTTGACAACTTCAGAAAATTTTTTACTGCATGAAAATTGTTTTTCATGATATTACTTGTTATTACTAAAATATTAAATGACCTTTAGGTATTCAAAAAAAAAAAAAAAAAAAAAAAAGAAAGAAAGTAAAGAAAGAAAAGAAAAGAAAAGAACTAAACTATGACTTATGAAAATTTTAAAAACCTATTATAGATCTGCCAACTTTTTTAATTTAATCTGTAACGTTGCACCGTTATTACTCACTCTATGTTTACATCGTTTAATTATTTATTTATTTTTAGAAAATTTCTTCGTACTTAAATATTTAGTGATATACAAGCATTGGGGATATTCATTGTAAAGTAAAAGTGATGAGAAAAAAAAAGCGGATATGTTGTGGAATAAATTAAAATTTTTGCAGCTATGCTATTACAAGAGTGATTATTATTATTATTATTATTATTATTATTATTATTATTTTAATCTTAAATTATTTTGCTACGAATTTCAACTGTGCGCATTTGCAGCAGATAATATGATAAATGCAAACAATATGATAAATTTTGAGAATAATATGTTATATCTAGATTTAAAAAACATATATATATATATTTATATATATACAGAGCTGCCAATCTAATCCGGCAAATTGTTTGTACCGCCCCTTTTTCTACACCACCTAATTTTTAGAGTATTTGTCTTCTTAATTCATCATAAATATATTTGAAGAGAATTACTCTAAAAATTAAGTGGTGTAGAAAAAGGGGCGGTACATTTTGCATAACAGGAGTTTAATTTTTGTTTCCTATAAAAATGCTTTTAATTTAAAATTTTCTACAACATTTTTGGCATGTGATGTTAAGTTGTTTCTTATTTATTACAGACGCACCTGTTTGCAAAGAAAACCAACAGATCACTTACGTTGTGGCCCTGAACGAGAGCGTTGCGGTGAGGTGCGAAGTGGAAGCAGTTCCTACGGACGTCACATTCAAGTGGGAATTCAGCAACACGATTCGAAAGCATTACGATCTGCATCACACGAGCAGCGGGACGGTAAGCAACGCGACGTACCGACCCGTTACCCCCGCCGATTACGGCACACTCTTCTGCTGGGCGAACAACAGTATAGGCCATCAACAGACCTCATGTTTCTTCACAGTAATAGCTCCAGGTAAAAATATTTTCGAACTTTCAAAGAATGGTTTTTTCCCCTATTATCCGCATTGTCTTGCATACTTGCCAATCTAATACGGAAAATTGTTAGTCCCGCCCCTTTCCGCCTATTTTTTTTTTTTTTTTTTTTTTTTTTTTTACAACAATCTTTTTTTAAAGTACTTTCTTCTTATTTAATCGTAAATATATTTCAAGAGAATAATTAAAACAAGACTATGGATGAAATTTTGTCTATGACAGAATTTAATTTAGTACGACAGGACTAATGATATTTGTGTTTTAACACCCTTAAAAGAAAAAAAAAGTAATAGAGGGCGTTCAGTAAAATTCCTAAACACATATTCAAATAATATATTGATTTTTAATTCCAAATAAGTTATTGGAATTTGAATGCATTGATTGTATAGTATCTTCCCCTAATTGCTTATGCTTATTTACTAAATATTTTAATTTTAAAATAATTTTAAAAACAATTCCGCATTTTTTGTTAATAATTAACAATGTCAATTTCTACAGAACAAAACATAATATTAAACACACACACACACACACACACACACATGTATATATATATATATATATATATATATATATATATATATATATAAACTGATTATTCGATGCTTAAAGTATACACAAAATGCATCACAGATTAATTAATATAATTTATTGACATTCAACCAAGACCCGTTGGCTATGTGGTCAGAAAACAGAACCACGAACCAGAAGACTGTGAGTTCGATCCTCGCTGATGGTAAGTTGAAAAAAAAAAAATATATATATATAAATATATTTATAAACGTTTTTACGGATTTCACAATATATTTTAATATAGATTTGATTTAAATTAGAGAATTAAAAGTAAAATTAGAGAGAGATTATTAGAGCAATAGAGTAAGAGAGAAAATAGAGATAGAATAAGAGTATTAGAGAACTAAATAATAAAACTGGATATTAGCAGGCATTTTTGAAGTGAAATACTATAAATTCGTAACTACGCAAAATAGCAGACTGAAAGAAATAGTCTTGCCGTACTAAAAATACTTGAAAACGCTAATCTAAATATTCAGAACTATTTAGCCAAGAACCGTTGGATGTGAGGCCAGAGTACAGAGCTACGCACCCGAAGGTTGTGCGTTCGATCCTCACCGATGGGAAGAGAAAAAAAAAATACACATAGAGGTTTTTACGGATTTCACAAAAAAATTTAATATAGAGAAAGGAATTAAATGGTAGAACTGGATATTAGAAGGCATTTTTGAAGTGGAACACTATAAATTGGTAACGACGCAAAATGCCAGATTGAAAGAAATAGTCTTGTCGTACTAATAAAAAGACATGTTAATTATAATTACCATTTGGAAACATGAGCCAAAAATGAAAAAAGGAATATTTACAAATTTGTGTTTTTTATTCAAATAATGGAATATGAGTAAAGAAATGCATAGCTGCCAATATTTTAATTTATTCCGGAGTACTTTTAGCCCCGCCTTTATTTCGCACCACTTTATTTATAGAAAAATTTTCTTCAATATGTAACTTCGATAAAATAAGAAAAAATTACTTTTAAAAAATAAGTGGTACGAAATAGAGGCGGGGCTAAAATTACTCCGGAATAAATTAAAATATTGGCAGCTATGGAAACCTATCGTTAAATTATTTATGAAAATTTGTTTCGGTATGCACTCCACAAACTTCTAGATGTAGAAAAACTACTACATTTAATCACTCTCACTGGAAATTAAAATCTCGAAAATCGTAGGAAGGAAGATTAAAATCAAAAAGTGAATTTACGATGGTATTTTAAAAATAGCAACTGCAACTCTGCTATTCAAAATTACGCAGCGAAAGGGCGTTCTGGTAGTGAAATCATTTCCTACCACTGAAAAAGTATTAGTTCAAATTGTACCTATAAATATCAACTTTCGCGCAATTACAAAACTGTTTTTGAGGTGGAGCACTATAAATTGGTAACGAAGCAAAATGCCAGATTGAAAGAGGCATGTAAGGCCCACCGTACACTGACGAGGTATGAGACAAAGTTTGAAAAGGCATGCGACACGCGTATGCTCTAAATACAACTTCATCTCCTGAAAACTGTTTAGAACATGCGTGTGTCGCATGTCGCTTCAAACTTTGTCTCATGTCTCTTCAGTGTGTAGTGGGACGTATACTAAAAATGAAGTGGTGTAAAAAGAAGGACGGGAGCTAACAATCTCCCGGGTTAGGATGGCAAGTATGGTTTTGTATATTTCTTTAATTCTTCATCCATAATTTTCGAACAGTAAACTTTTTTTTCTTTTTTTAATATATAGGCCTTTTTATGCGACTGATATTTTCATTAAAAATCGCGATTGAAAAATTGAAACTTTTATGATCCATTCATTCTTAAAGTATTAAATAATGCTTTAATTTATGTGGAAATTTTTAATATTAAGATATTTTTCCGCTCATCTGGCATTGAATGGAAAAGAAAATATAAAAAAATAAAACAATTTTATAAGATACAGGAAACGCGAGTTGTTGTTGTTGTCGTCGTCGTGTGAGAAGTGCAGAAAAAAGTGTATGGACAAGTCAAATGGGACCAAAGGCATGCAGCACAGCCCTGGCCACATCTCCGACTTCTTCGGTATAAATGGTGTCATGGCAGCAGTTGAGGTCGATGTTGAGGAGGGTCGAGGCAACAGAGATGCAATTGAAGAGATGCCTCGAATCCAGCTGAGTTCCTGGGCAGTGCCTGCATTCTGCGTAGGTTCTAGAGCCGTCGGGCATGACCTTCATACCTCTCATGTGCCCCGTCCATAATCTGCTGATGGTAGTGGTGATTTCACGGTCAAGATTAAGCTCCGGAAGGCACCATTTCTTCCAAAGTCCACCGCAGAGCTGATGTATTGCGACGGCATTAGCATCAAAGCAAGTGGTATGTATGAGAGGGGGATTTATATTCCTAGCCTCCTTGGCGAGGGAGTCCGCTTGTTCATTCCCCTCGATGTTGACATGAGCGGGGACCCATTGGATGGTGCAGGTTTGTTCCCTGCCAACTATGGTGGACAGAAGCGCGTTGATATCCTGGGCGCGTCCCGTTTTACTTCCTTTAATGGCCTCCAGAGCAGATTTGCAGTCAGAGAAAATGATGATGCCATTCGAGGAAGCTGACTGTGTGAGGTAAAGGGCAAGAACGGCTTTAATGGCGATCAGTTCACTAGTGAAGTTGGAGGCGATTTTTCCGGCTGCGACCCGATGTTTGAGGGATGTTTGATCTGGAAGGAGAAGGAAGATGCCAGAACCTCCTCTGTCACATTCTGAGTTGGAACAGCCATTGGTGTAAGCAGTGACAAGGTCAGGTTTAGGAAGCTTGGCTATAGTTTCCATGCCCTTCCTCTTAATGGTTTCTTGTGGTTCGTTTTTCGAACATGGTTCCAGCAGGTCTAAATTGATCTTAACAGTACACGGTGGTTTGAAAGCAAAATATGGTTCTTCAATAATGGTTCAGACTGATGTAATTTCTGATATCTTAGTCGTATTAGAGCGTGGAGGATCTCTTTAACTTTACTCTGTTGGTCCAGGCCCGAAAAGTAACATTTGAGATGTGTTCTACGCTGCAGTTCCTGATCTTAATGGTAAATTTAACAGTGGCCAGTTTTCGTTTGATTTCAAGTGGTGTGAGACCGCATTCAATCTCAGTACTCAGGTTGTTTGTTGAGGAAACTGCACCAATGATGATTTTTGAAGCTCTGTATTGGACAGTATCAAGCTTCTCGTTTGATGAGGAGGATGCTGGAGCCCATGCAGGTGCTGCATATTCAAGAACAGGTCTGATGAGTGTAGTGTAGCTGTTGAGGAGAGTCTTCGGCTTAGAACCCCATGTTGAGCCACATAATTTTCTGAGAATATTGAGCTTTTTTAATGCTCTGAGTGAGGTGGTTTTAATGTGCTTGACGAGTTGTTGTAAATTTTCCAACTGGATGTGTACAAATAGTTACAAACTGGCCACGTTACATTGTACTAAAAATCGTTAAAGAAAAAAAATTTCCCAGAAGTCTGTTGGTGTGTATCACTTGATTTATTAACGAATCAGCAACAATTTTGACTTTATCTGTTTTGTTGCGTAAAGATCAGATAAAACTTGTCAGCTCACTGTCAGCAGGTTGCTGACTAGTAACACAGAAGCTTGTAAATTCGAATTTTGAGTAATGGTCCAAAGAATTTTCGCTCCTTGTATGTGCAGGGGGCCTTATTACCCGCCCTTCTTTCAAAACACTTTCAACATTAAGAAATCTCTGCGTTTTTTGCTACCACTATATTTATACAATAATAGCCACTTTTTTTTTTTTTTTTTTTAATCACAATACGTTACAAGAGTTACGAACATTTTATTTTTCGCCCCATCTTTATCTAATACCACTGTTTTTAAAAAGTAATTTTTATTCATTCATTTATTTATTTTTATTGAAGTTATCGGACAAACTTATTTTGTAAATAAAGTAGTGCAAAATAAAGGCTCAGCTAAAAAAAAAAAAAAAAAAAAAAAAACTTCGAAATATATTAAAATGTTGGCAATTATCGATTACTATAGTGATATGGTAAAGATTTATGTATGAAAATAATCCCCACAAGCATGAGTTTTTGGCCAACCAGTAGATAATTTTTCACGCTGTCGGCACTTGGTTAGTTGCGATAGTTGTAGTTGGCTCAACGTCTATTTTTTTTTCTTATCTCCTCCGTTTGCACCTTATTTGTTTGGGTAGCTCTGGTTAGCCCACAAAAATGAACAACGGTATGAGACAAACAATAATTGATGTTTTAAATTTGTATATAATCACTCATTTCTAACCATTGCGTAACTTCAAATAAAATATATAATTTTACTGCATGCAATAAAATGTCGTCGAGTATATTGATTATTCGCAAGAAAGTATAAAAATAACAAATAATAAATACGAAAATGTATTGCTAAAGTAAAAAACCGCATATGGGCCAACAGTTTGCCAATAATGGGGTCATCAACCTAGGCAACGGCTATTTACATACTTGCCAACATCCTAATTAATATTCCGTAATATTGTTAGTCCCGCCCGTTTTTTTTACACCGGTAAATTTTTAGAGTAATATTCTTCAAATGCAATTACGATTGTATAAGAAGAAAAATAGTCTAAATAGATACTGGAGGGAAAAAGAAGGCGAGGATAACAATACTACGGAATATTAATTAGTATGTTGGCAAGTATGACTATTTATAAAAGTTGACCAACAAAAAACCCACCGTTGTTTCAATGTCCCATATAAATTTTGTTTATGGGGTAGTAGCAAAAAGGCGGAAAATTCTCATTCTTGAAATTGTCCAGGAAGTGGTGGTAAGAGTGGTGAGTACTACAACCTTTGTAAATGTTTTTAAAAAAAATGTGTATTGCTATGGAATGAATACTGTTCAGAATATAATGTTACGGCAAACTATAAAATTTTCAGCACACGTGAGAGAAAAATTACAAAAAAATTATTTGTACTACACACTGTAAAATTGTAACAGAGTGTAGGCATTGCTTTTACCAGCACATTGTGTTGTGTTTTGTTATCTTCAACAGGTTTTATTTTATTTTATGTTATTTTATTTTTACAGTATACTATAAGAGTACCTTTAATTCCCTATAAACAAACCTTTAGATTATGCCAAATTACAACTTCGCACTCAATTGCTTTTTCTTTGTTTAATTTTAACTATAAATTATCTATTTGTCAGTGCACAAGAGAAATGCTCTAAAAATGAATAGGGAAATTTCATTAAAGAAAAATAAAGAATTCGTAAAACAAGAAGCAAAATTATAATTTAAATAATTAAAAAACCTTACATTCTTCTTGAATAAAGCCTTAGCACTTGCGCGAAGGGGCCCCTCCCATCGTCAGAGGCAGCACGTTGTCGGCTTGCTTAGTAGTGTTGACACTACACTAAATTTCATATAAACAGGTTTGCAACGATTGCGCCTCTTCTTTCTAACTATTTCATCACTATATATATATATATATATATATATATAACACAAATAGAAAAGAGGTAGGTAGATAGAGGGATTTATAGATAAAAATTTTAAATTAAAATATAGCATAGATGCCAACATTTTAATTTATTCTGGAGTAATTTTAGTCCCACCACTAATTCGCACCACTTTATTTATAAAAAAAAATGTCTCCAATATATAACTTCAATCAAATATGAAAAAATTACTTTTAAAAAATAAATAGTATGAAATAAAGGCAGGCTAAAAATACTTCGGAATAAATTAAAATTTTGGCGTGTATGAATCTAATGGTGGAAAAGTCAGGGAGCAAATGAGGCATTAGAAATCCAGTATATATTCACGTAGTTGCGAACATTTTAATTTATTCCGGAATATTTTTAGCCACGCCTTTACTTGCACCCCTTCATCTTTAGAATATTTTTTTTTTTCAATAAGTAACTACGATAAAATAAGAAAAAAATACTCTTTAAAAAGAAGTGGCACGGAATAAAGGCGGGGCTAATAATGCTCTGGGATAAATTAAAATGTTAGCCACCACGTAAAAATAGTATGAAATAAAGGCGGAGCTAAAACTGCTCCAGAATAAATTAAAATGTTGACAACTTGATATTCATAATAACATTGCGGATTTGTAATTAATTGTTCTTTTGCTTTTAACTATTGAAGCAATTAAAGAATAGAAATGTATTTTTGCGAAGTCTAGAGATATGTAGCGTTTATAACACATTGACTAGAAACTTGGCGCTATATAAATAAACACATGAATAATAAACAACGATTTGAGCGTCAAAGGCAATAGTAACATCATTAGACGGATGATTCTGTAGCATTTGTGACTCCATGCTAAATGGACCGACAGCTGATGACGGTACGCTAAATGCTGTCGAAACAACTGTTTGTTATTTTATTATTTCCTTTGGTGTTCAAGACATCAATTGTTATTCCACGTTTACTTTACTATATTATACACGGACATTTTGTAAATTTAAAAATTCTACTTTAAATTTGATTATTTTGTCTTCTAAATTTTACTTTAAATTAAATAATTAATAAGATGAAGATAAATATTTCATATTTTGATCACTGGAATAATTGTAATTTCACTAGTTTTTGTAATTCATACATGATTTAGGTTTAGTTTTTCTTATCCTAAATTTTGAATGTTTCAAATGAACATAAACAAAAATAATTTAGAATATTCAAATATTAATTAGCATTATACATAACAGATTTATAATATAGTTATTCAGAACAGTTCTACTGTGTTTCACAGTTGTATGTTTCAATTAATAAGGTTTTTATTATGTAATATCTCTTTCACAAAAATGAAAAGTTATTAAATTAAAATACAATTTCAATGCATTATAGAACGCAATAATAATGTTGCAACATATTTGCCGAGAGGTTCTTAATATACGTAAACATAACTTTTAATAAATATTATATTCTTAAAATACTTTACACACACACCCCTTTAAAATATTGTTCTAATTTCAGTTTCGTATGCAAATTTGGACAAACAATTATTTATCACTAATACTGTTACAATGTTTGTACATTTTCATATTTTATTAGTTCGATTAACTATTTATTAACTGTTTATTTAGGAATAATTTAAAATTAAAATAGCTTTCTCTGCTTGAAGTGATTATATTCCATTTTGCTTTTTTCGTTTTTATTTTATGGTTGAGAACAATATTTAAAGTAACAATGACATACCTGCAACATTCTAATTAATATTCCATAAATTTTTTAGTTCCGTTTTTTTTTTTTTTTACACTGGCCTTTATTTTGAGTATTTGTTTTCCTTTTTAATGGCAATTACATTTTCAGAAAATCACTCTAAATATTAAAGGGTGTTGAAAAAGAGGCGGTACTAATCATTTTACGGAATATTAGTTAAGATGTTGGCAGGTATGTGCAATGAAATTCTGATATTTAATGAGACATTATTTAAAGTAAAACACTTTTTAGTGCAAGTAGTTCGAAAATTATTTTTATTTATTTATTTATTATTATTATTTATTATTATTATTTATTATTATTATTATTTTTAGGTTGTTAGAAAATTATTAAACATATTAATGAAATATATGAAAAAATGTCTTAAACGAGATATTAATTATGGAACATTTGTTAATTCGTATTATTTCAAAACCCCTTCTGCTTAATACTAGCATGATAAAAAATAAATAAATAAATAAAAAAGTTTTTTTTAAACAAAAATTTGAGTGATTTGTATAGAGGTAAATATTGATCATAATCTTAGCCTCTAACTAAAATGAAAAAAAAAAAAAAAAAACTTCTAATTTGATTACATCATACTGTCTTTACAAATAAAATTTTTATTAATTAAATTTTAAACACATACTCAAATCAACTGTGCTTCTATACGAAAATATATTTGTTTAATTTCCTTTTTTCTTTTAGCATGCAAGCCAGAAAAAATGAATTCAAACACTTCCAGCTCATCAAGAGGTATGTAACTTATACATAAAGTTTTTTTTTTTTTTTTTTTTTTGATTGTGTGTGTGTGTGTGTGTGTGCGTGCGTGAGTGTGATTTTGTGTGATTTTGTGAACACTTTTTCAATACTCATTATTCTTTAGAATATATTCGTTAAAGATTATTTTAAAGCAAAGCAATCTATGTATAATTAGTCAAAGGTAATTTAACTTTAAATTATGAATATTTTCTAGTTCGAAATTTTAAGAATGGTAATAATAATAATAATAAATTTTTAAAATGCATTTATACAAAAAGAAAAAAAAAAAAAAAAAAAAAAAAAGCACTCAAATTACAAAAATATTATTTTTCCCTAATATTAATATCAGTCTTCTTAGCCCTTTGAAGAGCAAGGTAATTTTGCTCATTTAAAATGAAACGTCACGAGATTTTACGAATAATGTTGGAAGTGAAGAAATAAATAGAGTTCTAATATGAAACTTAAAAGGAAAAAAGAAAAACAAAAAGAACTTTAATTATTGGTGTTTAGCTTAGTCCAGGGATGGAACACGGGCGCAGAATTCATACCGGAATCTGTTTAAGAAATTTCTCCACCTATAATATCGTTGATTCAAGAGGTAGAAAATTTTCTTATATTGATAGTGGTATGAATTCTGCGCCCGTGTTCAATCCCTGTTAGTCTGCAGAAGTATGATTGTGTTGATGCAGATCATGTGACCTAGATGCTACGCAGTTCCAGCTCATAACGCTTCTCTCTCCCCTAAGTTGCAAAAGGAAAGTTTTAGTAAAAAAATTCCGGAATGCGTTTTTCCTCACTGCCTCTGAAAGTGTTAAAAGTCATAATTAATTAAAGTCATTAATTTTTCGTGCAAAAATTAGATGTAAATATACCTGAGAGAATCTTCAAGTTTTTGTGTGAAGTTAACAAATTGAATTAAAACATAATAATAATTAATTGCATCTTCAATTATTATAAATGAACTGATCACTCAAATATACTTTAAATGGATAATATCTAGCCTATTTTATCACAACACGTTACCAGATTTGCCAACATTTTAATTTATTCCGGAGCATTTTTAGCCCCGTTTTTATTCTATAACTTTTTTTTTTTTTTTTTTTTTTTTTTGAGTAATTTTTTTTTCTTAAAAAAATCGTCAAACATTGTTTATTGTCTAATTTTTTCTTTAATTTCTCTCTCTCTCTCTCTCTCTCTTTTTTTTTTTTTTTTTTCAAATTTTGGTCAAACTTTTTATTTTTTACCTGTTTGGTAAAAATTGTTGAATAAAATAAAACGATATTCAAGTGACTCTATTCTTCTACTCATGCAACATTATATTTCATTCTTTTAAACAAAATTACGCCATCTTATCATACAGAACTAGAATATATTATACAGAGTAATTAATCTCTATAAATTAAAATAAATTAAAATAACAATTTATTCTTTACCAATATAATTGTAATCTTAAATAGTCTATTGTAAAACATAAACCGAACAAATTGCGTTAATCTTTATTCATCATTTTTAATTTAATTATTTTATAAATTAATTTCTGCATTGCATAATAAATCAGACTGTGTTTTAATTACAGACGGAAGTGAAAGTATTTGGCATTACTCTGCACTTACAGCTGGAGCCGGGGTTGCTGTGTGTATTATAGTAATCGCTGCCGTCTGCCTAGTATATTGTAGAAGGTTATACCTTCAAAAGAAACATCGACCTATAGGAGTAAGTACCACATAAACATAAAATTAGGAGTTAACTAAAATTTTCAGAAGTTAAATTTGTTGATAATAAAAGGGGTTATTGGAAAAAAAAAAATGATAGCATTTGGTTTATTATAAATTATTGGGTTAACCACTAAATTCCTGCCTTTTTTTTTTTAAACTTTATATCGGAATCTATGTTTGTTTTTTGTTCCATTTAAAGTACTAATCTACAGCATCTTTAACTCGAACATAACATAAATCATAAATTACAGTATAAAGAGAAAATTTTAAAAATGGCGGTGAACTTAGTTGCCTACCCAATATTTCTTCGTCAACTAGTAATGCCAGATTTTGTTACTTTTTTATTCAACAGCCATCAATAATTTTTAGAAGTCTTACTTTATACAAATAATAGAAGAGTAACCTTCGAAGTGATTAGCACACTGTTACATTTGAAGTTTAGTGGTGAATATTGAATAACAAAGTCCCAAAATCTGGCAACTCTAATCATTAAGCGTTCGCACTCAAACGTCGCCTCTCAGGCGACACCCGATTCATTCTTCAACTCGAACATGCTCGAGTGGCGCCATGACCAATTAAGTTACTATGTATCTTATATCCACCAATAATGTTCTACAACTAAAAGTGCTATAACAGGTGCATACTTCGTTAAGAAAAAGACTCCACCCACACTTTTTATTAAGTGCCTTTGGACGTTGCTTGCCTTGATCATTGGTAAATGGCCAAGAATGCTTTGCAAAATATCACACGATGGAAAATTCCTATGTATTCCTATGTAATGCTTGTAATATGTAAATATACATCAAATATAGAAATAAAATATTTATAATTAAAATTCTTATGTTTCATATTTTGTATTTTTATTAAAACTATTATCGGGTAGCTCATTACGCTTACTAAAAGAAGATTCGAATGCAAACGGTTAATTTTCCATCTCTTTTCAGGTCCGCACATTTGAAAATACAAAGTGGTCGACCTAAAAGAGGCCACTGATAAAACAGAAGGCGCAGCCTTCGTAAGCGATGCATTATGCCAGTCTTTCATTACGCAGCCAACATAACATAACACAGCCAGATCTTATAGTAAGCTAGATTAGATTTATCTAGACTAGCTAAAAAGCGGAAACTACGAACCCTGCTGTACTTCTATATTTTTGAATAGATTTCTTACACAATTCTAATTCTGTTCTCAAGCCACGCCCTTTTAAGAAGTATTTTCTAGTACGAAAAATGATTCCATGAGTACCGGAAAAATTATGAAGGTTTATATGCGAATCACCAAATATTTGGAAAATAGTCTCGAGTTGCTGGTATACCCGTTCGAAAAAGGCTTCGAGTGTAAGCGGTTAAATTTAGAAAAAGAAATAAAAAACTTAAAGATCTACCACCGTTTCACATTCATGAAGAGAACGTAATGTTTGTGCTCATAACAATTTTTTCTGCAGATGAATCTTTGTGAGAGAACAAAGAAACATGATTGGATTTTCAGTTTACCCAGACCAAAAAATTCTAATTATAAGTTACTCGCAAATGGCTGGTAGATACTTTTTGCCATAGCCTCCTAAACTAGATGTCTGTCACGTAGCTCGGAAGTTTGGTAACAGTTAAAGCGGTAGACAGCGCCACCTGGTACAGAGTGCGCGACTTTTGTATTCAACAGCCACCAAAAAATTTTAAAAGTAGGATATGATTTACATAAAAGGCGAATAGAATCGAAGAGACATCGATTGTATATATCATATATCACTTCTTAAAATTATTGGTGGCAGTTGAATAAAAAACTTATGCAATCTGTACCAGGTGGCGCTGTCTACCGCTTCAACTGTTGCCAAGTTTATGATCCACAAACAGGCACCTAGTTAAGGCTATGCTTTTTGCTTACTAACCACTTTATGAAAAAAAAAAAAGAATTAATTAGCTAATTACATACTTGCAAACCATCTCATTATAAACCGTACAATTTTTAATACCCGCCTTTTTTTTCACACCAATAATTGTATAGAGTAATTTAACTCTTATTTAATCTCAACAATATTTGAAGATAATTACTCTAAAAATAAAACAGTGTGAAAAAAGGGGCGTGTTACAATTGTATTTTTTTTTTTTTTTTTTTTTTTTGCAAATGTTCGTTTTATGCTAATGATTTGTGCTAAAGGTATGTCTTATGTTAGTGATTTTTTCTGAAGTGAAATTCTTAATTTTACCATTTTACTGAAGGAATCTATTTCTCTTAATTTCTTGATAAGAATTCTTTTTCACTATCAACTGATGATCTTTTTTCTTACGAATTGATAAGTAAGACGATACAATTTTTAGAACCGAAAATAATTATTTTAAGTTACTTGAAAGTGACCAATATTTCATTAATATTGAATAGTTCCTTATAATATAGTAGCCCTATATAAGGAATATGAAAATTACATACATATCCCTAAACCGTATTCTTCTTTATTTTTATAATTTCGAAATTATCATTAGGTATTTAAAATTAAGTGTATAGGCTTTGTGCTAGTAATACAGAAAAAAGTAAAAGAGCACAAATTAAAGAAAAACTAGTAAACGGCCACATCTAAAGTTCATATTCATTGCTATTGCAATACTGAAATTGTGAATAAAAGAAATAACTCGATCTATACCTAGTAGATAAAAAAAATTCATACAAATATTTTTTGAAAAACTATTACTGCTCCACGCAACCTCGTGGTTTATTTATTATTATTCTCCCTAAAACATTTAGTTTTTATTAAAATGTCAATTTATTTTATTTGAAACATAATGCAACGAATATTGTTTAATGAAAAAATATCCTTTTTCTCTTTCCAGCGAATTCTTGATGAAGAAGTTAGTATTTACAGCAGAGTTCAGTGCCATAATACAGGACAGCAACCCAGTATACTTATAGCTAAATGAAAAATGTAAGTTTATACCTTCTGCTCAATTTTTTTAATATGATGTTCATATATAACTAATGTCGTCGGGATATTAACTTTTTTTTAAAAAAAACTAGTATTTTGGAGTTCCTCTAAATTGTTACATTTTTATCAAAATGGTTTTACGTATTCGTGATTAAATTATTTAAAATTTATCCTTTGAATCAATGCAGTAAATGCCATTGGCTTAAATGCACACCAGCAGGACATAAAGTGTTAAACATGATTATGTAAAGCCGTTTTTTAATGTAAAGTACATTTTTGGAGGAACACCTAAAGACGGGGCTCTTTTTTCTTTGAAAAAAACCCACTTTTATGAGACCCGCAAGCAATATGTTAATATTTCAATACTAGCCCTTCCCGCGAAGACCATTTGCGGGATTGTACTTAATACCTAAGATGATTTTCAGAAAAATCTCATAAATAAAATTACTAGAAAGTTTCATCCCCCCCCCCTTTTTTTTTCTTATTTCAACAAAAGGTATTTAAATCATTGATATTTTCATTATAATTTCAGTTTTAGGAAATAAAATTCAGCTGCTAAAATAAAAATTCCTAAATTAAATTACTTTTATATTAAAAATCAATTATTTCCTAAAATTCTTAGGCATAAAATTACTATATCAACTTACATAATATAAATTCCATAGTTAATAATGTATCTACAAAATAAATAAAAAAAAAATAATGTTCATTCTATTCATAATGAATGAAAAATGTAAAAATAATAATGATAATAAATGGCCCCACACCTATATCTTGCCGCATAATCACCATGAAATGCTGTGAAAACTAACTTTCAATTCTCCGAAATTTAATCCTAAATAAGAGATTTTGAGTATGTGCTTCAGCACAAAAAGTTATTATTATTATTTTTTTTTTTTTCAATTTCTTTAAGGAAATGTGTATAAGGTAAAAGTTTTGTAGCCGAAAGATAAAAATAGTTAAATTTAAATAATTAAAAATCTATTCTTAAAATTTCGAAATCGATAATAAACTGTAATTGGCCCTTTAAGTTTTGTTTTACAGCAGAAGACCTATAACGCGGAAGTCGAAATATTGCTCAAATTTAAGAGAAATGTTAACTTAAGCAAGTGCTTTTTGGAAGTATCCGCAATTGGATCTTGCAAATTAATTGATCCTGGATATCTGGAACCCGACAATTATCAGTTTTCTAACCAATTAAAATCGAGATCTTGCGAGCAAAAAGCGAAAACCAAAGAAACCAGAGAACTTTTCGTTATGTAACAGTTGCTAACTAAACTCAAGGCCCTGTGGGATCTTCCTGCGAAGATAGGCCGCTACAAACTGTCAATAAGAGTTAACTCTACTATCTGTCTTGCTATTTGCCACAACTGATTCTTCTTTTGTACGAGTCGGGTTTTCTTGTTTAAATAGACATTCTTTTTATGCCAGTAAAAGGCACTGATAAGGTATACTGGTTTTAATAGAGTAATTACACGGAAAATGGGGTAATGATCCCTGAAAATGTAAATATGCATTTTGGTTCGGATTTTTGGATCTAGGCCCATTTAGATTATGCCAGCATCATCTGTCATGTTTGGTGTGTTCGAGTTGGAGTATCTCACTGCAGACCTATTTACAATGGAAACCTGTAACTCCAAGATTGCGGTTGGGGAGCATATTGAACAGTGAGTTTATTAAACCTTTCGTATTTATAGTTACACCTTTGACACTGTTTTGATGACCTATTTGAGAAGGGATCAGCAGGTTTCTCTCTAATTTGTAACTTATTTATTTGATGCACAAGATATTTCCATTTATTTAAAGTTTTTGGCGCATTAACCACAACAAGTTATTTTAATGTCAAAGGTAACGCTTCTGTGAGCTCTTCTAATAGAAAATTAGGCTCTAATCTTAAAGCTCGTCAAACCTGGAGTTTTTAATAATAATAGTCAATTACACTCTTGCCTGTTTTAAAAGAAATACTCGAGAAATCGTTTAAATATGAGTCACCAAGTGTGTTAAATTCTTTTGCGAATATTTCTACTATTTCCTCCCAATAAAGCATGTACAAACTACTGTTGAAGTACGGGGTAAGCGCTTTAACTTTTAAAAACTATTGTATGCAGCGTACCTTCCATAAGTCATCTTTCTTATTCTCAGTGCCCCATGCTACAAAATAGTTGAGCCCCGCTGTCCACATCATACCATTCTCAGGACAAATATTAATAAGGGCATTTTTTTTTTTTTTTTTTTTCGTGCGCTAGTATTTGGGATCGGGGATTTATAATTACTGAAGCGCTCACACTATTGAATACTTATTTACATCAATTGGATCATTCTCCTCGCCTGCCACTTTTTGGGTCTACAAGGGAAATTTCATCTTCGTCGTATTTTACATCAGGGGATGTTAATGGGTTTACTGATCTCCCGCCTTTTGACATCTGAAATTTTACTTAAAGTTTAGGAAATTTTGATTTTTTTTTTTTATTGGTTAATGATTTCTGTATCAAGATTTTTATGTGAACATTTATTCTTAAAAGATGAAATTAGTCAATTTATTAAAAATATTCTTTAAATGTTAAATATTATAAACAAATATCAAAATAATCTCATCATTAAATATCAAAATATTCTAATTCAATATCAAAATAATGGTTCACATCCATACTAAATATCAACTCATTCAAATAATATTTCACACAAAAGTGTAATAGAAATTTTCTAAATGCAGTAATTTTTTAATTGTTTTATTTTATTTATTTTTGTTTAACGTATAATATAATTATTATAAACAGCCTTGAAATAGTTTCTAATTAAGATCGAAAAAATCCTTAAATTGCTTAAAATTTAAAAATTTAAATTTTTGTATAAATTCAACCTTAGTGGACATTAAATGACAAAATTTTAATTTAACATGCGAATGTTTACTTTTTCAAAGCTACTTAAATAAAAAGTATGTCTCATAAATAACGAAAAAGACATTTGACTTTCATTTTTATGAATAAAAAATTATTAAATAGAATTTTAAAGCAATATAAATTGAAATATTACTTTCTGCATAAATTTCAAAAAATTATAACAAAATTAATTCCAATGTATATTTACTTTTAAATAGATAAACAACATTAAATAATAAGTGAGAAAAAGACTGTACTTACGTTCCTGTAATATTGTCGGAAGAAAAAAATAATAATAATAAAAAAAAAAAAATCGAAATTATCACTTCTGTGTTTTTTTATTTTATTTTATTTTATTTATTTATTTATTTATTTATTTATTTATTTTTTGTTGTTGTTGTTCTTCGTCACCAAACGCCGTCTAACCTTTCCATTATGTAATAAGAAAACAAGTTTTGGTTTCGGCTTATGTGAAAGGGATAAAAATAGTTAAATTTAAGTAATTAAAAACGCATTTTTAAAATTTAGAAATCGCTAATAAATTGTAATTGTTCCTTTAAGTTTTGTTTTACGCAGAAGACTACATAGCACGAAAGTCGAAATATTGTACAACTTTAAAAGAAAAATTAGCTTAGTCAAGTGCTTTTTGCGATTATCGGCGGTTGGATATTGATCCTAGGTAACTAGAACATGAGCTAAAAGGACAATCATTAGTTTATTAACCAATTAGAATCGCGATCTGGCGAGCAAAGAGTGAAAACCAAACAAACCACGAGCTTTCTGTCATGTAACAGTTGATAACTACACTTACGGTCCTGTGCGCTAATGCTTACCGGGACTAAGAGGTCCGCTCAGGTTGTCTATAATCCTAGCCAAGACTGTTCCTTTAAACTTAATAAAAATTATAAATAACCTCAAAATGACTCCTTTTCAGTTCCAAGACATGTCCACCCGGTACTACATCCTATTTTTATCACAGAAGCTGTCCGGATTTGTGAGTTTCACGAATGAAACCCAAAGGCAAATAGAGACGCCGGCTTCATATATGAACGTATGCGCTCAAAGTATTTCTTTTCGAAAATGATAAAGGCAGGGCCTGATTAAGGGGGAAGCTCGCTCATACCGGAATATTTTTAAAATTATTTTTTACTTCATGTCATAGAAATTCCACGCTTTGACGAGGAAATATTTTTTATAAAAAAATGAACGGTGTAAAACAATCCAATTTACTCACCATTATTAGACACCAGAATTCTTTTAAAATAATTTTTAATGAAAATTTTCTGTTTATTATAGGAGGAAAATATTTGTTAAAAATTAACGGTGTAAGTATAAATCATGTTTGAAGAGCGAGCTTCCCCTTAATCAGGCCCTGGATAAAGGTAAATCTTCAAATGAAAGACTGACAACTAACAGTTATGCAATACAATTTTAAAATGAAGTTATATGCCTAATTTATAAATTCAGATTTGCTAATCCTTCAAAATCAATCCGTATCATTAACATACATACTAACATTCTAATTAATATTCTGTAGTGCTGTTAGTCCCGCCTTTTTTTCACACCAGTAAATTTTTAGTGTAATATTCTGCAAGTGCAATTAGGATTAAAAAATAAGAAAAATATTCTACAAAGATACTGGTGTGAAAAAGAAGGAGGGCTGACAATACTTCGGAGAATTAATTAGTATGTTAGCATGTCTGTATTATCCCCCTAAATTTTCTACATCAAATTTAATCACAGATTTTTTTGCTAATTTGTATTACAAAATTATATTTCTCTTATATTGATATTTCTGTTAATAAAAGGGAAAAGTAAAGTAAAGAAATAAAAATGGGATTCAATAATCCGGAGAGCAGAGTTCCTAACTTTTATAATTTATACACGAGCATTTTCAGCCCTGCCTTCTTTTCGCACCAGAAATTTTGTAAATTTATCTGTCTTTAATATGTGACAAAGATTAAATAAGAAGAAAATCATTTTTTTTAAATTTCCGCTATGAAAAAGAGGCTTTGTTTTTTAATTTCTAAAAAGCGTACTGTATTTTCCAACAATACATTCCGAAACATGTATGCATACTTGCCAACATGCTAATTAATATTCCGTAGTAATTTTAGCCCCGCCTTCTTTTTCACACCAGGCACCAATGTTTTTTTAGAGTATGTCTCTTCTTATTTAATGGTAATTGCAATTGAAGAATATTACTGTAAAAATTTACTGGTGTGAAAAAAGGGCGGTCTAACAACACTACGGAATATTAATTAGGATATTGTCAATTATGCATGTATGTATACACAAGATTCGTACGTTCACTCCTTTTCTTTTCCTGACTTTTACCCCACTACATTTATATTGTATTTTCCCATTTAATTTATCATGGGAAAACACAATAACTGACTGATATTTAATATAATGGTGAAAGTTTCAAGGAAATTTTATGTATCATAGCACCACCTTGATGCACTCGGGCAGCGTTGACAAACGTATGATAATACTCGACAGCATTTATAATTTTTACATCAGGTTTTACTCCAGTATTTTTTGTTTAATTTTCTACGATTAAATAAAGTGACATTTATTATAGAAAATTTCTTGTATGAAGTCTTTCGCTTAAGCCAGAGATTTGGGCACTATGTGTACAATAACTATCGTGCGGCTGGCAAAGCTGCATTCGAGAACGCTGTCAGCTAAATTTTAAAACCATTATTTAAAAATAGCAGCAATTTTTATTATTTATATACGACTGAAAGAAGTAAAAAGTGTTATACGAATATAATGTCCATGAAAATTACGGACAGTGACAACCATGTTTGTATAATTACACACAACGTAAAATAAATTTGCAAAGAGTTATGTAAAATTTCTCTAAATGTGATTCATCATACCACTAATTCAGAAAAACAACAAACTCTCGTGATAAAAAATCCAATTTTTTCCTTTTTTTTTTTTTTTTTTTTTTTTTTAAGTGCGACAGGACTATTTCTTTCAATCTGACATTTTGCATCGTTACCAATTTACTTCCACTTAAAAAATACCTGTCAATATCCAATTTTACCATTTAATTTCTTATTCTATCTTGAAAATTTACGTGAAATCTGTAAAATTTATATATACATACTTGCCAACCAGCTCATTAATAACCGAACAATTGTTAACGCCCCTGAAAAAAAGTCCCTTTTCTCACACCACTATATTTTTAGAGTTATTCTCTGCAAATGTTGTTACGATTAAATAAGACTAAAATTACTCTAAAAAATTATTGGTGTGAAAAAAAGGCGGGTACTAAAGATTGTACGGTTCGTAATGAGATGGTTGCCGCCAAGTATATATATATACATATACATTTTCTTTTTTTTCACTTCACATCAGACCGAACTCAAAATCTTCGGGTTCGTAGTTGTGTACTCTAACCACAGAACCAACGGGTCTTGACTGAATATTTCCTGATTTTTTAGACTAGTGTTTTCAGATTTTTTTTCACTTCAAATCGGTGAGGATCAAACTCACAACCTTCGGGTTCGTTGTGATGTACTCTGACCATAGAGCCATCGGGTCTCGGCTGAATATTTTCCAATTATTTCGACTAGCGTTTTTAGATTTTCTTTTTCTTTTCTTTTTCTTTTTTTTGAAAGGGTGTTAAAATACAAATATAAGTTGTCCTGTCGTACTAAATTAAATTCTGTCATAGCCAGAAATTCATCCATAGTTTTTTTTAATAATTAGAACGATGATTTAACCATGGTGATTATTAGCACTTTTTCTTTCCTTTTTTTTTTTTTTTTTTTTTTTTTAAAGAAAAGATGTAGAACTTAAAACAGAACTTTTAGGATTTAATTTTGCCGTTATGCATGTTCTAGATATCTATTTATACAATATATCTTATGCAATTTACACCAGAAATGTTTTGTGCATTTCAATAACGGCCTAAATACGTACGAGATTCACGATATCTGATAATAGAAGGTTGTTGAAGATATCGAGATTCATAGTTACCTTAGCAGGTAACTTTGAAGATATTCCCTTACGCAGCTCCGGTAATAAGTAATCCGACATCTTTCGGCGCATTCGCTAAAGGGTGATCGGTGCGCTGTCCTTCACAAACAACGAAAATAATATATATGAAAGGCGCATACGCTAAAAAATTACAGAATTCTCTCCTTGCGAGGTTATGTGTATTTATAAAGTAAATTCCTGCGGAATCACTATATATTGCCAAGAAAAAAATATTGAAAATGTCCGATTTTTGAAAATCCGATTCGCTCGTTGGTGACACAGTGAAAGCGGTGACGTTGGTGACACAGCAAAACGGTTTTTTGAGAAATACTCATTACAGAAATACGTTTTCCATACTCTTTATAATACTCTAATAAATTTCCATTCTCTTCTAAACTAGTTTAATAAAGTTAACTTTAAATAAATACAGTTTTATAACTAAAATTTCGTTATATGTATTTATAAGTAAACCTAATGACTGAATTATAGAACCTTTAGTTTAACGTGAAATACTTAATCGCGCTCACACTATTTTCTTTTTTTAAAGTAGGGTTTAGGGAGGAATATTTATTTACATCGATTGGTTCATTCTCATGACCTGCCACTTTTGGGTCTACAAGGGATATTTGATCTTCGTCGTCTTTTCCTGCAGGAGATGTTAATGGGTCTATTTGGGTTCCGTTTTTAGACATCTGAAATTTTACTTAAAGTTTAGGAAATTTTGAACTTTTTTTTTTTTTATTATTATTAGTTCCCCATCATACTATAGGTATGGGGAACTTAGGTAATCGTGAAAAATTTCGACCTCGGTTTTTTGACTTTTTTACACGTTTTCAGGTGTGAGGAATCCGAAAATGACAAAATTTGTATGGTGTCTCTGTCTGTAGGGTGTCTGTTAGTGTGTCAGTGTGTCAGTCCGTTAGTGTGTCAGTTCGTTAGTGTGTTAGTCCGTTAGTTTGTTTGTCTGTTAACACGATATCTCACGAACAAATGATCGAAGAGAGGTCAGACCAGTTTTAAAATAGTACTTTCGATACTGGCAAGAACCCTATTCATTTACAACATTCGAATTAAAAAACTTCGCAAGTTATTAGAAATTTACGATTTTCTTAACATGGGAGAATAGGACAAAATTTCACTTAAACGTGCATTAAATGGAAACTTTTTACTGTGAAAATGTCAGACCAGTTTTAAAATATCAGTTTTGATGCCAGAATGAACATCAGTAACTATAAATATGCTACTTTGAAAATTTCGCAAGTTATTGGAAATTTACGAATTTCTTAACATGGCAGTATAGGGCAAAATTTCACATAAACGTCAATTTTAAGGGATATTTTCATCGCAAAGATGTCAGACTAATTTAGAAATATTATTTAGGATACTGGCATGAATATCATTGACTATGAATTTTAAAATATAAAAATTTCGTAAGTTATTAGAAATTTACGAATTTCTTAACAAGGCAGAATAGGACAAAATTTTACACAAACGTCAATCTTGAGGAATATTTTCATCATGAATATGTCAGACCACTTTTGAAATATTATTTAGGATACTGACATGAATACCATAGAGTATGAATTTTCCAATTTAAAAATTCGTAAGTTATTTGGAATTTAAGATTTACTTAAAATGGCAGAATAAGGCAAAATCGAGCATAAAAGTCCATTTTGAAGATCATAAATATATCAGACAATTTCAAAAAAACATTTATGATACTTGTATGAACATAATTGACTACAAATATTCTAATAGGAAAGTTCGTAAGTTATTCGAAATTTAAGATTTTATCAACATAACAAAATTGAAAATTTTCCATATAAGTATGCATTTTGACGACTGTTGCACTGGAAATAGTAGCATGAAAACTAAACTACAAAATTTATCCTAATAAAATAAATTTATAGATTAGAATAAGATAAATATATCGAAGTGAATGGTGGATAGCCTATTAGGCGGGGATTTCATTCTGTCACTGTGTCAAGCGATTTTTCAAATTCATTTCTCTTAACATGATAACTATGTTAAGAGAAAGTCATGTTCTAGAAATTTATGAAAATATATATATATATATATGATGGGGAACTGAGCAGAGTCCACCTATGCCAACTAGTTTTTTTTTTTATGTTTTTGTTATTAAAATTTTATGTGAACATTTATTCTTAAAAGGTAAAATTAATAAATTTATTCAAAATAAAATTCTATGAATATTAAAATATTATATTGAAATATCAAAATAATCTCATCATTAAATATCAAAATATTCTAATTCAATAACAAAATAATGATTCACATCCATATTAAATATCAACACATTTAAATAATATTTCACACAAAAGTGTAATTAAAATTTTCTAAATACAGTAATTTTTTAATTGTTTTGTTTTGTTTTATTTATTTATTTATTTTTGTATAATGTATAATATAATTTCTATAAACAGCTTTGAAAAAGTTTCTAATTAAGATCGTAAAATATTCGTAAATCGCTTAAAATTTAAAATTTAAATTTTTGTACAAATGTAACCTTAGTGTACATTAAAGGACAAAATTTTAATTGAATTTGCGAATGTTTACATTTTCAAAGCTACTTAAATAAAAAATATGTCTCATAAATAACAAAAAAGACATTTGACTTTCATTTTTATCAATAAAAAGTTATTAAATAGAATTTTAAAGCAATATAAATTGAAATATTATTTTCAGCATAAATTTCAAAAAATTATAATAACAAAATTAATTCCAATGTGTATTTACTTTTAAATAGAAAAAAACAACATCAAATAATGAGAGAGAAAAAGATTGTTCTTACGTTCCTCTAATATTGTCGGAAGAAAAAAAATAATAAAAACAAAATTTTTAACTTTTTCGTGTTTTTTTTTTTTCCCCGTCACCGAACGCCGTCTAACCTCTCCTTTATGTAATAAGAAAACAAGTTTTGGTTTCGGCTTATGTGAAAGGGATAAAAATAGTTAAATTTAAGTAATTAAAAACGCATTTTTAAAATTTAGAAATCGCTAATAATTTGTAATTGCCCCTTTAAATTTTCTTTTACGCAGAATACTTCATAACACGAAAGTCGAAATATTGTACAACTTTCAAAGAAAATTTAGCTCAGTAAAGTGCTTTTTGCGGTTATCTGCGGTTGGATATTGATCCTAGGTATCTGGAACATGAGCTAAAATGACAATCATTAGTTTATTAACCAATTAGAATCGCGATATGCGAGCAAAATGTGAAAACCAAACAAACCAGTCATGTAACAGTTGCTAACTAAACTTACGGTACTGTGCGCTAATGCTACCGGGACTAAGAGGTCCGCTCAGGTTGCCTTTAATCCTAGCCAAGACTGCTCCTTTAAACATAATAAATGTTATAATTAACATCGAAATGACTCCTCTCCATTTCCAAGACATGTCCACCCAGTACTACCTCCCATTTTTACTTTCTTCTATATGTAATATAGAGAAAGAATTGGATTCGCGCAAATTTTCGACCTCCGTTTTTTGATGGATTACCATGTTTTGGGATGGGCATAACACGAATTAATAGTTTTCAGAAAATGTCTGTCTGTATCATTTTTTTGTGGACGCTGTATCTCACGAACCAATGAATGAAATTTAACCAAACTTGGTATTTAATTGCACCCTGACATGAACTAGTGCTGATTAGATTTGGGGATCAATAGCTCAACAGGTAGCGCTGTGATCGCATTTTATGCAATTTTTTTACATGCCAGCATAGGACAAAATTTCCCATAAATGGGCATAATGAGAGTTATTTTAAACTTGTGATTGTAAAATTAATATGAATTATTGATAATAGTAGTAGGTAACTAGGAAAAAAAAATTGTGCATGTGGGGGCATCGGTTCCCCCCTGGGGGGATATACCCCTCAGGCAAAAATTTTTTTGGGTATGTGGGGGCATCGGTCCCCCCCTGGGGGGGGGGGCAATGTTTCAAGATGGGTATCTTTCGAAAGGTCTCGTCAATACCTTTAAAACGAATGGTTGAACCGTAAATCTGTGATAATTTAAAACAAAGTTATCGATTTATTTTTACTTTTAACGAAAAAAAACTTAGATATATATATATATTTTTTTTTTTTTTTTTTTTTTTTTAACGAAATTTAACCAAACTTTGTATTTAGTTGGTCCCCGACATAAACTGGTGCTGATTACATTTGGGGATCAAAAGCTCAACAGGTGGCACTGTGATCGCATTTTCAAAGTTCCAAGATGGGTATCTTTCGAAAGGTCTCCTCAATACCTTTAAAACGAATGGTTAAACCATATATCTGTGATAATTAAAAGAAAGTTCTCGATTTTTTTTTACTTTTAATTAAAAAAAAATTAGAAAAAAAAATCGTATTTTTTTTTTTTTTTTTTTTAACGAAATTTTACCAAACTTGGTATTTAGTTGGTCCCCGGCATAAACTGGTGCTGATTATATTTGGGGATCAATAGCTCAACAGGTGGCGCTATGATCGCATTTTATCTAAATTTTTAACATGGCAGTATAGGACGAAAATTCATATAAATGTGCATAATAAGAGTTATTTTACACTTGTGATTGTAAAATTAATATGAATTATTGATAATAGTAGTATTTAAGTAGGAAAAAAAATTGTGCATGGGGGGGCATCGCTTCTCCCGATGGTGGGGGGGCGGGGGGGGGTAAATTTTGAAGATGGGTATCTTTCGAAAGATCTCGTCAATACCTTTAAAATGAATGGTTGAACTATAAATCTGTGGAAATTTAAAACAAAGTTATCGATTTTTTTTTTTTTACTTTTAACAAAAAAAAAAAAAAAAAAAACTTAGAAAAAAAATCGTATATTTTTTTTTTTTTTTTTTTTAACGAAATTTAACCAAACTTCGTATTTAGTTGGTCACTGACCTAAACTGGTTCTGATTAGATTTGGGGATCAATCGCTCATCAGGTGGCGCTGTGATCTCATGTTTTCTAAATTTTTAACATGGCAGTATAGGACAAAATTTTGTATAAATGTACATAATGAGAGTTATTTGTAACTTTTGATTGTAAAATTATTATGAGTTATTGATAATAGTAATAGTTAACTAGGAAAAAATTTCTGTGCATGTGGGGGCATGGTTTCCCCCCCCTGGGGCAGAAGTACCCCCTCCCCGAGGGGGTAAATTTTGAAGATGGGTATCTTTCAAAAGATCTCGTCAATACCTTTAAAACGAATGTTTGAACTATAAATCTGTGATCATTTAAAACAAAGTTATCGATTTTTTTTACTTAAAAAAAAAAAAAAACTTTTTTTTTTTTTTTTTTTAAATATTGTTACTGATTGAATATGTATAGGAAAATATAGAAGAAAGTTTTGTGGTGGCCACAACATACTAGTTATCAAAGAAGCTGTCCGGATTTGTGAGTTTCACGAATGAAACCCAAATGCAAATAGAGACACCGGTTTCATATATGAACGTATGTGCACAAAGTGTTTCTTTTGACTGAATTGTATTTCTATTATATTGATATTTTTGTTTGAAAAAAGGAGAAAACTAAAGTAAAGTAAAGAAATAAAAAATGGGATTCATTAATCCGGAGAGCAGAGTTTCCAACTTTTATAATTTATTCACGAGCATTTTTAGCCGTGCCTTCTTTTCGCACCAGAAATTTTGTAAATTATTTGTCTTTAATATGTGACAACGATTAAATAAGAAGAAAATCATTTTTCAAAATTTCTGCTATGAAAAAGAGGTGGGGCTAAAAATGCTCGTAAATAAATTATAAAATTTGGGAACTCTGCCAGATCGTAAATTATGTCAATTATAGAAATATATAGGATTTTACATATATTTTTATTAATGTGTATGTTTACTATTTTTCAGATACTTGTGAAATTAGTGATTCCCAAGCAAAGAATAAACTGGATATTTTGCCATGTGCTGAATAAACTTTGTGTCATGACCTGGTGATATCTTCTTAAACGTCAGCTCAAAGTTGATATGTTTCTACTGTTTGTGTCACCCATTGAATTTGTTCACAATTCCCAGTGTCCCGTTCTGCAAAAGGCTCGTGAATGGCTCTATAATTCTACTAAGAGTTGACCTTTGTCAGTATTTCAAAAACATGTGATTCATTCGATACGCTAAGGTCATGTTTTTGTGATCTTTTCAAGTGAATAATGTTGAACTGATATTATAAAAAAATTACAATTTTGTTTATTCTGCAAAAAAATATTTCTAGTTTTTACAACTTGGTTTATAGAGATGTGTATTTCTAGGTATAGTGAAACGAAAGCCTGAATGCTTTGGTGATTGCGAAGATTATATACTTTTCACAAATTTAATAATTCGACAACATATGAACTTACAACAAAAAAATAAATAAATAAATAAATAAATAAATGTCATTGAAGTAAACTGGGGAATAAAGAACATCTCCAAGTCTTCGTTTGTACAAAAAAATCTGCAAGAAATTTATAATTAATTCAGAATATAAAATATCTCTATTGCTTATATTGCAAGTGCAACGTAGTTGTGCTTCGTTTATATTTATTATAAAAAATACTTCTTTTATTTTCGAAGATTTTGTTTTCCAGTTAAATGCTTGTATCATGGAGTATTCAATTAATGTTTTTTGCTATTATTGTACAAAATATCAAATTAGATAAATTGTTGAATTTAAAAGCTTCTACAGATATATTGTTTTCATAAGGTGCGTTTCGTCTCCAAAGATTTAAAAAATAAAACTATAGTAACGATTGGGTTTCCCCGAAGAACAGAGATATTTTGTAAATGTAAATGTAGAATTCAATTTTTGAAATTATTCTGTATATTGTGCAATAAAATTTTAAAATTTGCTTCGTTGTGCTAATTTTGAAAAACCTTACTGTATTTTCCAACAGTACATTCCGAAACATGTATGCATACTTGCCAACATGCTAATTAATATTCCGTAGTGTTATTAGCCCCGCCTTCTTTTTTTCACACCAGTCACCAATGTCTTCTTAAAGTGTATCGCTTCTTATTTAATCGTAATTGCAGTTGAAGAATATTACTCTAAAAATTTACTGGTGAGAAAAAAAGGGCGGGTCTAACAACATTACGGAATATTAATTAGGATGTTGGTAAGTATGCATGTATGTATACACAATATCCTTACGTTCCCTCCTTTTCTTTTCCTGACTTTTACCCCACTACATGTATATAGTATTTTCCCATTTATTTTAGCATGTCAAAACACTATAACTGACTGATATTTAAATACAATGGTGGAAGTTTCAAGGAAACTTTATGCCCCATAGCAGAAAATGCGAAGATTTTTTTTCAGTCTGCAGATTGTTTCCAAATCAGCACTATGTAGGAATTCGAAATCTCCCAATTTTGGCATGAAAGATACAGATTGCCAATCTTTTTCCATCCACAACATAAATGTCAATATTCTTTTTAAACATGCTTTATTAAATACTAGAACCTATAAAGAGGTAGAACTGTTCAATATTTCTCACTCGTGTAAATTTTTTGTGACCCCCCCCCCCCCCGTCAACTCTATTCCCATTTAACGATCGGCTATCAAACAGATCGCGGAATCCTTGAGATTTCCATTTTTTTCCCATCAGCAACATAAATGTCGGTAATATTTTTTTTTTTTTTTTTTTTTTAACTTAGTTAATTAGATTCTATAACTTACAAAGAAGTAGAACTGTTCAATATCTCACTTATATCCCCCCCCCCCCAACAGCTAACAATCGGTGATTGAACGTTCCACAAAAGCGTTGTAATTTTTGAGCTTTCTCCATCCACATCATAAATGTTAATATTCATTTGAAACATTAGATAAATGCAAACTTGTGATAAAAATATGCTTACTGAATCCGGGAACTTTTATTGTCCGTAACTCACTGTGAAATTATGCTGCAGATTATTTTCTAATGCGTGAATAGTTGTCGCAGATTGACAGAAAAATTTCTGCTACTGGGATTTTATGTACAGAGCTGCCAAGCAAATCCGGCAAATTGTTAGTACCGCCCCTTTTCCTACACCACTTATTTTTTAGAGTAATTCTCTTATATGTAATATATGTAAATTGAATGAAGAAAACAAATACTCTAAAAATTAAGTGGCGTAGAAAAATGGGCGTGACTAACAATTAGCTGGATTATGTTGGCAGCCCTGTATGTGTCATAGCAAGACTTTGGTGCACTCGGGCAGCGTTGACAGACGTGTGATAATACTTGACTGGATTTATATTTTTTACATCAGGTTTTACTCCAGTATTTTTGGTAGAAGTATTATTTATTCATTTTCTACGATTAAACAAAGTGAAATTTATTATAGAAAATTTCTAGTATGAAGTCTCTCGCCTAAACCAGAGATTTGGGCACTATGTGTACAATAATTATCGTGCAGCTGGCAACGGTGCATTCGAGAACACTGTCAGCTAAATTTTAAAACCATTATTTAAAAATAGCAGCAATTTTCATTATTTATATACGACTGAAAGAAGTAAAAATTGTTATACGAAAATAATGTCTTTGAAAATAACGGGCAGTGGCAACCATGCATGTGTAATTACACACAACTTAAAATATGTTTGCAAAGAATTATATAAAATATCTCTAAATGTGATTTATGATACCACTAATTCAGAAAAACAACAAAGTCTCGTAATAAAAAATATTTTTTTCTTCTTTTTTTTTTTTTTTTTTTTTTTTTTTTTAAGTGGAACAGGAGTATTTCTTTCAATCTGGCATTTTGCTTTGCTACCAATTTATAGAGTTCCTCTTCAAAAATGCCTGCCAATACCCAATTTTACCATTTAATTTCCTATTCTATCTTAAAAGTTTACATGAAATCTGTAAAATTTATATATATATATACATTTTTTTTCACTTCACATCAAACCGAACTCACAGCTATCGGGTTCGTACTTTAACCACAGAGCCATCGGGTCTTGGCTGAATATTTCCTGATTTTTTAGATTAGACATTTTTTTTTTTTTTTTTTTTACTTCCCATCGCTGAGGATCAAACTCACAAACTTCGGTTTCGTTGTTGTGTACTCTGACCATAGAGCCATCGGGTCTCGGCTGAATATTTAACAATTATTTCGACTAGCTTTCAGGATTTAATTTCGCTCTAATGCATTTTCATACTTGCCAACCATCTCATTATGAACCGTACAATTCTCAGTACCGGCCTTTTTTATCACACCAATATTTTTTTAGAGTAATTTTAGTCTTATTTAATCGTAACAACATTTGGAGATAATTGCTCTAAAAATATAGTGGTGTGAGATAAAGGGGCGTTTTTTCAGGGGGCATTAACAATTGTACGGTTATTAATGAAATGGTTGGCAAGTATGCATTTTCTGTGGATCAATTTATACTGTATATCTTAAGCAAATGACACCAGAAATGTTTTGTTCAGTTTACCAATGGATTAAATACGAATGAGGTTTACGATGTCCAATCATCAAAGCAAGTCAAAATAACAAAGTTACTATAGCAGGTTACTTTGAAGGTATTTCTCTACGACAAGTCGACAAGAAGTTTTTCGACGTATTCGCTAAAGGAGGTGATATATATCAAAGGTGCATACGCAAAAATTTTTTGGAAAAATTACAGAATACTCTCCTTACGAGGTTATGTATGTTTATAAAATAAATTCCGGCCGAATCACTATATATTGCATAGAAAAAAATATTGAAATGTCCGATTCTTGCCTATTTCCTCTCGTTGGTGTCACAGTGAAAGCTGATGCAAAACGGTTTTTTGAGAAATACGTTTTCCATACTCTCCTAAACTAGTTTAATAAAGTTAACTTTGGTTAAGCTTTACTATACGGCACCCATTGCTTATTGCCGTTTACGATGTTTTGATCACGTGATATGATGGTAATTCGAGACCCGAATCAGAGTATCGATACATTTTTCTGTTATATCGAAACGTAACAAAAGGATCTTCAATTGTTAAAGATCATTTATATCTTATCTTTTATTTTTTTTAAAGCCGCCGCGGTATATGTAGGTAAGATTAATTCTAGATTTTACTGTTTTTAAATGATTTCACAAAGTTTAAAGCAAAATTTTTCAGTGTATTTATATATATATATATTTTTTAAATTTACGAAGAAAAAAAAAGGGTAGGGCATAATAGTCATTGCTTCAGTACAGATTTTTTTTCATGCATCGTGATTTAATTAGGAGCATTCAGTGATTATTTATTTATTTATAATGCTTGCGTAGCGATCTATCATCGGAATACTCACCGTTACAGTATATATTTCATGCATTTTCTGATTCATGCTCCTCGAAATAGGGGTGTCCAGTGATGTTTGCTTTTGGTTTTTAATGCTTGCGAAGCAAGCATACAGCAGCTAGTGTACTGATCGCGGCTTATACAAACTTTCATGCATCGCTAATTAGGGGTATCCAGTGATGGTTTTTTTTTTTTTTTTTTTTTTTTGGTTTTAATGCTCGCGACGCGAGCAAACAGCACAAAACATAGTGGCCGAGGCTCCATGAATTTTCATGCTTTTCTGATTCATGCTCCACAAATTGGGCGAGTCGTATTAATCCCGGACGATATATTTAACGCCCCACCCGGTTCACCCTGCTCAATGTCCTTTTCTAGTGAATTTTGTTCCTTTATTACTTCCGGTGTGAGCGCGTTTTTTTTTTTTTTTTTTTTTTTTTAACACACTTGACATTGTGAGTTTTTTTTCTTTTCTTCCTATGCTATTTCTATGGAGTTTTTAGCTTTTCCCCCCTCTTTTTCCACATTCTAAAGTAGCCTTTGCTTTTGCTCTGGTTGCGTCGAATTTTATACATTAACTTTATATCTATTTGCATCGTAGAATCATGTTTTCAAAAATGCAAAAACAAAGGCCCTTTTCAGGGCCAAGTACTTCTGCTCAATCAGAAGTATTTCAGTGTATGTATTTCAATCAAAATCTGAATAAAAATTCAGAAATTATTGAAAATTCGACGGTTTTGGTTGCTGCACAGGAAGATGCAGGACCAAGCACTTCTGATCAATCAGAAGTCTTTCAAATTGATAATTTGAATAAAAGTTCGGAAATTACCAAAAGTCCCATTATTTTGGTAGCAACTTCTATTCAATCAGAAGTTTTTGATATTAGTATTAATCCAAATTTAAATGTAAAATCTGAAAGTCCAGCAATTTCAGTTGCTGGACTATGTTCAAGGCCAAGTACTTCTACGTACTTTGAAGGCCAAGTAAATTTGAACAGTCAGATTATAAATGATAATGTCAATAAATGCCAGCTAAATTCTGATTATGTGTGTATGACCAATGTGAGTGATTGTGATTTTGAGTTGTCTTGTGGTGAATGTAAGTTAAATTTCACTACTAAATTTAATTTAAAACGGCATACACAATAATATCATCCTTATAATGCTTCCTTAATAGAATCATTATCTAAAAAAAGCAATACTGCAACTAATACTTATGTTTGTCCCTTATGTAAAAATAATATAAAAAAACAAGACATGGCATTGCATTTTAAAAATTTCCATGATATTGAGATGGATTATGATGAATTGAATTTTGATTCATATAATGATTTTTTAATTTGGAAGGATGATATTGAACATAAAACTAAATCCAAATATGTTGCATAATGAACTAAGCATACAAATTATAATGAAGGGTTTAGTAGTCACTATTTTAGATGCCACAGGTCAGGGAATTATGTTTCTAAAGTAAAGGACATCGTTATTTAAAATTAACTGATAGTAATAAAATTAATGCATATTGTCCTGCCTTGTTAAAAGTATCTGAATTTACAAATGGCAAATGCTCAGTACTGTATCAAAAAATTCATATTGGCCACAATAATGATATAGCTCATATATTTTTAACCGATAATGAAAGAAAACATATTGCTGCTAAAATAGCTGCAAAAATTCCTCTTGATGATATTTTAGATGATATCAGAAATTCAATATCGCATGATGGGCTTGAGCGAATACATTTAGTGACAAAAAAGGATCTGCATAATATAGAAGAGAGTTTTAAACTTTCTTCTCATTCCGTAAAATACAGTAATGATGCAGTCAGTGTAGGTATGTGGGTACATGAAATGCAAAATTCAGATAATTTATGCATTTTATTTTATAAGTCTCAGGGGGTAAAAGACAACACTTATTTATGCCTTAATGAAAATGATTTTGCTTTAATAATTATGACTGAAGCTCAAGGGGAGATGTTAAAAAAATTTGGTTCAGATTGTATATGCATTGACGGTACACGTGGTATGAATGGTTATGGATTTGAGCTTATTTACACTGTTAGTTATAGATGAATTGCGCCAAGAATTTCCTTGTGCATTTTTAATATCAAATCGCAGTGATCAGTCAGTGTTGTCCATATTTTTTTCATGTATAAAATCAAAAATTGGGGACATTAAACCTAAAGTATTCATGTCTGATATGGTTGAATCATTTTTCAATGCTTGGTGTTTAGTGATGGGTATGCCAGAAATGAGACTTTTTTGTGCATGGCATGTCGATCGAGCTTGGCGGGAAAAATTTAAAAAAAATTAAAGGGGCAGAAAAACAAACAAATGCATATAAAATCTTGCGAGCACTGTTAGAAGAAAGAGATAGAGAGACATTTAATAATTTGCTTGGAGCAGCAATGCAGATTTTTAAGGGTGATCCTGATACAGTTAATTTCGGAAATTATTTTGAGACATATTATTCACAAAATGTATCCACTTGGGCTCATTGTTTCAGGCTTCATGGTGGTATTAATACCAACATGCACTTGGAACGAATGCACAGAACCTTAAAATATATCTATCTTCATGGGAAAAATGTTAAACGGTTAGATAAGGCCATAAATAGTATTATGAGATTTGTAAGAGATAAAATGGTGGAGCGATTAATTACTGCTAATAAAGGGAAAATTACTAGTAAAATTAGAGATATCAGAAACAGACATAAAACAAGTGAAACATTATCCTCTGAAATTGTTACTAATGAAATTGGATGGTCAATTTTATCATCAGACAAAACAGAAATATATGAAATTCAGGAAAATATCAAAGGTTGTTCATGCCAATTAAAATGCACTGACTGTAACATGTATACGCAAATATATATGCAGTTGTATGGATTTGTCAATCAAATATAATTTATGCAAACATATTCATTATTTGCAAAATTACATTAGAAGTTCCTCTTTCCATACAACTGCTTCTACTACCAATGAGTCTGCCCTTGTAATTGATGAAAATGAATTGATTCTACACGAAATAGCACAGACACAGACAGCCCCCAATAAATCTCAGCCCACCACACTTGAAAACAAAATATCAGAGTTAGAACAGAAATGACAAAAGATACGGCAATCATTAACTTCTTTGGAAATATGCCAAATTCTTGATAAAATTTTAACATCCATACCACCACAATTAGAAGCCGTTGAGACATTACAAAATTCCCAAGTAAATTTTCAAACTTTAAATGACAACATACCCCCAAATAAAAATGTTGTGCCACAAAGATTTTTAAATGTAAAAAAAAGAGAAAAGTAAGGAAAAGTACTCATGAATCTTCTGATGGGAATGCAGAAAAAACTATCTTAAATATAATTATTGATAATAAAAAACATTCCCAAAATCCTCCCGAATAAAACTTAAATGAATTTTCTTTTCTTTATAGAGTCCGATTTTTGAAAGAAAGTATATTTCAAGATGTGGTATTGGGTGCTTCCTTACCAATAAGTATGTTAATCTTACAGATTGGCTGATCAGAAATTTATAAAATACAATCTCTAAAATCACCTTATTGACATTTAAATTCATATATATATATATTTAAAGGAAACATAAGCCCTAATTACTTCAAAGAATCATCTTTGTGGATGATATATAGAGATATTTGTAAGTTTTACAGATCTATCAATGAAATTCTTTTTTTTTTTTTTTTTTTTTTTTGCTAAATTAGTAAGCACATTATCTGCTCTCCTCACAGAAATTTAGACAATACATTAATATCTCAATTTTGCTATACATTTATTCCAAACTACACCAAATTCGATAACACATCAATTATTTTCTATATTTTGTGAGCTTTGTGCACATAATCTTCCTCTTCTCCTTCTTCGTAAAAAAAGCTATACATTAATTATGTATATGTAAATCTAAAAATACATGTCATCATTTGTGGCAACATTTTAAATCATCATCACTAATTATTCTTTTGGGCACTACAGCTTGGATGATCTAACTGCTTGAAATACGGGGTTGTTACAATGGCATGTGATTTTTATGTTTCATTCATCTTTTTAACTTTTTCTCAAATGTGACATTCATAATTAGAACCCCTATCTAGACATTTTTTTACGAACAAAAGTTTCAATTCATAAAGCACAATTTAAATTTTTTCTAAAAAATCACTGGGTGCAACAATTTTGATGTACTACATGAATGTACAATAACAACGGTGTGAACAATATATTTTAGCTGACAATGATGTTTACAACAAAAAATCATTTTTTTTTTTTTTTTTTTTTTTTTAATATTTTGGTGAAAAAATTGAGCACAGAATCCAATCCCGAAACCTATACTTCAGTGTAGTTTTCATCAATTCATATAAGAAATAAATCGATGAAAATAGCAACTCATGGCTGTTTGTGTGTGTTCTGCACACCATTGTGTTGAATCGAGACAGTGTTGAATCAACATACCAAAGTTAATTTACACCGCATTCCACTCTCCATATTTAATAACCTGGTGTTGAATTAATGCAGTTTACACTGCTCATGTTCGCTCACTTTGCGATTTGATGTTTAATCGTTGTGCCGGTGTGATGATGTGTCATTGCCAAAGGTTTACCGTTTTAAAATAAATGATAAAACCAATTTCAGGATGTAAAATTTAAACAGGTCTTTCCTGATGTATAAACGATTCCGAGTTAGTATTTGATTTTTCTACATAAAATTTTTAATTTCTATATTCAAGTCAATTTCAAAATTTAATAAATAGATAAAAGCAGAAGGTTATTTAAAAAATTTTTCTTAGCGAATTTTAAATTCCTGGAACTCTGATTTTAACAATAGCACATCAAATTCATCACAAAAAACATTATTTGCACTGATATTTGAATGCAATATACATCATCATTTTAAATTGAATTGACTAACACAAGTGCAATTTTTTTTTCAGTTCCTTGAAATCACGCTGCCACTTGAAAATTTATTAACACAATCCGAATAAAAGTTAGATAGTGGACTTTGCTAACAAGTATGTTAGATTGATTAGTTCACTGCGCAACTTGGCTCCACCTTTTTGTTTCTAAGATGCATCATCCACTTAAAAAATTATCATCACGATAACTTTTGAAAACAGAATATGAACCAAATTTGTAGAGTAGACATATCTTAGAAATGCATTTGATATGTTCATTAACAAACTTGATCCGTCATCTTGTTTTCAAGTGCCAGCCACTTGAAAATTTCAAAATCTCATAGAAAAGTTATTTATGAACCAAGTTGCTTAAATGTGCATAGCCCACGTATTTATAACTGCCACAAAGTTTTAAACATATTGATAATTCTTTTTGAGAAAAACTCATATTGAAAATTTACAGTTAGAAAGGAGGTATTTCCTGAAAATGATGGAAGTGATGATCCTACATATACAAAAATTTTCTCTAGTTTACTGTTACTATTATTAAAATTCTTTATAATTTCTCATGGTTCTTTTAATTTTCATTGTATAAATTTATATGAAATTTTGTCCAAAACTGATATATTAAAAATTACAAAAAGATCTCGACAGCAATGCCTTTTGGGTGATTTTCACCAAAAGTTAACCGGATCTAATTTATGTCAAAGTGTAGCAAGTATATAAATTTATATGCAATTCTGTGTATTAGTTCTTGAGATAGAGCTACAACCTAAAATGTTATGCGAATAGTCATTATCTAAACATAGTCAAATAGTGTTCTGGTTCTGGACCTCTCAAAATATGTAAATATATAGAAAACCACAAGTCAGAGATTTTTGCGAAATTTTTCCCATGCTCTCTTCTTTTGAATATAGGAGAAACTAAATATTAATTTTCAGAGAGACAGGGATGTATTTAAACGTAGAAAATTATTTAGCAACATTATGTTACTATACATTGAAACATCCATCTATGTTTTAAAAAGGGCAAGGTGCTGGTACGTAGGAAAATTGGGAACCACTCTCATGTGGAAGGTGGTAAAATTTATGAGCCTATAAAAATTTTAAAACTGATTTTTATTTTTTTATGTTTGAAGATAATATTGGCTAAGGTGTCGTTTTTAAAGTTAAGACCAATTGATTGCATTTCGATCCTTGAAGGCGGGGGAGGGGCAATGTCCTCCCTAGAGGTCTTTCTAAGAGACCCTAGAATATATATGAAAGTTTCAGAGAAAACCACAGGAAATATAAAGTGGTTAGACTGATAAACACAATCTGGGATTAAACCAGGCACATAATGTCTACCAGATTTGACACTGGAACTTCTTGGTCACTAATGAGGCCCACTAAATAAACCTTTAGTGAAGCACAACATATTTGACAACTACAATTGAGAACATTATTTACTAATGTCAGTCTCTCAAACTGGTATCTCAGTCAGTATCTCAATCAACATTTTCTAAAAATGTTCAAATCGTGTTCTACAGCTCTCAAAACATGTAAATCCATAAAAGAAAACTGAGGTCGAAAATTTTTACGAATCCAATACTTTCTTCTATTGAATATAGAAGAAAGTACACAATAATAATCTCCATCATACTTACAAAAATAAAATTTGAATTATCATTTCTTTCACTTATGGCAATGAGTAGAATAACTCATTAAACCTTACAAGTAGATTGTAATTATAATTTTATCGAATAATCTTTTTGAATGCCTACATGGAAAAATCAAATATACACACACCTGCTCTTTACTTTATGGTTAAACTTAATGCTTATGCCAAGTATGGTGGCAGAGTAGAAAGCCCATTAGAGCACTTACAGATGCTCTCAACAACAATTATTCTAAAAGAAAGATTAACTTGTAACATTTAAGTATTTTATTAGTGTACTGCACTACACAGTTTTCTAGGACAATATTTATTTCAATATATAGATGCGCATTGTACACTTCTAATAAAATATTTCAGTAACTAGCTGCCTTTAACAACCAGCTGGTTTGTGATCCTTTAAAAATCTGACAGTATAACTTCTGCTCTGTAGTGCCTAATGCTCGTTTAGAAATGCTTTAATTTTCCTTTTTTTTTTTTTTTTTTTTTTTTTTTTTTAAGCTATATTTCAAAATCTAATACACATAACTAGAACATTTTTTAATTTATGGGTATATTAAGCATAAGGTCGTTTGTTATAAATCATGTAAAAAAAAAAAAAAGTGTATGCAAAATAAAAGATTACTTCAAAACTTAAAAAAATATCATCAGCAGTAGGTGATGCATCTATTAATGATTAAATCTGATGTTATAAATTAAGTATCAAGTGACAATTTTCTTACTCATGTTTAAATTTGTGTGTATATCGGCCAAAAACAACTATATCTCAAAATGGCTAATCTATCAAGGGCGATTAGCGATTTCTGTTGAAATCTGTCTGAAATTTGCGAAATTCCAAAAATGCTTTTTTATTCCCCAGTTTAAAAAATAAAATAAATAAAGCATTATTTTTTGCAGACAAGTGAGCAGTAATAACGAGCGATTCTAATTGCTGCTTAAATCAATTAAAAATTGAAAAACTTTTTTTTTTATTCCAGTACATTGTCATGTGTATCACAGTACCACATTATTCCTGACCAGAAGAATAGGGTCAGGTGGAGTAATATGGGTATAAAAACACAGTTTTCAAGAATCAGTGGCTGAAAACTTATATAATACTAGCAGGCATTGCCTGCTTCGCTGGTCAATATATTGAAATAAATCCTCAAAACACCAGATCATTAATAATAATAATAAAATCATTATCAAAAAAAAAAAAAAAAAAAAAAAAAAAAAAAAAAAAAAGTTGTTTTTTTACAATTTTTGCAAGCTTTATTTTAAACCTAGCAATATACTTTAAAAATATAAACTATTGTCATAAATTGACTACAACATGCAACAACATAATTTATTATTGAAATACTTTTTTTTCTTAAATATATATATATATATATATATATATGTTAAAATAGGCAAATGAAAGTGCATCACCAATATGGTGAAAAAAGTTTAAAAGTTAATATCGGGATCTTATACAGAAGCTGTACTGCCTGAAGAAGTATAAAAACTGGATCGTCAAACAGGAATTTTATTTTTAAACCTTTCTTTGAACAATTTTAATTCAAATATCGTTAGTGTTTCACCCCACAATATTAATTTGATTACAGCAATAGCTTTTGATGAATTAAAATTGGACAAGGGGGGGGGGGGGTGAGGAGGATTGGTTTAAGACTTATGAGTTTCAAACTGTAAAGACAAATAAAAAAAGAAATTAAATGCAAATATTCCACACAGGTTTGCTAGTTGATAATATTTTGTAATAAGTTCCTATGTAATGAATGTACATTCGACATTTTTAAAACAAATAATGAAAGTTATGAACTTTGGAACCAAATAATAAACAAATTATAAATGAACATGATATAACTACTTAATGAATCCTACATATACGGAGAAAGAAGGGAGGGGGGGAGGGAAATATTTTACTATCCCAAGAATTACAATATACAAGTTCCTATGCCCCTCCCCATAATAGAAATAAATACAGCATTTTGCATAACATCCTGATATAAATGGAATGCTACTGTTAAAAGTTACTTAAGTTGTTGCTCTAGTTAATTAATCTATGCATTTGTTACAGATTAAACACTAAATAGTATAACATATACAAATTTTTACAAAAAAAAAAAAAAAAAAAACCCTGCAAGAAAATATAAATGAAATTTCAAAATTATTGTAATAGTGTTTCAGCTATTGTAAAAAGCATGCTAAGGTCATTGCAATGTAGAGATACCATGACAGTAAAAAACATCCTTTCATTTACAAAAGCATGAAATTAAAAATATATAATGCTCACACAAACACATTAGCACTGTATGAAAGAATAATTTATGTATGTACTTTCAAGTTGAGAAGTTACATTTCTGATAAATCTCATATGCTTGTTTATATTTATGAATTTTTAATATAAAAACATGAAAACCTTTTTCGAAAAAATTATAACTTTATACAGCACCCTAGCTGTAGCTTTATAAAATTAAATGATTTAAATGTTTAATAGATCAATACATTTTTTTTTTTTTAAATAATAATATTATAAGAAATATGTTATTTGAAGATTTTTCATTTATTAGAAATTCTTGGAGCTATTACCTTAGGTCTTTATTTTAAAAGATTAACAAAAATTCAGTACTTTGTTTATATTTTTTTACGTGTATACTTTTCAAAAATACAACAAATCTACAAAAATAGTTTTTAAAAACATATTTATTTGACAATACAATTTTAATAGCATTTTTCAACTTGCACCAAGTTTTAATTATTATAGAAATTTACTTTTTATATGCATACTCAAAATAATTACAATAATGTATTGTCTTAAATATATATATACATATATATATATATAGTAATAATGAAAAGATAAGTCTTTAAAGAGTATACTCGATAATTAATAAATTGGAAAGCGATGTATAGTTTTTCATTAAAGTAGGAATTTTTCACTTCATGTTGTTTGTACACAATTGCAAACAGCATTTAATACTGATGATAAAATAGCTTAAAAACAAGTAAAATTAAAATATTCAAAATTTGTATTTTAGTTGTCACGTATTTCCATAATAAATTTATCTATTAATACACATTTTACAGTTCTTATTGATAGTCAAGCCAAATGATTTCGTCAGAATCATATTCACGTAGAAGTCGAAATTGCTATGTATATTTGTTTACCGAACAGTTTCAAGTATTCACTGCATTTATTATTATTAATAATAATGTGCTTATCACATTCATATTAAATTATTTTATATCACAATAATCCCGAATGATTATACGATACTACACAAGAATATAAACAAACAACGGAGATAAACAAACTTCGGAGAGAGAATGCGCAAAGAGATGCGCAGATCAGTTTTAGGAGAACAGGGACTTTTGAAACGTAAACAAAATTTCGAAAGCAGAAGGATGCGCGAGAAGTTGCGCAAATCCGTTTTGAGAGTCTTGATGCGAAAGACGCTTGTCTAGAGGCCTATTTCAGTCGGTACAGTTGTCGAATTTTTATAATGCAATCTTAATAGTGCTAAGGGCCTATTTCAGTCGGTTTATTGAATGGGGATTTATTGAATGAAGTACCCCCAAGGCCCAACTTTCACATGAGTCCCCCCCAAGGTACCCCTATTTCAGTCGGTACAGCGTTGTCGAATTTTTATAATACACTCTTAATAGTGCTAAGGGCCTATTTCAGTCGGTTTATTGAATGGGGATTTATTGAATGAAGTCCCCCCAAGGCACAACTTTGACATTAGTCCCCCCCAAGGTACCCCTATTTCAGTCGGTACAGCGTTGTCGAATTTTTATAATACACTCTTAATAGTGCTAAGGGCGGGCCTATTTCAGTCGGTTTATAGAATGGGGATATATTAAATGAAGTCCCCCCAAGGCACAACTTTGACATGAGTCCCCCCCAGGCCCAACTTTGACATGAGTCCCCCCCCAAGGTACAACTTTGACATGAGTCTCCCCAAAGCCCAACTTTGACATGAGTCATCCCCCAGGCCCAACTTTGACATGAGTCCCCCCAAGGCCCAACTTTGACATGAGTCTCCCCCAAGGTACAACTTTGACATGAGTCCCCCCCAGGGCACACCTTTGACATGAGTCCCCCCCAAGGCACACCTCCCCCTCATTGAGAAAAAGAGAAAAAACGTTGTTTTGCGGCTGGCTATAAGACAGTTTGGACTTCCAACGTTATTTGTTACAATATCTGCAGCTGACACACATTGGTTTGATTTAATGAAAACTTTATCATGGAATTTAGATCGTCACGAATTAACTAAAGAAGAATGTGTCGATATTAACAAGTTTAGCAGTAGGCCTCTGGCACTAAATTAAAATCTGTCAATGTCAGATTTTCATGTTTTAAATAATGAAATAATGTCGTGTCTGTATAATTTATTTATTTATTTATTTATTTATTTATTTTTTTGTTTTAATGCTTGCGAAGCGAGCAAACAGCAGAAAACATAGTGACCGCGGCTCCATGAATTTTCATGCTTTTACTAATTCATGCTCCACGAATTAGTGGCGTCCAGCGATGTTTTTTTTTTTTTTTTTTTTTTAATGCTCGCGAAGCGAGAAAACAGCAGAAAACATAATGAATTATAAAAAAAAATGTTTCATAATAATAAAAAAGTATTGTTTCATGACATTTTGATTCGATTCACGACGTTGTGAAAATATTCGCTGTACCCATTCACAAACCGAATCAAAACACCATCATACCACGTGATCAAAACATCGGCAACGGCAATAGGCAATGGGTGCCGTATAGTAAAGCTGTTCCTTAACTTTAAATAAATACAGTTTTATACCTAAAATTTCGTTATATATATTTATAAGTAAACCTAATGACGGAATTATAGAACATTTAGCTTAACGTGAAATACATAATCTAAGTTTGTTTTACTGGAGCTTTAAATGTTATGGCTTAAAGTAAAATAGTACGTACATTTATTTATACTGCATAATAAATTTAAAAGTACGTGCATAACTGTTGGGAAATAAAACAGTGGTAAACGGCAATCACTTATCAGTGCGCTATTTATTGTTTTCGTAGAATACCGATTACCAGTAATTTAGATCAAAGTTAAATTGATAAAAATTTACAGCCATTTTCTTATAGTCCCATGATATATATATATATATATATATATATATATGTATATATATATACACAAGGTAATTCATCGATGATGCGACAAACTTTGAGGGTAGGTAGGACCAGGGCCTGATTAAGGGGGAAGCTCGCTCTTCACACATTATTTATACTTACACCGTTATTTTTTATCAAATACTTTCCTCCTATAATAAACAGAAAATTTTCATTAAAAATTATTTTAAAAGAATTCTGGTGTCTAATAACGGTGAGAAAATTGGATTGTTTTACACCGTTCATTTTTTATAAAAAATATTTCCTCGTCAAAGCGTGGAATTTCTATGACATGAAGTAAAAAATAATTGTAAAAATATTCCGGTATGAGCGAGCTTCCCCCTTAATCAGGCCCTGGGTAGGACACATCATTAGGACTCAGAATTGCATAGGAACCCATGACCCCAAACGACATTTCAACCCTTTACGGACCTTGTGTTTTCTGTGTTTTTTACCAGTAAGCTCCGCCTACTACTGTTCCTCTTGAATGGTGTATTATTTAACAGAGATATTCTATTTACAATTGTTTATCATAGAAAAGGCCATACATAATAAAAATTTTGTTTCCGAATAATGCACAATGCTTGAATAAATATTAATATTGTGAAGATTTTTTAGATTTTTTTTTCTCCACACGGAATTTAAAAGTTACAACGTAGGTGGAGTTTCAAATACGAATATACAGAGGCTGTTCGCACATTTTTTAGACGATTTTATTTCGCAGTAAGAAAAAATCGTTTGCATGGAGAATTTTATTTTCAAAACAGTTTTATTTTTGGAAGTTTTATTTATCTTCTAAAATTTAGAATTTTTGTTTAGATGCAAAAATGCGCTTTTAAAAAGGCAGTGGATGGAAGGATACGTTTCAGCTTTTTCCAAAGAGAGTTTTTAGTGAAATCGTTATGAAAAGCATTTATCAGAAGAAAAATGGAAAAATGTCGCAACAATAGATGAATCTTGGGTCTATTTAAGTGGTTGTAATAAAAAAAAATCGAATTATTATCAAAAATTGGAGAAAAAATTTTTTGCTACATGGTTCAGAGAAACAAAAGAAAGTTTTTCTAAAGGATTTATGATTGTCAAAAGTTTTTCCTACAAGCGCAAGATAAAAGCAAAAAAAAATGTGACAAAAATGTCAAAATCAGCTCTAAATACTCTCAAGAACATATTTTAATTCCAATTTTAAAAAATGAAAATCCAGATCTTTATCCACAATGCTATCAGTCCGTTGAACTGTATCAAGACAAAACAAGCAGCCACACATCACAATCCGCAATAGCTTTTCTAGAAAAAAATGGAACAAAAAACGGGAATTAAAACCATACCCTTCACTGATATTCCTACTAAATCTCCTAATGTATCAGTGTTGGATTTTTGTGTCTTTCGACTCTTAAAATCAGCATTATCCAAACACCGACCTACAACGCTTTGTGGACTTTGGAAAGTCGTTCAAGAGGAGTAGAAAAATATACCTCTTCCGATATTATAAAAAGCATTATTATCATAGAAATTACGATGTAGAATGATAGTTAAGAACAAGGGCTATCAAACTGATCAAATAAAACACGAAATATGAGTGAAATTGTTTCAGTACACTCCATCAAAATCGTCTAAAAAATGTGCGAACAGCCTCTGTATCTACGGTCATGGTACAAACATTGAGATGTTGAACAGTTTACTAAAACATACATCTTTTGTATGGGCGTCACACAAAAAAAAAAAAAAATTAAACATGATATAAAATCATTGTACTAAAAACGAAAGTAAAAGCCTATAAAAACAAATAGTAAGAACAAAATTCTTCTTTTCATCAATATTTACAACAAGTGTTCAAAATTTCGACCGTCAACGGTAATGCTTGCTTGTTGGCGTCGAAGTGTGGATTGGCAAATAGCTCCAAAAATGCCAGGTGTTTCGCGCACTTGTGCAGCCTCAATGGACAGTCGAGCTACGAGGTCCTCTGGTGGATCAACAGGAGACTCGTAAATGATGGCCTTCAATTCAGATGTTCTAATAAGAAGAAATCGATGCTCGATAAATCTGGGGATCGGGGTGACCACCGACTGGCCCGCCCCGTCCAATCCATCGTCCTGCAAAACTGGCAGCCAGGTAATAGCGCACTTCCATATCGAAATGTGCTGGCGCACCATCATGCTGAAACCACATTTGTTTGCGCACGAGAGCTGGGACATCTTGCAGCAATTCTGGAAATTTTCTATTAGAAAAATAGCATAACGTGAGCCATTGAGCAGCGTTGGTAAAATAGATGGGCCTATGAGGTAATCGTTAACATTATCTGCCCAAATATTAACAGAGAAATGTTTTTGGAATGAATGTGGGCGTATGTGTAACTTGTGGATTTTCTGTTGTCCACAGACGAGTACAATGCACATTGAAAACTCCTTCCTGTGTAAAAATTGCCTCATCTGAGAACATAACAACAACTGGAAAATCCTGCTGCAACGCACACTGTTGCAAGGACCATTGGCAGAATTCTACGTGCAGAGGGTCATTTTCTTACAATGCTTGAATTTTCTGAATATGGAATGAGTGTAGATGTTCCTTATGTAAGACTCTCCAAACAGTGGACTGGTTCGCATGTACCTGACGTGGAATATAGCTTGTATTTGTGTTGGGTGTTTCATCCACAATGTTTAGAATGATTTCTTCCATGTCTGATGTCGAGCAGTTCCTCTTCCAGTTCTTATGTCAAAGTTAGCGAGAAATGCAACATTTTCACAAAGATTTCTATGCAACCGTTCAAACAATTTGCGATTCGGCATGCGCCTGTTTGGAAAGCGTTCCTGTTACAATCGTAGCACTGCTCTACTGTTCCCATTAGCAGCACCGTACACTGCATGAATGTCTGTTTTTTTCCTTATTAGTAAAATCTCTCATCATCGTCGAAAATCTCAGTTTGAAATTATAATTCACAGAAGATGCAGATAACGAATGACCAGGTCCACTAAAGCCACCAAGTCCACCTTGAGCATTACCAGCCAATCACCACCAATTTTGCCTAGTTGTATTTCTAGTGGTAATTGCAATTTTAAGCATTTATTGTCTATATTACTGCAAAGAAACACCAGAGCTGCCAACCTAATCCAGCAAATTGTTAGTACCGCCCCTTTTTCTACACCACTTAATTTTTAGAGTATTTTTCTATTTAATTCATCATAGATACATTTAAAGAGAATTGCTCTAAAAATTAAGTGGTGTAGAAAAATGGTTGTTTTTTAATAGGCGTTAACAATTTGCCGGATTAGGTTGGCAGCTCTGAAACACTTTGCAATGTATTTGAAACTCCGCCTACTGCGTAAGTTTTACATTTCGTGTGTTACACTACATCTAAAAAATTATTCACAATATAAGCATTTATTCTTTCAGTGTGAAGTATTCGGAAATAACAGTTTTATCATGTATTTTGTAAGATTAACAGTAAAAAACTGAACCTTTCTGTTAAATAGTGCATCATTCACAAGCAACGACAATAGGCGGAGCTTTCTGTTAAAACCCCCAGAAAACACATGGTCATACTTGACAACCATCTCATTAATAACCGTACAAATGTTACCTGAAAAAACGCCCCTTTTCTCACACCACTATATTTTTAGAGCTATTCTCTCGAAATGGTGTTACGATTAAATAAGACTAAAGTTATTCTAAAAAATTATTGGTGTGAAAAAAAAGGCGGGAACTAAAAATTGTACGATTCATAATGAGATATTGGCAAGTATGCATGGTACGTAAAGGGTTAAAATGTTGTTTGGGTTCATGGGTTCCTATGCAATTCTGAGTCCTAATGATATGTCCTACCTCCCTCAAAGTTTGTCCCACCATCTTTGTATCATCCTGTATGTATATATATATATATATATACATATATTATTATTATTATTATTATTTTATTTTATTTTTTTACATCTTTACGAGGCTATTAGGTAGTGTACTTATTTTCATCGGAATTTTGCGATATTTCATTAGACGAAGAATATATGACAGAAATGCTTTCAAATTTTTCGTATTTTACACACTCATATATATATATATATATATATATATATTTTAATATATTTCAACAACGTAGTTTTTTAATTTAATTTATTTTTCTGTAACAATTGGGAGTGCTATATTCTTTTCCATGTATTGTTTATAGGATATCCAAACAATATTGTGCATGTTAATTTCCAAAGACATGGTCTTAAAAAAAAAAATAATAATAATAATATATGTAAATATATATTAATTTAAAATCTTCATAACAATTATATTATCACAGGTAGAGCCGATACTTTTTTTTTTATAAAAGGGGAAAATTCTTAAATTCCTAAAACTTTCTGGTAGTTTCCTTTTAATAGATTTACGGAGACTGCAACATGAGCGTTTTAGAGCGTTTGGACCGGCAGGGGGCATTTAAGTTTCAGGTGCTTTTGAATTTTAGGGCGGACAATATTTAAATAAGATGAAAATTACTCTTCAAAAATAGTGGTGTTAAGAAAGGGCAGGTACTAACAATGTTTCGGCAGAAAGTAGAAGTTTTTACATATTTTTTAAAGCCACGGTGATTTACAAATTATTGTTCCTTTACAAAGTTTCTTTGTACTTTACAATCATAGAAATAAACTTAAAAGTAATAAAAAATTGCATATTCTGTAACTATCGCATTAAAAACTCTTTGAACTCTCATTTTAGTTTAAAAATATTATTCAATCCTAAAATTCAAATAATACCGAGGTTCAAAATAAGAGGACTGCCATAAGTAACTATCTTTTTATTATATTTGTACCACTACTTGTATAAAATAAAATTTATTATGAATCTATACATGCTTACAGATCAACATAAATAAATATGTCATAAATTTTATTTTTTGGAAATAGTTGTATACAAAACGAATAAAGAAAAGAAAAAATAATCGCCTGTGGCAGCGTTGAAGTTACTTTAAAATGTTGTGCATAAAATTTGTGCTAAAATATTCACCCCCAGTACCTATATCTGTTAAACGTTGATAAATAATCTGTTTTAAGACACACAAATCATACAATTGTTTTTTGATGACACTAAAAGTGAAACTATAAAATAGTAATTCTGTTATTAACTGCATTCTTACATATTAAATTTTTATATCGGAAAAAAATCGAGAAATTTTTAAGTCCTGTCCAGAACATTTATTAAAGGGTTTGATTTCCTTTTTTCTCAAAGGAAAGATATCGAACTATATATATCTACGAACAACAATCATTTTGAAAACAGATAAAAATACAAGTGATATATTTATATTAAGGATCCCATGATATAATAAAATGAATATGATATATTTATCCTAAATAATTGATTAAGTTAAATAATTTTAATATTGTAATTTCAATCGTAATTTTTCATTATAACATGCAAGTTTAATTAAATATTATACTCCCAGTTTTTTTTTTTTTTTTTTGGCTAATTTAATAATATAAGTACTATCTATTGGACCAGATTGTCGCCAAATTTTCTGCAAAACTCGTCAATGTATTGTTAAACGTGTGGAGTACATACCCTGTAAATGTGGCAGGCCCGGAATGGTTAGAATTTACTGGTCAGCGATTACCGAGGGGCCCCGCCCCTAGCGAACCCCAAAACATCCCCAAAAATAAATATATGTCTTTATAATTATTTGCATCAGAGTAATTTGACTAATTATTTCCCAATACTCTTACGCATTTACAGTCAATTTTGACTCATCGCGTGTTGTGCAGTCCTCATAATTTCAGACACGTTCGTGACCAAAGAACTTAAGACTTAGAAACAAGTGTTGAAGCTTCGCGGTGAAAAACCTGGTCTTTCTTGATTGTTTTCATCTAGAACGAGAGCGCGGTCAAGTCGATAATGTTTCATTCTTGGAGCACACTGCTGCATGCTTCATCCTGTATGTTTGGTTTCTTTCTACCTTTAGAAGCCGTGAAATTTTGAACGTCTAAATTGCGATAGTTACGTCTCTTCGGATTTTTAATTCTTATTCTCATTTACAATAACTAACTTCTTAGTCGCGACGATGCTCACTTGCTAAGTCTCGTAGTTGGGTTGTATTAGGTTGGCGGGAAAGTTCTGTTGTATTTTATATAAAGTATTTGAATTAGTTTAAGTATTTTTTTTTTTACATTTTAATCAAATATAAAATATCCATTATTTATAACCACACGACACGTTGTCATTTTACAGGCAAGCTTGCTGATCCCTCTAGCATAGAATTCTCATCCTTGGATCCAAAATATTCAGCAACTTCCATATAGATAGTTTCGAAAGAAGTTTTTTCCCCCGTCAGATAATTCTGAAGCGATCAGAATACATAGTAATCCGATGGAGTTATGCCAGGTGAATATGGTGACTGACTAAGAACTTTTCATCCAAGCTCATTCAACGTTTATTTCGTCACAATTGCAGTATCTGGTTTTGCATTATATTCATGGAGCAGAATTCCTTTTCTGTTCGCTAATACTGGCCACTTTTTCTTGATAGCTGCATTCAATTTATAATGCTGGTCACAATTGGTGTTCGCATTGACCATTTGCCCCTTTTTAAGCAACTCGTAATACACTGGATCTCTTCTATCCTATCACAAATAGAACGTCACTCCAGTGTTGCCAGACTGCGCAGTCACCAATAACTTTGAGAAATGATATTTGATTTATATAAACGATGATTAATCATCTATTATGTACAGTCTGTAACAAAAGTATCCGAACACTAGCAAAAATTCTTATATAAAAAAAAATCCATTAATACTGCTTTGTTGAATAAATCGTTGTCGAATCATGTTCTTAGTCAGCCCAAGAACGTGATTCGACAAGGATTTATTTAACAAAACAGTATTAACTCTACTTTTTTTACATAGGAGTTTTTGCTAGTGTTCGGATACTTTTGTTACCGGCTGTATACATACTTGCCAACATCCTAATTAATATTCCGTAGTCTTGTTAGTCCCGCCCTTTTTCTCACACCAATAATTTTTTAGAGGAATATTCTCCAAATCCCATTACGATTAAATAAGAGGAAAAATACTCTAAAAAAGAAGGCGGAGCTAAAAATATTACGTAAGATTAATTAGTATTTTGGCAAGTATGCTGTATATCATCACTTCTCAAAATTATTGGTGAAAATTAAATAAAAAAGTCGCGCAATCTGGCAACACTGCGTCACCCTCCGTTGATGAAGTTATGGTTTCGCAATATTTATGGCGGATATTCGACATTTTCATCAGAAATTGTTTTTTTTATATTCTAGTATTTCTTCCAAAAGCATTTTCCATTCCAGAAAGGCTCTGCATTGTGTCTAACAAGGAGAGATGAATAGATTCTCACACGATTCGATAAATTTTTCTTTTAGTCAAATTATACAGAACCTAATTATTCTACTTCAAGACAAATTCAAGATATTTGATGTGTTCCCAAACAGTCGAATGGTGGATGCTTTATTGGTGGTTCTTTTGTGATTTTTCTAGTGTTAAATGTGGATTACTCTCGAACTTGGACCCCAGAATGCCCTCTTCGTCCTTAGATGACAGCACGCATGTATGATCTTTTTTGAGATTTAAATCTCCAGGATGAAATTTGGCAAATTATCTTTGTAAGTGTGAAGATATGGAAATTTACTTCCCAATATGTCACATCATAAGTTTTTACAAGCGGCCAATGCCTTGCTTCTTTTTTTGGAACTCATACCAAATCCAATCTCTTAAATGCATTTTATCCACTGCAACTCATTCACTGTATTTTACAACTGTTGAAGGGTATTGAAAGTAGTCCTTTTATGTCTTACAAGAGGTAAGCTAAATAATAACATCCCACATGACGCATTCTACCTACTTGTTTTGAACTGACATGTAAAATTACCTGCAGGTAATAAAACACGACAGAATTTTCCCGTGAACCCAATAATAAAGCACTAATAAAATAACAATTATGGTCAAAAGCCGGAATAATATATGCTCCTCATAATTAATAATACCTTCTCTTGACTGAAGCCATTAATATCCTTAAATGTGATTGATCTATTAACTTTACAGATCCAGCAGTTTTCCATAAAATTTGGCATATATTATGTAAATAAAATTAATGACATCTGTATCTTTTCAATTAACCTCCACTTTTCAAGCAGTATGCTGACTATTGTTATCTGAAATACCCTGTCTACATTTTAAGATTAAGTTTCTTCTACATGCATTTGCGACACGTAACCCTGTTGTGACCATACTGGAACTCAACCTTGTCTCCTGAATTCATGTAACTAACATACTTGCCAACCATCTCATTAATAACCGTACAATTGTTAAAGCCCTCTGAAAAAACGCACCTTTTCTCACACCACTATATTTTTAGAGTTAATCTCTCCAAATGTCGTTACGATTAAATAAGACTAAAATTACTCTAAAAAATTATTGGTGTGGAAAAAAAAAAAAAAAAAAAAAAAACGGGTACTAAAAATTGTACGGTTCATAATGAGATGGTTGGCAAGTATGAACTAAGTAACTTTTCATGTTCAAGATAAGATGTAGTTCCTGACAAAGTTGCTCCTACTGGAGCCTACAGAAAGTAATCCTGGCGCTTCCTTATTTGATCTCATCTAATAAATACGTGTTAGATTAACAAACAGACTCATCATATTTTGTTCAAGTTGTCTTTTTTACTATAACCGTTTCAAGTTACTCTGATATATAAGATGCTGTCTCCTCTATTTTTGTGTAAAAAAAAAAAAAAAAAAAAAAAAAAAATGCTTACCTGATGATGCCATAATAGTAAACGATTTTAATAAATTTTAATACAAGTTTTAAAGTGTTTTTTAATGTGTTTTAATTACCAGTAAAGCACTGTCAGAGCTGTGTGAACACGAAGCATGTTTATCAAAATGGCGCTTCGTATTGTCAGCAAAGCCTTATTTCTGTTTCTTGCTACGCTTTGTTTTTACTTCTAAAATCTTTATCAAGTGACTATCATTAACGCTTCGCTTTTCATATGCCATGGCAGCCATTCTCAACCAAAATTATTTTTTCAAACAAAACTACATTAAACAGTGATTTTTTTTCTATTGTTTTAGAATATAATGATGAAAATTAAGATATTACACATAGTTACATTTATCTACCGGAAAACTAACAAAAATCTAAGAAACAATTCTATAATTTAATTTTCTAAAACTAATTCTAAATTTTTATTTTCGGGGGAAAAATAGACATTTTATTTAACCGTTTTAATGCTAAAGCACTTTCAGAAACACAACCTTAAATTGCTATCGGTTTTACAGGCCTCAATAAACGTTTTTCTGGTGTAAATATTTAATTTTAGCTTTGTAAAAAATTCGAAACCCAATCATGCCTAACTGGAAAACCACGCCGTGCAATAAAAATAAAAAAAAAATCTAAGTAAGCAGCAGTCGAAATAGCATATATAAATGTGTATTATTATGCATAAATCCTTTATCCTCGATAGCTCTTTCTACAGAAATAAAATATGAAACTTTCTAATGATCTATAAAAACACACCCAATTTATGAAAACCACGCCTTACTGTAGTGTATATAAAAGACAAATTTAAGTATCATTAAAGGATGAATAAAAACAAAAAACGTGTTTTACCATTAATAGTTGTTCACACATAATATTTTAGGAAAATTTAAGAGCAGCGAAAAAATCCAAATTTAATATAGTGTAACAAATGTACAATTCAGCGTAGTGAAGGGTGTGTATTTTGATAAGATTTTATCGAGACTCCGCCCATTCTTTTCTTTTTCCAACTTATTTCACAAATATAAGAACATATATTTTTAAATTGATGAAACGAGCGTCGTAATAATTTATGCGTCGAAAATCACGTTAGATATTTCTCTTTCGAAAGAACTACATTTAATTGATATCAATGATTAGACTAATAACGTCGTCTTCTGTTGAAACTTTTTGAGTATTAAAAAAAAAAAAAAAAAAAAAAAAAAAAAAAGTTATTAAATAAAACACAATCACTCATACAATTATCAGTTAATTTATTAATTATTTTTGTGTTTTACAAAGAAATAATGAAAGAAAAGAACTTTATAAAATAAATATATATATTTTTTTTACTTTCTGTAAAAGAAAATATAAAAGGAAAATAATGAAAAGATTATGTTAACAATTGTATTTTCCTGCACAAAGGTCATGAAGCCTTTTTTTCACAGCGAGCGCAGATAGGGTTGGAACGCTTTATCTCACTCTGCTTGTTACTGCAGACCACACATTGATGTAAATTTCGTCACTTTCTTCATTATTTGCTTCCAATGTCTCATCCTCCTTCGTACCATTATGCACCGAATCATCGTCCAAAATAATGTTGCGATATATGATAACCAACTGCTTCACATTATCTAGAAGTTCCGACTGACTGATTGGTTATTTATAAGTAAAAATTAAATTAAAATTCCGGTGTGATCTGAATAGCATCTCTCGAAGCGCGGCAGCGCTGCTTCGCAGTTTTCGAGACTAAACATTGCAGTGCTATCGCGCTGCTTAGCAGTCAAACGGTTAAAAACTAGCTGAAACCGGCCCCGTACTTTTGTGGTTTTATAGTAGGCGTTACCCGCTTCGCTATTCGTTAGTCATTATATTTAAATGACCTTACAATTCTATATCTAATGTCAATATTAAAATCTAAATAAATAAATAAATTGAAACCAGTCAAAATCTGCATTTGGGTTCTTGCGGCCATCAGTAACAGCTTTCACGCCTGCACAATGCTGATTGCACAACTTTTTTTTTTTTTCCTATAAAATTACAAATTTTATACGGAAAGAAAAACGAAGCCGAATTTTTGCTTCTAAGTTTAGCTATAAATTTCTGTACAAAATAGTTTTTAAGTTTTTAAAACACTACTTTATTTAAACATCTATTCTTCCACATAAAAGTATTCGGTAACTGTCTCGTTCTTCATAAACGGTTATTATATTTGTTTCCTGAAAATTCTTCGGTACAGCTTTAGTATAAGGCCCCCCTTGAAAAACTTTAAACTTTCGTTGTCAGTTTCGCGATGAATTGAAAAGGATTGCATAAATAAAGATCTTGGCGAGAGGTAGTACTTAGTTCACTAGATCTGTACGAAGTTTTTTTTTTTTTTTTTTTTTTATAAAATATATTTTACAATTTGTATCAACTAAATCACAGTTAAAGAAGACTTTTTTTTGTCAATATGCTTGTTATTTCATTATCATTGTTACCTTTTTAATAATTATTCAGATATTACAGTAGCATTTAAATTATTATGGCTTCAACAGAGTGATTTGGTTCCCTAAAGCTAAAAATATTTCCCAATCTCATTTTTAAGTAATGAACTTCTCGTAATTAATTAGTATACTTATTTTTTTCTAACATGTAACTAGTTCAATTATAGTATATAAAATTATGTAAATAATTATTGTGGAAGTAAGTAAATTATATCAGAAAAAGCTTACTTTTTTACTCAACTAGTATGCTAGTGACAAAATGTGGTTTTTATTCATATAAGCCTAATTTTCACAAATTACATACTTTAATATCCTATTTTCTCTAAATTTATCGATAAGGAGCCCCTTTTCGGTTTCTAGCCGAGAGCCCCCAAAGGAGCCAGTCCGGGCCTGAAATATGGTGCTAGTCACACATAAGTTCCTGCTACACCATCATTATCGTTTACAAAAAAAAAAAAAAAAAAAAAAAAAAAAAAACTATAGTAAATATTCAATAAGGATTTTGATATGATAATAGTGGTAGAAACTCTTGTCCTACTGTGTGACTAATTCTAATTTTTACCAAGAAATCAAATTATGACAAACAAAATAAACTTATAAGAATACATAATAAACAAATTGTATTAAAAATATTCATTTGTTTCTATTGTTATTCAGCAAGATATCTAATTTAGATTAATATGTCTATTTTTCAATTATCTTTGAACTTTTTTTCAACTTAATCATATCATAAATAATTTTGTGACTCTATGTACTCTCTGATTGTTGCAAAATATTGACGATTAGGCGGTATCTGATTCAAGTCTGATAAAAATTAATTATATTTACAACATATATATATATATTAGCTACATTTTAACAAATTTCCTTGCGCTATATTTTTCTTCATGCAACTATAAATATATCTTCTGGCTGAATACTTAGCACCATGACCTACTCGATTTAAAATCCGATTGATGGATCTAAGTAACGTTTCGAAATCAAATTTAAGCAGTATTTCGTTATCTAATTAGCCCTGGAACTTAAATTTGACCTATACACCAAAACAACACGCACAGCTGCCAACCTAATCCGGCAATTTGTTAGTACCGCCCCTTTTCCTACACAACTTAATTTTTAGAGTTATTCTCTTCCAATACAGTTACGATGAATTAAGAAAACAATTACTCTAAAAATTAAGTGGTGTCGAAAAAGGGGCGGTACTAACAGTTTGCCGGATTGGGTTGGCAGCTCTGAACACGTCTATAAATCTTCCAATTCATATAGTAGAGTCGTGATATATTTTTTTTTCTTTTCGGCATAGTTATATGTACACATGTCAACATTCTAATTAGTATTCTGTAGTGTTGTCAGTCCCATCCTTTTTTTCTCAACAGTAAATGTTTTGAGTAATATTCTCCAAATGCAATTACGATTAAATGAGAAGAAAAATACTCTAAAAAGATAAAGGTGTGATAAAGAAGGCGGGATTAATATCAATTAGTATGTTGGCAAGTATAGTTGTGTGACACAAGCTAAAAAATTTTAAGATTAAATTTCGGTACCAAAAAATTGGATTGTTTGGTGGCTATAGATATTCGATTACAGAGCTGCCAACCTAATCCGGCAAATTGTTAGTACCGCCCTTTTTTCCGCACCACTTATTTTTTAGAGTAATTCTCTTCAAATGTATTAACGATGGATTAAGAAAAAAAATATTCTAAAAATTTATTGGTGTAGAAAAAGGGGCGGAACTAACGATTTGCCGGATTACGTTGGCAGCTCTGCGATTATAAGAAAAAAGTCTGTTAAACTGTAATCTGCAGTAATGTTTTGCAAGTCCATGTACGTAAAACAGTGTGATACTTCTAAGAAGTTTAATAAACAATATACTTCAGAAAATCTTAAGGTATTGATGATTATTTATTGATATTATACGATTTCTATTATTCTTATAGAAATTAAAGCATGGACAGATTCACGGTCCAAAATTATAAACATTTTAAACTTTGTTGGAAAATGTTAAAAATACCATATAAACTATTTTTATAGAATAAAAAATAAACTATATTAAAAATTTAATTTTACTAGTATTATTCCATGTATTAAGAAAATATGTAAATTTATAAAATAAAATTTATAAAACAAAATAATATAATAAAATATAATTTTTTTTTCTAATTTTATTGTCTGTGTATATAGATTAATATATAACAATTATCAAGGAAAATTAAGTTATCAAGGAAGTTATCAATTATTAAGGAAAACATGTTTTTGAACGAAGTAATTTTAGACCTGTCAAAACCATTCATATTTGTAATATTAAAATATATATTTGAATTTATTTCCTCGTGAAATTATTTATTCATATACTATATCATCTGATTGAAAATGCAAAAGAAATATTTACTCAAAGTTAATTTTACATAAATTACCCTTATAATGCACTTTTATCATCCGAAAATAAGTAAATTTACATAATTTAAAGTGTTATTGACAATAATTTACTTTTCCTATTTCGAAAGTGATATTTCCATTGATTTTCCACACATCTTTGACCGAATTACTAATGAAAACGTAAAAATAAAGTCATGTTAAACGAAAAAAAAAAAAAAAAAAAATCCAAGTTTTATTCTTATTTCAGCAGCAATATAGTTAGTTTTATGCATTGTCATTTGCATTCTTTTTCCTATGGTATCGCAATTTATGTATAAAGAATTCAGAAAATTTAGTTATTTAGTTATTATTTTCACAATTTAGTATGAAAATTCTGTTATTTAAATTTTCGATATGTATTATTTTACATTCTTTTAATCTTATACGGTTATTTGGTATGTCAATCTGTTTACACACTTAATTCAAAGTGAGATTTTTTTTTTTTTTTTTTTTTTTTTTTTGTGTGTGTGTGTGTGTGTGTGTTATCAATTTTTTAACGCTTTCGCTACCGCATACTTTTGTGTTTTTGATAGTAAGGTTTGCCTGCGGGCGTTATTCTCGCAAGTTACAATATTTCAGAACAAAATTTTCTGTATTCACATTTATATTAAAAATGGGTATGCATTATAATTATACTCTTTCTAATCAAAGAATGTGCATCCATAGCATATTTGATTGTACAAATATGAATATTGGGTATATTCTTAAGAGATAAGTAACATACAAATCGCAAAAGAAACGCCTACAGGAGGAGTTATAGATTTTCAAATGATGTGAATCTACGTCAGCGGTCACGAAAGTGTTAAGCTCGTTATAACACATAAACTGTAAATATTTAACGTTATCTATATAAATAAAGCAAAGCGTTTGTCAGCGGAACACATTTGGGCGAACCACTGCTATTTTTGATTGGTCTAGATTTAACTAATTTGGTGATGAAAGTCGGCCTTTTTTTTTTTTTTTTTTTTTTTTTTTCTTTGTTTGTTTGTTTGTTTAAGTAAAAACTTGTGAATTTTTGTTTAAAGATACTGCATAGACGTTATACAATTTTAAAAGAGCTTTAAAAAACTGTTCATTTTTTGTGCGGACACTATATACATCAATTTATAAGATTTAAAGATATTACGTTGCAAATTTTCACAATGCGATATCATTCGATTGCTTTTATCTTAAAAAAGAGTCTAATATTAAATAAAAAGTAGTCTAATGTATAAAAATAATGAATAACCTTTTAAAAATTATCAGATTTGAACTTCTAAAAGCTACAATTTTAAAATTACAGCGTATTTATTCCTCATATATAATCCATTAAATTTTTAAACAATTGTTAATTCGTTCTTGAGAATCATTCACATAAGACCAAAGAGCATTGTTGCAAAACGTAGGCAAACCGGAAAAAATATTTAATTTAATTTGATTTGTAATATGTTATTTTGACCTTTTGACCTTAAAAGGAATTTTTAATTATGTTACAAAGTCCGAAATTTACATATATATTTTTAATCTAAATTTATTTCCATTCAGTATTTAATTTCAGCAATTATTTATAAAGTAATAAAAAAAAAAAAAAAAAAAAAAAACAGTGATTCAGTTTTTTTCGAAATTCATTTAAATATAGCGACCAGCGAAGCGGGCGTAGCCAGGTAGTTCAATAATATTTTTAATATTTAATTTTCATAAAAACTAATGAAAATACGTTTAGATTGAAGGTAGATTGAAAATAAAAAATGTCAATAGTATGCGTGTTTATTCGGTATATATTAGTTTGCATGAGAAATAGATTAAATTAAAAAAAGATTAGATTGAAATAGATTAGGTTAGATTAAAAATAGAAAAATCGAAAATACGTACATATATTAGGTACATATTTCCAAATGCGTTATATATACTGGTTGGTGCTTTTTTGTACCGTAAAAAAAGGTAAAAGGAAAAATAAACAGGGGCGTAGACACTGCTCGAATTCACTGGAGCGTGTGGTATAAAATTTGATAAAATTAAAAATGAATACATTTTTGCCTATAAACATATTTCGAAAGATTCATGCTGAAAGAAGTATTATTTATCTATTTATACGAAGTTTAATGATAAAATTTTTAAATGTAGATTTCTTGAACTAATTTAATCACAAATTTCGAATTAATTTTATTTATTATGCTTTATAAATTCCGTATGCTGAGATATGTTTTTATATAATTCTTTTAATATCCAAGCATAAATCGATTCTTTCTCACATGCAATAAAAATTAATATGGACTTCAAAATGTAAGCGATAAATTATTGGGCGTATACAATTTCGAAGTGTAGAATTATTCCAAATGCCAACAATTTAAGTTATTCTAGAAAACTATCAGTGTCCGTCTTTTTTTTTTTTTTTTTTCCCGCACACAAATTTATTTGTAGTTAAATTTCCTCCAATATGTAGGTAATAAAAATTAAGTAAAAAGAAAAATAACTCTTGAAAGCGTGGTAGGAAGACACTAAAAACGCTTCTGAATAAATTAAGTTGCTCTCATGCCTGACAACTCTTTAAAGACGGTTCCGGCCTATTCCGGCTTTTGTAGCAAAGGACGAACTGGTCCGGTATCGGTCGATTTGTAAAAATTCAGAGTAAACAGGTATATGTAGAAATGTTTGTGCTTGGAAGTGTTGCCGGACTTTTCGACTTTTTTATTCAATAGTCACTAACAATCTTGAGAAGTGATATTTGATATGATATATAAAATAGACGATTCTTCAATTCTTCTGCTATGTATATCAAATATCCCTTCTCAAAATTATTGGTGAATATTGAATAAAAAAGTCCCGAAGTCTGGCAATACTGGTGCTTGGTTGAGGAATCCCACATTGAAAGTATTCTTAAGTATTCTTTAAATACTTTTATATGTAGTACATTGTTGAGACAGGTGGATGGATTTGGGATCTTAGACGCTGACATGTGATGAGTGTAAAAGGAAAGGTAGCGAGGATGATTACGATTACATGCTTCACATTCTTTTGTTTGTAAGACTGATATGTGTTTTAGAAAAATAATTATTTATATATGCATATAAATATATACTATACATACGTACATATCTATAGATATATTACTTAAAAGGTTATTTGTTACGAATAAATTTCTTTAAATTTAGATATTATATACTAATTACTAGCTCTGCGTTGTTTCATAAAGTATTATAATGGAAAAAAAAACTGAAATATTAATTTAAAATGTAGATTCTGAAGCCTACATATGCGTACAAAGATTTTATAATTCAAATGCGTCATACCACACATACACACACAAAAAAAAAAAAAAAAAAAAAGAAGAAGAAAGAAGCATTTACAAGCAATAAGACTTTATGATAAATTCTGCAATTATTAATTATATAAATAACCCTGAATTGGTGATATAGTTGTCAATTCGTCCATTTTGAATATCACGTTACTTCAATAGTTATTATAGGCTAATTTAATTGCAGTAGTGGTATATAGTAAGCGGCATGCATGATATCTAAGCAATAGATTGTGTAAAAGTGTATATATATCATTATATATACTGTCCATTCTCTAATTCAAATCCAAAAAAACAAAGGCGATTCTACTTGATAAGGGGTGGGCGCCATCACTGAGATAAAAATTTAATTTCTGGCGGTTTTCTTCCACCCCTATTTCGATAAAGTCGCAGCAGAATTGACGTTATCGTAAAAGCGCTTACTCGACTCCAAACGGAAAACAAACGGTATGTATGTATATATATATATATATATTAATTAGTTTTATCAATGATAAAGAAAAAAATAAAAAAAATGTTAAATTCCAAAAAGTTCTTTCTAACCATTTTGGAGTTTAAAATTATTATAAGTTTTTTAAAATCAGTTTTTATTTGTAATTATAAATTAAAAATAGAATTTTGAATAATAAAACGTTAAAACATTTCTGTTCACGATATTCAACTGAAATTAAATATTAAATTTGTATTTTCTACTACTATAAAATACCTTTAGCTTAGTTTAAATATGTGTTTAAATAATGCAATTCAAAGACAAGATTAAAAATTATATTGTAGACTGTTAGCTTAAAATAGGGCTCTTTAGATATTTATAACACTATATATACACAGTTTAAAATTGTACATGTTACACAATTTCAAAAAATGAAAAAAAAGATAAATAGAAAAAGCACGACGTACTTTGTGATGATTAAGGAATGGTAATTGTTCACAAATAAGTTATTAAAAACAAATCTCTAAGTACTGTGTCTGTTTTAAAAGATATATATATATGTATATAATTTTATGGGTTGAATTAACATTTTCTTACGTAAAGTACCTAATATTCTCAAATCGCATATTAAATAGATAAAATAACGTGCATATAAAAAATACTCGATTCCGTTCAATTCAATTTTTCCAAAATTTACTAAATTAAATCAAAGGTATTTGTATAATATGTATTAAATAACTGTTAAAATATTTAAATAGTTACTAGTTAAGATACAAGAAAAGAAAGAAATTATATACGAAAGTTTTAAATATTTTTTTCGTTGAATAACCAATTTATATGACATTGGTCCATTGAAAATTATTGACGATACTTTTTTTTTCTTTCTTAATTATTCCAAACTATTCAAATATTTCTTCAGTAATCTTTTCATCATTCTGCTATGGTTGTCTAACTTTGTAGTGTTAAATATCATTATTTATGCTTGGAATGTTAGTTAAATGAACTAGAATCTATTTTATTAATTGGGAAATAGAAAATATGCATATGATAGAGCATTTTATTTCGAAGAAAATGTGTATGACTATTTTTTACATTTTATTATAACTCATGTTTTATTCTTTTAAATTAAATAACTGAATTACATATGCATTTTTTTTTTTTTTTTTTTTTTTTTTTATCCCATGATCATGTTCTTTGGAGTTTACTGAAGCTTTATTTCTCGAAGATTCAAATATTTACTTATAACTTATTATTAATTAACGAATATGAAAGATTCGTTTCACATAAAAATTAGCTTGAAATTCAAGTCACTCATTGCAAAAGAAATAAATTTAAGTATACGACCTTTTTTTTTAAATATTATATATTTGAACTAATGAATAAAATTAATAATTTTTTTTTCACGTGTCTTTAGAATAATATATCAACATAAAGCGACATTTTTGTCAAAAACATATATATAACAGTTACACGTTTTATTTATTTTTTATTATTATTAATTTAATTGAAAAATCTATTATTTTCAGTGAATAATCAGTAAACTTCTGAAACCTGATTTTTTAATTATTTATTTATTTTTTAAATATGAACAATATTTTATTTTCATTGCATGTCTGTATGTGTATTCGTTGATAAAGTGCCCTCTTATTTCTTCTTATTTCACAAGCACATGAATTAAGAAAACCTACACACTTTAACCCTTTGCGGCGCAAGACAATTCGCTTCATTTAAATTACCGGAATTCATGAACTAAATTAAACTAAAAGAAATTTTAAATTTTAAGGTTAAACAATTGGCCTTTTCTGATATGTTATAAACTTAATTTTTTGCTAAAAAGTTTCCGGGATGAATTTTTGCAGCTGGATCTTAAATTTTCCGTCCTCGCAGCGAGGACTTATTTCTTAAGTATATACTCACTATTCCAATTTTTACAATGAAATATACTGTGGATACAAATACTTTGATTAGAAAAAATATAATTATAATGTATATCCATTTGTAATATAAAGGTAAATACAGAAAATTTTGTTCTGAAATATGGTAACTTCGGAGAATAGCGCCTATAGACGGACCTTACTGTCGAAATGACAAAAGCATGCGGTCGCGAAAGTGTTAATTTATATTTTATATACAATAATCATTATAGCATTCAATATTCTGTGTACGATTATTCTATGTAAACACAAAGTAAAATTCTGCTGTAATTTAAACCATAATAGCATTGTAAATTTTACAAATTCAATACCTTAAAGCATAATTGCCAAAATTGTATTTATTCCGGAGCATTTTTAGCCCCGCCTTTAATTCGAACCAGTTAATTTTTAGAATATTTTTTCCAGCATATAACGATGATAAAAAAAAAAAAAAAAAACCTTAAAAAAAAAGAAGAAGAAAAAATGTGGTATGTAATAATGGCGGAGGTAAAAATGCTCCGGAATAAATTAAAATATTGTCAAGTCTGCTTAAAATGATGGATTTAATTGAACTTATGATTTTTAAACTTATTTACTCTTCACAGACAGCAAAACTCACCACTTTTTATTTTTTTGTTCTTACTATTTAATTTAATTTAATTTCAAATATATATATATATATTTCCAACCATATAAGGCCCTGAAATACACCTTTTAATACCCTTTTGAATTTTTTGGACTTTATTCCTATTTATTTATTAAAATTTTAAAATTTTTACTTTAATTTTTACCTTGATATTTTTCTTCAAACAATCCGAAATTTCATCTCAACTTCGGGTGACGCAGTTCAGCATCCTTTCACCTGATTGGTTCTGCAGTCAGTTGAGAAATCTCATGTCTTTCGCTCTTTGATTATATTTGTTTTCAGCAACTATTTCGTATTTCAGGTCTTATTTCTTTTTTATAGTAAATTTTTATATTATTCCAATTTTTTACTACCAGATATTCTGAAATGTTCATACATGCATGCATGAACTTCTAAAATTCCATATATATTTCGTTAAAACTGTTAGTAAAAAAGCGGAAATCTTATCCTTCTGCATGGCTGACTCTACCACGTGAAATGGAACTGCTCCTCTGAAACTTTAATTCATTTTTCAGCTCTAATTTTTCAACTTGGTATTTACATACTTTCCAACCATATCATTATAAACAGTACAATTTTTAGTATCCGCTTTTTTTTTTTTTTTACATCATTATTTTTTTTAGAGAAAATTTAGTCTTATTTAATAGTGACAACATTTGGAGAGAATTACTCTAAAAATATAGTGCTGTGAGATAGGGGCGTTTTATCTGTTGGCGTTAACAATTGTACGGTTATAAATGAGATGGTTGGCAAGTATGTATGTATTGTATACCCCAGGGGTCGTACTCTCCGCACTTTTTTCAGGACACTATCAGAGATAAGAAAATTTCGCCTATTTTGCCACTACTAATCATCCAGAAATACTTCTGGTATATTTATAAGAATTTACCATGATTTTACCATAGCCTCCTAAACTAGATGCCTTCCGCGTTGCTCGAAGACTTGGCAACAGTTACAGAGGAAAACAGCGCCACCTGGTACAGATTGCTTACTTATTTATTCAACTGTTCCCAATAATTTTAAGAAGCGATATATGATATATACATACTTGCCAACCATCTCATTAATAACCGTACAATTGTTAACGCCCCCTGAAAAAACGCCCTTTTTCTCACACCACTATATTTTTAGAGTAATTCTCTCCAAATGTTGTTACGATTAAATAACACTAAAATTATTCTAAAATATTACTGGTGTGAAAAAAAAGGCGGGAACTAAAAATTGTACGGTTCATAATGAGATGGTTGGCAAGTATGTATATACTATCGACGTTTCTTCGATTCTATTCGCTTTTTACGTATATGATATCCCATTTTTTAAAATTTTTGGTAGCTGATGAATATAAAAGTCGCACAATCTGTACCAGGTGGCGCTGTCTACCGCCAAATTTCCAAGCCACGAGGAAGGCATCTGGATTAGGAGCCTATGATTTAACAGGGGAGCAGCCCCGGCTCACCGCTCGAAGAGCGGTGTTGAGCTATACGCAGAAATCATACCACTATCAATGTAAGAAAAATTTCAACTTCTTAAATCAACGATATTTAAGGTGGAGAAATTTCTTAAACGGATTCCGGTATGAATTCTGCGCCCTTGTTCCATCCCTGTATACGAGGACCGAAGTCCACGTAGGGCTGTCCCGTAGGAGCCTATGATTATACAGGGTCGAGATTATTTTATAAAAATAGTGGTAGCAATGAATCTGAAAATTTCTCATTCATGGGAGTGTCCTGAAAAAAAAGCCCGAGAGTACTATCCATGATACACTCTGCCCTTTTTTCAGAACACTCTCCAAGATAAGAAATTTTCACCTTTTTTGCCACCACAAATTTTATGCAGAAATAAATCTGGATATATTTATAGTAATGTACCATGATTATACAAGGTAAAGATTGTTGAAAAAAAATTATCGTTCCTGTGCGTGTCCTGAAGAAAGGGCGGAGAGTACGACCCCTGTAACAAGGATGACCACGACCAGTTTCACCAAAATGAATCTACAAAAATCGAATGTATCAAGTAATCCAATTTATGTAAATTTTGGTACAAAATCGACGTAAAATGTCTTAAAGTGCACGCTGTTGTGATATAAAGAACTAATTTAAAAAAAAAAAAAAGTGTCCGATAAGCCAATGTGATCACAGTTTGTAGCTTTCTACATAGATGCCAACACTAAAAAATAGTGCCCTAAAAAAACGCACATTAAAAAATAGAGCCTTTATGCTTGTTTTTCTCTTATAGATGAGCATAAATTTCGAAAACAATTTTTTTTTATTTGTTTGTTTTGAAAATATATGTATGACCCGATTATTTGTTCATTAAAACAAATATTACATAGATGACAATATTTTAATTTATTCCGGAGTATTTTTATCACTGCCTTTATTCCATATCACCTATTTTTTAAAAATAATTATTTATTATTTCATCGAAGTTATATATTGGAGAATAGTTTACTGTAAGTAAATGGGAGCGAATTAAAGGCAGAACTAAAAATACTCCAGAATAAATTAAAATGTTTGCATTTTTGCTTTTTACTCCTATCATCTTCATTTCCTTAAACAGATTTTGAGTTCACATATAAAGAGTGATTTCGAGGTCCTGAGACAAACTTGGAGAGAAGTTAGAGAATATCACAATGATTCAGAATTTTATAGGAACCCATGTCCCAAATATCATTTTAATTCTTTAAGAACCAGGTGATTTTGCGTGGATATGGGCGTGGCTCTGAAATATTGCATTTTTATTATATTATTATTATTGTTATTATTATTTTTAAGAGTTTTTACATAAATAAATATATCATCTTTTCATCGGAATTACCCTGTATGTAGATTCTGATAGATATCGCCGAGGTGAAAAATTGTATACATTAGATTAAATATTTCAAACAAAAATTTCCTACAACTTCAAAACATTTTATATATAGTTATGTATGTATTCTAATGAATTAAAACACTACAAAAATCAGGTTATAGGATAATAAATAGGATTTTGTGCATTCGTATTGAATTCATTGAGCGCTATCGTTGCATGTATTCGCCAGTGCAGGTTACCGCATCGACGACTAAAGAAAAAAGAAAAGCGTGGTATAAACACGAATACGAAAAATCCTTTTGTTTAACAAAAGCCTTAAATAAGCGCCTAAAGGGAGACATACAAATAAAACTTGGAAATATGCGGCTATCAAAGTGTTAATACTGTTTTAGACTTAGTTTAAAATTGCTAAAAAATATCCTGCTGTTTTGTCAAAAATAAAATGATATTGGTTATGTATTCTTTGAGAAATTGTGCGCATGCCAAGTAAAAGAAGAGAACGAAAACCACTTATTTAAAGTAAAAAACTGTCAACGGAAATATTCATGAGTCTGATTTTTCCAATGCGATCGTAATTCTGAAATCTAAAAACGTTAAATAAGAAAATGCGGCTGAATTTATGCACCCTAACACTATATAGAAATGAATAAATTTTCAAAAATTCTTGATTCTATGTACAGACATTTCCTCTTCTGATTTTACTTATTTTATTTTTCTTCTAAATTATGTTTTTCTCATTTTTCCGAAAATCCTTATTTTAGATAAACCCTTCCTTTTTGGATTTTTCCTTCTTGAAACTAGTGATTCAATTATAAATGTTACAACGTATACTTTGCTAGCGTCGAAATATAACATTAGCGCTTAATTCACTGAGTGAAATCGGTGTATATGTTACCGTTAAAACGCGAAACCCGTTAATCTGCAGATTACCTAGTTAATCTGCAGATTAACTAAAATAACCCGTTAAAGTGCGGAACAAAGTGTTTTCCGCATTTTAACTAGGTAATCTGCAGATTAACGGTATCAGTATCGTTAAAGTTCAAATGTTTGTTTCGAGCCTTAGTTTTTTTTACATTCACTATGACGTCAAACAGCCATGTGATACAGATACGCGAATGACCTTCAAACATAACTAAAACTTTTACCCCTTCCCTTCCGCTACGCTATGATGATAAAGCGATGAACGGCAAACGCAAAATGTGGAGCATGGAAGCCATGATTAGGTTTATTATTATGACTAACACAAAATTTAAAGTAACAAGTAAGTTATAATTGTTTTAATTTTGATTTTATTTCTATCTTTTTTAATTCTGTCAATATAAGTTTGATAAGGGTCTGCATTTTATTAATGAAATGTAATCTTAATTAAATGCTGTCTCTTGTGAAATTCCATTTTGAATTATGAATATTAGATTTACATTACAGTAATTATTTCCTTTCGAACTAAAACTATTAAACCATAACTTTTTAAAACTAATTTATTTTAAAATTGATTTAAATTACTATTACTTACTACAAAAAAAAAAAAAAAAAAAAAGATACATTAATTATTAACTTTGAAAAATATTATGGCATTTAATAAGTACTTAATATGAAATTTTTGTACATTTTTTAGCATTTCATTACATTTTATTTTTCTTTCAGTTTCAAGTTTCCTGTACATATTTTATATATCATGATTATATTTTTATTTATTTATTTATTTATTTTAAATTTTGTTCGCTTTTTCTGATAATTTCGTTGTAGTTTATCACATAAAAAGTGTTAATAAAGGTTTTTTTTTTTTTTTTTGTAAAATTAATATATTTGCTAAACTTGTGCAGATATATGTATTCTGCAAAATATGGTTTAATAAAGCATTGAAAACTGTCATTTTAATTTTCATGCATTCTAAAAAATGTTAAAGCAGTTTAATTATTTGAAGTACTTCTTAAATAATGCTTCTGATTTGTCTAATTTAATATTTCTAGTATTTAAGTAGTAATAGCACTATAAGTTGTTAATAAGACTTTTTTTTTTTTTTTTTTAATTTTAAATTGTTAAATATTTTTATTTTGAAAAGAAATCGTTACTGTATTACAATTCTAACATTCATTTATAAAATAGAGTTTATTGAAAGCTATTATATTTCATATTAAAAATGCATAACATCTTCAAACTTATATTGACAGAATAAAAAAGATGAAATAAATAAAAAATAATAAAACAAATATAACTTTAAAAGGTATAAAAATAAAAACTCATACAGATTAAAATAAGTAAAGAAATAAATGAAAAAGAAAAGAAAACTATTTTTCTTTTTCGAATGGAAAACAAATACAACACAGCGTGCTGTAAAATTACAGCACCAGATATCTTTTTTTCACTTTAACTAGTGCCTAGTAGGTAATGTGCAGATTATCTAGGTAATTCGCAGATTACCTAGGTAATATGAGAAATAAAACAATTTTCCTCACTTTAACGGATCACCCTAGTTAATGTGCAGATTACCTAGCTAATCTGCAGATTAAATGATTTCTGCACTTTAGCGGTAACATATATATTCTTCAATATCAATTACAGCATCGATTGCCGATGACAAAAGTTGAGAGATTTGAACACAAATACAATAAATAAATAAATAAAAATAAAAATAAATTAATTAAATAAATAAAAATAAATAAAATAAATTTAGCTGTTTGAAGAAATGCCAACGCGCTGTGCTTACAAATAATGCGAGAAAAATAGAGGGCATCAAAGCGTTAATATCATTAATTTTCTTATTTTTGTTACTCCCCTTCTGGCAGACATATCAAGTCTCGATTTTCTCACGCTATCATTCAAAGAAAAGTTGTTCTATCGACCACAGGCGGTTCTAAGTTCTAAGCGATATTTAATATAACGTTAAAAACGTGCGCTTTATTTGAGAGGGTTTTCCAGCCTATAGTTGGGTATTGTAGCCGCTACTTGCTGAGAGAAAGACACTCGAGTTACATATTGTATGTTACATATTTCTTACGAACATACCGAATATTCAAATGTATACAGTCAAGTATAATATAGATACAAACTTTTTAATTAGGAAGAATTTAAATATAGTGTATATCCATTTGTGATATAAATGTGAATGTAGAAAATTTTGTTCTGAAATATTGTAACTTGAAAGAATAACACCAACAGTCGGACATTACTGTCAAAAACACAAAATCCTGAGGTCGCGAAAGTGTTAATATTCCATAGTATCGTTAGCCCCACCTTTTATTTATACCAGTATTTTTTAGAGTATATTTCTTCCTATTTAATCGTAATTGCATTTGGAAACTTTTGGTCTACTAATTTACTGGTGTGAAAAAAAAGGGCGGGATTGACAACCCTGCGAAATAATTATTAGGATGTTAGCAAGTATGCTATAATTTAAAGTGAAAAAATCGTACTTTAATCCCTTCTACCAGCGTTCTCAACTTTTATAATGTATTCACGAGCATTTTTAGCTCCGACTCTTTCTCATACCGGAAATTCTGAAAAATGATTTTCTTCTTATTTAATCGTTGTCATATATTAAAGAGAAATAATCTACAAAATTTCTGGTGCGGAAAAGAAGGCGGAGCAAAAAATGCTCGTGAATAAATGATAAAAGTTGGGAACGCTGCCTCTCACAGAACATACCTAGAAAAGAATGTTTCAATTATCCAAAAACGTTAAAATCATTCATTAGCGTAACATTTTGGAAATTCGGATACTTTTTGTAACGATTACGCATTTTGATGTTGTATCAGTTAAGTGACAGTAACGCTTCTGTTAAGTTCCAGATTTTTTCTCATTTTTATTTCAATCGTGAACATTTCTCTGATTTTTAAAACTAATCTGATGACAAACAAAATATCCCGTTAGTAGTCGGTTTTTCTTCAATTCGCCTCCCATTCCTTCAGTGTTGCCAGACTTTTTTATTCAATAGCCACCAAAAATTTTTAGAAGTGGCATTTAATATACATAAAAGGCAAATCTATTCGAATAATCGTCGATTATGTATATCACATGTCACTTCTAGAAATCTTTGGTGGCTTTGAATATAAAAGTCTGGCAACACTGAAAGAACGGGCGGCGAATCGACTACTAACGGGATATTCTAAAACGTTTCAGAAATATTGACAATGTTTCGAAATTATGTGATTTTTACTTTACTGAGTAAAATTGTGCTAATAGAACTTATACATATATTTTAAATTAATTATTTATTTTCTGGATTTCCTTTTGTTATTCAAATTATCAAAAGAATTTTGAATCTGTTATAGATTTAAAAACCAGTTAAAATTCTTTTATTCTTTTGTAAGTTATACCGTAAAACATAAAACCATTATTATGTCAAAGAAATTTCTTGGTTTAAAGAAACTAATTATTTTTATCTTTTCACCCACTTAAAAAAAAAAAAAAAAAAAAACACTTGTTCATTAAAAAATTATTAATACTTGTTTAGAAAATTAATTTTTTTTTTAATACACGCATCGCTAAATCATTATAAATATTTTTATTACAATATATATAAATCTTTTTCTTTTCTTTTTTTTTTTTTTTTTTTTTTTAGAATTTTACTCTTCATTGATATTTATAGTGTTTTATCGCGTGTTGAAGAAAAACTTAATTGACTTTAAATTAAACAATTTAGAAGAAAAAAAAAATACGTTTTTGAAGTTTTTATGAGTATTTTTTATTTTCAAATCCTGATCTATAGGGTTATTTTTAATTACTATTATTTTTTTAATTAATTGTGCTTTTATCGAAAGAACAATGAAGTTTTGGAAGTGTGATATTCTTTATACTAATCGTAACAAATTTCATCCTCTTACAGTTTTTTTTTTTTATTTTATTATTATTATTAATTTGACAATTATTTAGATGGAAGTAAAAAATGTAATATTATACAGTAAATAATTATTTATATGTAATTATATTTAAATTTATATCATCAAACTGAGCCCCTCGTTTTTTTTTTTTTTTTTTTTTTTTTTTAAATATGTACTTCAGATTTTCCACTGTAATAAATTGTAAATTATAGTATTTTAATTATATGAAAAATTCACAAAAAAAAGGCAAAATTGCTCTTCATATAACTTTATTAGATTTTTTCTTTCCATTTAATAATTAGAATTTTTTAGTATTTAATCATTATTTAGATAATTTTATAATTTATTCTACACACGTTTTATATATGAATATTCATTTGATTTACATCGAACCTGTGTTAGACGTTTCTACTGAAAATATTTTATACATTCTTTGTATATAAAAAGGGATTGGAAGATATCTTTATGATGCGAGGAATATTTTGATACAGGCATACTTTTTTTTTTTTTTTTTTTTTTTTTTTTTTTTAATAGACTATGTAATGTGCTACAAATAAAATCACGCATTGCGAGATTACATTCCTGAACTTCTGAATAAATAAATAAATAAATAAATAAATCATTTTAAATATCCTTTTATTTGTCTACAAATATTGAAACATAATATTTACTTTATGAAGTAACCAACAACAAAATATTCGGGGTAGTTATAACTATCGCTATTTCACTCAAAATATTATTTTTTTTGTGGTTTATACATAATTTTCTTAGAACCTGATATATATATATATATATATTGCAGAACATGTTAGAGATTCTCTGCATTAGGGAAAGTATGCCATACTTTAAATACTATTAGCAATAGAGATGAGATGTCTTGAGGGAATTTACAATTTATCTACCCACTAGAATTGTACAATGAGCTGCTGGCGACGGTATGATCATCACAACTAGTAACTAAGGGTCGTTCGATGAGATGATATCACAGTTTTGATGTTTCGCGGATGTGATTTCTTGTCTACTATCCTAGTCCGATGACCTGTGAGCAAAGACACGTATTTGATGGTCGCTAAAGGATTAATATTAACTAGACAATACAACACTCTCGGACTAGTTGAGAGAAAAAGTTTAAAATAGAATACTGACCCTAATGGTTGTATGTCATCTGTGACGTGACAACAGTACACTGTCACTAAATGGTTCGTATGGGAACGCCTTTTTTCAAGGACTCTTCCACCAGTATTTTTATGCAATATATTTGCTTTTAAGGTATAAAGGCTTTTTAATATCAAAATTTGCTAAGTAATAATACGAGGTGTAGAAAATTAAGAAAATTCAAGAACTGCACGAACTATGCGCTGGTTTCTTATTGCATCTGTGAGGTATTTAGTCGGATCATACCGATACTCTGTCTATGAAATGTGCACACGATTGCCTTCTTTATTCATCATCGCGAACATATGAATTACATATGAATCAAGTTTTAACACTTTTTGCATTGCCATTTCTTTCTGTTTTTAACAGTAAGCTCTGCCTTTTGGAATTCCACAAAATCGCAGAGTTTAAATTATTTGAATTACATCCTCTGAATTCAATATGGTAAATGTAACAGCCGTATGACAAAAATTGTTACTGAAAATAATTGGGTAAAAATGCACTCTCCTCCTTTTACTCTCAAAAAAAAAAAAAAAAAAAAGAAAGAAAGAAAAACAAAAACAAAAACAAAAACAAAAACAAAAGACGCCACTTATAATATAAGTTAACTAAAGAAGAAATATCTTTACATTAGAAACTTCATTTAAAAGACAAGACTGGGGTTATTGGAAGCTGTTTGAGTGTGTAATATCTCCGCATAACAACACGCATCTAAGTGTATCAAAAGCAAAGAGATAAAAATTTATTTAAAAAAATTTCCTATGTAAAAGAAGATAATCTAACCTGGCCTTTTTTTACTCAATATACAGGGTGTTTCAAAACTCATGGGAAAAAATTTAAAGGGCGGTAGAAAACATCTAAACAAGCCATTTCACCATACAATGCATTGGCGAAGAGCAAGCGATGACCGCTAGAGGGCGCTGTAATGAAAATTATAAAGCGCGCGTTTTCTTACACATCGTCATTTCTACCGAGGATTTCAGCAGACATGGCGAAACACAGTAATCAGGAAAAGGCTGACATGCATTTTATGTATAGACTGGCGAATGGGAATGCTCTGGAAGCCGCAAGACTGTACAAGCTGCGTTTCCCGAGAAGACACGTGCCAGATCGAAAAATACCACAAGAGTCTTGCGACTTCCAGAACATGGCAAAAAAAAAGAAAAAAAAAAAATGCGGAGATTAAAATACTACGAAATATTAATTAGGATGTTGGCAAGTATTAGCCGCCAATATTTTAATTTATTCCGGAGTACTTTTAGCCCCGCCTTTATTTCACTCCACTTTATTTGTAGAAAAAATTTCTCCAAAATATAACTTCGATAAAATAAGAAAAAAAAAAAAAAAAACTTTTAAAAAATAAGTGGTACGAAATAAAGGCGGGGCATAAAGAATTCCGGAAAAAATTAAAATATTGGCAGCTATGTAAATGCACTAATGAATGTTAGAGTCGTTTTTAACAACAGCAACAACAACAACAACAACAATAACAAAAAAGCATAAAAAAAAAAATTTCTTAAATACTTTTTGATTAAATTCTCCCTTTATGATTTTTTTTTTTTTTTTTTTTTTTTTTTTAATTTAAAATGGAAATAAGTCGTTTTTTCGTCAGCCATAAAAGGAAACTAATTCTTAAAAACAAGAGTTTATTTATTTATTTATTCATTCATTTATTTATTTTAAGTTAGTAACATTCTTGTTTTTCCCATTCCAGTATTTATGTTCCTTATTAACATTAATGAAAAGGTTGCATTATAAATACGAATGTTGTTTAATTTAATCTAATTCTAAAAATTATAAAATGCACAAAATTTCTATAAAAAGAAATTCTTTTTAGAGACTTTTGCATTTTTTGTATCATTTCTACGCGCTTTTTAAAAGAAACACAGAAACTTTTCAGTTCAAGATTTTTTTTTTTTTTTTTCTAATTTGTTTGTTTCTTTTCTTTTTCTTTTTTAATGTAAGTGCGTGTATAAAAGTATATAAATAAATAATTAAATAAATAAAGGTAAATGATTTAATAATTTTTAGGCTTTTTTGGAATGTTGTTGCAATTTAATCATCTGTCTGCTTTGCACTATATTTCTCTGTTGTTATTATATATATATGTCTGCATACAGAGAGAGAGAAAAAAAAGAGTTTAATCTATAACATTTAGTTTTTTAATATATATACAATACACTAATTAAAAAAAAAAAAAATATTTGTATCAAAAAAAAAAAAAAAAAAAAAAAAAAAAGATGATGTTGACGAAGATAAAGCATATTTAAAAGCAAGCTGAAAAATACTTTAAATATTCCTTAATTCTATAATTTGCATACATACATAATTTAGTAATGTTGCAATGTCGAAAGCGAAATGTAAATATACAACATTTTCTAAAAAACTTTAAAACGCATATTTAAGATATTTATAAAAAACACAATTTAAACCCAATTGCAATAAATGACAAACTGTACTCGTATGAAGTAGCAATGGTTTTTAAATTGGATGACGGGCAAATAGGTGCTGCAATGTTTATGGTATAGGTGTGCGGATTCTCTACATGTAACTGATAGTAGTTGAAGCTACCGGTTGAGAACAAAATTCAAAATTTCTTGGAAAGTAATTTTAACCTGTTCTCTCCCCTCAAAATTATTATTCAAAATAAATAAATAAATTGTGTGGGGAAAAAAAATGACGGGTTCAATCACTGCTGCGAAATAAATCAGAAATTTCAGCCTACCTGCAGGGAAGGTCTTGTTATGACCGTGGTACAGCCTTATCATAAAATTCATTTTATAATATCTAGAAATTCCTCGTTAAACTAAGGAAACAATTACTAATAATAATAATAATAAATTAAATAAATAACGATAATTAAACAAATAAACGATAATAATAATAATAGTAAAAAATATTCTGGTGTATTACTCACACTTCTTTCTCTTACCCTGAAATTTAATACTATAAATGCAGGTTGGAGATTAAGTGGTAAAATAACGAGTACTGTTATGTAAACCTATGTTAAACAATTCAAATTTGGCTTCGGAAGAGTTTTATATGATAATTAATTCTGTGTGAGGGGGAAGGGACTACCGCCCCCTCAACCCCCGTTTCATTAATGCACCTACATTTATATAGAATTTAATTCGGTTATTAAATTATTTCTGTTTTTTTAAAAATAATTTATTAAAATTATTATTTTAAAAAATTATCTTTAATGATAATACACACGATTTCCATATTAGTGAAGTAGTGTGACACTAAATATCCAAAAAATAGTTGAATTTATTCTCAATATTACAGTAAAAAAAATTGTTAAAAATGAAAAAAAAAAAAAAAAAAAAAAAAAGATAAATTTATTTAAAATTTTTGCAGATCGATGGTTCAACCATTCGTTTAAAAGGTATTGGCGAGCTCTTTTGAAAGATACCCATCATGAAAATTTACTCACCTCGAGGGGGGACTTCCCCCCAGGGGGGGCGGCGAGGCTCCTGCATACTCTTTTTTTTCCCCAGTTGACTATCTCTAATTCAAAACATATATATTCGTTTCAGTTGATTTAGTGCAGTGTATAGATGTTAAACTCTACTTACCTGCAATTTCTGACATAGACGTAATGTATTTGAATACTTTTGAATGTCCCTGTACACGAACCGTTTGCTTTATCTCAACGAAAAGCTTACTGTAGCATCCCTATATGATACACATTTAGAATACCGAGTTTTGAATTTCTGCTACTATTTGTTCTTGAGATATGCTGATAACAGACACACAGACCATTCGCTAAAAACATGATTATCGTATTCAGGGGATCTCATAACATGAAAATATAACAAAAGCTCACGGGCGAAAATTTGACCCTAAAACAGTACTTTCTCGACCCGATGGGTAAGAGATAGTAATAACGTCATATGTTCATTTAATAATATACATTTAAGGAAACTTTTTAAGTGAGAGTTCATCTTCAAAGCATTATTCAAGCATCACTGAAAATAATTTTCAAAATTATGTATAATGTTCCGATTTTAAGTGCAGTATTTTCTTTAAGCATAATGTTACATTTTATATTTTCTTAAACACACTTTGTAAAAAAGCACACTTTGAAAAATGAGAGATAAACTACCATTTCTAGGAAAATGTATTTTCAATGATTGTTATTGCTAATAGTATTTTATAATTTTTATTTTTTAGGTAGTTGCATAACTGAAATTATTTACATTTTTCAAAAAAGTTTATTATTCTCATTATTTAATAGAAACTCTACAATTAACTTTCTAGGATTTATATTACTGAAGATTAAAATTAAAACATTAGTTTCAAGTCTTCCTCGAAAAGCGGGATTGTTGGCATTGATTTCTGATAAGAAAATAACCACCTTGTCTTGTATTGCCCAGCCATATTTTTTACTTTCAAATGCTAATACACATCTTCCAATAATCTAATTTATATTCCATAGTATTGTTAGTTTTCGACTTTTTATTGATTATTTCTTTTTTTTTCTTTTTCTCTCACACCAGTCTTATTTTATAGTTTTTATTTTTATTTTTCGAAGTTTATGTCATAATCTCATAACAACGCCCCCTAATTGCATTTAAAAACGCCCATATGACTGTAAATAGATCGTCAAACCTAAGTAATAATATTTTATATATTAATCTGCAACGTTAGTTCGATTAGACGATTGAAATAGAATAATTAATGAAACTTAAACAATATAAGCGAAAAAGAATTAAAATGCTATTGAGATATTTTTACTAGAATTTGATTATAAATCACTTCTACTTATGATAATAAATGGTTGAAAGTAGGAAAAAAAGAGAAAAAAAAATTATGTTGTTAATTCGTGCTTTTTCACAAATTGTAACATTATCTTTGATATTTTTGGCCTTTTAAAATAGATATTTGGAGTCATTAACAATATTTATTTTAGTTAAAAATTAATAACGTATGTTCGGCTATAATTCCGTTTATTTACAATAGCTTACTTGTGAAAAGATCTTACGTTTTAAAATGGGCAACTTAATTATCTTTTAAGATCGATTACGGATATCTATAATGAATAAACCATTTGAGATTATTGGAAAAAACTATTTAAAAAAACCAATAAATAAGAAAAAAATTAAGAATATCCTTTCCCCCCCCCCCTTTTACATTTAGATTTTTAAAGGTTTTTAAATTGAACGTAATGAATTGACTTAATGGACCTTAAAGAAATGTTACTTTATGACCAGAAAATATTACAAAATTGCTGCGTTTTCCCCCATTTCATGAAATATCAGTTGTGTTACGTTTTTTATTTTTTTGCTTTCAAGTTAAAATCTGCTAATACGTAATTTTGTATTTTTTTCGAGATGTCGAGTTAAAAGGAAAAAATGGATTTTTTTTTTTTTTTTTTTTCAACCAATCATCAGTGTTGCCAAAATTTAGTTTCTGGTATGCTTAAATGGATACGCCAAAATTGTGTATAGTTTCAAATGTTTGATTACGAAATTTAATGTTAAGTATTTATTTATTTATTTATTTATTTATTATTATTACATTTTTTTTTAAATGTAATTTACAATTGTCCTGGTGTATTACAATTCGGTGTATAAATTCGGTTACATAAATGTATAATATCTAAACTCAACTAAACTTATTTAGGACTTTTTCATATACAGTTCCCGCCGCTTATTAAAATCACATTTGTTCTGAGCGAAATTGATTTTTTTAAGTGGTTGATTTTTATATTCGGCGAACGTTTTTGCATTCAAGTAAAAAAAAAAAAAAAAAACTTTCCTGAATTTGGGATGAAATTCCAAAAGGTAACGAATATTGATATTAGTAAACAATATCAATTAATTTTTGGTAGATAATTGAGTAATTGTTCTTTCGATATAAGTAAATTAAACACATTCCAAGTTCCTATGCACTTTCCTTTGTGGAAAATCATCATTATTTTACCAAAAAATCACGCTGTTCTTATAAATTTAAAATCTTTTTGTATAAACCTTATGAATTATAGTAATCTTAAAATATGAACTGGAAATCTCCTTTTAATAATTATAAATAATATATATATATATATATATATATATAGATAGATAGATAGATAGATAGATAATTTCAAATCAAATTTATAACTTATTACTGCGTTTTGAAAAATACGTCCCTTGAAATTGATACGGAGAAAAGTTATGGGGCGTGTTCAATTTGTAACTGTGCTGCAAGTGTAAAATCTTGGACAATTAGCGATAACGGAGGGTTTGTTGTCTTTTAATTTTTTTTAATAAAAAAAAAAAAAAAAAAAAAAAAAAAAAAAACGCAATGTCCAAAAAAAAAAAAAAAAAAAATGTGCATAAATGATTTTTTTTTTTTTTTTTTTTGGCTGCGGAGGAGATACTTTTGAATTTATTAACCGGCGATGTTGATTTAATTAAGCGGTGGCTTCAAAAGTAATTTATATTGATTTCATTTCGGTTCTGGCAATTCGATCATATTAGGCAGCTGATTTTATTAATCAGTGAGTTTATTAAGCGGCTGTTACTGTATTATGTTACCTTAAGTACATTAAATAGTGTGTATATCTAGTTTAAAAATTACTCTTTAACAAAACCCATAAAATTCGTAATTTTGTTGCGATGTATTAAAAATTACAATAGAGAAATATCAAGAAATTATTTTAGCGTTCTTTCCTCTTTAATCGACCCACAAATGCTATACATTTCATTATTCCACAAAACCAATTAGATAATATGATGGGGAAAAAAAAAAAAAAAAAAAAAACTTTATATTTTTACCAATTATCTTTTTATTTGTTTATTTATTCATTTATTTTTTCCTACAAATTCAAAAAAATTTAAACACCCGTTTTAACATTGTTTTATCTAAATTCATGTTCAAAGAATTATAAAAATTGCTTTTGATTATTTTCAAAATGTATTTTAAAAAAAAATATATTGTTAAAAAGAAAAAGAAAACAGTCACTTTTTTTAGTAACTTTACTAAGCATTAATATTTTTGTTTTGTTTTTTTAATTGGAAGTTCAAGTTTAATTGTTTATAGCATTTTTTAACGCGCTAAAAAATGTTTTTTATTATACGAATATAAAAAGGACCAAAATAAAATAAAATAATAAGTAAACAATTAAAATATAGCCACGCATAATTAAATAAATAAAAAATATTACATTTTTTTTTTTTTTTTTTTTTTTGGAGATGACCTTTATTTATTTTTTTCTTAGAATATATATTTTTAGAATGACATTGATACGTTAAATGATACGTAGAATGACATTGATTAACGTTTCTTTTTTTATAATTACATATTATTTGCGATTTCAAGGATTTTTCCCCTTAAAAAATTTATTTTGTATGCCTGCGTATGTGTATCTCTGAGTGTTATGATAGTCTCATTCTGTAATATTTTCATGAGTGAGCGGAAATATATCATACTAGTTGAGTATTAAAAATAAAATACAAACATGCTACAGGCTTCGACATAGTAAAATATGACATATGAGGGGAAAACTCAAGGATATTGTAGACTTTGCAAAACCAATTTTAGCTCATAATGTAAATATTACTACATTAATACACTATATAAACATTACAATAAGTTCTTAAAAGAGCAACGTCACCGGGGACGCACATTGTGGCCAACTTAGCATCTTCTGGCTACCGAAAAAATTTAATAAAAATTTGAATTTTATTCAATCAGTTATACCTGGACTATTTCAAGCGTATCACTAATATCGTAATCAGTCATTAAAAGTCCTTAAATTAGGACCTATTCGGAAAGAAGTAGTCTCATACTCAAAATTCCTGAACTTTCTTTATAAAAGATAAACAATAAACGACAGATCGTGCGATAGTGATAGAAAGGTATAAGATTTCGTCATTAGTTCCATTGGTTCGGAAAAAAAAAATCCTACTAGATAATGCCGAACCTCTCACCTATAATGAGTCAGAGCTCCATCGTACTGGAGCCACGTGTACTACCGGAGGTCAATTGAAACAAACTCCAGCAACTCTATCAACACATCTTCTAGGAACGTCAGCATTTGCTGTCGTCAAGTCTTTCTGGAAGGCACAATTAAGTGGTCGCCAACGATTCCTGCCCAAACATGGATGGAGAATCGTCGATAATGCGTACCTTATAATATTTATAATTTATTCCGGAGTACTGTTAGTTCCGCCCTTTTATTACAACAGTATTATTTTACAGAAATTTTCTTCAATATCCCGTTAGTAGTCGCTATCGACAGCGCCACCTATTACAGATTGCGAACTTTTTATTTAACTGTCACCAATAACTTTAAGAAGTGATGTGATCAACGATAAGTCGATTTTATTCGCGTTTTATGTGTATCAAATGCCACTTCTAAAAATTTTTGGTGGCTATTGAATAAAAAAATCTGGAAAAACTGAACGATGGGCGGCAAATCGACCAACTAGCGACTACTAACGGGATATGTGATTACGATGAGATAAGGAGAAAAATGTTTTAAAAACGTACTGAGAAGGGTCATAGTCTCCGCTTTTTTTTTTTTTTTTTTTTTTTTTTTTTTTTCAGGACAATTTGAGAAATGAGGATTGTATGCTTCTTTTGAGTTACCAATTTTTTATACACTAATTTCTATACTCTTAAACTTATTTTTAATATGTTTTTAATTATAATTTCTATATTGTTTAATCTTTCACTACATATTTCTTTAAAAATACAATAAATATTTCTCTAGAAAAAGCTGTGGTAAAAAAAGTGAAAATTTCTCATCCTTGAAAGTGTCCTGAAAAAAAAAAAAAAAAAAAAAAAACAGCGGAGTCTATGACCCCTGATACTGGCGTGAAAACAGGGCGGGTCTAACAGTACTCCGGAATAAATTATAAATGTTACCAGTATGGTAATGTGCATATAAATTTACAGCTGACCAGATGTGTTTATTACAGATAATAATATACTCTCCAACAGTCTAACTAATATTCCATAGTGTTGTTAGTCCCGCCCTTTTTCTCCCACCAATAATGTTTTAGAATAATATTCTCTAAATGCATTTGCGGTTAAATAAGAAGCAAAATACTTTAAAAATATACTGGTGTGAAAAAGAAGGCGGGGCTAAAAATACTATGGAATATTAATTAGTATGTTGGAGAGTATGGGTAATAAACACACAATCTCGTGCAAAGTTACGTTATTTTTGACAAGATCAGCTGCCATAAAAATTTGGTCATGGTGCTAAATGCTGGCCATAATGCCCAGCGGGCGAAATTTACACGATGCCAATGGGAAGAATTTTCCTCAGTCAATGCCTGGTTTCGTCGAAAATGGAAAACGCCTTACATATCCGCTCATGCCATGCCCTAGTTTGTGACGCATGAGGCTACGTCCTACAGCTCGTCAACGTCAACATGAGTGCTATGGAGTATTATCATATGGTCGCAAACAATGCTTACCTCTCTCGAAAGTGTAAAAAGCATGAAGATAATTTCTCGGAAAATAAAAGAAAATTCAAAACGGTTTTTAATTTAGAATTTATTCTCTGTAAAATTCTCTTCGTGAGCAGAAGTTTGCTATCATGCCACTGCCTTTAAAATCTTTTTTTTTACACCTGATGCTCTGGTCGTTCTTGAACTTTTTTCATCAGACTGTAAGTTTTGCAACTTCCTACTCAAACATGCAAATGTTTCTCAGAATGAGTAATTACCTACTGGGAAAACGCTCGCCGCACATACAACCTCTCTAGATTTTTGTTTACGTTTTCAGAATTACTAAAGTGTTCGTTTTTCTGCACTTTGGAATAGCCTCACAGGACAACCCTTGCGGCTCTTTATTCACAGTGATGCAATTTGGCATGTGATGTCTTCTTCCCAAGGTTTTATCTGCATGCATGGGGTTCTTTATCTCCCGATAAATCTGGAAAGGAATGCCGTTTTAAAGTTTATGTAGCGACCGTTTCGAAACGCGCTAGCTCGTTTGCATTTCATTTTAGACCATGAGTTCTTTGTAAAAATTTTCTGTTTTGATGTGCACTACTACTTAGTAATGTTGTCCTACCTTTTTTTTTTTTTTTTTTGATAACCCTATAAGTAAATCTATAAAACTATATATATTAAAAATGCACTGAATACTATGTATTATAACTGTTATTATTAGTATTACTCATCATTATTGTTTGTTATTGTAAAACAAGAAGAACAATGATAATGATAATAATGAAACATTTTAGCTAATGCGAAATTATTATTACTATTATTTACAAGCAGAACACTTATATTTTCCCTTATGCATTTATGAAAAGTATCTGGTCGAGTACATTGCTAGACAAAACATTTCCTACTACTAAAATCTCAGCGCATATTAAAGAAAAGCTATGCTACGTAAAATAAAACGGTATATCAAAAATATATAATATGAACATCGAATTACTATACAATAACAAAAACATAATAACATACTTGCCAACCATCTCATTAATAACCGTACAGTTCTTAACGCCCCCGGAAAAAACGCCTCTTTTCTCACACCAATACACTTTTAGAGTAATTCTCTGGAAATGGTGTTACGATTAAATAAGACTAAAAATACTCTAAAAAATTATTGGTGTGTAAAAAAAGGCGGGTACTAAAAAATGTACGGTTCATAATGAGATAGTTGGCAAGTATGGTAATAATGATTGTAAAAAAAAAAAAAGTCAAAATGCGGTAGTCAAAACTTTGGCCACCAGTCGAAGTCATCAGATTGTATGGCCAGGTTTAAAAGTCTCAGGAAAACAACTGTACCATCAGGGTGCTCAAGTATAGGAACCTTAAAACAGGGAAGGACATCGGACATTCTGACACTTTGTCCGTCCGTGATAAAAGGAAAATTAGGAGGACGACAAATCAATTAATGTTTCATGATGAACTGGTTACCATCCGTATCATGAAGAATAAAATCGGTATTACAGCCTCATCCCGAACTCTTTGCCGAATGTTAGGTAAAAAGGACTTTAGCTACGAAAAAATAAAGAAACAAGTGCCGTTAAAACCGAGACATGGGAAAAAAAATGTATCAAGTTCATATGTAGACATATTGTCGAATCCACGGACTGGCTGAAATGTGGAACTCTCCCAACTTTTCCAAAATGCGAATGACTGAGGCAGTAACAAATCAATGTTGCCAGATTTTACTACTTTTCTAATCAACAGCCACCAATAATTTTGAAAAGTGATATTTTATATATATATATATATATATATATATATATATAGTAGACGACTAATCTTCGAAGTGATTAAGCAAAAGTTATATTTTAAACTTGGTGGTGAATATTGAATGAAAAGTCATAAAATCCTGCAGTAAATGATGAAAATCAAAGTAATGTTAATTAGTCTTTTTTAATAAGATTATTTTATCAATATTTTCAAACGTTATTATTATTTTTCTTAAATTAATTATTTATTTTTTAAATTTTATAGGCTTACTGTTGAACAAAAATGGCTATACAAAATTAGAGGTGTTAAATTCAAGGATTGTACAAAACTTATTTATGACTGCAAATGCATACTTGCCAACCATCTCATTAATAACCGTACAAGTGTTAACACCCCCTGAAAAAACACCCTTTTTCTCACACCACTGTATTTTTGGAGTTATTCTCTCCAAATGTTGTTTCGATTAAATAAGACTAAAATTACTCTAAAAAATTATTAGAGTGAAAAAAAAAGGCGGGTTCTAAAAATAGTATGGTTCATAATGAGATGGTTGGCAAGTATGCAAATGAAACTTGCCAGGAGGAATTCTTCGTGTCAACTTAATCTGTGTCAGTTTTCTAAAAATACTCTATCGTTTGTTATTAACAAATTAAATAGATTACAGTGAGATATAAGACACACTTGTTTAGGATATAAAAATTATTTATTTTAAATAGATAATTATAACCACAGCAGATTGGATTTAATGAACCTTAATTCGTGTGGTAGTACTCGAATATAGAATCAACAGTTGATTCTTGTTCCTTAAAAATGCACATATACTGATTATTAAAAGTTTTTTTTTTTTTTTTCTGTGTGAAATCTCGAAGTCTGAAATATGCGCTTTTTTACCAGATTTTTTAATGCGTGAAATGTAATGCTGCAGTACCCAGAATGAATATTATCGTTTTAAATTTTTAAATAAAAATTTTTATTTATCTGCAATTTCGCTGTTTTTCTATATTTTATTTAAAAAAAAAAGTATGAAATAACGGCATGTACATAATTTATGATTGGTGTTCAATTTTTCAAACAATAAAATTATTAATAAAAAATAACGGAAATATAGAACTTTCCGGCATTTACCAATAAAGTATAAATAAATAACTAAAAAATAAGTGATGATAAATAAATAAATAAATAAACAATGGATAAAATTCTGTCTATGACAGAATTTAATTTAGTACGACAGGACGACTTATATTAATATCTTAACACCTGTCAAAAAATAATAATAATAAAATTAATAGTAAAAATACAGGGCGCTCAGTAAAATTCTTAAACACATATTCAAATAATATATTGATTTTTAATTCCAAATAAGTTAATAACATTTGAATGCATAAATTGCACAGCATCTTCCCCTAGTTTCTTAATACTCATTTACTAAATATTTTAATTAGTAAAATAATCTTAATAACAATTTCGTATTTATTATTAATAATTAACAGTTTCACTTTCTACAAAACAAAACATAATATTAAAAAAAAAAAAAAAAAAAAAAAAAAACTATAAATCAGTTATTCGATCCTTAAATTATACTCAAAATTTATCACAGACTAATTAATATTAATCTATGAATTTCTCAAAAACATAATGAATATCAATATACTCATCTTAAAAATCGGAAAATAACACATATTTTAAATAAATTTCACAGTTTTAGTAAGTCTAACCCTAAACACTAGTCTAAATAATCAGGAAATATTCAGTCAAGACCCATTGGCTCTGTAGTCATAGCACACAACTACGAACCCGAATGTTGTGAGTTCGAGCATTACCGATGGGAAGTGGGAAAAAAAATATTTAAATGGTAAAATTGGATATTGACTGGCATTTTCGAAGTGAAACACTATAAAGTGGAAACGACGCAAAATGGTAGATTTAAAAAAAAAAAATATAGTCCTGTCGTACTACTAATAAAATAAAAAAAAAATAAAAAAAATAATTAATTTACTGTAAGTATTCAAATAAAATTAGTAATAATAATAGTAGAGGGAGCTCAGAAATTTTTTTAAACACATATTCAAATAATGTTTTGATTTTCAATTCCAAATAAATTAATAAAATTTGAATTCATTAATTGTATAGCATCTTCCCCTAATTTATTAATACTCATTGTCTAAATATTTTAATTAGTAAAATAATCTTAAAACAATTTTGTATTTATTATTAATAATTATGAGTTTCAATTTCTACAGAACAAAACATAATATAAAAAAAAAAAAAAAAAAAAAGAAAAAAGAAAATATATATATAAACCAATTATTCGATACTTAAATTATACTCAAAATTCACCACAAATTAATTAACATTAATTAGGTATGGAACACGGGCGCAGAATTCATACCGATATGTGTTTAAGAATTTTTTCTACCTATAATATCACCGATTTAAGAAGCAGAAATTTTTGTTACGTTGATAGTGGTATGAGTTCTGCGCCCGTGTTCCATCCCTGCATTAATCCATTAATTCCTCAAAAACATAATTAATATCAATATACCCATCTTGTAAATCGAAAAATACTACACTACTTTAAATAAATTTAGCAGTTTTAGTCTGAAAATATCTGAAAACACTAGTCTAAATAATCAGGAAATAATCACCCAATACCCGTTGGCTCTATGATCACAGTACACAATTATGAACCCGAAGGTTGTGAGTTCGATCCTCACCGATGGGAAGTGAAATATATATATATATATATATATATAAGATTTTACGGATTTCACAAAATATTTTAAGATAGAGTAAAAATTAAATGTTATATTGGATATTGTCAGGCATTTTCGAAGTGGAACACTATAAATTGGTAACGACGCAAAAGGGCAGATTGAAACACTGGAAAAAAAAAAAAAAAAAAGAAAAGAAAAGGAAACGTTTAAAGTACAGGAAAAATCTTGCCAGTATTTCTCCGTCAAATATACAGTTTAAAACCGTAAAATTGTATCACTGACATATATTTTACACAGGAATCCTGTAAATCAAACAGGTTTTTTGTTAAAAGTACCGTTTTGTCCTGTATATTTGACGGGAAAATACTGGCACCCCCGCCGCAGATTTTTCCTGTACTTTTGACAGTTTTTTTTTTTTTTTTTAACAGTGAAGAAATGGTCCTGCCATACTAATAAATAAATACCATACTATTAAGGCATGAAAATTTTTAAAGGCATGATATTTTTACTTTCTTCTATCTTCAATAGAAGAAAGTATTGGATTCGTAAAAATTTTCGATTTCGGGTTTTTGATGGATTTACACGTTTTGAGAGCTGTAGAACACGATTTTACCATTTTTAGAAAATGTCTGTCTGTCTGTCTGTCTGTCTGTGTGTGTGTGTGTGACAAAATTTTGTGGCAACTGTATCTCTGGAACCACTGCACAGAATTTCATACAAATTGGTATGTAGTTGCACCTTGATATAAATTAATGCCTATCAACTTTTGGTAAAAATCGTCTTACAGGTTGCGTTGCCATCCCGCTTTTTCTAAATTTTTAACAGGGTGATATAGGGCAAAATTTTCAAGATGGGTATCTTTCGAAAGGTCTCGTCAGTACCTTTAAAACGAATGGTTGAACTATAAATCTGTGATAATTTAAAACAAAGTTCTCGATTTTTTTTTACTTTTTACGAAAAAAAACTTAGAAAAAAAAACTTTTTTTTTTTTTTTTCTCTCCCCTTAATTTTATCAAACTCCCACGGTTTCCGTGTTCTGACAAACTTAAACTAGTTTTTGCTTTTTTCCCCTAATTTTGTCAAAGTCCTACGGTTTCCGTGTCTTGACAAACTTTAACATATTTTTGCATTTTTCCCCTAATTTTGTCAAAGTCCCACGGTTTCCGTGTTTTGACAAACTTTGACAAAATTTTGGGTAAAATGTGAAAATTATTCTAAGTTTGTCAAAACACGGAAACCGTGGGACTTGGACAAAATTGGGGGGAAAATGCAAAAATTTGTTTAAGTTTGTCAGAACACGGAAACCGTGGGAGTTTGATAGAATTAAGGGGAGAGGAAAAAAAAAAAAAGTGGGACTTTGACAAAATTTTGGGTAAAATGTGAAAATTTGTTGAAGTCCCACTTTTTTTTCCCCTCTCCCCTTAATTCTATCAAACTCCCACGGTTTCCGTGTTCTGACAAACTTAAACTAATTTTTGCTTTTTTCCCCTAATTTTGTCAAAGTCCCACGGTTTCCGTGTTCTGACAAACTTAGAATAATTTTCACTTTTTACCCAAAATTTTGTCAAAATCCCACTTTTTTTTTTTATTATTGTTACTGAGTGAATTTGTATAGGAAAAGATAGAAGAAAGTCATGTGGTGGCCACAACATACTAGTTTAAAAATAATATCTTATTTTAATTAAACTTTTATAATTTGATTAAGATTTTAATTTAAGAGCATTGATTAATGGCAGTCACTAAAAAATACTGCTAAATACGAGAATGTCTTTGGATGCTTTTTCTTTTTTATCAGAAATACGTCAAATCAACAAGCAGATTAAAACCAACTGTTAACTTTTACAAGCATAATCATAGCTACCAACATCCTAATTAATATTCTGTAATTACTGTTAGTACTCGCTCCTTTTCTTACACCAGTTTACTTTTAGAATAATTCTCTACAAATGTAATTGCGAGTAAGTAAGAGGAAAGACACTCTAAAAAATGGCTGGTGGGAAAAAAAGACGGGGACTAACTATGCTACGGAATATTAATTAAAGTGTTGGAAGCTATGAGTTTAATTGTAAACCAGACATAAGTGTATATATATATACAGAAAAGGGGCAGAAAGAATGTGTGTTTGTGTGATCTTTGAATTTCTTAGATTTACTCCACACTGCTCTGAAAAAAAAAAAAAAATTTTTTTCGAGGTCTGATATTATTTTTGCTGATTCTTATGTAAAATGACCTCCCGAATCCGAATATGACTCTCATTTTGCCCAGTAACCCACCGTTTTCTAGAAACACCACCCCCACCCTCAATTTCTTTCCTTTTGGATAATTTTATATATCAACGAATTTGATTTGAAGAATGAAAAATAATTAATTTAACACCTAAAAACAAAAACAAAAATAAAATAAAATAAAGTAAAATAAATAAAGTTTAAAAAATAATATTAATAACAGATTTAAAAAAATACAAGATATGTAATGCATAATTTCAGTGAAAAATTCCCCCCCCCCCAAATTTTTCCCTTGTCGCAAATGTCCATTTTTTACAATTTTCCTACTCTATAGCACCTCAGAAGACATTTAACGGTTAAAATAATACTCCCCCTCTTGAAAATCAAATTTATAGCCATAAAGTCACTCAATTCCTAAAAAACCGTGGGTGATAGTGCAAAATGGGCATCATATTCGGATTCAGAAGGTCATTTTACATAAGAATATGTTGAAAGGGTGTCAGAGGCAATTTTCATGCCGAGCAGTGTTATCAATATTTGTTAAAAAAAAATTAAATTACAAAAAGTTTACTGTTCAAAAATAGTAGTGTGGGAAAATCCTTGATAAAAGGGGGGTTCGTATAAAATCTCATATATATATATATATATATATATATAAGAGATTTGTTTGAATGACTCAATTTCTGCAATTAAACAAGACTAAGTTAACTTTCTAAAACAAAGTATTGTTTAATAACCAGCAAATTTGACAGCTCTGGGTGTAAGGCTGACTCTGGACTTCTAAAAATATTTAAATCAAATAAAAATCCCAAATAGTTAGGGGAGACCAGTGTACCTAGGGCCATCATGTACCTGGGGCCATCATGTAGCTGGGGCCATCATGTACCTAGGGCCACCCCACTTTATTTGAATAATATTTAATTTTAAGTTTTATCTATTAATTGGGCGAGTAACAACACAAATTACTACTTTTACAACTACTTTGGAACTTTTGAGGAGAAAGTTTTGACAAGTTACATGTAGAAAACGAATTTACATGGTTTGAAGTAAAATTTTGCAACTCATCTCTTTTGCTATTTTACAAAGGCAAGTCAAAAATTTGTCATTCATTTTTAGTGTATAATTTTGCTTGTTATATTGAGTAATAAATGAGATATTCAAATAGTCCTATCTGCATGTGGATTTTTTTTTGTGGAAGGCATTTTGAATGACGTTACCAAAACTTCTACCTAGGGCCACATAGCTATCTTATACCTAGGGCCAGTTTGTTTGGACCTTTTAACACTTTTGCGATCGCATGTTTTTGTCTTTTTACAGTAAGGTCCGCCTGTGGGCATTTTTCTCATAAGTTACAATTTTTCAAAACAAAATTTTATGTATTCACATTTATATTACAAATGGATATGCATTATAATCACACTCTGTCTAATCAAAGTATTTGCATCAATAGTATATTGATTGTACAAATATGAATATTGTGTATATTTTTTAGAAACTAATAACATACAAATTGCAAAAGAAACGCCAACTGGTGGAGTTTCATATTTTCAAATGACGTGAATCTACGTCAGCGGTCGCGAAAGTGTTAAGAAACACAGTACAGCCTATAGTAATTAGATGCTGGCAAACCCTGATAAACCAATCACTATATGTATATAAGACGTTGCTGAAAATGTTGGCAAGTCTTATCCGTCGGCCTTTACTCTTGTAAACATTCTATCAGGCTTTCGTGTATCCGGCATATGGCCAATGAATCAAAACACCTTCACTGAGGTTGAATATTTAAGTTCAAATGTGACTGAAAGACAAGATCCCACCATAAATTAAAAAAAAAAAAAAAAAAAAAAAAAAAGATTTTCCAGGAAGAAAGTAATTGTCTTGTTTCGTGTCTTGTTGAAAATTCGAGACCTTCAACGTCTAACATCTTTTCGTGTGTCGAGCTTTAACAGGTGCGAACCTAAGCAAAACCTTTACTTAAAGCAAAACCTCCCAAATCAAGGAAAAGTTGTGACCGAAAACCAGAGAGATCTAGAAATCCAAGAGGCACTCCAGAAAAAAAAAAATAAATAAATAAATAAAATAAATAAATAAATAAATAAATAAATAAAAGTGAAAAATTTCGTGTTTCAAATTAAGGCAACAACATGATAATTATTATATGATAAATAAATATATTACTTGATATTGTTTCTTTTATAAAATACATGTTTATATGCTTATTTTCTATTCATTACAAAGTGAAATATAAAATATGAGAGAATGGTCCTAGGTACAATGAGGTCTGGCCCCAGGTACAATGAGGGTATTGTACCTAGGGCCACAAGTGAAGTTTTTTTTCATACTTTCTATTTGCCGGAATTTATTGTTTTAGGTATTTATATTAATCCCAATTGGAAGTAATTAGTCCTAAAGATATGTACATAACAGTTTGATAATTTTAAACAGGTCAAGGGCTCTGTTTTTGGGCATCGAAAAAAAGCGGCCCTAGGTATACGGGTCTCCCCTATACATGATAAAGTCGTACATCTTTCTAATGCGTCTTTACAATATAATTATTATATATATATATATATATATATATTTAAATACTAAAACTTTTTAAAATCGATTAATATACAGATGTAATGCATTAATGAAAAGTTATTTCAATCCTTAATTTATACAACATAAAAACTTCTTCGTCCTTATTTTCCCTTTCTAAATTGATTGGGATAGTCATTAGGAACTGCTTTTGCACTAAAAAGAAAATTCCGAAATTTAAATGATAATTCCGTTACTTAGAAAAAGTTTAATTGCTAAAAGCTCTTATGTTTTAATGGTGATTCCTTAATTACTTTTAAAGATTTATTACGGATATGTATAATCGATAAACTATTTAAGATTTTTAGGTCAAAGCCAAGTCATTTAAAAAAATTCAATAGAAACCTAGAAGTTTTTTCGTTCCAGAATTGTAAAAGTTTTATAGACTTATAAAGTAAATTGACTTAATGGATTAGAAACTTCTTCATATTCATGATTATACGAAGTATAGATATATATAATTTTAAATATGTGTTAATATTTGGTAAATGTAAAATTACGTGTAATTCATTATTTTTATTTAAATTTTTAAATTTACTTACTTTTTTTTTTTCTTTTTTTACACTTATACATTTAAGTTCCGACTAATTTTGCTACCATTATTTCTAAATATTTTTGTGTGTGTGTGTGTGTGTGTGGTCCCCCCCCCCTCCTTGATGAAATGCTAAATACCAAATAACTAAAGAGAAAATATTGGTACAAAAAAGAAATATATATACAGAGTGTTCCAAAATTATAACCCCCCCCCTCCTAACTCGAAAATGATTCGGAATTGTGAAAAATGACGAAACACGTGTTCAATAAATTCGAGAGGGACCTCTTTTGGTAAAACAAGTTTGGGCCGGGCGGGAAGGGGCTAGGGGGGACCGCTAGGGGGGCATTTTAAAATTTTCAAATGGGAAGGTGTGTCTTGTGGTACATCCCTGGAAACGTCTGTTCAAAACAATGAATTTGGTATAAGCAGTTTCGCCTTACGATGATTATTAAAGGAGATACATGGATTTTTAGACTTTTGAAATGTGTATTTTACACTTATGTATCCCCTTTAATAATCATTGCAAGAGAAAACTATTTATATCAAATTAATTGTCTCTAAGAGACGTTTCCAGGGATGCATCACAAGACGTACTTTGCCCAAAAACGTTCGGGCCCGGGCAAGGGGGTTGTCGGAGTGCTGCTAGGGTGGGCAACTTAAAATTTCAGACAGGAAAGTATGTCTTATGATGCATCCCTGGTAGAGACCTACATCGGGTCCGATCGACTACATTTTCTTTCTCTTGCGGGTCGGGTTCGGGTGAAGTTGACTAGATATTTTTTACTGTGGGTCGGGTTCAGTTTTTTAACGAGTCGGGTCGACTTGCGACTATTTTTCTAAACAAATTACCTTAATAAACAGAAAATTCTTTGTTATATGTACCCATAATGAATATACGCTTACCCAAACTATTATAGTAAAATAAACATCCGTATCCCACTGAATAAATTAACAAAAAACATCAAATACTATTATTATTATTATTATTATTATTATTATTATTATTATTATTTAGAATAGAAGCTGTACAAACCAGGCTCTCTCTCCGAGAATAATTAGATGTGTCATTTATCTATTTTGATTACTCACATCCTTTTAAAATAGACAGTGAACTTAAACTGATAATTAATAGTTTTTCTCGTGCAGATGTTTTTAAGAAGTTATTGAAATATATGAGTTTAGTAGGCATCTGAGGCACAGTATTATTTTTATATTTGTGTGTGTGTGTGTGTGATAAACATTAAACATTAAACAATAAACTACAAACGCTAAACTTGAAACTCAATTTCGTACACTCTAAATACGCATCACACATAAATAGTTAAATATTATTACTCGTATTAATTTATTTTGTATATTTTTAAATTTTTAATTTAGTGTTTTAGTAATTATATTTTTAATTCTTTTTAAAATGATTTACCAACTGTGTGACAATGAAATTATTTAAGAAATTAAAAATGTTTTGCAGGATTTTTAGATGAATTAATAATTTTCATTGTCGGGTTCGGGTTAAAAGAAATCTGGTCTAGGGTATAAAGTAATCAGGTTCATGTCGGGTGCATGTTGTTAAAATATTTTATTTGTTGTTCTGGTCGGTTTTCGGGTCGATTATTATTAATTTTTTTGTCGGGTTCGTGTCGGGTTTCGGGTTTATTTAAAGTTTATCTGTCGGGTTTGTGTAAGGTAAACCCGACCCGTGCAGGACTCTAATCCCTGGAAACGTCTCGTGGAAATAATGGATTTGATATAAAAAGTTTTGTCCTGCAATGATCATTAAAGGGGATACATAAGTCTAAAAACTCATTTATCTGCTTTAATAATCGTAAGACAAAACTATTTATGACAAATTCTTTGTTTTGAAGAGGCGTTTCCAGGGATGTATCACAAGACATACCTTCTCCTTTGAAATTTTAAAGTCACCCTCTCTAGCTACCCCCTCTACAACCCCCCCACCCACTCCCCCAGGCCCAAACATTTTTCATCAAAAGAGGTCCCTCTCGAATTAATTGAACACGTGTTTCACCATTTTTCACATGTATTTCTTTAAATCTTTGTCCCGAAAGCTAAAAAGGAATCCGTAAAAAAATGAATAAAAAACAATATCAGGGATGGAACACGGGCGCAGAATTCATACCGGAATCCGTTTAAGAAATTTCTCTACCTTAAATATCGTTAATTTAAGAAGTAGAAAATTTTCTTACATTGATAGTGGTATGAATTCTGCGCCCGTGTTCCATCCCTGCAATATATTTCGAATCACCCTGTCAACTGTAATGCATGAAATGGATTCTGTCTGTAGCATATGATTGTTATCTTTCTTCTTATTATTTGCATTTATTTATAAGATACTAACAAATACGTTTATAGATATAAAAGGTTTGTTAAAGACTGTCAAAAATATATTGCTCCTTTATTTCTTATAAAATGCAGAATATTGAATGCCACTTTTTTAGAAACTTTTCATATTACATTATACACACACCATACTGCAATCATAATATCAAATTTGAAAATATTAAATACCTGATATAAAACTGCTTATCGTTTTGTTTTTTGCATACTGATATATATCTAGAAATTTTTACCTTATTCAAAGACAGGAATCCTCAACTAACTCATATATACAACACTGTATCTAAAATTTGTGGTTGGCAACTATGCTTAGTGAAATACAAAGGTTTTCATAAATATTCTTTTAGAAGCGCATGCGCAAAATTTAGTAAAATTTCATTTCCATAATTATTAACCGAATGTATTGAGCTACTTACATAAAAATCCAAGCTAACATTATGAAAATTCAAAACGTTATTGCTGAAAAATGAACGAAGAAAAAAAAAAAAAAAAAACATTAAAATTAAAATGGTCTTATACCTGCTAACTTTTTAATTGATATTCCGGAAAAATTTTAGAACCAGTCCTTTTTTTTCACACCACTTTATTTTTGAGAAATGTTCTTGAAATGTAATTACGATTAAATAAGAAGTAAAATACCCTAAAACTAGACTGGTGTGGAAACAAAAGGGGTGGGGGAGGTTACAATCTTTTTGATAATAATTAATGAATTCGCAGGCATGGGCATTTCCCCGAAATTTTTATCTTGATTCCAGTGTTGGGAAATTTAGGGACTTTGTTAATCAGCAATTACTTATAATTTTGAAGAGTAATATTTTATTATATAATGGACGATTAATATTCAATGTGATTAAGCAACCGTTACATTTAAAATTTACTAGTGGATATTGAATTAAAAAATCCTAATTTGGCAGCAATGTCTGATCAATAATTAGTAATATTGTGTTCGTTGTTTATAAATAAATATTCATAATATCGTTTCCCATTTTTTTTTAATAATTTTTTTTACAGGAATTATAATTTATTTCGTTCTAACAATAACTTTTGAATATTGATGGCATTATTTGCTTGAATTTTTCACGTAAGTAGATCAGTATATTTCGATAAAAAGTTATTTAAGTTTTCTTGTGATATATATCAAGTTTCTTTAAAATGTCGTTTCCATGGATGCCAACTTCCACGTTCTTTTAACACCAGTTACTATTTCGGTTAAATATTTCCGGTAAAAAAAAAAAAAAAAAAAAAAAACTTATAAGATTTCATTGAGTTTAATACCCAGTTGGTTATTTTATTTTATTCCTTTATTTCTTTTTTTTTTTCTAAAGAAATGTTTATATTTCCACACACTCGTCTCATACAAACGAATTCGAATAATTAGAAGAAGCCTCATAATCACATGTTGCAGATAAAACTCATTTTTAGCTTTGCTTTTACAGCTTGAATTTACACATATTATTTACACTTTTACTATTGCTTTTTTTGCTTTCAAAACAAAATTATATACATTACATTTGTATTTGATAATGTTAAAGTTAAGTCACATTTTGTTTATGATTTCAAAATTCGCTATTTCTTTCTTCTTTTGTTTTTTTTAGTAAATCCAGGGATGGAACACGGGCGCAGATTTCATACCGGAAACTGTTGAAGAAATTTTACTACCTATAATATCGTTGATTTAAGAAGTAGAAAATTTTCTTACATTGATAGTGGTATGAATACTGCGCCCGTGTTCCATCCCTGTAAATCACATTGCTAGAGAGTGGGACGTTTAAATGGTCTTAGGGGCTAAGTGTTTAAGGACTGTTAAGGAATAATTTTAATAATCTTATTATATCGTCTTGATTTACGTTTTCCAGACGTTGGATTAAATTTCAAACAATAAATCCCTTGAATAAATAAATATATTTAAAATATAAACAGTTTAAATTTAATGAAATGGTTGAGTTATGCATTTATATTTTAAATTTACAGAGAAAAATTTCTTACAAATTTTTAAAACATATCATTAAGCGAGAAAGTTGATAGAGAGTGAGTGTATGGCATACTTGCCAACATCCTTATTAATATTCCGTAGTGTTGTTAGTCCCGCCCTCTTTTGGCACGAGAAAACCTTTAGAGTAATATTCTCCAAATGCAATTATGATTAAATAAGAAGAAAAATACCCATAAAAGATAATGTTGGGAAAAAGGAGGTGTGGCTACCAATATTACGTAATATTAATTGGTATGTTGGCAAGTATGGTATAGCCATTTGGGCCTCGATCTTCAGAGCTAGTAAAGAGAAAATAGAATAATAACAACAACCATAAAACTTCTAAAAGTAAGGCTGAATTAAATTTTACAAGATTGAAAACTGACCAGATTTAGACGCCGAGTACTTTGGTTCAGCATGATAATGCTCCCCAAACTAAGCTAATCTGATTAATATCTCAGTTGGTAACATTAGGATATTTTTTAATATAAATAATATATACTTTCTTATATAAATAATACAAATGCTAATATGATTATATACATATATGCATAATACATAATTTTTAAAAATAATCTGAATTATGTGCTAATTATTATACATGGAAAAAATTAAGTGAATATTAAAATAACTTTTATTTTCAGTAAGATTCAAATTTTTTTAACCAATGAAAACAAACATTTCTCCCCAACTCAAAATGTTGCTCTGTAAATCGATAAATAAAAAAAATAAAATAAAACTGAACACATATGCATCTATGTATTCGGTTTGTTCTTTATAAGATAGATGAAATTAAAAAAGACATTAGGAATATTTCGTTTATAATAGAAATATCTCGCTTAGTCAGAGTACTAAAACCACATTCCAGACAAAATGCCTTATAAAATAACAAGGTTCTCGTTTGTCACACATGACTGTTTTTCACACCGGGATATTAAAAGAGTTTTGATAGCGTGCCATGCAGTGATAGCATATTTGCCAACATCTTAATTAATATTCCGTATTGTTTCTTTATCCCGCCCCTTTTTTCACACCAGTAAATTTTCAGCAATATTATTCAAATGCAACTACGATTAAACAAGTAGAAAAATACTCTAAAAAGATACTAGAGTGAAAAAAAAAGGCGGGGGTAACAAGACTACGGAACATTAACACTTTGGCGACCGCATGCTTTTGTCTTTTTGACAGTAAGACCCGCCTGTGGGTGTTATTCTTCCAAGATACGATATTTCAGGACAGAATTTTCTGTATTCACACTTATATTACAAATGGACATACATTAATAATCATAATCTTTCGAATCAAAGTATTTTTATCTTTAGTGTATTGGTTATGCAAATATGAATATTTGGGGTATACATATTGGTGTATGAATATTTGGTGTTAGCACTTTCGAGATCACTGACGTAGATTCACGTCATTTGAAAATTTGTAAATCCACCAGTGGGCGTTTCTTTCGCAATTTGTATGTTATTTTTTTCTTAAAAATATACCTAATATCCATATTTGTACTGTCAATATACTGTGGATATAAATGCTTTGATTAGAAAGAGTATAGCCATTTGTAACATAAATGTGAATACAGAAAATTTTGTTCTGAAATATTGTAACTGGGAAGAGTAAAGCCCACAGGAGGACCTTACCGGTCGCGAAAGTGTTAAGAAATACATAACATAGAAATTGTGAAAGGTACGCGCACTGGCGCAGTTACAGATTTTCAAATGACGTGAATCTACGTCAGCAGTCGCGAAAGTGTTAATTGGTATGTTGGCAAGTGTGGTAGTAGACAGCTCGGTTCTTACATTCCACTAATGGGAGTTTTAGATTTTATGATGGGAAGTAAGGCTTTTGCTTGTTACTAAACGCATTTATTCATTCATTCATTTATTTTTTGATTTAATTGACTTTTGAAAAACATTGAAATCGAAAAATGCTTTTTTATTGTATGCGCTAAAATGTTGTAACTCAGGCTTATTAAATTTATAGTTGCTTCCCTAATTTATAAATCATCGTTCTTGTGGAACCGGTTCGGTTAGAAACTTTTACTACTAATAAATATACAACAGTTGGCGGTAGGTATAAAAAGGTTGAAAACCCCAGAATTAACTTCCCTTTTAGGAGGAAATTTTAAAAAATTATATAACTGAAAATCAATTGATATAGAGTACTACTAAAAAGGAATAAATTTATTTTGTATTACTTTCTGATTTATTAAAGTTTTGTTTAAAGCAATATTTTCTTTTTTTTTCTCTAATTATGCGTAAGAGTATATTTTACAAATCATATAAATGAAATATGCTCTTTATACTTATTAATAAAAAGTAAGATTTTCAGCAGATGTTCTAATCCATTTTTGCCAATTACTGTATGCTGTAGAGTAGATACTGAAAAAATCATTAGAAATACGGGACGAAATAGATTATTATTTTTTCTTTCTTTCTTTCTTTCTTTTTTTTTTTCATCTGCAGCAAAAACCGATTTTTCAAAATATAAAACTGATAGATTTAATGGATTTTTGAATTATTTCATGAAGTAATGGAATTCAAAATATATTCTTAAAACAGAATTCTATTGTAGTTGAAGTTCAAAACTTTTTCAAACTGAAATTTGAGTTAGGATGCTGGATTTTTTCCAGTAATCTAGTTCAAAGTAAAAAAAAAAAAAAAAAAAGTTTATCTTTGTATGGAAAGGAAAAAACGTCTTAAAACAAATGACAAGCTTTTTAAAGTGACTTCTTGCTCTAGTTCTTTCCTATCAATAATAAATAGCTTTTTTAGATTTCAAACATGAAAAAAAAAGAAAGAAAGAAAGAAAGAAAAGAAAGAAAGAAACGAAAACCTTGCAGATATTCTATGCTGTTTAATAGACTTTATTTTTATAAACAACAGATAACAATTTTAGGTAAACTCATTTCGTAATTTAAATAATTTATTAATATTATCATAACTGTTTAAAATTATAACTATTTAAATTATATTTTATATTAACTATTTAAATTTTCTATTGTATTTTCTACAGGAATTTTTGCAGTCATTATTAATAATAAAAATATTTAATTCAGATTTTCAAATTTGAATTAGAAATTTTATTTTTATATTTTGGAGAAAGTTTTTAAACCATATATGTTATCACAATGTAAATATAGTGTCAGTTAATGTCACGAATATTATTCCTGTCACCATTATTTTCTAACAGTTATCATTATCATCTATTATTTAATCACAGTCGCACGGGCATACACACAAATTAAAAAAAAAAAAAAAAAAAAAAGTTCGAAATTACCCATTAGCGTAGCATTTGTATTATTAATGAGGATTAATGGAGAGGTCGGAGTCTCCGTCTTCTTTTCAGGACACTTTGAAGAATAAGAAAATACCGCCTCTTTTTCACCACTTTTTCTAAGAGAAATCACTATTGTATTTTTAAAGCAATACGTCGTGATTAAACAGTATAGAAATTATTGAATATTAATAGAGGTGGCAAAAAAGACATAAATCTCTCATTTCTCAAAGTGTCTTGAAAAAAAGGAGGAAACTACAAACTCTTTTACATTTTCACGACCGCATGCTTTTGTCATTTTGACAGTAAGATCCGCCTGTGGGCGTTATTCTCCCAAGTTACAATATTTCAGGACTTTTTTTTTTTTTTTTTTGTATTAAGATTTATATTACAAATGGACATAGATTATAATTACACTCTTTCTAATCAAAGTTTTTGTATCCATAGAATATTGATTGTACAATTATGAATATTGGGCAGGCCCCGAAATTTCACCTCAGATTACACTCGCTGAAAAATAAAAGTTACTCGCCACAAAATATGGTTAACTTACTCTATTTTTTACGTATCAAGTGACAGAATTTTTTATTGGAAAAAAGAAGAAATTACGCAATGTCTTTTATTTTAGAAGCAAATAGAAGGCATTCAATTTTGAAAAAGAGGTCATTTTAGAGGACTCAAAATTGAATAAAAGTGATTATAAAAACCGATACAAAAGCTACTTTACACAAGTGGTGGAAACATTTTTAATGTTGAATTTGGAGCAGTACACCTTAATTTAAATTAATAATCGAGAGGAAAAATCCCTAATTTTTATAGATGTCACTAGACATTATATATTTTCTTTTTTTAATTTTTGCTATAGACAAAACTTCTTCTTTTTTTTTTTTTTTTTCTTTGTGATACTTTCATGGAGTTACATAAAAAGAGTTGGTAAACATTTTTATTATTAAATCATAATCATAACAGAAAAAAATATATATTATTTGGTATATGAAACGATTTGTTTTAAAGAACAGTCATTCTTCATCAACATTTTATAAAAGTTCTCACAAGTATAACCTAAATTAGTCTTTTCAGTTAATAAGTTTGTAAAGTAGGTATATAAAGGAGATTTATTTCACATGTCTACATTTTGTTCATTGAAGAAAACAGTCGCTTTGTGGGAGCGTTTTTTGCCAGGACATAAAATTAATTCAACTAACTTTTGCATATTTTTGTGAGGTGGTGGTAGTGTTATCATTAAGGCCAATTGTCTGCAGTAGGGCTCTAGGCCTCAGTAGAAGAGTCCTCCATGGGGTCTTTCTAAGAGGTCCTAGCCCATATTTACGCTAGTTTGGGAGAAAAACACGGAAAGCTCGTAACGGTTAAGCCAACAAGCGCGACCGGGTATCGAACCTAGTGCATCACGTATACCAGCTTCAAGGAAGTAACCTCTCGGTCACTGGTGGGCCTATTTTTATGAGGAATATTATTCATGCAAAAGTGAGAACGTACGTCCACCCACCGCGTATCAACCGGAGCACCACCTTCTTAATGATTTCCTGACAATTTTAATAGTGATTCCGTGTTCTGGATCAAAGAACCGTAGAAACATAGGGAATACTTTTATTTCTTTGTGATTCGAAGAATCTGAATAAACATAAACCATAATATGCTTTGGCGAGTTTATTAGAAAGTTGTTCGTTTGCGAACCTAAAGCAGAAAAAAGTTAGTGTTAACTGTTCGATCTGAGCTTCCAAGTTATGCGAATTTTTTTACTCGCCATAGTGAAATTACCACTCGCCAATGGCGAGCTGGCGAGTGAAAGTTTCGCGCCCTGATATTGGGTATGTTCTTAAAAAATAAATAAAATAGAAATCGCAAATGAAACGCCTACTGGTGGAGTTAGAGATTTTTAAATGACGTGAATTTGCGTCATTTGAAAATCTCTAACTCCTCCAGTGGGCGTTTCTTTCGAGATTCGCATGTTACTTATTTCTTAATAATATACCCAATATTAAAATTTGTACAATCAAACATAATATGGACACAAATAAATTGATTAGGAAGAATATAATTATAATGGATGTTCATTTGTAAAATAAATGTGAATATAGAAAATTTTGTTCTGAAATATTGTAACTTGGGAGAATTATACCCACAGGCGGACCTTACTGTCGAAAAGTAAAAAACATACGGTTTCTAAAGTGTTAATAGAGGTGGAAATCTCGGTCCTTTTTTCAGGACTATGTGACAATATTATCCTACCGGTAAAATTTGGAACCCTTTTGTGTGTGCGTGTGTATTCCCTCGTCTTCTCTCCTTTTTAATTAACCTACAAAATTTAGTTTCATTCTTGCAATTAGATGGCATTATTGATCACTTTAAGCACTGTCAGTTTATTTATAACTACCCTGTATATATATACAAATACATTAACATTTGAAACTTTAAAAATAAAATTTCTTTTTTACAATGCAAACGAAATAAAAAGTTAAGTGAAAATTTTCATTTGCATTGAAAATGTCATCTTTAAAAGTCAACATTTACTATTTATACTTCAAATATAATAAAAGTTATTTTTAACATACATTTCGTTTTACTTTATTTAAGTGACTCTTGAGTGAAATAACATATAAAACGATAAAAGTTTTTTACAACGTTAAAAACATTCAAAATAAATAAATAAATAAACAAAAGTAAATTAGGAGTTATTTGATGGGGTCTTACAACTTAAGATTGATAAAAAGTGCATTTTGAATGCATCTTTTTTTTTTTTTTCTTTTCCTTCTTCTTTCCTTTTTGAAGTTTAAAAAGTGAGAAAGAAAAGAATTGAAAATACAGTCTGTCTCCATAGAATTCAAATAATTGAATTTTTTAAACTTTTTTTACTGTCCGCTAAGTGCAATCGGCAACAATCGTAGTTTGCTATAAAGGAAAAAAATATTGTATTCATATTATATGAAAATACCTCTATTGTAATTTAATACATAATGAACATATTAAATAATAATTTACTCTAAAAAATGCTGTTTAATTTTCATTTATCTTTAAAAATACAGGGGATCTTAAAAAAAAGAAAAAAAGAAAAGAAAAGAAAAGAAAGAAAGAAATATTAATTGAGTAATATTCTGCAAATGCAATTACGATTAAATAAAAAGAAAATTATTCTAAAAAGATACTGGTCTGAAAAAGAAGGTGGGGCTAACAATACTATGAAATGTTAATTAGTATGTTGGCAAGTATGTATACACATAAATAAATGTGCATTACAATGAGTAATTCAATTTCATTGTTTCTGCACAAATTAATTTAATCTATGTTGTTTTATTGTACAGTCGGGGAAACAAAAAACGCAACACTCAACGTAACTTCGTTGCTAATCGATGTAGAAAAATGCAATCGGTATCATTTGACGGGGAATTGTGAGTAGTTTTAGAAAATGAACTGAAATTTTGAATTAGGTGTCATCTACATATTAAAACGCGCACCAACTTTGAATTTCAATGGTAATGCCCCATTTTTATTGTATATTTGAATTTCTGGGATCGCGACAGCGCGAAAAAGTATATTGGTTGTATATTTTACTTATTTTTTCACAGAGTTATAAGCGTTCAAAGTTTGAAGGTGCTAATGTTAAATTCATATTTCAAACTTTTATTAATATCTTCACAAAAAGTAACTTGATCGATATAATTTTTTTTTTTTTTTTTTTTTTTTTTTTTTTACGAGATACTGTGAAGAAACCCAAACATAATCCATCATTACTTTTGATTCTGAAAAATATTAATAAATTCATATTCATAAAAATTATGAATTATGACCTATATTAATTTTTACACAAAATGAATCCTAATGCTGAAAAATATGGGTGTGCAAATTTGCAGCTCATTCCAGTTATTAGTTTTCGAGATATAAATAAATCTTTCTTTTGGAGTGGTTTAGGGGGCCGTCTCTTATAATGTTTTGCATGAGATAACGAATCAAATCTTTAAAAATAACAAAGAAAATTAAACAAAATATTTTTATTTTTTATTTACGGGTCAAATTATATAACAACAACGTCAAATGCAAAGAAATGAAACAAAAATGATGATTTTTAGACATTAGTGTTAGCATCAAGAATTCCTGTTTTCTGAAGAAGACCAGCCCCGCCTTCATCGTTCTTCAAAACAAAACAATACTGAAAAAAATAGTAAATGTGACATTGAGTATTCGTGTTAAACACCTTATTTTATATTGACAAAAATACGCACAAGTGGTATTTACTTCATCGATTAATTAGTGATAAATTTTTAATCTTTAAAGCGAACACTAGAAAAAAAAATTAACTAAATAGGCGGGGTTTACTGTTTTAAATAGAAAAATAGTTTAATGTGAAATTGTCAAACATAAATAACGAATGGAATTGGAATGCAAGACAGACTTGTAAACTCGTTTCTTAACTACCGTCATAGTTAAAAAAAGCTTAATCATTTGCTTCATATATTGCTTTATTTTATTTCATTTATTTACTTATTTATTTATTTTATATGGGGGAGGAATATTATTTTAAAGACACTTTAGTCTTTAAAATTTTATTAATATATTTTAACTTTATACATTTTTAAAAACATACTTTAACTTTTATAAATATATTTTAACACTTTTTGCGACTGCAGGATTTTGTCTTTTTGACAGTAAGACCCGCCTACGGGCATTATACTCTCAAAATATAATATTTTAGAACAAATTTTCTGTATTCACGATTATATTACAAATGGATATACATTATAATTATATTCTTTCTAATCAATATATTTCTATCCGTAGTAAATTTTATTGCAAAAATATGAACACTGGGTACACACTTAAGAAATATTTAACACAAATTACGAAAGAAACGCCCACTGACAGAGTTACAGATTTTCAAATATCGTGAATCTACGTCAGCAGTCGCGAAAGGGTTAATTGAGAAAATATATTTTCATAGAAATTATAAAACGAATCGTACAGTTCCAAAGAGTTCATCTGACCAAAAACTGGTAAGTGCGATTAAAATTGTTTAATATTTACTTCATGAATCATTACAATAATTTATCCGAAAAGGTTTAGTTTATGCGTTGTTGTATATATATATATTAATTCCTTTCGTCTATTATGTCACCTACGATGTATGGACTAATCACAAGTATAATGTATTTAAATAGATCTAAAATTATCTAAAAAAGTACTGAAGCATCAAATTAAAAAAATTGAATTCAAGATAATTAAGGAACTGGGAAAGACGCAACGTTTTATTAATTTTTATAATTATTTTTTTCCTGAAAGATTTCCGGTGTGAAACTTTAAAATGCTGTCTATTTCTCATAGGATCTTAATTTTATTTTTCTTCATTTTCAGATAACCCCCTAACACATTTTTGATTATAACTCTATAAATACTAAAGATAAAGTATACAAACAGTTACTTTTCCGCACTGCCAGATTCTGAGAAATTCGTAAATGAAGTCAAAATTGGGTGTTGCTGTTGAAAAAATCAAAGTTGGCACTCATTTCAATGAGTAGATGACCCCTAATTAAAACTTTGACGACATATTCAGAAAATGCTTTTAATTTCCTGTTGAATTATGTCTATTAGATGTTCCTGCGTCAATTAATAACGAAATTACAGCGAGTGTTGCGTTTTTTTTTTTCCTCGACTGTACATAGATACACATACACACACACACACACACACACACACACACACATATATATATATATATATATAAATAAATGAAATTTTCATTAATTTTTCACACTGATTTCCATACCCATAAATAAACACCCATTGTATTTTTTACTTATAATCATATTAATTTGTTTAAAAATTCTATACAGAATTCAAATCGCGTAACAATAGTTTTTACGCAGTTTAAAGATACTGTTTAAATAAGGTTAACAAAGTTATTATAAATTGATCGATATATAACACCATTTCAATATTCTTCTTCTGAATTATCATCTTTGATTAACAAAGACGAAGATTATTATTTATAAATAATGGCATGACTATTTAAATTTGTAATAATATAACAGATTTGGAAATAATTTGTGTTGTTATCATTTTGGAATTTTTTAACGCTATTTATATTTTTGTATATTTCAACAGTTTAATTTTATAATTCTATAAAACTAATATTGTACATAAATTTAATTGCAAAAATATTAATATTAGTTAAAATGTATTAGTAAAAATTTACTTATTTTATTATTATTGTTTTTTAAAATATATATATATATATATATATATATATATATATATATATATAACATGACTGATTGATTCATCTCATATTAATTTTTGACAGAAAAAGTTAAGATATTATTTTAAGAAAACGCTTGTTATGTTCAGATTTTTGAATATGAATGAATATAATATAAATTCACAGAATTTTTGTTTTAAATACCAAATAATCAAAGTAATACATTTTAAGTAACGTTTCTTAAATTAATTACAGCTTGTTATTATTTAAAAAAAAAAATAGTTTTTTGTAGTTTAAAAGTAATTTTACGCCGAAATATGTGTTCATCTTCATGAAGATTTTAATGGAGAAATTCGAAATTTCGTTCAGAAAATTACTATTGATTACAATATTTGTAATCAATAAAGCATTAAGTTGTTTTTGTCTATGCTTAAAAAATAAAATATAAAAAATAAATATTTTAGAAATTTCTTGTGTTATTTGGGGTAAAAAGGCGTTGGAAGTGGATAAGCTTAATGGACTTTAAAGTTATAATGAATATATAATATATATAATATATATAATTTATATAATGAATATAAAATATTTAAAAAAAAACTTTAGTTTTCTTTAATGGGATTTTAGTTGAGATTTTTTTACCGATAGAATTCCTTTGAATTTTGGACTGACTCCAACGTTATCTTTCTCTTGTTAAGATAGGCTAATAAAGTTTTGTTTATTCTCTTCAAGAATTTTTAAATACACAGAGAAAAAAAAAGGAGTACTACAACCAAAATTTTAAAATAAAATAAAATTGAAAGTTTATTAAAAAAAAAAAAAAATAATAATAATAATCCTTTTATTAAAGTGACAAAATTAAAAATTTGAAATAAAATTCATATATTCCCTGTGCATCAAAAATTGCTTAAAGAATTAAATGAAATCGCTGTCACAGTGCGTGTCAAAAAATTATAATATCAAAAATTGATTTTAGCTTAAATTCGTCGAGGTGGGTTCTCTCTTGAACTCCTTCGAAACCAAATGCATCGAAAATTCCAAATTTTGACATTAATAACAAACTAGCTGGAACCTGTCGAATTCGACGATCACTTTATTGACCGTAATGTTTCAAAAACCGTCGCATCATTATTGAAATGTATCCCTTATATTAATAAAATCTGTACGCGTGTGTGTGTGTGTCTGTCTGTCTGTGTGTCTGTGAGAAACGGCTTGACGCAGCTAAGGCTCCGCCGCTAAAGGTCGCACGGACTTCGAACAGGTACCGTCGGACAGAGAATTTATCGCAGATCAGGGTTATCTAATTTGCTAAACGATGCGACCCTAATTAGCGGAGATATTAATTAAAACGTTGACCATTGTCTACCGAAAAATGACCCAGAATTCATGATTAAATGCTTAAAAAGCGACATTTTTACGGAAAAAGTGGAAAATAAATTAGAAATATCAGTCGTATCGTTACAAACAAGATACCATTGGAAAGGGCTTTTTTTTTTTCTCAATCCTATGGTTTAAACGGCTTATCGATCGGACAATTAGATTTTTTAAAATTAACTAAACTATAAAAAAATGTTGGCAACGAATCACAAGAATGTTATCTTTGCAGCAGTCTTCAACGGAAACACATCTGGTATTTATTGAGGTCACGTGTTTCGTAGTGCGATTAAAAATTACAATTTTCTATTTTCTTCAATTTTTCAAATTTTACACATTTTATTTAGTATATAATATTTACACCACAAAACAAACTTGCATTTCAAATTTCATCGATTTTCGTCAATAAACAAAAGATTTACATTTTAATTGCAAATTAAATTTTATCTTTACACGCCGGACATTTTTGCAATATTCTAATACGCGTATTTCAATTTCTGATTACGATTGATTTATTTTTTATACATCATACGAAAGATATTTTATAGTTCTTTTACATAATTCAAAGTTTTCAACAGATTTACATGTTTTGAGGCCTCCTGAATCAGTGTTCTTTCATGGCGCCGTAATATTTACAAATTTCAATATTTCAATTTCTAATTATGATTAAATTATTTTTAATACATCATTCGAAAGATATTTTAAAGTTCTTTTAAATTATCGAAAGTTTTCACCAGAATTACACGTTTTGAGGTGTCCTGAATTAGTTTTCTTTTATGGCGTTGTAATATTTTCAAATTTCAATATTACAATTTATAATTATGATTAAATTATTTTTAATACTAAATTCGAAAGATATTTTTAAGTTCTTTTATATTATCGAAAGTTTTCACCAGATTTACACGTTTTGAGGTGTCCCGAATGAGTTTTCTTTTGTATCTCAGATACTAATTATAATAATTTCATAAGTATTACATCATTAGAAAGCTTTTTTGATTTGGAATCGAACAGTGGAATACAGAAATTTCTACCGCCAGATGGCGCTGTAATTTTTTCAAATTTCAATATTTCAATTTCTAATTACAATTAAATTATTTTTAATGCATCACTCGAAAGATATTTTAAAGTTCTTTTAAATTATCGAAAGTTTTCACGAGATTTACACGTTTTGAGGTCTCCTGAATCAGTTTTCTCTTATGGTGCTGTGTTATTTTCAAATTTCAATATTTCAATTTCTAATTATGATTAATTTTTTTTTAATACATCACTCGAAAGATATTTTAAAGTTCTTTTATAATATCGAAAGTTTTCACCAGATTTACACGTTTGAGGTGTCCTGAATTAGTTTTCTTTGTATCTCAGCTACTAATTAAAATAATTTCATAAGTAATACATCATTAGAAAGCGTTTTTGAATTTGAATGGAACAGTGGAATACAGAAATTTCTACCGACAGATGGCGCTGTAATATTTTCAAATTTCAATATTTCAATTTCTAATTATGATTAAATTATTTTTAATACATCATTCGAAAGATATTTTAAAGTTCTTTTAAATTATCGAAAGTTTTCACCAGATTTACACGTTTTGAGGTGTCCTGATTACGTTTTCCTTTGCATCTCATCTAATTGAGTTAGACCGTTCAAAATTGGTATACGTAGGTTAATTAGGAGGGGCTGAAAGGGTGGGGAAGAGATAGGCGTGCACCGCGCGCGTATCCCCTAACTTGTGCGCGCAGCGCGCACGGGACTGCGCGGCCGAAGGCAGTGGGGACCAGCTCCGACTTTTTAACCGATGAGAAATGATTTTTTTCATTTTCTTTTCTTAAGAATAAAAATTTGATTTGAGAAAGGGTATATGCGTGCAGCGCGCGTATACCTTCACACGTGCGCGCGCAGTGCGCATGGGTTTGCGCTGCCGTAGGCAGTGGGGACCCGGTGTGAGTTTTTAACCGATCAGAAATGATTTTTTTTTCAGGGGGCACGAAGGGTCAGGGAAGGAATACGCGAGCGCAGCGCGTGTATCCGTGAACTTGTGCGTGCGCAGCGCGCACGTGACTGCGCTGCCGAAGGCAGTGGGGAGCCGGTCCGACTTTGTACCTGATGAGAAATGATTTTTTAAATTTTCTTTTCTTAAGAATAAAAATATGACTTCAGGAGGAATATGTGCGCGCAGCGCACGCATACCTTCACACGTGCGCGCGCATGGGTCTGCGCTGCCGAAGGCAGTGTGGACCCGGTGCGAGTTTTTAACCGATCAGAAATGATTTTTTTTTTCAGGGGGCACGAAGGGTCAGGGAAGGAATACGCGAGCGCAGCGCGTGTATCCGAGAACTTGTGCGTGCGCAGCGCGCACGTGACTGCGCTGCCGAAGGCAGTGGGGAGCCGGTCCGACTTTGTACCCGATGAGAAATGATTTTCTAAATTTTCTTTTCTTAAGAATAAAAATATGACTTCAGGAGGAATATGTGCGCGCAGCGCACGCATACTGTTGTAAAATTTATACCCTTTCCGTGTTGATTCTCAAATTTAAATTTAAATTCATTTACTACTTAAATATAATTTAAATTCACGTTATAACCTTTAAAATTTAAGTTATTAATTAAATGAATTATAGCGTTTAGTGCTATTTTCTCTTTTGATGCTGCCATTTGAGTTAAAGATATATTAAAATTAAAAAGCTTAATGATAATTACTTTTAGTTAAAAATTATATTCCTTATTAATATATTTATGTTTAAGTCTTTTGAAATAACTTTAATTACTTACCTCATATTTAAAAGCATATTTTATTAAAATTAACTTAAGGAAAAATATGTTTAAATCCTTTTACGGATTGTTCATTTCGCTACTTAGCGAGGAGATGTAATATTTTTTCAACTGCAGAGTCTCTTTGCTAAGCCCATAGATGGCGGCTGACTCGCAGCGTCGTGTTGCTATAGTTATGGGAGGCGTTCCTATTCTACAGCATCTAGTAGCTGTTACTTTGAATCCGTTTCGTGACTATAAAAAGGAGGTAGGAAATATGTAATCAGTCTCTTAAGCTCTGAAGCCCTTAATCTTTTAAGCTTTTATGTTTTTTCAGTTTAGCTCAAAGTCATGAGCTGGTATTTCGATATAATTATAAACTGTTTAGTTTTATTATGATTGTAAATTACATTTTTGTGACTTGTTCGTTTAGTGTGAAAAGTAGCTTTCTATTTGAACTCAGTATGGCAGTATTTTTAAGGGTATTTAACCATTCGTCAGCAACCTTTCTAAAATTGTTTCAGCTGATTTAATGTTATTCATCATTTTGTTTCAACTTTAATAAACTGTTTTAATTGAACTTTTGTCTTCAATGAATGCCACATATATTTATCTTCTTTATAGCTTTTTAGAGCTGAGCAACTATCATTTCACTGCACTGCTAACTCTGCTAACTTGATATATGTGGAAATTGTTTTTTTCACAATAAGCGGTTATGGGCGATTTGGCTCGTTGTCAGCTCATAGCATTAAAATTTTGATAATAGTTTTATGGCATTCTAAGTGTTTGAAGATAAGAAATTGAAATGGCAGTAAGTTTAAACCCCACGATTGAAAAATTACGGATGAATAATTATACTACGTGGGTCAAGGACATTAAATTTATTTTAATTGAAAGAAACTGCTGGAATATAATATGTAAGAACGAAATACTGCCTGTTGAAGATGCTGAGGCCGGAATAACTTCAAAACAAGTGGAGGATTTTAAATCTCGTAGTCGAGTTGCATTATCAACAATATATTTGAATACATCGCCTGAAGTCAGAAGCATTATTGAAAATTGTGATTGTGCTATTGATGCCTGGGAGATTTTGAAGAAGACCTTTATATCAGACTCAAGAGCTCATCATATGGGACTGTTTACAGAGTTCATTAATTGTAGAATGTCTGAGAATGAAACGGTGAATTCTTTTGTAACCCGGTTATCAAGAATACTGGACCAGCTGCGTGAAATTGGTCATGCTATGGAGGATGTGTACTGCTGTTTTCAGCTCTTGCAACACCTACCATCCAAGTTTGAATCTGCAGTGCAATATTTGTTGCGTTGGAAGAACGACCAGTTCAAGTTCCAGAATATTGTGTCCGAGTTAACAGCGGAGGAATCGCGTCTACAGCTTCGTGAGGGTGATATTAAGAAAGATGCCAATAACAGTGTTCAGATACAGAACGTCCAGCACAAAGGTAAAAAACCTTTAACTTGTTTTAAGTGTGGCCGTATTGGCCACTTTAAGAAAAACTGTTTTTTGAATAGTAATGTTAAATTTAAACCTAGAAATTTAAAGTATAACTCCAACGGTCGTGACAAATGCAAATCTCCCCCCTCCTACTACATAGCTCAAGCTAATTTTAGTAATTTAAGTGATGATGACAGCTTTATTTTTGATACTGCTGCTTCAAATCATTTTCTAAGAAATTTAGATCTTTTTGAGCATTATACTCCTGTGGAGGGAGAGGAGCTTTTTGTCGCGATCGATGGTATTAGTTTTCCTATTACTGCTAAAGGAACTGTTAAGTTGGATTTTGGTAAAAATGTATTGTATTTAAAAGATGTGTTATATTCCCCAAAGTTACGGAAAAATTTAATATCAGGTCCTAAATTAGATGTGAACGGTGCCACATACACTGGCGGTAAGGGTCGAGTGTCGGTGTTCGGTAAAGATAAAAGACATATTTTTACTGCTAAAATTAAAGACGGTGTTTACTATTTATATCCTAATGTTTCTAAAGTTAAAAAGGGGAGTAAAGTGAATGGGGGGCACCCAGAAAATCCTTCAGCTTCTCTTGCAAAAGTTAATGAAATTGGGTATTGGCATGCTCGTTTTGGGCATGTAAGTCCTGATACTATTGTAAATACTAGCAAGAAGAACGGGGTGAGGGGCCTTCCTAAACTTAAGTTTAAGAAATTTTTTTGTGAGCCTTGTAGGATTAGTAAACAAAACCGTGTATCTTTTAAATCATCCGATGTTCATGGCGTTAGGTCACCGTTAGAGAAAGTATTTATGGACGTCTGGGGCCCAATTAAAGTAACTGGTAAAAATGGGGAAAGGTTCTTTTTGTCCATTATTGATGGATTTTCTAAAAGGGTTGCTGTTTATCCTTTAAAGGATAAGTCTCAGGTTTTTGGTGTATTCGAGAGGCACATTGCACGGGCTGAACGTAGTTTGAATAAAAAATTAAAAGCTATTCGTACGGATAATGGTTCCGAATTTGTAAATGACAATTTCAAATCATTTTGTAGTAAAAATGGAGTTGTTCATGAGTTAACTAACACGTTCACACCTGAGCAAAATGGGTTAAGTGAGCGGTTTAATCAAACTTCTTTAAATTGTGTTAGAGCTATTATCACGGATAGTGGTTTGCCTTTTTCTTTCTGGCCCGATGCAATGTTGTATTTCGCGTACACTTGGAACCGTTTAATCCATAGGGGACAAACTAAGACTCCTTTTGAGTTATATACTGGGTTTAAACCATCCGTAAGACACCTAAAGCCGTTTGGATTAATTTCGTATGTAGGGATTCCAAAACAGCATAGAGACCATAAGCTTGAACCTAAGGCTAAAAAGGGAGTACTAATAGGTTATTCATTAAAGACTAAGGGGTATAAAATTTGGTTGGAGGATGAGGATAAAATAGTTGAAACTATAAACGTAACGTTCTCTGATCAGCTATTTAGTAAATGCAGTGGAGCGGTGATGGGCACCTCACTGGAGGAATTGGACTTACTTCCGGAAAGTCCAGTTGATTGTCAAGCTTCCGATCCTGTTGACATTGTTTTCGGAGGTGAGCCCGATGATTCTAGTGACGAGCCCGTCGATGAAACTCCTGTAGATAAATCTTCTCTTAAACCTCTTTCTTCAATTACTTGGAATAGAAAACCCGTACCCAGAAAAATGAGTGACAGAGTTGACATCTTCTATTACCCGGACAACACTAAAACTAGATTGAGATCAATGAACGATGTCAAGCAATATTGTGATAAAAATAATTTAATTTTTGACTCTAATTTTTTTTATTTCTCTAGTAGTAATAAGTTCGAGGGGGTAGTTGATCAGCAAAACTCGGATAACCCAACTTCAAGTTTAACTCATAAAAAATCATGACTAGTTATCCCTATACCTAAAACATATAATCAGGCCGTTAAATCTTCAGAATGTATTGAATGGAAAAATGCCATGGATGATGAGATAAATAATATGAAAACTCGTAAAGTTTGGCATCTGGTTAATTTACCGGAGGGGAAAAAAGTTTTGGGAAATAGATGGGTATACGCCGTTAAAAGAGATGAGCTAGGAAACGTTGCCCGCTTTAAAGCGAGGCTCGTGGCCCAGGGCTTTCATCAGATAAAGGGGGACACTTATGACGAGACGTTTTCACCCGTCGTTAATTTCTCAGTAATACGTTTCTTTTTTTCATTATTGGTCTCATGTTATAAATGGCATAATGTTCAATGCGATATAAAATGTGCTTATCTTTATGCACCTTTAAAGGAAGAAATTTATATGTCTCAGCCAAAAGGATATGTTGTAAAGGGAGGGGAAAATCTTGTTTGTAAACTAGACAAAGCGTTATATGGCCTTCATCAAAGTGGTCGGCTCTGGTATTATGAGTTAAATAAAGTACTATTAGATTTAGGGTTTAATAAATTTAACTGGTGTAATTGTTCATATTATTTTGAAAATTATATTGTTTTATTAGTTTATGTAGATGATTTAGTTTTGTTTGGTAAAAATCAATTTCAAATAGACAAAATTCTTAATTTATTAAAATGTAAATTTGATATAAAAATTTTAGGTAAAACCAAGAAATTACTTGGTGTAGAATTTAATTATGAAAATGATTCAGTACAAATTTTTCAGGAATTATATATTAATGAAGTGTATGACAGGTTTAAGTCGTTTAACATCCCTTTCTGCTCATTACCTATTGTAAAAGGCATTAAGTATTCGAAAAAAGATTGTCCTACTAATCAAAATGAAATTGATGAAATGTCTAAATTTCCATATCGGAATATCTTAGGATGTTTATCTTTCATTGCAAACAGGACACGACCTGATATTGCCTACGCAGTTAATATATTCAGTCAATTTCAAAATTCACCGGGGTTTAATCATTGGAATGGGTTAATTAAATTACTTGGGTATGTTTCGTGTACTCGAGATTTGAAATTAAATTTGAATTGTTTTAATCCATGTTTAACTGCTTTCTCTGACGCTGATTTCGCGATGAATAGAGATGACTTCGTATCAATGGGGGGACAAATTTTATTTTTGGATAATAGCCCTATTTCTTGGAAAACCTTTAAGCAAAAAAGTGTTTGCCTTTCAACCATGGAAAGTGAATTTGTATCCATGTGTGACGGGGTTAAAGAATTAATGTGGTTTGATAATATATTACGAGATTGTATTGATTTTAAATTAATTGCTATTTCATATGAACCACCAATACTTTTTGCTGATAACCAAGCAGCTATTAATTTTACGAGGTCTCCTATAGAGAATAACAAATCCAAACATATTAATGTAAAGTTATTTTTCATCCGTGAATGGTTATTTGAGGAACGGTTTGATTTAAAATATGTAAATACTAAAAATAACTTTGCCGATCCCTTCACAAAGCCCCTTACTAAAGGTGATATGTCTAAATTTGTAAATAAAGTATTTATTAAGTAAATGTATATAAAGTAACTTTAAAATTTTTTTTTGAACGTATAATATATATTTGAATTTTTTGAAACTGAAAAATGTTTTTTTAGAGGGATATGTATGCATTTTCTTGGTGGGTTTTTCCTACGTTTTCCATTGTGTAGTGATGTATAGTTTAGTTTAACTTTTGTATGAGAGAAATTCGTAGCGCTACGTGTAATTGGTTATGTGTATGTTATATAAATGTTTCATATATTTGTGAATATCATCGTTTTCTTATTTTGACAATGGGGAATGGGGGAAAAAAAGGTTTCCTTGAAATGCTGTGCATATTTGCTCTGTATTAATATCTTGTTCTTTCTTTTAGTAGATGTGTATAGTATATTGATAGTGCTACTGTTTTTTTGAAAGTGTGAGTTGGACTTGTGGACTCTTGATCTTATGATTTACGAGATTGACAAACCTTGTAGCTTTGTGTGAAGTATATTCTGTAGAAGACATATGTGAATCTCTCAAGTCACTAAATATTCAAGGAATTTTTTTTTATTTCTTTTCTAATAAAGTTTATATTGTAATTGCTGACGTTTGTGTTTGTCGAATCAACACGGTGGGGGGCCTTGTTGTAAAATTTATACCCTTTCCGTGTTGATTCTCAAATTTAAATTTAAATTCATTTACTACTTAAATATAATTTAAATTCACGTTATAACCTTTAAAATTTAAGTTATTAATTAAATGAATTATAGCGTTTAGTGCTATTTTCTCTTTTGATGCTGCCATTTGAGTTAAAGATATATTAAAATTAAAAAGCTTAATGATAATTACTTTTAGTTAAAAATTATATTCCTTATTAATATATTTATGTTTAAGTCTTTTGAAATAACTTTAATTACTTACCTCATATTTAAAAGCATATTTTATTAAAATTAACTTAAGGAAAAATATGTTTAAATCCTTTTACGGATTGTTCATTTCGCTACTTAGCGAGGAGATGTAATATTTTTTCAACTGCAGAGTCTCTTTGCTAAGCCCATAGATGGCGGCTGACTCGCAGCGTCGTGTTGCTATAGTTATGGGAGGCGTTCCTATTCTACAGCATCTAGTAGCTGTTACTTTGAATCCGTTTCGTGACTATAAAAAGGAGGTAGGAAATATGTAATCAGTCTCTTAAGCTCTGAAGCCCTTAATCTTTTAAGCTTTTATGTTTTTTCAGTTTAGCTCAAAGTCATGAGCTGGTATTTCGATATAATTATAAACTGTTTAGTTTTATTATGATTGTAAATTACATTTTTGTGACTTGTTCGTTTAGTGTGAAAAGTAGCTTTCTATTTGAACTCAGTATGGCAGTATTTTTAAGGGTATTTAACCATTCGTCAGCAACCTTTCTAAAATTGTTTCAGCTGATTTAATGTTATTCATCATTTTGTTTCAACTTTAATAAACTGTTTTAATTGAACTTTTGTCTTCAATGAATGCCACATATATTTATCTTCTTTATAGCTTTTTAGAGCTGAGCAACTATCATTTCACTGCACTGCTAACTCTGCTAACTTGATATATGTGGAAATTGTTTTTTTCACAATACATACCTTCACATGTGCGCGCGCATGGGTCTGCGCTGCCGAAGGCAGTGTGGACCCGGTGCGAGTTTTTACCCGATCAGAAATGATTTTTTTAGGGGGCACGAAAGGTCAGGGAAGGTATACGCGCGCGCAGCGCGCACGGGACTGCGCTGCCGAAGGCAGTGGGGACCCGGGCCGACTTTTTACCCAATCAGAAATGATTTTTTTTTTAAATTTCTTTTCTTAACACTAAAAGTTACTTTTTGTTTCTGTTACTGTTAGTTTTCTTTTCTTAAGAATAAAAATATGACTTCAGAAGGAATATGTGCGCGCAGCGCACGTATACCTTCACACGTGCGCGCGCATGGGTCTGCGCTGCCGAAGGCAGTGGGGACCCGGTGCGAGTTTTTACCCGATCAGAAATGTTTTTTTAGGGGGCACGAAAGGTCAGGGAAGGTATACGCGCGCGCAGCGCGTGTATCCCTTAAGTTGTGCGCGCGCAGCACGCACGGGACTGCGCTGCCGAAGGCAGTGGGGACCCGGGCCGACTTTTTACCCAATCAGAAATGATTTTTTTTTAAATTTCTTTTGTTAACACTAAAAATTACTGTTAGTGATTCATTAATTTTAGTGATTCATTTGAAAATACTGACCGGCTAGCGGGCGAAGACAGCTAGTTTCATGTTAAAACATGTAATATAATTTACGACATTTCATTTAAAAAAAGAAAGTCGGAAAAATGCTTATAAATAGAAATACTGTATTTGACATGGCTTTCTACAAAGTACTGTGAGTGTGACGTCAAACTGACTCCCAATAAGTAGATGCTATCTTTTATTTTCGGTTCCTTTTAATACTAAGACTATATGTTAGCTGACCCGTCCGGCGTTGCCCGGGCCCATGATTCCTTAAATGAACCTTAAATTTGTATTATTTTATACCTTTACCTCGATTTTGTTTGAATTTCTGTTTTTAAATGAAAGCATCACGAAAAAAAAAAATAATCATCTGTAACAAAATATTTACATCGAACCGAACGAAACACTGCCTTGTGACCCCGGTGCTTGCGACAGCGCATACACGGGCCGCTAACAACATAAAAACATTCTCAAAAATTAACCTGGAACTGAACGAACCCGGCGGCCAATGTCCGGGCCCGTGATGATAACCTTAAATGAACCTTAAAATTGTATGGTTTTATATCTTTAAATCGATTTTATTTGAATTTCTATTTTTAAATGAAAGCATCACAAAAAATAATCATCTGTAACAAAAAAAATTACCTCAAACAGAACGGAACTCGGGTTCGTGACCCAGTGCCTGCGGCACGTATATGCAGGCAGCTAATAACATGAAAAATTTCTCAAAAATTAACCTTGAACCGAACGAACCTCTGACTCGTATTCTGACTCGAACGAACCTCTGACTCCTCTCGCTGCCTGTGGCTGCGGTACCGTACAGCAGGCATGCTACGCACGCGCGGCAAAATCCACTTTCTTCCACCAGGAGCGCAGTATGTTGTATACGAACATCACCAATCCGCTTGAATTTCCAAGACCTTTCAAATAAGGTGTCACATGGTGGTGTCAACTGCAAAATACTTTAATTACACTTTCCACCTCCAGGGGACACAGCGTGTTCTATACGAACAACACCAACGGTCAGGAAATATCAATATCTTTAAAATAAGGTGCAACATGATAGGGTCTACTGCAAAATCATCTAGTTCCATTTTTAACCACCAGGGGGCGCACTATATTGTATACAAACATCCCCAATCATTTGAAATTTCAAGACCTTTATCAACAATCTCCTTGAACTTCCAAGACCTTTCAATTAAGGTTTCACATGGTGGTGCCAACTGTAAAATCCTGTAGTTGCACTTTACACCACCAGGGGGCACTGTGTGCTCTCTTACGAACATCACCAACGGTCAGAAAATACCAATACCTTTAAAATAATGTGCAACATGATAGGGCCTACAAAATCACCTAGTTCCATTTTTCGTCACCAGGGGGTGCCCTATATTTTATACAAACATCCCCAATCAACATGAATTTCAAGACCTTTAAAATGAGGTGTTACATGTGTGGGTCTAGAACGGATTTCCCTCTCAAACTAATTTCCCCCCTTTCCCCCCCTTCAAATCTACTTTCCCCCTTCCCCCCTTTAAAATTGAAAATTCCAAAATCGGAGATATTGATTTTTTAGTATTCGAGTCTAGTCCACCCATGTACAATTTCTTCACCGTGAAGTAATTTGGAGCTGAGTTATGCTCGCAAACGTATGTTTAATCCCTGCCCCCCCCCCCCAAATGGGGGGAACCGTTCGACTTTTTTTATTTTTCTCTTTTCATAACATATCTACAGACCAAGACCTTTTTTCAGACACCTCAACCAAATTTTTACACCTTGCCGTTCTCTCAATTTAGTGGAGAAAGACAAAAACATGTTTCAAATTAATATATAGATAAAAGCAATTAAATCTGAAACTTTTAGCCTAAGCTAAATACTGTATACAAAATATGCAATATGATGTGGCAAAAAACATCTATTTTACAGCTGATAAAAATCGTAGGAATGAAATAAGTGAACTTAGCACCTTCGACTTTTTTCTTTTAGGGTATTGCGAAAACTATCCGTAATTATTTGAAGTATGTTCTGTTAAACATCTGAGAGAATATTAAGATTTTCCTTAAATATCAGTAGAAATTTTAGCATTTTGAAGATCACGAATTTATGAAAAATATAAACTGGTTAAACGAAATTTAAAGATTTCAAATCTTTAAAATGTATATTAAAAACAATAAGAATTTTTGTCTGAATATATATATATATATATTTGAATAAACTTAATGTAGTTCAATTTATAATTATTAAATGGAAATACAGTAAACGCTGCGTAATAAATTCACTGGTTAATGAAATCAGCCGCTTAATATGATCAAATTGTCAGGACCGGAACCAAATCAATACAAACTATTTTGAAACCGAAGCTTAATAAAATCAGCCTCGCCGGTTAATAAACTCATCAGCAGTGAAAATGTCATTTATGCACGCTAAAAAATTTTTTAAATTGTCATAGTTTTTTGTTTTAATTGAAAAACAGGAATCCGCGTTATCTATCTTTTTTGAAAATTTTACACTTGCAGCATAGTGAGCAGCACTGTGAGTATGAACACCACGATTTTTTCTAAAAACAAATAATTATTTAATAAAAGACTGCGCAGTCTCTTCTACCAAAATATTAGAGTTTGAGCGTTTGCATTTTAGGAGGGATGGTGCATTGAATTTTATAAAATTCTATACTAACAGAGATTTCGTAGCTTATCGGTAATGACAAGGCAATGAGGATGAGTTCGTTAAGTGTCTGAAATTGCACCAGGAAATAACTTCGACAATTAACTGTACTAGTTCAACCCACTCTAGACCAGTGGCAGTGTTGCCAGATCTGCCGGATTTTTTATTCAATAATTTTTAATTGTAACATTTGCCTAATAAATTCGAAGATTGATAGTCTATTATATATATCAAACATCACATCTCAAAATTATTGGTGATTATTGAATAAAGATTCCGCCATATTTGGCAACACTGCTTGAGCAGTGATATCAGACTTTGTGGCTTTTTCATTCAAAAGTAACCAATAATTTTGAGAAGTAACATTTGATATACGTAAAAAACAAATCGAAGAATAGTCTATTTTTTTATATATCAAATATCACTTCTCGAAATTATTGGTGACTGTTGAATAAAAAAGTCGCAATGTGTGGCAACACTCTGCTCGAGACGGCGCATCTTATAGGACACTGTCTCCAGTATCTAAAATTGAATATTGTTCAGGAGTTACACGATTGGCAAAAGCCACACCTCTGGTGGAATTTACCTCTGGAATGCTAATGTTGGCTTATAAGAAATTTATCGCAAAGTACTTAAGCGTTATTGTATGTCTATTTAGTTTTGCAAAACTTTCTAGTATGAAGCTGAAGTTTTGTGCAACTGTTGGCTGCTTCAATATAAAGGATAAAACTAAATGCAAGAAAAAAATATCAGCCTACTCAAACTTCTTTTTAAGGAATGCAATCGTCTAAATTTATAAATAAAATAAATTTAATAAAATAAACGTAAAACATTTTAAAGCTGAAAGAGAAGATTTCAAACCAAGTGAAATTTCGGTTTCGTGTTTTGTACAATTTTGGTCGGAATAATTTGAGGGGGAAAAAAACTTTAATAAACAGTAAAAGGGAGGCGGATTTTGGGCTTGAAAATGGACAGGGCTAGACATATATCATTGCACACATGGTGTGCTACGCGTTCTTTATTTCTTCTTCCGCTTTTTTTTTTTTTTTCTTTTCCCCTCCGAAATACGTTGAACACACGGTGTACAATCCTTCTCGAAAAGGTTGACCTGTGGCAGGTGGTTGCACAATAACTTCACCATGTACAACAATAAGTGCATTGATTGTGGACGTACTACTTTTAAGTTAAACGTGTTATTTAGCAATTTAATGTTATTTTCTGGTCCTGTTCTTTATCTGGTATTGTTCTTTTTTCTGTTTCTTTAAAATTTTTTCTTTTAAATAAATTTTTGTAGTTCTTTTTAATTTTTTTCTGATTTTTTGTTTATTGAATTGAAATAACCATTTCCAATACAAAAGATATTTGTTTACAAAAACCTTACAACAATGTCATTTAAGAGCAATTATTATTATGGATAGCGTAATTGTAATCATAATTAAGCGCTATCTCTTCTACCCATGTGCGCAATCACTCCTACCTTATAAGGAGAGATTGCGCAATATAGCTCTTTTGGTTTTATTACAGCTATTGTTTTAAGTTATAACAGGGCAACAAAATAGCAATGGAATTCCATAGAAGAAATATCAATTCAAAATTATGCACTAGTAGTTTAGTAAAAAAAATAATATTTGAATTTTTTATATCGTTCTGTCGAATTGTGAGCAAACTCTCCTAGCTTTACCTTAAATAAAAATCTCAGATTATTTTAAAAAGAAAAAAAAAAAAATATTAAAAAATATTATTAAGCAACAGTTGATAAATTTGTTTCTTATTAAAAAAAAAAATCTAATTGCAATGCATGCGTTATCATATTTTTTTTTTAATTGTTTTTTATAAAAAAAATGCATTAAAAATGCTTGCAACATATCAAAATGAGTGAATATTTCTCATTACCTATTCTTGAAACAATACGCAAAACATTTGAAATAAATACACTTAATGTATTTTAGAGTAGTTTTTAACAACAGCAGTAATAAAAAAATGTAATAAAAAACCGTCTTTTGTTATGCTATTTCGATTTAAATCCAGACTTTATGCATTTTAAATTTAAATTTTAGATTAAGCCGTTTCCTTAGGAACTTCTTAGGGAGTCTAGTATAAACGGAAAAAATAATGTTTTGTCAGCCATTAAAAAACATATCCTTAAAAACATGATTCTTTCTTTCTTTCTTTCTCTTTTTTTCAATTAAATTAAGTAACATTTTTAGTTTCTCCAAACTAGTTTTTAGGTATATTTTTTATCATTAATGAAGTGGGTGCATTGTAAAGATCCATGCTGCTGAATTAAATCAAAAGCTTATAATTTTAATAATATACATAAATTGTGGGTTTTTTTAAATATCTTTTCTGTGTGTTTTTTAAATGAAACAAAGAAACTTTTCAGACAAATAAATTTATTATTATTTTTGTTGATTTTTTTGTATTTTTTATGCGATTAAATTTGAGTTAACCCGCATTGGACCGCCGTCCTATTTATAGGACAGTTGAATTAAATGTCAATAATGTAAAAGAAACATTTAAAATCTGCAAAAAACATGACATAATTTTTTAGAAATAGACAAAATTATTTAAATTACTGTGAAAAATGGAATTTGAAAAAAATATTAATTTGGAAAATTTACTTTAAAATTACCCCTGAAAAATGTCATAATTTTAACCGTTCAAAAATAATATATTTTTTTTTTTTCCAGAATCGACCGCATGCAATTTTTAGTAGTTCATCAGTGCTGTTCAAAAATGTAAAAGGATCCATAAGAAAAATAAATATTGCAGGCATTTGATGATGTTTTTGTAACTGGCCTATAAATAGGACAACAGTCCGATACACACCTGTTTCTCAAATTACTCGCATTTCTAAATCGCTTTCCTTGAATTCGGGGAACAATCTTTTCACGTTGTGAGAGACGTGTTGCAACCATAGACCTTATATAATAGACCACGCATCCCTCCTCATTATCTGTCTGCGACATGAAGTAGTTCCCCCAGCGAAATTATCACGTGATGTACGCCAGAAGAGAGGGACGAGAATGAATATTATGTGATTTTTCCGTAGGAAAGAAAGTAGTTTAGAGTTTTTTAATTTCTGTATTGTACACACACTTTTTATTTAAGCCTTTAGATTTACGCATCGTTGGAAAGATAAAACGTCATAGATTAATTATAAAAAAATTCTTTTGTGAGAAACCATTTTAAAGGGGAGAATTTTTCGTTTGAATTCTTACAAAAATAAGTGCTTTCTTATGGAAGAATCGCCCTCAACTCCATGTCACGTGACATACGGTGCTGACCGCAAAGGATGAAAGTTTCAGATTACACCCTCATGTTGAAGACATTCACTATAATGGGAAGTCCTATTGGTGGCGTAGTCTATATATATAAGGTCTATGGTTGCAACTGAAGGGTGAAATGTTCTCGAATTACTTTGTATCAGTTCGCTTCGCCAAACTGGTTCTTTTGTTTATTATGTTACATATACGCATGTGAAACTTGGTTTTAGAACGTTCGTATATTTCCATTACTTCAGTTGCTCATTTATTTTGTAGATGGGAGTGTGTCTGGAGATTTTTAACGTTGTAAAATGGCCAAAAATTTTAAAACAGCTGAGGAAGCTCTTGAATATATGAATTCTTTATCTGATGAAGAATTAGATGATCCTGAAATGATCATTACTCCGCCGGAACCTGACGCGGTCAGTGACGAAGAAGAAATAGACGATTCTATCACAAATTGTAATAAAATAAAGAGAAGTGGGGATCCTGAAATTCTAGATACTGCTGGAACTATAGGCATTTTGTCGAAAATCTGTGAAGAAACTAACAAAGAAGATATAAAACCACCTAGATGGAAAAAATGTGAACCGTGATTTTCGCTTTCAACGTGTTCTTTTCCTTCTGAAGATAATCAACACATTATAGATCAGATATCTGGAAAAACTCCCGTTGAACTTTTTCATATGATGGCTAATGATATGATATCGCATAGAGTTACGGAGACTAATAGATATGCAGCGCAGAAGAATGAGCATTCTTTGAATGTGAACGAAAGTGATATAAAAAAGTTTATAGGCATCCTGTTTTACAGTGGTTATCAGATTTTACCACGTGAAAAAATGTATTGGGAAAACGCTCCCGACACCAGCACAACTTTGGTGAGTCCAGGAAACGATACAGTGACATAAAAAGATGCCTAAATTTGAACGATAATTCGGCAATCAACAAAGAGGATCGTTATTAAAAAATACGTCTACTTTTAGAAAAATTTAATATTGCACTGCAACAATTTGGAATTTTTTCAGAAAACCTAACAATCGATGAAAGAATGGATTAAATTTGAGTTAAATAAAATAATAATAATAATACATGATTCCACAGAATAATTTAATCGATATGATTTCTATTCATTCAAAAATAAAATAATAATATTAATAATAATAACACACTAATTTTATGAGTGGAAATTTTTGCATCGGAAGAAGACGTAAGGAATATAATAAAAACAGAGAATTGTTTTAAATATTAAAATTTTGTATATTTTGCATGCATAGATGTAGTTTGAAACGTAATCTTGCATTATTTAAAAAAAAAAAATGTTTAACAATGTTTTCTGAAAAAAATAAAAGTATTTTCAGAAATGTTAGTTGCTGGATTGCACTACAAAGCAATAAAAAATTACTAAAAATGATTTCGTGTCAACAATAACTCCATGATTCTTTGATTACGATTATTATATACAGTTGCTAAGAAAATTTACTTTGACTTCTTAATTTCAATGTTAATTTCAAATATTATAATATTACTTCATTTTATATTCATCTCCTTCAAACTAACATATGCCGAGTAAATTTAACATAATATTTATGCAAAAATCATAAATCTAAACCTGAATTAAATTTACTTTATTTTAAATCACTGCAATAACTAAGTAAAATACATTGAAGAAAATTTCAGATGGAATATAAAGACATCACGTCACATATTAAAAATTAACCCTTTTGCCGAAACTAATGCTCTAGATCAGTTAAAATAGTATTTGCAACTTCAGGGAAGTATTTATTGAAATTACACTAATAATTTTAATGAATCATATTTTACATATAAAATGGCAATCAATATTTGAAACGATTGCGCAACCATTACAGTTAAATTTAATACTAGATACGAATAATGAAATCTCTGTACTTTACACCACTGACCAGAGGTGTGAAGTTGCTATATAATTTTTCTTTCTTGACAATACTGAGCGAATGTTAATGTACAGTCGGGAAAAAAAATGTAACACTCGATGCAACTTTGTTGCAAATCGATGCACAAAAAAAAAAAAAAAAAAAAAAAGTAATACGTATCATTTGATTGGGAACTGAGAGGACTTTTAGAAAATGAAGTGAAATTTTTAATTGCGGGTCTCTACATATTAAAACGCGCACCAACCTTGATTTTTTTCAATAGTAATACGCTATTTAATTTTATATTTGAATTCCTGGGTTCGCGACAATGCGAAAAAGTACATTGGTTGTATATTTTACTTTTTTTTTTTTTTTTTTTTTTTTTTTTTTTTAATGTAGTTATAAGCGTTCAAAGTTTGAAAGTGCTAATGTTATATTCATATTTCACAAACTTTTATTTATCCAAAAAAATAATTCGATCGATATATATATAATTTATTTTATTTACTTATTTATTTATTTTTTACGAGATACAATGAAGAAGCCCAAACATAATCCATTATCACTTTTGATTCTAAAAATATTTTTCATTGTACAAAATATTAATAAATTAAAATAAAAAAAAATAATAATAATTATACAGACACGACATTATTTCATTATTTAAAACATGAAAATCTGACATTTTAATTTAGTGCCAGAGGCCTACTGCTAAACTTGTTAATATCGACAAATTCTTCTTTAATTAATTCGTGACGATCTAAATTCCATGATAAAGTTTTCATTAAATCAAACCAATGTGTTTCAGCTGCAGATACTGTAACAAATAACGTTGGAAGTCCAAACTGTCTTATAGCCGCAAAACAACGTTTTTTCTCTTTTTCCCAATAAGGGGGAGGTGTGCCTTGGGGGGACTCATGTCAAAGGTGTGCCTTGGGGGGACTCATGTCAAAGTTGTACCTTGAGGGGACTCATGTCAAATTTGGGCCTGGGGGGGGACTCACGTCAAAGTTGGGCCTTGGGGGGACTCATGCCAAAGTTGTACCTTGTGGGGGACTCATGTCAAAGTTGTACCTTGGGGGGGACTCATGTCAAAGTTGGGCCTGGGGGGGGACTCATGTCAAAGTTGGGCCTTGGGGGGACTTCATTCAATAAATCCCCATTCAATAAACCGACTGAAATAGGCCCTTAGAACTATTAAGATTAAGAGTGACGTATAAAAATTCGACAACGCTGGGCCTTGGGTGGGACTCATGTCAAAGTTGTACCTTTGGGGGGGGGGGACTCATGTCAAAGTTGGGCCTTGAGGGGACTCATGTCAAAGTTGTACCTTGGGGGGGACTCATGTCAAAGTTGTACCTTTGGGGGGGACTCATGTCAAAGTTGGACCTGGGGGGGGACTCATGTCAAAGTTATGCCTTGGGGAGGACTTCATTCAATAAATCCCCATTCAATAAACCGACTGAAATAGGCCCTTAGCACTATCAAGAGTGACGTATAAAAATTCGACAACGCTGGGCCTTGGGGAGACTCATGTCAAAGTTGTACCTTGAGGGGGGACTCATGTCAAAGTTGGGCCTGGGGGGGAACTCATGTCAAAGTTGGGCCTTGGGGGGACTTCATTCACGAAATTCCCATTCAATAAACCGACTGAAATAGGCCCTTAGCACTAATTAAGAGTGACGTATAAAAATTCGACAACGCTGGGCCTTGGGGGGATTCATGTCAAAGTTGTTCCTTGGGGGGGGACTCATGCCAAAGTTTGGCCTGGGGGGGGACTCATGTCAAAGTTGGGCCTTGGGGGGACTTCATTCAATAAATCCCCATTCAATAAACCGACTGAAATAGGCCCTTAGCACTAATTAAGTGTGTATTATAAAAATTCGACAACTGTACCGACTGAAATAGGCCTCTAGCACTAAAAAAAAAAAAAAAAAAAAAAAACGAAATATGACCTATATTTATTTTTACATAAAATGAATCCTTATGCTGAATAATATGGATGTGCAAATTTGCAGCTCATAGCAGTTATTAGGTTTCGAGATATAAATAAATATTTCTTTTGGAGAGGCTTAGGGGGCTATCTCTTACATAGTTTTGCATGAGATAACGAAGAAAATCTTAAAATATAACACAGAAAATTAAACAAAATATTTTTAGTTTTTATTTACCTGTCAAACTGTGTAACAACAATGTCAAACGCGAAGAAATGAAACAAAAAAAGATTATTTTTATACATTATTGTTAACAAACGAATTCTTGTTTTCTAACGTAACCAAGACTTTGACCGTTCTTCTAAAATAAAAGAATATAGAAAAGAAAAAGAGAAAGTGACTATGCGTATTTGTACTAAACCCTTATTTTACGTTGGAAAAAATATACACAAGGAAAAAATCAACTGAAAAGGCGGGGCTTACTGTTTAAAATAGAGAAACAGGTGGAACGTAAAAATAGTCAATTAACAAAAACGAGTGGTATAGAAATGCGATGCAGACTTCTTTGATTGCTTCTTAACCACGGTCATAGTCAAAATGTTAATTATTTAGTTAATACATTGCTTTATTTTCTCTATTTATTTATTTATTTTTCTGTAAGAGGGGGGGGGTTATTATTTTAAGGATGCTTTAGTCTTTAAAAATTATTTTTATAAGTATATTTTAATTAAGAAACGATATTTTCATTCAAATTACAAAACAAATCTTACAGTTTCAAAGATTTAAACTGACCAAAACTGGTAAGTTCGATTAAAATTGTTTAATGTTTACTTCATGATACATTACAGTGATTTATCAGAGAAGATTTAGTTTATGTATCGTTATTTGTATATATGTATATGTATGTAAGTTATTTCAGTTCGTATATTATTTCAAACCTATAAAATAAAGTGAAGAAAAATTTAAGTTTTATTGTTGATCAGTATAGCCACGATGACACTTTTGAAATGAAAAATATCGCACACTTTTCAAAGAACGCTGTCCAACCATAAAAATGTATTCTCTAATGAAGTACTTAACACTTTCACGACCGCATGTTTCTGTCATTTTGGCAGTTAGCTCCGCCTGTAGGCGTTATTCTTGTATATTACATTATTTTAAATTATTTTTTTTCTCTATTCATGTTTATAATATATATAGATATGTATTACAGTTATGCTCTTTCTAATTGAATCCATAATGCATTGTCTATAAATGTTAATATTGGGTGTATTGTTAAATAATGGTGTAACCTATGTAACTTAAGGAACGCCCACTACCGGTGTTACAGATTTTCAAATGACGTGGATTCACTTCATCGGTCGTGAAAGTGTTATGTATCTACGTATTTAAATAACCGAAATCAGGGATAACCAATACACCGCAAAAAAAGTAGTACTTATATCCTTATTAATTTTTATATTACATTTTTTCTTAAAACATTTCCGTGGTGAAACAGTAAAATATTGTGTAATTTTTGAGGAATTTTAATTGTATTTTTCTTGATATACAGATAAACCCCTAACACATTTTTGGTTATATCTCTATGAACATTAAAGTAAAGTATAAAAACTGTATACGTTAACTTTAACACTTACTTACACACTGTCAGACTCTCAGGAATTCAATTCTGAAGTCAAAATTAGGGGTTGCTATTGCAAAAAATTAAAGTTGGCGCTCATTTCAACATTTAAATGACCCCTAATTCAAAATTTGACATCATTTTTTAAAAGTGCACTTAATTTCCTGTTCAATGGTGTCTATTAGGTTGTTTTACGTCAATTAATAACGAAATTGCAGCGAGTGTTGCGTTTTTTTTTTTTTTTTTTTTTTTCGACTGTACATTTTTTGTGATTTTTAGTATTTTCATTATTATTTTATTATGCTTAGTTTAGGTTTTAAAGATGCATGTGGCCGATATTCAGTAACGTAACAACATTTTTACCTTAAAATGCCAAACATTTGTATTAAACCAATTTAACTGGAAATATTTATTTAATATTATTTATAAGAGCACTTGGGAAATAAAAAAAAAAGGCATATCAATGTTGTATTGAACAAAAATTTCCGGATTTATCTGTTCAATTGACCGGTTTAAATTTTGCGTAAGTCCCATAAATTTTTAGAGTACGAACCATTACATAACGCCCGTGATAGTTTTTTGCCGTTTACAAGGTTCGTACCGACCAGCCCTTTTGTAGGGATTCTTTCTACCAGAGCCTGATTAAGGGGGAAGCACACATTATACACCGTTATTTTTTAACAAATACTTTCCTCCTATAATAAACAGAAAATTCTCATTAAAAATTATTTTGAATGAATTCTGGTGTCTAATAACGGTGAGTAAATTGGATTGTTTTACGCCGTTCATTTTTTATAAAAAATATTTCCTCGTCAAAGCGTGGAATTTCTATGACATGAGGTAAAAAATAATTGTAAAAACATTCCGGTGAGAGCGGAGATAATGTGTGCTTCCCCCTTAATCAGGCTCTGCTTTCTCCACAGTATATATAAAATAAAATTCTATTAAATTTGTAAGCTTATTTTATAAAATTTTATTGGTGCCGAAAAATAATGATTGTGCGAACATGGCACTAACTTTTTTTTTTTTTTCCTAAACTTTCTTTTAGAGAAAGAGAAAGTACTCGTAGAGAAAGTATTGTTTTGTGCCACATTTTCGAAATTGCGTTTTTGTTATATTTGCACGTTTTGAGGTTCCCTGAATCTGAAAAACATGCTTTTAGCGGTTTCTCTGCGTGTGTGTCTGTGTTTTATCAGCATATCTCAAGAACAAATAATAGCAGAAAATCCAAACGTGGTACTCTAAATGTGTAACATATATTGATGCTACACTAAACTTTTCATTGAGATCAAACAAATGGTTCGTGTACAGGGACACCCAAGATAATTTAAATGCATTACGTCTGTGGGGAAAATTGCAGGTTAGTAGAGTTTAAACATCCATTGATATCTCTCAACCAAATGAAACGATTATATGTTTTTTATAAGAGTTAAAATATGTTTCCTGTAGAGAATGGTATGGAAATCATTCACTGTTCGTTTACAAGGTTGCACAAAAGAACTAGAGTATAGTGTACAATACTTGAAAATTGTTGGAAGTATATTTCAGGTGGTGCCGTGTCTTATTAATATAGGATTATATTTGTTTGCACCATGTGTTGTGTACATAACCTTCAGAAGATATACAGGGCTGTCTGTAATTAAGCCGTAATTTTATTATTATTATTATTATTATCGTTTGTGGAACTGCTTTACCATAATATTTTTACATGTCCAGAAAAGCTTCATAGCCATATGGTAAATAATGTATTTTATTAAGCTAAATATTTATCTTTTTTTTTTTTTTTTTTTTTTTTTTTTTTTTTACACGTTTTGAGGTTTTTTGGAAACTGAAGTCAAGTTTTTAATTGATCTTTGATCTGTGTCTCAGCATAAATTAAAACAAATAATTTCAGGCGATTCCAATGTTGTAATTTGAAGTCAATACGTTAATTACCAGAAAAGTTTGATCAAGTTTGATAAGCTTCAAGGAATGTTGCATGTGAAAGCGTTCTGAATAATTTTTAAATGAACTTTTGAATTTAATAACGATTATGTATAAATGTAGGCACAATAATGAAACGGGGGTTTGAGAGGGCGGCAGCTCCTCCTCACATAGAATTATGTATCAAGTTAAATTGTTCGGTAGCCTAATTTGAGTTGCTGTAACATACGTTTATATAACATTACTCGTTTATCTTATGCCTTAATCTCCATTCTGTATTTATAGTAATAAATTTCAAGTTAAGAGCATGAGTCGTGTGAGTGGCACACCGGATTATTGTTTTTTCTTAGTCCTATATTTCCTCCCTTCGCCCGTTGTGCTTTATACAGTTTAAAAAAAAATTGATATGCGTCAACATACTCTTTAAAATCAAAGATCGCAAAAATGCTCAGATTTCAGTAAAAATATTTCTTATAGAGATTTTAAGATATTTTAATCGTGGTGTAAGCTTTATAGAAGATATCAAAAGGAAAATGGTACTATGAAAAATTGGGCTCAATTAATATGATTAAAAAAATACATATAAATAATTAGATAAAAATAAAGGCAGTTTATAAATACTAAACTTACCTATACGAAAAACCAATGCTAATATATGTTGCAGAAATGCTTACAATTTGCTCATCCAAAAGGAGAGAAAGTTTGCATGCTACATCTTTAAAAATAAGCAATTTTTTTTTTCTTTTTCACTACAAGGCTAGTAACTCTGTTGCTAATTCTGTGCTTCTTTACACTTTGTAACATTATTCTCCATATTTTTTATCTTCGAAAATTTACTTCCGAAATCATTAACAATTTCTATTTCAGTAAAAAATGAATAACTAATTTCGACGAGAATTTCCTTTACTTACAAAAGTCTAATTGCGAAAAGCTCTTACGTCTTAAAGTAGTCCCCTTAATTACCTTTTAAAAGATCGATTGTGGATATCTAGATTGAATAAATCATTTAAGGTATTTCGTAAAAAACTAGTCTTTAAAGTTTAAAAAAAAAAAAAAAAAAAAAAAAAAAAGAAAGATAATGTTATTTTTTTCTATTAATTCCAGAATTTTGAAAAGTTTTTAAATCCAACGTAATGGATTGACTTAATGGACCTTAAAGAAATGTTATTTTATGAACAGAACATATTTTTATTAAAAAAAAAGGCTTTTGTCTCTTTGGTGGAATATTACTTGTGTTATGTTCATGTTGTTTATGATTTTAAGTTAAAATCTGCTGACATTTCTGGATTAAGTCCAGATGTCGGGTTAAGAAACAAAAGTGGAATGATTTTTTACATACAAAAATAATAAATAAATAATTTGAACTTGATAATACCATATTTTTCCGCGTATAACCTATATACCACATAATTTAACTTTACACCAGAAATCTTAATTTACAAACATCATATCTTTTACCTTTCATCATAGCTGCCAATATTTTTAATTTATTCCGGAGTACTTTTAGCCCGCCTTTATTTCGCACCACTTTGTTTAGAGAAAAAAATTCTCCAATATATAACTTCGATAAAATAAGAAAAAAAAAAAAAAAAAACTTTAAAAAAGTAAGTGGTGCGAAAAAAAAAGCGGAGCTAAAAGAACTCCAGAATAAATTAAAATATTGGCAGCTATTCCTTTCTAATACAGGAAGTACAAAAAAAAAAAAAAAAAAAAAAAAAAAAAAAAAAAAGAAGAAGATTTATTTGTTAAAAGATATATTTGTTTGTTAATTAAAATTTCTGGTAAAGGGCTCATTTAATAAACGATTATACACCGAAAATACGGTATGTGTTTTTGCAAGTTCTTTTTCCACTTATGTATGTATTTATTCATTTATTTTAGTGTGCTCTTATTAATATTATACTATTAACTCACCGCAGTTGAGTTTTGGGAGAGATTCTAAATGGATACACAAAAGTGAGATTAATTTGAAACATTCGTTATTTAATGAAATTTTATTACAGTTTAAAACTTCTTAACTTTAAAAAATATTCTAATTGTATCCAATAAATAAATAAATAAATAAAAATAACAATTTCAGTAAGTGAATTAACATCAAATTTGAAACAACATAAAAATAAAAAAAGAATCACTGCATCATTTTGTTTTTTGAAAACGTAAAAAAATATATGACACACACATTACGTATTATTTCTTTTTATCTGTCGTGAAATTACTCGTAACTGTGACTTTTTCTACGTGAATATGGTTTAGACTGGATTTTCATTTTTTATCTAAACGTTTTCAGATGTTAATATTTATATAAAAAGAGTTGATATATCCTTTAATCATATTTCTTCTGACCATGGGAGCCTCTGCGCAAGTGAGTCAACGAGTCCATTGTTAAAATAGGGGTGACAACCATTGTCTTTAAAGGGAAATAACCGATAAAGAAACACCGATGACTAGATGTTTACTAAATCGCAACCTGTCGGTTAATATGGCACTTTCCCAGCCTTTGGACTCGTCCTCACTGCTAATCGTAGGAAACGTGGTTACACTATATCAATATTACATACAATATACAACGTTCAGTTAAAAATGCAATTTACAAAAACTACGCCTATGTGTGAGTTTTACCGTTTAAAAGTAACCCAAAACATCGAATATTTAAAGGTTTTAAATATTCCTTACGGCCACATGTCCCTATGCAATTTTCAATCCTTGTAATGTCCTCCCTTGAATTTTGTAAATTTGTTTTATTGACTGTGTATATATTTATTCTTTAAAATAATTTTATTTATGAAACGCTTTATAAGTTTTCTCACTATGCAAGATAACGGCGTTAAAGGAATTTCAAATATAGATTAAATCCCATGATTCATCACAAACACCTATTGACAAATTTGACATACAGTATCCAATATCCCTTAGCTGCAAATTCTCCAGATTTTGTATCTCACTGTTGTCTCCGAAAAACATGATTGCGTGCATTTAAAAAATATCCGTTAAATACTCACCAATTTCCTTTTTTACGTAAATTTTTCATCACATTACCGAAACCTATATTTTTCACATTACGAAACTTATATTTTAAGAAAAATTTTCATTATTTTTTGTGAAGGTGCAGTTTTAAATCTTTCGTATATTATGAAGTTTCCGTTTCAATTTTACTTATTCTGGGAAGGGTCAGTTTAGAGATTGTCAGTTGTTATGAAATAAGATCAATTTTCAAACTAATTTTTACTTGATGGACATGAGAAATGCACTTTTTTTCACAGTCCATTTGCCAAATTTTCAGTTTTATATTCCACGTTATGAAAATAAAATATTTCTGATCCCGATTGGTGAAACGTGAAAATAAAACGCCACTGATTAAAATAATTATCATAAGAAAAGTAATAATGTTTAATCGGAGCTAATTGATGAAATGCGAAATTACTTTACCGCCAATCGAAAAAGAAATCGTGATTTTTATTTTATTTTATTTTACAGAGGTGATTTCCCAAATAATTGGCTATTCGTCGACAGATCGACAAATTTTCTATTTTGGTAAGCGTCTATTTTACGAAATATGCCAAATTTTGTTAGGATATTTCCAAAATACGATATTTTATCAGCTTTAGACTTTTTATAAGTGTAGATAATCAATAAACCATCAGAAATACAAAATAAAATAGATTTTCATTTTTTATTTTATTTTTATCTGCAGCAAAATCCGATTTTTCAGAATTTAAAACTGATAGATTTAATAGATTTTTAAATTATTTCATGGGGTAATGGAGTTCAAAATATATTCTTAAATCAGAATTCTACTGTAGTTGAAGTTCAAAACTTTTTTAAACTGAAATTTCAGTTAGGATCTGGGAATTTTTCCAGTAATCTAGTTCAAAGATAAAAAATAAATAAATAAATAAATAAATAAATAAAATAAATAAATAAATATAAATAAATAAATAATGTTTCTCTTCGTAGGGAAAGGGAAAAAAAAGTCTCAAAACAAATGGAAAGGTTTTTAAAGTGACTTCTTGCTTGTGTTCTTTCTTATCAATATTAGATAGCTCTTTTAGATTTCAAACATGAAAAAAAAAAAAAAAAAAAAAGGAAAAGAAAGGAAAAGAAAGAAAGAGAAAAAAAAAAAAAATCTTTCAGAAATTCTATGCTAGTGAATAGATTTTATTTTCAGCAATAGCAAATGACAATTTTAGATAAACTCAATTCATAATTGTAATAATTTACTAATATTATCATAACTGTTTAAACTTATAACTATTTACATTATATTTTTTATTAACTATTTAAATAACTTAAAGCATGTGTATTTGCTTCAGGAATTTCAGTAGTCAATACTGATAATAAAAACTTTTAATTCAGATTTCCAAATTTGAAATGGAAAGCATATTTTTATACGTTCGAGAAAGTCTCTAAAACATAAATGTAATCACAATGTAAATATAGTGTTAGTCAACAGCAGGGCTATTTCTGCTGCCACCAACATTTTCTAACAGTTATCATTATCATCCACTGAATCACACTCTCATACATATGCACACACCACACAGAGATTTAATAAATAAATAAATAAATAAAAATAAGTTAGAAATTATTCATCGTCGTAGACTTTGTACCAGTAATAATGAGGGGCAGTGAGAAAACAAAATCGAACTCTCCGCCTTTTTTTTTTTTTTCAACACATTTTCAAAAATGCGAAAATTTTGCCTCTTTTCCCACCACTTTTTTCATAGAGGAATCCCTATTTTATTCTTAAAGTAATACGCCGGGATTAAACAGTATAGAAATTATCGAATTTTATTAATGAGAACAAAAACGGCATAAATTTCTCATTTCTCAAAGTGTCCTTAAAAAAAAAAAAAAAAAATGCAGAGACTACGACCCTTGTTCATAGGGGTTGAAGTCTCAACACTTTTTTCAGGAACTTTCACTTATCCAAATCTTCATCCTTCTTTTTTTTTTTTTTTTTTTTTTTTTTTTTGCTACCGCTATTTTTATACTTTAATCAATTTTAACAATATATAAAATAACCAATAACAGCCGCTATTTTTACACTAATTTGCAAATCAAACGCTTGATTTTTGCCGCCGCTGCCGCGATACACACAAACTAAAGATCCTAGAAAAACTACATTCCAAAACTGGCGTACAGTCAATAGAAAAAAATTAAATGTTCTTCACACGCCATAAATTTTAAGTCAGCACAACCGGTTTCGAAAGGACGTAGTCTTTCTTCATCATGTGCAAACACGTGCTACTAGATAAATTAATAAATAAATAAAATAAATTTAATTGATTTCTCCTTCTCTTTTTCCCCCTTTTTTTTAGTGTGTGTGTATGTGTGTTCTTCTCTGATTGGTCCTGCTCTGCATGATGCTTCCTATTGGTTGTTTGTGTTGCTCCTCTCCCTCTGTATTTTGCCTTGCATTCAGTCTGGCTTTTGCCTCCAAGGCAGTAGCACGTGTTTGCACCTGAGGAAGAAAGGCTACGTCCTTTCGAAACCGGTTGTGCTGACTTAAAATTTATGGTGTGTTAAGAAGTTTTAGTTTCTTTCTAAAGATCCTAGATTCACCAAAATGTGTACAGTTTACACAACTGTTACCTATAACACGTGTATTAATTTTCAGCTCAATTTAATAAGAAATCTAGACGCTATCGCACTTCAAACAATTTTAACCCGAAGTGTATAATGATAAAGATTTGTTCTTGTGTCATTGTAAAAATCATGAATGCTAGATTCACCAAAATCAATAGGGTTTGTGCTACGTTAACCTATAACATACGTATCAACTTTCAGCTCATTCGAATAAAGCATTAAGGGGTACATCACGGATCGTCAACGTCCTCCAAAACTCTCGTTATTCTATAGCGAAATTTGTTTATAGAATTACTCATTACCTAGTTCCTATATTCAAATTCTGTTTTTATGTTTTGAAAATACGCAACGGTTAAATTAGTAACTGTTTTACAAAAATTTATTTTTAAAACTGTTTTAATTTGAATTTTGAGCTTGAAATTCCGAATTTTTACTAAATGCATTTTTCTCATTTTTTAGCTCCAAAATAAAATCTTAAAAATTTTTAAAAAAGTCAATTTTTGGAAAACAAGTACTCGTTTAATGGTTATGAAGTTTCTAAATGTGAAAACGGAATTAAAAAATATAAATTAGGTTATTCTATAAACAAATTTCACCATAGAGTTAAACGGGATTTAGTGAGTTGAGACTGGGAAAACGTAACAAGATGTGAGCAACATTAGGACGCTATCGTGTTCACTCACATACATACCCACATACATACATACATACATCGCGAAAAATTGTGTATAATCATAGATATCCACAAAAGGAAGCTTCTGTAAAAACCAAAGTTGGAGTTTCAATACTAGATATCATGTGATAGATACAAATATTTGCAACATTGTGTTATCATTCTTTTTTGAACTCTTCGAAATACAATATCCATTTTGCAAATCATGACTGTAATACTTTCCTTACATTTAATATTCGGAAAGTAAATGTGCGCAAGCATCAATTTTAAATTATAAATTTGCGACAAAAGTTTTACTTACAAGGAAACATTAAAAAGGTGTCATCTTCAAAAATTATTGAAAAAAAAAAAAAAAAAAAAAAATTGTATGTGATTCTACTCTTCAGAAAACCTCAAAAAATGAAAATATTATTGGCTGAAATTAATTACAGCGGCCACAAAAAAATATCAAAATTAAGCATATTTGGCGATTTCACACTGCTAGACGATTGTTTTTCAGTACTTGGCGGAAAAACAAAACACGGTTCTGTACGTACACGGCAATCTCACTGCTAGCAAATGTATCGCCTAACAGCGCTAAATCGCCAAATATGCTTAATTTTGATAATTTTTTGTGGTCGCTGTAATTCATTTTAGTCGATAATTTCTTCATTTTCTGGTGTTTCATGAAGAGTAGAATCACATATATTTTTTTCCAATACTTTTTGACCATAACACCTTTTGAATGTTTCCTTGTTAGAAAAACCGCACATCATATAACCCTACTGTTAAATTTAGGATTATTATTATTATTATTATTATTATTACTATTATTATTTTGTGTGTGTGTGTGTGTGCGTGTATTCCTTCGTCTTCTGTCCTGTTCAATTATACTACAAACTTTAGTACCATTCTTGCAAGTAGTTCGCACTACAGAACACTTTAAGCGCGGTCATTTAAAATATAACTATATATATATACGTATATACGTACACACATACACAAATGTATTAACATTTCAAAACTTAAAAAAATGAAATTCCTTTTTACAATGCAGATGGAATAAAAAGTTAAGTGAGAAATTGTAAATGTCATCAACATTTACTATTTATACTTCAAATATAATAAATGTTATTTTTAACATACAAATCATTTTATTTCATTTAAGTGATTCTTGAGTGAAATAACATATGAAATGATAAAAGCTGTTTTCCAATGTTAAAAAGACTTTTTAAAAAAAGAAAAAAGTTAAACAGAATTAAATAAGAGTTGTTTCATGGTGTTTTATGACCAATAAAAAGTGCATTTTGAATGTCTTTTCTTTTCTTTCTTTCTTTCTTTCTTTTTTTTTTTTTGAAGTGTAAAAAGAAAGAAAGAAAAATCAACTGAATAGAAAATTTGTCTCCATAGATTTTAAATAATTGAAATTTTTAAACCTTTTTCACTGTAGACTAAGTGCAGTCAGCAGCAAATATGTTTTCTATAAGGGAAAAAAATATTGTGTTCATAATATATGAAAATATCTCGATTGTAATTTAATACATAGGGAATATATCAAACCGTAATTTACTCTAAAAATACTGTTTGATTTTCATCCATCTTTAAAAATATAGTGAGTCTTGGTCTTGGAAAAGGAAAAAAAAAAAAAAAAAAAAGTATTAATTGCTTGTTAAAATGCACGTGGGTATATTTTTGTAAAGTGAAAGAACTGAAGTCGAAAACTATTATTATTTTATTTTATTTTTTATTCGATTATTAAGAATAAAAGTAAAAGTAGCACACAATAGAATAGAATTATAAAATTTTTAATACGTACATCTCTTGATTTCTAAAATCACGATACTTCCCTGTTGAAGAATATATGCCAATGAACGTGTTTGAAAATGGAACTAAAAACAATTTCACTTGTTTTCAGCATTTTTTTTTTTTTTTTTTTTTTTTTTTTAATTTTCTTACACATAAAATGTTTTCTTTAAATTTGGAATTTTTAGTACATTTAAAGCATAATGATTTATACACCTAAATAAATATGCATTGAAATAAGTAATACAGTTTTATTGTTTCTGCGCAAATTATTGTATTCTATTTTTTTTTATTATACAGGGTGGACAAAAAGTCACAAGTTTTTTAAAAATTAAATAAAAAAGCAACCATGATAGATAGAAAAACCAAATGAAAGGTATTTTATTGCGAAATGATGGGCATTAATGTATCAAGTTTTCAAAATGTCGTCCGTCAATTGCAACAAGGTGTTGCATGCGCATGTAAAAATTCTCAATTGCAGCATGAATTTGTGTCTCTGGAATGGCTTGAATTTCCTCACGTATTCTATCCTTAAGCATCTCCAAATCTTGTATTGGATTCGCATAGACTTTATCTTTGACGGCACCCCACAGAAAAAAGTCGCAGACGTTTATGTCTGGAGAATACGGAGGCCAATCAATACCTCCTCCAGTTTTCTCGGGAGCACCTAGACCGATAATTCGGTTTTGGAAGACATCAGAAATTCTCTTCAAATTCTCTTCAGTTGAGTGGGGGCGTGCTCCATCTTGCTGGAACCAATAATTGGTGATCATGCCTAAGCGCCGGATAGATCTGAAAAATTTTTCGAGAATCTGTTCCTTGTAAACAGCTCCTGTTATAGTCTCAGTTAAAAAAATTGGGCCGATTATTCTTCCATAACTGATGGCACATCAAACAGTTATTCTTTTTGGATGAAGAGGACGCGCAATCCCAAGGTGAGGGTTTTGTGTACCCCATACACGATAATTTTGTTTGTTGACGTATCCGTCCAGTTGAAAGTGTGCTTCGTCAGTGAACCAGACTTTCTTGTAATCCAATTCTTTTGTGCGAATACGTCCCAGCATTTCATTAGCGAAGTCTAACCTTTTTTTCTCAGACTGTTCCGTTAATGGCTGCTGAGTCTGAATTTTGTAGGGAAAGAGTTTCAACATGTCATCCATAATATTCCGTAATGACGACCGAGTAATTCCGAGCTGTTTCGCGGCCTTTCGCTGAGATGTAGTGGGCAAATCTTCATACAACTTTTTAACCCTTTCTACGGCCTGCGGAGTCGTAACTGTCACGGGACGCCCAGTTCTTGACTCGTTATCATCCAAAACTCTTCCAGTCCTTTCAAACTTCTCGATCAGTCTGAAAACACAAAATAAACAAACTGTTTAAGCACAGTTTTTCAAAAACAAAAATGAATCACAATTTCGAAAATTTTTTCTTTACCTTTTAACTATGTCCGGCCGAATAGTTGCATGTTTATCAATTTCGGTACGGTATCTTCGACAAACTGCCGTTGCTGTTGAATTCATCTGGTAGTGAATTTTAATAATATTAACCCTTTGCTGGACAGTATACTTTGTATGCGGGGTCGCCATTTTTCTCATTCAAAATATGCTACAAATAAATGCCAGACTTTATACTACTTATTAATAATAAAAACATTTTACTAATTAAATATATTTAAAAATAACAATTATTTTTAAAAACTTGTGACTTTTTGTCCACCCTGTACATAAACACACACACACACACACATAATACATATAAATCTTTGCAATTTTCACTAATTTTATACACTTATTTCAATACATAAATATATATTCATTGTATTTTTTTATGTATAATCATACTAATTAATCATTCATTTAAAAATTCTGTACAGATGATAAATCGCGCAACAATCGATTTTACGCAATTTAAAGAAAATGTTTAAATAAGTAATACGTTATTACAAATTGATCGAAATACAACACCATTTTTAATATTACACAGCACTGAAAAATAAATATTAAATAAATAAATAAATAAAGTCGAGCTCTGACACCATTCTTGCTGATTCTTATGTAAAATGACCTCCTGAATCCCAACATCACTCCAATTTTTCCCAGTCACCCGCTGTTTTGTCGGGACATCTCCGCATCCACCAATTTTTATCACTGTTCGGTAATTTTATGGCCATGAATTTGATTTGCAGAATGAAAAATAACTAATTTAACACTTAAAAATAAAACAATATAATGTTTAATAAATAAAATTAATAATAGATTTAAAAAATATGAGAAATGTAATACATAATTTCAGTCGCAAATCCCCGCTAAATTTCCCCCTTTCCGCAAATGGTCATGTTTTGGAATTTCCCAACTCTGTAGCCCCTCAGAAGATATTAAACACTTGAAATAATCCTTTCACCCCCTAAAAATCAAATTTATAGCCATAAAATTTCCGAAAAGTGATAAAAATAGGGGGCCGTCCCTAAAAAACGGTGGGTGATAGCGTTATATTTGGATTCAGAAGGTCATTTTACATAAGAATTTGCAAAAGTGGTGTTAGGGTGCAATTTTCATGCAGAGAACTGTTATTCGTCTGAATCATCTTCTTTGATTAAATAAAGCGAGGATTGATATTTATAAATAATAGCATGACTATTTAAAACTTGTAATAATATAAATGTAAAAGATCTGAAAATATTTTATGCTGTTATCATTTTGGATTTTTTTAACACTGTCAGGGATGGAACACGGGCGCAGAATTCATACCACTATCAATATAAGAAAATTTTTTACTTCTTAAATCACCGATATTATATGCAGAGAAATTTCTTAAACAGATTCCGGTATGAATTCTGCGCCCGTGTTCCATCCCTGCACTGTTTACATTCTATAATTTTATAAAACTAATATTCTACACAAATTTAATTCCAAAAATATTAATATTTAAATTAATTTTTTAAATATTATAATTAATATATAAATATAATATTATTAATATTATTATATTTTATAATATATTATTATTAAATATTAATAATATAGTTAATAATAATATTTATAATTTTTAATATTAATATATATATATATATATATTAAAGATTTACTTGTTATTATTATTATTATTATTATAATTATTATTATTTTACATATTACTAGTTGTTTCTTTTCAGCTTAATTTTTGACAGAAAACTTAAGATACTATTTTAATTAACGTTTGGTTTGTTCAGATTTATGAATGTGAATGTCAATAATATAAATAACAATATGTAGAAAAATTAACAGATTTTTTATTTAAAATAAGAAATAAAGTTTATTAAACTATTACAGCCTGTAATTATTTAAAAAAAAATAGTTTTTGTACTTTAAAACAAGTTTTAAGGAAAATTTGTATTCACTTTCATGAGGATTTTAATGGAGAAATTTCGAAATTTCGTTAAGAAAATTACTATTGATTACAATATGGGTAATCAATAAAGCATTAAGTTGTTTTATCTAAGCTTTTTTTTTTTTTTTTTTTTTTTTTTTTTAAACAGAAAAAAAAGGACTTTAAAAAATTCTTGTGTTATTAGAGGTGAAAAGGCATTGGAAGTGGATAAATGGACTTTAAAGTTACTTAATAAATAAAGGATATTAAAAAATGAAAAAAACTTTTTGTTTTACTTTAATGGGGTTTTATTTGAGTTTTTTTTTTTTTTTTTTTTTTTTTTTTTAATAGAACTCCTATGAATTTTGGACCAATTCCAATGTTATCCTTCTATTGTTAATATAGACCAATCAAATTTTCTTTATTCTTATCAAAAATGTTTAAATACGCAGAAAAAAAAAAAAAAAGCAGTATTACAATTTCTAAACAATTAAAATTTTATAATAAAATAAAAATGTATCAAAAAAAAAAAAAAAAAAAAAAAACAATTATTAATCGAGCTAATAAGTTTACTAGATGAAAAATTTGTAATAAAATTAATATTCGCAGTACGTGAACATTTGCTTAAAAAATTAGATGAAATATGGGAATTAGAGAATATGTCACAGTGCGTGTAAAAAAAAATTATATTACTAAACACTTATTTTAGCTGATGTTCATCGAGATGGGTACACTTTGAAACATCTTCGAAACCAAATACATCGAAATTTCCAAATTTTGACCCAACAAATGAAAGCAATCAAGTCTGATATTTTCAGGCTAAGTCCAATACTGCATACAAAATATGCAATATCATGTGGCAAAAAATATTTCGACTTCCGAATTACGCTAATTTATTTATAATAATGTTAGGCCCTACTGCCCTACTTGCCAACATCCTAATTAATACTCCGTAGTTCTGTTAGTCCCGCCCTTTTTATCTCACCAGTAAATTTTTAGAGTAACATTCTCCAAATGCAGAGCTGCCACCCAAATCTGTCAAATTGTTAGTGCCGCTCCTTTTTCTGCACCACTTAATTTTTAGAGTAATTCTCTTCAAATAAATTTACGATGAATGAAGAAAACAAATACTCTAAAAATTAAGTGGTGTAGGAAAAGGGCCGATACTAACAATTTGCCGGATTAAGTTGGCAGTTCTGCAAAGGCAATTACGATTTTGAAGTAGAAAAATACTCTAAAGAAATATTGGTGTGGAAAAAAAAAAAAAAAAAAAAAAAAAAAAAAAAAAAAAATGCGGAAATTAAAATACTACGAAATATTAATTAGTATGTTGGCAAGTATAAGCTGCCAATATTTTAATTTATTCCGGAGTATTTTTAGCCCCGCCTTTTTTTCGCACCACTTAATTGATAGAAAATCTTTCTCCAATATATAACTTCGATAAAATAAGAAAAAAATACTTTTAAAAAATAAGTGATACGAAATAAAGGCGGGGCTAAAAGTACTCATTAATAAATTATAATATTGGCAGCTATGGTGTTAGGGACTGCATTTTTTTTATACCTCTATATTTCTAGAATGATAGTCCTCTCATGTAATCGTGGGTACATATTGTTGAACTACAAATTTACTGGTTAGACAAAAGGCGGAGCCTAACGCTATTACGGATAAATTAGCGTAATTGGCATGGCTAACTATTTTACAGCAGATAAAAATCAGGGTGATGAACTAAGGAGGCTCGGCACCTTTGACTTGGTACTACTATATTTTCATTTAGTATTTATAAATTGACTATATTAGGTTTGTTAAATAAATTATGTTTTCCGGCAACAATACTTATTGTTTTTCTAATATTTATTTTACTGAATTGAAATTTTTAAACTGCGTTTTATCATTTGCATCTTTTCCTAAATTGACGATCTTCTGGCATTTTCTCCATAAAGAAAAAGACATTTAATGAAAGCGTACATTTGGAGAGGGCTCCGTAATGGTTTTGGGAGGTAACGCAACTGACGGAATAACTCCAATATGAGTTTTATGCCGGGCTGAGTGAATTCTGAGTATATGTTGATATACTGGGAGATAATCTTTTACTGGAAGTAACTTTATTTACGAATGGAGATTATTTGTTCCAGAAGGGCAATGCCTCAGTGCACGTTTCGAGATCATAGTTTGATGTTAATTGCGTAAAACTACTTGACCTAGCTTGCCAGAAACCCCGATATAAAACCGGTGGAGATTCTGTGGGGTATTTCGGCACAAAGAGTACACAAAAATGGTACTCAATATCAAAACAAGCAAGAACACATGCCCTTTATCGAAAAAAAAACCTGAATAAAAAATTCCAAGAATATTCCGAAAGAGCTGTCAAACTCCATGACGTCAAGACAGATAAAAATGATTGGGAATAATGGTAGAGATAATAATTATCAGAGATTTCAATCCAAAACTTTCATTGTACGTATAATTTTGTCCAGTTTTAAAAATGCCATTTTTTGTTAATTACGGCAACAGAATCATACTATTTTGCATTCACGAGTGTTTTGCATTCTACAACGATTTCCAGCATTGAAAAAGCATTTTATGAATGTATTTCACTTTACTTACTTCAGAAATATACTTTTTCTGTGCAATTTCCAGTCGTCTTTATAATTTTGACAACCACTGTAAAAATAATAATCTCAGATTATTATAGAATGAAAATATAAAGACATTAATTTATATATAACTTAAATTAACATTTGATATTTTTTTTCTTATACTTAAAAAAATATATAAAGAAATAAAGAAAAACTGCCTATTGCAATACATGCGATATTATATAATTTTTATTAATTAAAAAAAAAAAAAAAAACCATCAAAAATGTTTACAACATTTCAAATTGAATGACTACTTCTCATTATCTATTCTTGAAACAATATGCAAAACGTTTGAAATGAATGCACTTAATGGATTTTACAGTAGTTTTTAAGAGCAACAATAATAAAAGAAATAATAAAAAATCATATTTTTTTTTTGCTATTTCGATTTAATCCAGTCTTTATCCTTCCGAAATTTAATATTCAGAAAAAGTCGTTTCCTTGTAACTTCTTTGGGAATGTAGTAAAAACGAAAGAAACGTTTTTTTCAACCATTAAAGACATATCATTAAAAACACGTTTTTTTTTTTTTTTTTTAAATAAGTAACATTTTTAGATTATACAAACTAGTTTTTACGTACATTTTTATCATCAATGAAGTGGATGGATCGTAAAGATCCATGCTACTGAATTAAATCAACAGCTTATAATTTCAAATGTATAAACTACATAAACTGTTCTATACTGAATAATTCTACTTTAATAGAATTGTGATTTTTTAAATTTTTCTTTCAATATGTTTTTTAAATGAAACAAAGAAACTATTCAGACTAAGAAATTTAATATTATTTGTTCTTGATTCTTTTGTCTTTTTTGTGCGATTAAATTTGTGTAAAAATAAATAAATAAATAAATAAATAAATAAAAAATGGTTTTACATGATTGTACGGAATAATTTAAGCGGTATGATGTTTATTTTTTCAAAAGCAAAATAATAATAATAATAATAATAATAACAACACACTAATTTTATGACTGCAAATTTTTTCATCGGAAGAATATGTAAGAAGAAAAATATTAACTGAAAACTCTTTTTATAAATTCAAATTCTGTATATTTTGCATGTGTAGATGGCGCTTGAAACGTAATCTTGCATTATCTAAAGCAAAGAAAACAATAATTAACAATGCTTTCATATAAAAATAAAATAAAATAAAATAAAATAAATAATATTTTCCAGAAATGTTAGGGGTGCAGAATCACACTAAAGAAACTATTTAAAAAATACTAAAATTCAGTTCTGTCTACATACTACAATAACTTTAAATAAGTCTTTTATTTTGGATTCTTTCATTGCGGTTTTTATCTACAGTTGCTAAGAAAATTAACTTTGACTTATTAATTAAGTTCAGTGTCAATTACTTTAAGAGCAAATATTATAATATTATTTCAATATTCATCTCCTTTAAACTAATGTAAATGTATATGCCGAGTAAATTTATCATAATACTTACGTAATAAATCACAAAATTAAATCTGAAATTGAATTTGCATTACTTTAAATCTATGCAATACTAAAGTAGCATACATTAAATGAAAATTTTTGATATAATATAAAGACATGATGCCACATTTTAAAAGTGAACCCTTTGGCCAGTCCTAATGCTCTAAAGCGCTCTAAAAAGCGCCGTCAAGTCTAGGGGATCGTTTATTAAACTTCCACCAAATATTTTAACGAATAATATTAATATTATAATTAGATTAAAATATTATATACTAGCAGGCTACGCCCGCTTCGCTGGTCACTATATTTAAATGAATTTTTGAAAGAATTGAATTAATATTTATTTTTTTACACCACATTCTTGAAAAAACCAAAAAAAAAAAAAAAAAAAAGAAAAGAAAATGAAATTGCTCCAAACCTCGCTTAGGGTACCCGCTGTCTACGGCATCTCTTTTCCCGCCCGCACTGCATCAGGTCTAGATTTCCCGTGACTGCAGAAAGATCTTTTCCGGGCACTTCAATCTGGATATTTATCGACGGCAGGGGGGATCTGCTACAATTTAAGAACTACGAGTTTAAAGATGACTGTATCTCAGCATCTATTAAATATTTTAGTTTTGAACCATGCTATTTACACTATATTACAATTTGATTCCGACCAATGAAATAAAATAAAACAAAACAAAAAGTTGATTAAAAAATAAATATAACATATAAAGAAATAAATTTTAATCCTTTTTACTACGTATATACTACTATTTTTCCCGATAAATACTGTAAATTAAAAAAAATTAAGAAATAAAATATTTTTCTTTTAAAAGAATTAATTAAAAATTGAAAAATAAGAAGTTGTTCTATTATAAAAAATTAAATATAACTGTTATAAATTTTTTCTGCTGCATTACGATTAATAAATATAACAAATTAAAAAAAAAAAAAAAAAAAAAAAAAAAAAAAAGAAAAGAAAAAAAAATTCGCCTTCAGATGAATCGATTAAATAAAAATAAGTTGCGTAATAGCCGTTGCTAAGATACGCAGACGATTGAAGCAAAATAATAAATCTATGAAAAATGAAGCATTAAAGCCAATATTTAAAATCGAAAAAACTTTAATTTAAAAAATTCAAATTCGAAATTCGAAAACATCTCGAAGAGGTGCACACCTGCAGGGTCCCAGGTACCTATAGGCCAAATTTGGAAGCTCTGCGATCAGTAGTGTGAGCACCAGAGCGCAGATACACACACAGACACACACACAGACACTTCTCTTTATTTATATAGATAACTGACAAACCTTTGAAGTGATTAAATAACCTTTATAGTTAAAATTTATTAGGTACGAATCTCTATATTTTACAACTCTAGCCAGAGAAGTGAAATTAAATTGAACTAGCAAAGGGTTAAAGTTGTTGTATACATTTTAATTTATTGGGGCTACTGAACGATTTTTAATGTACATTTAATATTGTTTTTAGTATTTATTATGCTTAGTTTAGATTTTGTCCATGCATGTAGCTGATATTCAGAAGCATAACATTATATTTACTATAAATTGCTAACTCATTGTATTAAATTAATTTGACTGGAAATATTTGTTTAATAATATATATAAGAGCATAAAAAAAAAATCTCAAGGTTAGATCAAGTAAAAATTTCCGGCAGTATGTGTTCAATTGACCGAATTTCCCGATAGGTTTAATGAATGCGTATGTCCGATAACTTTTTAGAGTACAAACCATTATATATCGCACGTGCAAATTTTCTGCCGCTCACAAGGTCTGTGCAGACCCGCCCGTTTCTAAGAATTTATCCACCACTATATTTATAGAGTAAAATTTTATTAAAATCGTAACCTTATTTTATAAAATTTACTGGTGCCAAAAAATAAGGATTGTACAAACCCTTTCACTAGTTTTTTTTTTATTATATCCTGGAGTCCTATTCCACCCCACCCCCCTTTCGCCCGTGGTACTTTATACGATTTCTAAACGGATAATATACTTAGACCATACTTGCCAATTATCTCATCATAATTCGTAGCATATTTAGTAACCTATATATATCTATTTTTTTTTTTAGAGTAATTTTATTAATATGAATTGTAACTACATTTGGAGAAATTTTTTCTAAAAATAAAATCATTCGGAAAAAGGGGCGTATTTTAAAGAGGTGTAACAATGATACGATTATTAATGAGATGGTTGGCAAGTATGGCTTAGACAAACAATTTCAAATCAAAGATCGCAAAAACGCGTAGATGTTATTAAAACTTTTTTTTTTTTTTTTTTTTAACAGAGATAGATTTTCAGATAATTTAATTGGGGTGTAAACTTTATAGAAGAGACCAAAAAGAAAATGTTGGTATGGAATATTGGGCTCAGTCTGATATGATTTAAAAATAAATAAATAATAATAATTAAATAAAAATAAATGCAGTAAAAATACTAAAATTACCTATATGAGAAAAAGGCGCTAATATATGTTCCAGAAATGTTTTCAATTTGGTCATCCAAAAGAAGAGAACGTCTGCAAGCTACTTCTTTGAAAATAAACTTTTTTTTTTTCATTTCAAGGCTAGTACATACTTGCCAATCATCTCATTAATAAGTGTAAATTGTTAACGCCCCTTGAAAACACGCCCTTTTTTAAACTCCACTTTATTCTCAGAGTGTTTCTTTCCAAATGCTGTTTCGATTAAATAAGAATAAACTACTCTAAAAAAAATGACTGGTGTAAAAAAAAAAATAAATAAAAAGTTATTTTTGAAACACCAGTTTCCGAAATCCAAAACTGACCTACCTGATCAGGATTACTGTTAATTTTCCTGTAATAACCACGTAATACTTGAGAAAGGATTTCTAAAATGTATTTATGTAACAAATTTCAAGAAAATTGTTAGAACCGTTTTTGAGATACCAACTTTTACAAATCTCAATTGTTGACCGGAAGACAATAATTACTTATCAAAGGACATTTAAAAGGGAATTAATATGGCGAGTTTGAAAAAACCCGTGTAGCCGTTTTTAAAGAAACGCACTTGCGACACCTGAAATTGAATTTATGTAGTATGCCTATCGATTTTCCTGAACTAACCAACAAATTCATATGAAAGGACATTTTATAGAGTGTTTATATAGCAAATTTGAAGAAAATTGTTTGAGCCGTTTTTGAGATACAGACTTAGGCAGCGGCGATTCGTAAACCAAAAATAGGTGAAGAGGCACATTACCTAATATTTTGCGCTGCTTTCATTTATAGAGTATAAATTTATTTAAAAAAATGAATATTTTTAGTAAATTTTTAATTAAAATTATGCTTAATAAAAGATGTGCATTAAAACTGCTTACATGTTATTTTTCAACTCGTCACCTATTTTCAGTTCACGAGGCGCCGCTGACTTACGGCCCCACTTCCGGTTTTCCCATTTTCACCAAAAATTGGAAATTTCATCTTTACACCAGTCCAATCTCAATTCTGAAGTTTCGTAGTTCTATCTTTATTACTTTCGGAAATATGATAGCCAGAAGATTCCACACATACGTAAACACGCACTGGTCAATTGCCAAAAAATACTTTTTTGGACTTGAGATACCTTAAAACAAGTAAATCAGGCGAAAACTCGACATCGAATCTTTGTACCGAATACAATATTTCCACTACCTATGGTAGGTGGGTAATGAAGTAAAATACCGGATGACTTATCTTTTAAAATAATGTGTTTAATTTAAAATGTACAGTCGGAGGAAAAAGAGCCACAACACTCGCTGTATTTTCGTTATTGATTGACGCAGAAAAATCTAGTATACACCATTTAACAGGAAGTTAAGTGCACTATTTGAAAATGATCTCAAATTTTGAATTAGGAGTCATCTACATATTAAAATGAGCTCCAAATTTATTTATTTATTAAGCAACGTGAAATTTTGAATTCATAATTGAATTCCTGAGAGTCTGGCAGTTCGGAAAAGTATATAGTTTGTATATTCTACTTTATAAGTAAAGTATACAAACTATATACATATTCATATAGTTACAAGCAAAAATGTGTTAGGGGTTTATTTGTAAATCTAGAAAAATGAAATTAAAATCCTCCAAAAATTGGAGAAAATTTTACTACTTCACACCGGAAATTTTTTAAGCAAAAAAGTATTAAAAAATTACTAATGATATTAATTTAGGATTTCCTGAAGATCAGTTTTCAAAGCTTTTAAAAAAATTATTTTCAGGAAAATCCTAAACACTTTTAGGGAAAATCAACAGCTGCTAAAATTCAACAAACTGATAAAATGTATGAAACTTTATCGATTAAAAGTAAATATATCAAAAAGATTTTGAGGAAATTCTGGCAAAAGCAGAATTTAGTTTAGGACGGAGGACTATTAGTTTTTTTTTTTTTTCCGAATTATAACATCGCTTTCAAATTATTCAATGATATTTTCGATAAATGTCCAACTATCGAAAAATGATTTCGACAAATGTCCAACTATCGAAAACGACAACGCAAAAATCCCAGATTGAGACTAATAGGCCCTCAGTCCTAAAAAAAAAAAAAAAAAAAAGAAGGCGAGTACTAAAAATTTTACGGTTCATAATGAGATGTTTGGCATGTATGTAACTTAGTTACTAATTATGTGCTTCTTTACAATTTATAACATTATCTTCCATATATTTATCTTCTTAAATTTACTTCCGAAATCATTAACTATATATTTATTTCAGTTAAAAAAGAATAACCAATTTCAACGATAATTCCCTTTATTTACAAAATTTTAATTGCGAAAAGCTCTTACGTCTTAAAGTAGATACCTTAATTACCTTTTAAAAGATCGATTCTGGATTTCTGGATTGAATAAACCATTTATTTAAGATATTTCGTAAAAACTAGTCTTTAAAGTTAAAAAAAAAAAAAAAAAAAAAAGAAAGAATTTTATTTTTCTTCTGTTAATTTCAGAAAAAGTTTTTCAATGTAATGTAACGGATTGAGTTAATGGACCTTGAAGAAATGTTATTTTATTTTATGACCAGAACATTTTTTTTTTTTTTTTTTTAAATATTGTGTTTTGTTTCTTCAATAATGTATACATATATATATTTAAGTTAAAATCTGCTGATATTTCTGGAATAAATCCAGATGTCTAGTTTAAAGACAAAAGTGGAATTTTTTTTCACATACAAAATAAATAAATAAATATTAATTTTCTATCCTTCAATACTCCCCCCCCCCCCAAGATATATGTTATCTCACTGTACAATCTTTTACGCCGTATAATTCTCAGGCCACATTAAATAGTTTTACACCAGAAATCTTAATGTACAGACAGCGCTATCTTTCCGACACACGGAAATCATAAATAATTATATATATATATATATATATATATATATATATATATATATATATATATATATATATATATATATATATAATAAAAGGTAAATAAAAAGAATTATCTGTTAATTGAAATTTCTGGTAAATAACTCATTTAATAGACCTACCGATTATATACCGACAATACTGTATGTATTTTTTTCCAAATTCTTTTTCCGTTTCTTTCTTTCTTTCATTTTTTTTTTTTTTTTATTTAATCTGCGTTTATTAATGTTACATTATTAGAGCACTGCAGTTAAACTTTGTAAGTGATTCTAAATGGATACACAAAAGTAAGATTATTTTGAAACGTTCGTTATTTAATGAAACTTTTTTTACAGTTTGAAATTTTTAAAACTACTTAACTTCAATAATAATAATAATAATAATAATAATAATAATAATAATAAATCATTGTACAAAAAAAAAAAAAAAAAAAAAAAAGAAAAGAAAAAAAAAAATGTTATTAATTTAATTTAAATCAAATTGTTTATTTATAATTTAATTATCTTCATATAAGAATTTAAACAAGCAAAAAAAAAAAAAAAAAAAAGGAAATGTACTTATTTTTTGTAAATAATATTACTACATAAACTTGTATTTCGAGTGCGCAAACACATATATGAGACAGACATTACGTAACGTATTATTTGATTTGTCTGTCGTGAAATTACTTGTAAGTATGAATTTTCCTGCACGAATATGGTTTAGACTGGATTTTCATTTTTTAACTAAATGTTTTCTGGTGTTAATGTTTACATAAAAACAGTTGATATATTCTTTAATCACATTCATTTGGGACCATGGGAACCTTTCGGCAAGAGTAGATTTTTAAAATAGGGGTGATAATCCTTGTGTTTGAGAGAGGAAAAAAAAAAAAAATCGATAAGGGAACAGCGAATGATTAAATGTATAGGTCGTAGTCTCCGCCTTTTTTTCAGGACACTTTTAAGGATGAGAAATTTTCGCTTCTTTGGCCACCACATTATTTTTCTTAAGGAAATATTTATTGTAAACTTTAAGTAATATGCCGTAATTAAACAATATAGAAATTATTTTATAAAAATATTGGTAGCAAAAAAAGTACAGATTTCTCAATTCACAAAGTGTCCTAAAAAAAAAAAAAAAAAAGGCGGAGACTACGACCTGCTAGATATCACTAAATCGCAACCTGTCGTGTAACATATCCCTCTCCAAGCTTTCAGACTCGCCCCCATTGCTCATCGTAGGAAACATGACATAAACATTTACGGGATATTAACATTATATTAATATTACGTACAATTTACCACGTTTTGTTAAAAATTTAATTTACAAATAACGTGCCCATGTGCGAGATTTACAGTTAAAAATAACCAAAAAACATAAAGTTTTTAAAGAGTTTAAATGGCGTTTGCAGTGTTAGTAACATTTTAATTTATTTTGGAATCTTTTTAGCCCCAACTTTATGTCATACGACCTTTATTTTAAGGGTAATTTCTTTTTATTTTGTTATAGTTATGTATTGGAGAATAATATTTTATAAAAAAAAATGGTGCGAAATGAAAATTGGGCTATAAATGCTCCGGAATAAATCAAAATATTGCCAACTATGCGTTTGCTATGCACATACTTTACAACCACCCCATTAATAATCGTAATATTGTTACGCCCCTTTTTCCATACCACTCTCTTTTTAGAGTAAATTTCTTCAAATGTGGTTACGATTAAACAAGAGGAAAATTCTTCTAAAAAAGACTGGTGCGAAAAAAAAGGCGGGTACCAGAAATGTTACGATTCATAATGAAAGAGTTAGCAGGTATGCCTATGCAATTTTCAATCCTTAGGATGTGCCTACCTCCCCTAAAATTTTGTACATTAGTTGATTCATTCTGTGTATATTTTTTCTCTAAAATAATGCCATACATAAAATACATTATAAGCTTTCTCAATATGCAAGTTTACTCTAATTAAACGAATTTGAAATATTGATTATATCCTACGATTCATCACAAACATCTATTAACAAATTTATTTGATAAGCAGTATCTAATATTTTATAGCTGCAAATTCAAGATTTTGCATCTCGTTATTGTCTCCGAAGAAAATTATTCCGTGCATTTGAAAACTAAATTCTGTAATTAATACTAACAGAAAAATAACTATTCTAAAATCGTTTCTGTACCTTTGGGACTGCGAGTTTCATCATTTGGATACGATACTACTCTGGAAAGCAGACCTGATTATTGAACATTTCAGTTACCCGCCAGTAGCAGTTGGAGGGATGGAACACGGGCGCAGAATTCATACCACTATCAATGTAAGAAAATTTTCTACTTCTTAAATCAACGATATTATAGGTAGAGAAATTTCTTAAACGGATTCCGGTATAAATTCTGCGCCCGTGTTCCATCCCTGCAGTTATAGCTATTAAGTTTACGCGCCAGTTTCCCTTTTACAGATTTTTTTTTTTTTTTTCGTCACATTATCAAAACTTATAATTTTCGCTTTTGTATATTTTAAGAGATTTTTTTTTTTTTTTTTTTTTTCATTATTTGTTCATTTTCACTTTCTTCTATAGATATAGAGAAAGTAAGTATTGGATTCATGAATTTTTTCCAACTCCAGTTTTCGATGGATTTACACGTCCTGAACACGATTTTGACTGATTTTAGAAAATGTCTGTCAGTCCGTCTATGTGTCTGTCACATGGGCGCTGTGTCTCACGAACCAATTAACGAAATTTAACCAAACTTAGTATTTAGTTGGACCCTGACATAAACTTGTGCTAATTATATTTAGAGGTCCATCGCTCAACAGATGGTGCTGTGATCCTATATTTTCTAATACTTTAATAATTTTCCCTTTTACAAATGTAAGTGGCGCCCTCTGCTGTCTCGAAATGAGATTAAAAGAGTTTCATATCACATCTTTTGAAATGTAAGAAGTAATTTCTGTAACCCGCATTTTTTTTATCACAAACTACTTTTTCTTCTCCAAATTTTTTTTATCGCCAATCTGAATGTTTATCCTTGGGATCCCTTATCTCCCCAATTCTCGCAGATATTTACTTGCATTATTTTGAATATAAGCTTTTTTAGGAAATGTCTTTTCCTTTGATGACACGTTTACGCTTATCGACACATCTCGTCACGTTATTGACCATGTCTTAGAAACTTTAAATTCCATAGTCAGTAATATTCAGTTTACTTATGCAATAGAAAATAATATCTGACTTCTTTTTCTTGATATCCTTGTCTCTCGCACAGTAGATGGATTTTGCACCACCGTTTATCGTAAAAGTTTTGCTGTCTCTCTACCTCAACATGCTCGCTCATGTCGTCCACCTACCGAAATAATGGTTGCTTTCTATACTTTCGTTAATCGTGCGCTTAATATTTGTTCTGATACTGTTTTATTAAATTCTGAAATCAAATATCTGAATGCCATAGCAATTGACAGAGTTTATAATCATTCCATTATTGACAAAGCTATACAAAAATCACAACTCAATTGTACTTCGTCTACAAATTCAGTCTCTTCTAATATCAGTATTGTTTTACCCTATTTTCCTAAATCCAGTCAAGCTATAGCTAAAATTCTCAAACAACATGATTTTAAAATAATATTTTCGCCTTCCAGTAAACTCACCTTTTCTCAGTTAAAAGATCCTATAGATATGCATAATTCTTGTGTCATTTATAGTATTTCCTGTCAGTGTGGCTTATCATACATTGACCAAACTAAAAGCATTCTTAAATTTCGTCTAAAAGAGCGTGTCAATTACATCCGCAAACAAGAAACCACTAAATCGGCTATTTCAATGCATTGCAGGGAGGAAAATCATAATTTTAAATTTGATTCTGCTAAAATAATTTGCAGACCTAAATCCATTTATGAACTCGACTTCTTTGCAGATTTTTATATTTATAAAAATCTTGTCAATTGTGATTTCTCTGTTCCCTATTTGTCTGATTGTCCGAAATTTTACATTCGGTTCACATTTTCTTAACCTTTCTACAGTTTACACAACTAGCGTTTCTAAAATTCATGTTGGCCACTCTCCCCACCTTTCCCGTAATCCTATTGGTTGAGCAGAATTCGTTACCTCATCTATATATATGATGAGCACTTCTCCAGTTTTACTTATCTTTATGCACTGAAGACGGTACGCTAAAGGCTACCGAAAAAGCTGTATGTTTCCCATATTTTTGTTTCCTTCGGCGTTCCTAACTTTGTAATTTTTATTGGTTTTAATATTCAGCGCTAAGTCTCCTTTTAATATACGTTATACTACACTTTACTTACACTAATTATTATGCATATTTTGATAAAAAAGATTAACCCTTTAGTAAACCCATAAAACGCTTAATTCTACTGTGAACATAAAAAAAAAAG